>CM060955.1:158695242-159295242 GCA_030765055.1 Mantis religiosa
CAGCTTAATCTAAGTTAAAAAGGCATAGATTTAGAGGTGATAACCATAGATTAATAGGCTTATCTTCCGAGGTTTCCTTCGGTCATTTAGGCAAATGTTGGCTATCTGTGTTTCACCTCGGTGCAACGTTATGTTGTTTTCTTAATCTTCCTATATTGTCACAATTATAATGTTTGTCTTGGCATTTTTTGACGAACCCCATATTCTGTATGAATTCTCTGGGCGAATAAATCCGAATGTGAATATGGGTAACCCGGGTAACCTAAAACTGATGAATGGGTATGGCAACACTGCTTCGACCTTACCTAGAGGAGTGGCCTTCTTGCAGTTGGGAAGGATTTAATCGTGTTGCTTTTGTTCCTAATATCTGTGAAGGGGGAAAAAAGTTTTATGCTTATTTTATCGGCTCATTGATAATATTTTAACGCTTCTTGTGAACACAATTTTGCAGATAGTTAACAGCCGGTCTTCACTGAAACATGGGTGTTGATGTGGAAGTTATTTCATCGGGCGATGGTAATTATCCATCCATATTCTGTATATTTTATAATGAGCATGTTCGAAACGATGAAGTTACTTAGCCTTTCCTTGTGATTTATGTTAAGTGCAACCACCCAACTCATCTGCTAGTATTTCCAGTCTTATTGTATTCGATATGAGGCTGTGAAATGAAATTTTGTAATCCAAAATTGAAAATAACTGCAATAAGTAGAAATGTAATGCAACATTCTTATTCATTGATCCCTTCCATTGCTAACCTCATTTTAGGTAGAGTATGCTTATTGGACATTGGAAATGCGTATCCGAAAGGAAACATGACAACTTAGAAATAAGGTGAATGCTTAAGCATGCTTAAGCTATTGGAAGTAGAGTTACGTTTTAAGCATGCCATAGGTGCAAATCAAATTGATAGTTGGGTGATTAATGGATCTTCAAATTATTTTATTCCAAAGGATTAGATTGTTAATGCTGCTTTCAGGAACAAATGTTATTGATATAATAGTAAATAGAGAACTTAACACTGAATATTTTAATTGAAGATTTTTAATAAATAAAATGACTCCCATAAGGCTATGGTAGGGGCCCGTAATTGTCTACCTCATATTCAAGAGCTCCAGAGTTCAAATCATGGTTAGGCTGTGATACCTAGAAGATAAGATTTTTACCGGCTTTCAACAAGTTTTACAACTTGTAGCAGAGAGAATCTTGAAGTGTGAAGTAATTGCAGCCAGAAGCAATGACAACATAGTTGTAGGATCTGTTTACCTAATCCTCAATGTTTTATAGAAATAATCAAGTTTTGCATCTCATTTAGATTGGCATTTTCCAATGTGCATGCTCAGTAACAGGAAGATGTTTGTTCTTATATGATCATTTTGCTGTAAAACAAAACAGCCTTAAAGGGAGGTGATTTAGTTTAAAAAAAAAAATAAGTTGAGTGAGAAATAATCATTAAATTTCCAAACATTATACTAACTTTCAGTTTATAAAACCATAGAAAAAGAGAGAAATTCTGTCTTAAGTATCTGGCTATTTTTGAAACGAGTAGATGTTGCTCTTTGAAACTCTGGAATCCATTCGTCTGCCTTTTTAGGGTGTTATTTTATAATGAAATTGTCCCTTATTGGACCAAACTTCCATTATATGGTGGTGCTGAAAACAGAAGGATGACTGCAGCCAAGTTATCATTGGGTTTTAGCTACACTGATGTTTTGGCTGTGCCTCCCTATTGCTTTCTGTTTGGGGCTGCAGCTGCAATTCCATTTGCTCTACCCCTATGCTTGTTAAAATATCCTGTGAATGCTCTTTAATGCTGAGGGCCCTTAAGTTGATAAAGTTTGTTAGTAAGAAGTTAGCATTTTTGATATCAGGTCATATAATGGTGTTATCATCACTGTAAATTGGAAACGGGATTAAAGGAAATCAGCTGTGGAAACGACAAAGCTGACCATGTGTATATTAGTTTACCTAATACGATTAAAGTTATTGTAATTATTGTTTCCCTATTTAAAGTACATGTATGAAATGGTATAATTTTGTGCTTCATTGTATCATAGTCCTTACTCATACGAATTATGAAGTGGTATTTACTGCAGTATAAATTCAAAAATTTATATAAATGTTTGGGAGAGCATTTTCCGAGTAGAAAAGGAAGAAGAATAGTAAAAAGTCTATATAAAGTAATAACAGAAAATGAAGAGGAAAATAGCGAATGCTTAAGCTTGGAAACTTTTGGGAGGGGGTAAAATGTATGAAAAATTGTAGCAAAAAATTCTCTTTGGAAACTACAGTAGTGCTGTTTATCTAAGTATTATGTTTTAGGGTTGAGTTCTTATTTAAATGATAATCTACAAATTGAAACTTTTGCCCATAATGTATCCATGTTATCATGTAGCACGTAATGTCTGAGCAATACCTTACATAAACTCAAAACCCTCTTATGTGATTCAGGAAGTTGAAGTGCACACTTTTGTCTTATTTATATTCTGGTGGCATCCAGGTTTGCATCTCACCAAGGCGGCTCGGGTTCGATCCCAGGCGACAGCAAAGTGAGATTTGTGGTGGACAACACGGCGCTGGGGCAGGTTTTCTCCGGGATCTCCGGTTTCCCCCGCCATCTCATTCCACTGGTGCTCCATCTTCATCTCATGTATCATCAGTGTCATCGCCTGCGGTGCCGTATGTAGTAAAAGCGGGCGTTAAACACTACTCACTTCATTTCATTTCATTTTCAGGTTTGCAGACTAAGCATATTTTCTATATTGACAACAAGATCATATTTTCGAAAAAATTCTAATCTCATCATGTTCTGAATCCTATATTAGTTTCATTCCTTTAACGGGATGCCTTAATTAATCTTGGTTATAATAAACACATGGAACTGTTCAATTCAAATGAAAACCTAAGAGTTTTAGTTTCACAGAAAATAACACAGGATATATAGGGTAGTCCCAAATTAGGTATAGTTACATATACAGCTGTATTTAATTCCGTAGATGCATCATTGGTATTGAGCATTCTTGCAACTTGTCCCGTACACTTTCATACACACTGCAACACAAATCCTGTTTACAATGAATTTCCTGAAACACACTATCAACGTAATCGTTCAACTGTGGTACTGTAAGGGTTTTTCTGGGAAAAAACTTGTCCTTCATTACTCCCCTGAAGAAATCCATAGGAGTTGGGTTGGGGAACGTGTTGGCCACTCAGTGTTCCTTTGTCACCCAATCCAGTGCTGCAGAAATTCTTGTCCAGGTATCCAACGATTGCCAAAGCAAAATGTGGTGGGACCCCGTCCTGTTGAACAAACAATTCTGTCAGGCTGTGCCCTCAGTTGTGGCACGACAATGTTGGTTAACATTGGGAACCTAGCCAGAGCCAAGTCAGAGTGAAGCCAAAGCCAAGCCAGAGTTAAGTTGAAGAATGAAGTTAGATTGCGGCCAGAGCGGGACTGAAGGTAGGCCGGAACCTAGCTAGAGCCAAGTTAGAGTGAAGTTAGAGTGAAGCCGGAGCAGAGCCAGAGCCAAGCCAGAGCAGGACCGTAGTGGTGGCTGGAGCCTAGCCACAGTTAAGTTACAGAATGAAGTAAGAGTGAGGCCAGAGCAAAGCCAGAGCGGGACCGAAGGTAGGCCAGAGCCTAGTCAGAGCCAAGTTAGAGTAAGGTTAGAGTGAAGCCGGAGCAAAGCTAGAGCGGACCAGAGCAGTGACTGGAGCCTAGCCGGAGTTGGGTTGGAGAAAGACGTTAGAGTGAGATCAGAGGGAAGTCAGAGTGGGGGCTGGAGTCTAGCCAGAGCTAAGTTAGAGCCAAGCCAGAGCAAGCTAAAGAATGAAGTTAGTGAGGCAGAGCGAAGCCAGAGCAGGACCAGAACGGGGGCCTTAGCCTAGCCAGAGCCCAACTAGTGCCAAGTTAGAGTGAATTTAGAGTGGAGTTAAGAGTGAAGCTGGAGAGAACCCAGACCGGAACCAGAGCAGAGCCAGAGCAAAGCCAAAGTTAAGGTAAAGTCAAAGGAAAGTTATAGTAATGTAAAATACAGCATTTGAAAGGGGCTGATGACCATGGAGTTAAGCACCCTTAAATATAAATCAAAGACAGAAGCCATATAGAGAAGGAGTTCACCAAAGGAGAAGCATTTTATCTAGAAATAAAATAAGCATAGAGCACTATGTAGTGGAATGCAAGGAAATAGAAAACTGGAGAAAAATAATGTAGGATAAGACTTGCATAGTAACTATAAAAATGCTTACATTGAAAGGAGAGAAAAGAATAAAGGAGGTGGGAAAGTATGCAGACAAAACCAAAGAGAAATGGACGAGAGGAAGTTAAAAGGTAGGGTAACAGGAGATAATGGAATGTTAGGCCAAGATCGCATAAACCCTCCTCAGTAGTGTAGATGGTAGTGTGTCTGCCTCATGTTCAAGAGATCTCAAGCTTAAATTTCAGTCAGGGTGAGTTACTTGGATAAGGTTTTTTCAGTTTTTTCCCTTATCCTGAAGGAAGAATGTCAGGTAACTCTGGAATTAACTACTAGTTATTTCAATTTAGTTCACATACACAGGTGCATACTACACACACTAACCTAAATATTATAAGCGTAATGTCTGTTAAATATTAAAAGCACTTGATCGTGGTTTTTTTACCATACTGCTATGTTCTTCACACACATTAGTGGCTCTTCTGGAGGCACAAAGTCTAATCATGGAACCACAAGTTAACTATGGAATCCAGAGTTTCCAATTTAAAACTGTTAAATTTGATTTATAAAATGTGTATTCTTTTCTTAATGCTGTGGCAGAGAAAATGAATCATATTTTGACTAAATAGCACCATCAAATTGTGTTATAATCACTTCGTCATTTAAAGTGCTAGCGCAGCATTAACTTACACTTAATTTTACTTTCATTAATGCTCAAAGCAAACACAACTGATCTGTAAGGATTTCTATAGTGCTACACTGTTACACTCACCACTAACCTCTTGATTCCCACAGATCGATACACTTGGCTGACTGACAACTGGTTGGCTTTAGTACTCTTGTATCATCACAGTAGAATAGTTCTAGAAGCATTTGTGAATAGATTATTCCAAACTTGCTGAAATTAAAAGCTCACAAAGCTTACTACCACAGACAAAAGACCATTGTATTTCCTGGCCTTCTATGACAGTGGTGCTAGCAGCAGTTGGGTCATGTTTCTTAATTCCTTTATCTTCACCATTGGCCTGGCTTAATGACTGGAGTGACAGTATAAGCAAATACTTCATATTGTAGTGAACCTAATCGCGATAGCGAGGCTTGTGCACACAAAGGAACTGATAGATAGTGCGGAGATAAAAGACTTGCTGGCACAGATAAAGTTTCACGTCAAGAAAGTTCGTGTTTCGTCTAGTGACAGAACATTTGATTTCTGATTGTTGCAGAGAACATTTGATTTCTGATTGTTGCAGAACAGTCTCGAATTATCAATGAGGTATGCAAGAGATTGTGATATACCAGTGGGGAGTCATAAACAGTAGTAAACAGGTGTAAACAGAGTGTGTTTGGAAGTGAACTTTGTTTGTGGTTAACAGGCTTGGTAGATTGTAATTCTGTGTTATGCAATTCTGCTGTAATCTGCAAGTGTATTTCTACAGAAATAAATAATGTTTTGAATTTCTGCAACTTGAACTTTCAATTCTACTAACCCACAAAGTCACAATATTAACCATTTTCTCTGCCACAGTGTAAATTGTGAAATAGTAAATGTTAGCGTCACATCCATACATATTTGTGAACAGTAATTAAAGATAGAGTCAACCTAAAAATTCAATGTCACAGTCTGGATTTGAACCAGGAGATCTGTGGTTCAAAACCCGGCTGTGGCATTCCATTTTTCAGTTTGAATGTTATCTATGCAAAACCTAGTGATCTGAAAGAGCTTCTAAAGAAATATAAAGCTGAACAACCAATAGCAGATGAGTTGCCGAATGCACAAGAATCATTCAAAAAGAAATGATATAAACGCTGCAGTAAAGACAAAAAGAACAGCAAAACTAAATATGCAAGTGAGAAATGCAATGCTCCTTTCTGTTTGAGAAAACATGCCAAAATTATTTGCGTTAACTACTTAGTTGGGGAAAACACAAGAAATAGCTGATGACTGAGTAAACTGAACATTTCCAATCACAAGATGTATTTTAAAAGAATAGGTTATTCTCTTTACATATACTTGATACAAATTATAATGTACTCTCTATTCGTATTGTATTTTAGCTGATGTATTTCATATGATTATACTAATAAAAGGAATATTTAACCTAAGTAAAGCCAAAAATTGGGGGGAGGGAAATAAAAATGAAAACAAAAAGAGATACAGGCATATAATTGCATAAATATAGCGTGGGCCTTACAGGCCCCATGGAACCAATGGTGTTCTGCCAAGGCACGTACCTAATGGAGGATTAACAATAGTTTGTACTAAAGTGAGTAGGGAAAGTCATGTGAATGCAATATCAGGGATTCTAAAATAATGTAATATTTTCGTTTCTTTTTTTTCAGGACAGACATATCCCAAAACTGGCCAAACAGTTGTTGTACATTATACAGGTAAGTAAACTTTCAGTTGCTAGATTATAAAACTTTTGAAGGATGTTGTACTATAATTGGTGAGAAATTACTTTGTGATGTTCCTGCTGCCACATGACCGTCTCAGTGCACTTTTGCCATACTATCTTCCTGCGTTCTTCTGCAGTGGTTGTGCTCCCAGATCATCCAATTCCCATGAGATACGAGGGCTGTTCAATAAAGAATGATCATAATTTTTTTATGGTCATAATTTTTTGCACTAAAATTCAATCTTATATTCTGTTAGCTTAATGTGAAACAAACACACCATGGTAGTTTCATTGTTGGTACTCATGGTTCCCGCCTGTGAGAACCAGGCAAGTTCAGACATGTTCAGTATCGCCTACCGCTGCAATTAGGTAACAGGTGAGGAACAATATGCGGCTTTGAAATTCTGCTTTCGCCTCAACAAATCTTCAGTTGAGGCCTATACAAGGTACATGAGGCCTATGGAGAGTCTGTTCTTCCATACAGCACAGCTCGAAGGTGGTTTAAAATATTTAAAGAGGAGAGACAATCAATTTCAAAGGAAGGAGGACCCGGTGCTCCAGTTACTGCTTTTATGGAAGAAAACATCAACACTGTTGCTGCCATTGTGAGAGAGGATCGACAAATTACCTTAAGATCACTTTGTGAAGTACTGAACATTTCATTGGGTTCCACCCACACGTTGGTGACAGAAACATTACACATGAGACATGTTTGTGCACGATGGGTTCCAAGACTGTTGATTCCCGAACAAAAAGACATTTGCATGCAGGTCTGCATGCAGTTAAAGTTGATGTTAGAGGAAGATCCGGAGTTTCTTTCATACGTAATCACTGCTGAAATAGATAAACGGCAGTAGCGTACCATTTTTGGAAGGAGAATCATGATATAGAACAAGAAATTTACTTATTAAAATGTGTCCAAGGTCCAGCTGCATTAACCATGTGGGAAAAAATCTTCATAAAGAAATATGAAAGAAAGTTGTTTAATTTCGACACTACCTTTGAAGAAAACCCAAATTTCAAATTCATCAAGATACCAACAGAGACACACCTATCACCTCCGAGGAGTTCACCGAACCTTCGTCCATTAGTCTACAACAGCTGATGATGTTAGGAAGATCCTAATGAAACGCGTTCTAGGTAATTACTAGCAATAAGTGGATCATTGAGTATTAGTTCGACTCAAAATTATATTGTTTTGGCATGTTATAAAGCAGCTACAAGCAAGTATTTCCAACTGTATGTTTGGGGTCGTCTTGCTGAAACATAAAATTGTTCTCAAGACCTAGTTTCTGGGCACTAGCATGGAAACTTTCCTTTAAAATGTCCATATAGACTTTATAGTCCATAGTTCCATCAATAAAGCGCAGTCGACCCACACCTGAAGCGCTCACACACTACCAGACCATCTTGGAGCCACCTCCGTGTTTTACGGTAGGCACTAGATGTTTGGGATGCAGCTCTGTATTTATCTTGCGCCATACCATATGCCTTCCATCGGACCCAAAAATATTCAAGTTACTCTCATCGGAAAATATCACTATTCCAGAAATCTGTTCCTTTATTTCGGTGCTCTTTTGCAAAATTCAATCGTTTTATTTGATTGTACCCATCCTCTAACAGTGCTGACATCCACCGTTGCATCACCATACACATTTTTTAGTCTTTCGTGAATGCGAATTGGCGTTTTACCTTCCGCAGTCAAAAATTCAATAACAGAATGCTGTCTAATACGAATGTCGATGTCAGCCATTTTGCAAGAGGGTACAGTGCTGCCACCTGGTGACTTAGGAAGTTACTACTGCAGGGGATTGGAGAAGGTTTGAGGAATTGCGCCAAATTCAAAGTTTTCACATAACATATTTAAGGAAAAAAAAAATAGGGGGCACTACTTTTTGACCCACCCTCGTACTTTTGAAGGCTTTACTTACCCATGTTATTAAAGGAGATGCTGAAACTGGCCACTGCTGTTGTCCATACATGTTTAGCACCTCTTTAGGAAGCTATCCATCACTTGCCGTTGTTCACGTATGCTGACATTTCCCCATTAGTCGAGAAAGAGTTATAGGCCCAATTTTTTTTTGAGTCAACAGTTGATGCCTGTACATCTGTGAACACAATTTTGTCCCTCCTTTTTTATTTAGAGAATTAACAGTCAAGAAGCGTGATTTTGCCTTTTTTCAACATCATCCTGCAATAGCTCGTACAGCCAATCTTTCGATGAGAACAATTGAAAATGTGTTTCAGGACAGAATTATTATTAGAGATTTGTAGTCTCCTTAGTTCCCCAACCTAACCCCCTGCGATTTGTCTCTGGGGTAACTTAAAGCATAAAGTGTACAAGACAAACCACACACTTTGGAAGAAATGAATCAAAATATCCGCCAGCAAATTGTCAGTGTTTCTCAATGTGAACTATGGTGAGTGATGCATAGTTTCCTAAAGAGGTGCCAAACATGTATGGACAATGCGATGGCAAGTTTCAGCATCTCCTTTAATAACGTGGATAAGTAAAGCTTTTTTTAATAGTTTTGTAAATGTTGCATGGTTTCATCCACACCTCTTTATGATAGCAATGGCAAAGAGTGCTAAGGTCACGGACAGGCAAAACACCGTGCAGCCAGTTACTACGCTTTTGGATCTCTCAGTATATTAACCTATGTGCTATGTCACATTTGTTCCACTTAATACTGTACCTTTATATTTTCTCTACCACATACGTTCCATCCAAAAATTCAATATTAATATTTCACTGAAAATATGTGTTTGAACTCCTGAGCCTACAAAAATGATAAACAGGTCCTGTAGTCTGCAAAGAGCATAGCTTACAAACAAAAAATCAGATCCATACGAAACTTCTTATTTACATATCTTCCAAAAGATACTAAGCTCTTAACAAATTAGCCAATCATCCAATCTATCCTTTACATGAAACAGTTTTTATTCAAGTGCTTTATATTTAGGGTATTTAGTTAACATGGATTAAGATGGAAAAATAAACTTTTGTAAGAATGGTTTATAGAAGAGAGTAACAAATTATAGTGGATAAGGAAGTCACTAGCCTATATATGGCTAGTGTGGAGAAATTATTAATTTCCATCAATTAACTAAAATAATAAGAGTTAAATGATGAAGCCTGGGACTCAAGTACTTATGATAGTAAGTCGCCACAAACGGTGTATCTCGGATGCGAGAGCCCCTAGTGGTTTACCCGGGAAATATACGAGTCAAATGGAGAATTTAATGTCAGGACGGCACGTTGACCATGGTAGCTCTAGGGTTAGAGCGACTGGATGGAAACCAGGAGATCCATGGTTCAAATCCTGGCCATGGCATTGAATTTTTCATGTTGACTATCTAACAATTTATTAAACTTTGATCTCCCATTTGAAAAGGATCTCATTGTATAGTAAGAGGGCTGTTCAATTAAGAATGGTCTTCAAAGACATGCTGGAAATCATTTTTGAGAGATCCTTCAAAATCACCTCTGCAGCCTTCACCACTGCTTCTGATGATGAATAATGCCTTCCATGAAGGCATTTCTTCAAGTTAGGGAATAGAAAAAAGTCACATGGGTCTAAATCCGGACTATAGGGAGGATGAGGGATGCACTTCATGTTGATTTTTGTGAGATATTCAGCAACAATATTGGCAGTATGCAGCCGTGCATTATCGTGGTGCAGCATCCAGCCTGCTTAATGGAAATGTGGTCTTTTGCTCCTGATGTGGACTTGCACTGTTTTCAGGACATTCCTATAGTATTGTCCAGTTACTGATGTGTGTGCAGGTACAACATGCTGATAAACCATTCCATGAATATCAAAGTATGAGGTAACCATAACTTTCCCAGCAGAAGCATCCACTTCTGCTTTTTGGTGGGGTTGGTGATGGAGTAGATTTCCACACTGAGCTTTGCTATTCACTCTCAGGATCAAAATGATGTAACCAAGTTTCATCAGCAGTGATTGCGTTTGAAAGAAACTCCGGATCTTCCTCAGACATCAACTTTAACTTCATGCAGACCTGCATGCGAATATCCTTTTGCTCGGGAATCAACAGTCTTGGAACCCATCGCGCACAAACACGTCTCATGTGTAATGTTTCAGTCACCAACGTGTGGGTGGCACCCAATGAAATGTTCAGTATTTCAGAAAGTGATCTTAAGGCAATTCGTCGATCCTCTCTCACAATTGCAGCAGCAGTGTTTTTCTTCTATAAGAGCAGTAACTGGAGCACCGGGTCCACCTTCCTTTGAAATTTATTTTCTCCCCTCTTTAAACATTTTAAACCACCTTCAAGCTGTGCTGTAGGGAAGAACAGACTCTCCATAGGCCTCCTCTAACATTGTATAGGCCTGAACTGAAGATTTGTTGAGACGAAAGCAGAATTTCAAAGCCACATATTGTTCCTCGCTTTGTTACCTCCATTGCAGCAGTAGGCGATACTGAACATGCCTGAACTTGCCTGGTTTTCACAGGTGGGAACCAGGAGTACCAACAATGAAACTAATACGGCATGTTTGTTTCACATTAAGCTAACAGAATATATTAGATTGAATTTTAGTGCGAAAAATTGACTGTAAAAGAATTATGATCATTCTTTATTGAACAGCCCTCGTATGTTGAGCCAGAAAATACCATTGCAAGTACATCAGTGAATCTGGGATGATGCATGCAACAGTCTCTGAAACATTACCTAGTAAGTTCTGGTATAGAAAGCGAATAATAAAAATTTGGTGTACAGAAGTTTAAAAAAAAAAAAGATAAAAGCCTTCATTGTTCTTTCAGAAACAATGTATAACGTTTTTCTCTCTTTTTGGGAGGGGATTTCCCCAAAAATGAAATAAGATTTGGTAACCTCTTGTATGACAAGCCACTTAAAATATTTTTACTTTCATTTCATACTAATCAGAATTTGAATAATCTTATATTAATGCCTGCAAATATGTATGTTATATTTATATTTTATTTTTCAAATATGTCATCAGAAGAAAAATGCTTCCCATGTTCTTTATTTACAGGTACTCTAGAGAATGGTGTAAAATTTGATTCTTCTAGAGACAGGGGTCTACCATTTAAATTTCGACTTGGAAAAGGGGAAGTTATAAAAGGTTGGGATCAAGGCGTTGCTCAGGTAAGTAAACAATATACCTATTACCATTCTGATTTTTACCTAATTAGAATACATAAGTCATTTTAAAGCAATTACTGAAAGCTAGCGCTTAAATAGGTGAATAGGATGATCTCACATAGTGGTGAGAGATGGTGGCTTGCTTATACACTGCTGGTATAAAAGTTTACAGACACCCCGGAAGACACTGAACACCACATACAAAACATACCTCTTTATAATGCAGAGGTAATAATTACACAAACAGTTCTAACATAAATTACCTAGAAGTATGACAAAATCAGACCCTGCAACTAATAACCGGTGCAGCAAAATCAACTCCAATCACGGCAATGCAAGTCTTAACTCGGAACTATCCCATACATCTAACTTTAGAGGAGCAGGCACTAATACAACATGAAAAAATGTTGCGCTTAAAAACAAAATGGGAGAAAATATTACTACTATCAATCAAGATGAAAACACAAACAAGTTTCCTACACAAAGTGACGGAATTAAAAACAGATCTGAATCTTCCTAATTCTAAAGAAAACATCTTAATCAAAGAAAACCCACTGACTTTTGAACCAATTAATATTCATTTAGATTTTGAACAAATAGTTACAAAATCTGAAACTTCCAAAACTGTACTAAAAGCACAAGCATTAGAAACTGTGAACAATAGATACCCACCTGAAGAATGGTTACATATCTACACAGATGGATCTAACTTGGGCAACAACTCAGGAGCATGAATTAAGTGTACCCTATTCTCATTCTATCAATCAGCAGGATACCACACAACAAATTTTGATGCAGAAGTAAGGGCTATTCATATTTCACTCCAACACCTTCTATACAGAATAGATAAATTCAAAAATGCTGTCACACTTTCTGATTCTAAAGCAGCATTATATGCAATAAGTTCATTTAAAATGAGGTCATTGTAAATTAAAGAATGTCACAAAATGATCCAACAACTTCAAAAACTACAGAAAAGAATTATATTACAGTGGATACCTGCACATTGTGGAATTGCTTGAAATTGATTTTCTTGCCAAAAAAGGTGAAAATTTAATTCAGAACAAAAATAAAAACTTACCCTTTACATCCATAAAAAGATTAATTAAAAACAAATATAAAAACAAACAAAACCAATCAATATCTAACAAAGCCAAAGATAAAAAATGGATCATTTTAATTAAAAATCCCGAAATTATTCCAGAAATCCCACGTAAAACTGCAGTAGCAAATTTTAGATTACTTACGGAACATGATTATTTGGTCAAACACCTACACAGAATAGGAATTTATACAAGTCCAAATTGTCCTCTGTGCAACAAAGAAGAGGAAATGACTGAAGAACATCTTCTAATCTGTGAAGTCCTACCTGCCGGATCCACCACACAGAAATATTGGAGAGCAAGAGAGCTAATGGCTTCATTGCCAAAGTTGAAAACAACAACAGTTTACAGACACCCAGGAAAATAATGCAGTTCAGCTTTCAGCATGAATTGTTACTTACTCCACATAAGTGCAAGGAACCCAAAATCACCCTTGAGAATGCAATATTACCTAAAAAAAGGTAAATGTTTACAAAAGAGGTATTACATTGGGTACTTCTACCTGTCCCTTCATCTTCCAGTCATGCCATACCACTGATTATTTAATCTGGGTCCATCCCAAACCACAGGCAACAAATACTTGATTTTGTTTGTGCAGTACTGTTCACTGTTCAGATGCCTGCTCCCTTTTTGAGGTCACTTCAGCGAACTTCAGCAATATTTAGTACTAATTATAGAAACCTAAGAAATACTTTTAAAGATTATCTGACAAAACCAAGTGCAGTGAGGACTTTATTGCACTAAAACTAAATGTGTTTTGTTCTGGATTATTAAAAAATTAAATTAAGATTGCTATTCATGAAAGTAGCACCTCTCGTCTAAAACAGAAAATTAAAAATTTTAGTTACTACATGGCAAAGAATGGAAATGTATCAGAAGGAATGTGAACCAACAGATGTTTACGCAAGCCTGTTGTGACAATATTTTGTACATTTATAAAAGGAGTAAATTTGTTAACATATATTCAGAAGATGAAGGTATAGCATTGAAACACATGACATCCTCCTCCTGTCACGTTACTTGCAAGTCATGCATAAGTCGTTGCCTTGCTGAGCTGTTGAAGGTTTGACTCAGTTGCTGCTTCAGCAGAGGTTTAATATTTAAACCCCCAGTATTTGGCCTAAGCGGGAACAGTCATGCTAATCTGCGTCACTTGTTTTTCTAATGGCCATGTCTACTTTCTGCAACAGTGGAACTTCTGATGCCAGGAACCTCCGCCAAGGTAAAGCTCACAGCTGTCCTTTTCAGAGCAATCTTGTTTGTTGTATGTAGCTTATTAACTTCTAGTTTATGTAGAATAAATTCACTATACGCTAGAATGACATGTCACACTTTTAAGATAACTAAATCCTTCACTTTAGTCTCGCCGTTTTAGGGAACACATCTTACCTGACCTCCTCCCCCAATGATGTTCATTGACTTAAGTTGTACACAATGCCACATCTGGTACCGGTGCAATGCTTGAACGCTGCACTCGGTAGTGGCGCAACCCAAACGCTACATCTGTTGTAGGCACAACATGAACATTACACTATTGCATATGCACGGCAAGACAGTGTATGTACACTCTGTTTAGAAGCAATCATGTCTTCTGGACAGCAACGTGTCATACATTGGCAGGCGCAAGAAAACATATATAACATGATTGAATATTGTGACAAGGAGAAAGAAGAGAGAATGAAAATCACTTTGTGTCAAATGGGGACATGCAGTGGTAATATTTGCATGTATAATAAATGACTAACCTATCACACCTATATTTCGCTCTTCTATAAACAAAATGAGTGACTACAACGCTGTCTCACTGAAGGTCAATATTTACTTTCATTGTCATTGAGCTGTGTACAGTGATAGAAGTCATAAGAACCATCTTATTATATACGAACAGGTTAATTACATAGAGCAAAACTATAATATTTTTACAATCAAGATATTCTTGCAAGGAATAAAAGGGTGTTGTCATAAGCCAACCAAACAATCTGCGTTTGAATGGTGTCATAGGCATTTGTGTCACTCTTGATGATAACTTATTGTATAGTTCTATTCAAATGCTACATAGCTGTTATCAGATTTAGCAAGTAGATCACTATATTTTTTCCTGGTATTGTATGAGTGAATGTCAGATCTATGTGGTTGAACAGAAATTATTTATGAGCAGTCCGGTGCACGGAAATTTACCAATGCTGTTGCTATCTTTTGGTGTGTTATTTTATACAATGTTGGCATAACCATTTCACCATTCATGTTCTATACGAGTCCTGGCTGTGTTAATCTCTTATTGGTTTATATCAAAGTCCAGTAACATAAGCAATGACTGATAAGGCGCATAGCCGAGGTGCGTAGTGCAAGGGGAGGGGTAAGGAGGAATTAACCTTAGTGGAACGATTGTCACCGTCACTTTCTTGCTGTGTCCGTCGCTCATTGGTTTGATGTCATAGCTGATGACGTTTCAAGAACTGGGGAGGACAAGGGCTGAGTTACATGAAACAGCTTTCTTAATATATTGTCCTCTATGCTATGCACGCCATTTGAAATGAGCAAATGATCTGCATAACAAGCCGAAAGTAATTGCACTTATTGAACAAGGATATAATGAAATAAAGTCTGATGCAACATATTATGAATTATATGTTTCAATGTAACTTAAACTGTCTGGGCTTTTGGTTCACCTCCACCATTGCAAAAAAAAAAGGTCAGGCGCATGCCTTCCTATTGCTGACAGGGGTTTGAACTGGAGGAGTAGTGCCATTCACTTACCAACCTAAACAGCTGTTCCTCGTATCGGAAAGTTTCTGTGCACGGGACTGTACATCAGTGTAGTGTGCATGTCCTACTTTCTTCTGTAATGTAGGTGAACTTCTTTCATATGGCCACTGCTTCCCCAGAGCAAGATACCATAAGATAGGTCTCAACGCTCTGTCATGTAGTATTTCACAAAGAATGGAATATAGCATTGTAGTTTCATTGTGGTTCATTCCATTGTGTTCAGGCATGTTAAGAGAGTGAGCTGTTCATGGCGTAGCAATATGTGCTTTCTGCATATTTAAAGGAGTGTTCTCTCGTGATACATTGTAGCTTTCCAAAAGGAAAATATTTAAGAAGCTAGAGTTCACAAATGGAATGCTCACTGTTTGCTGTTTCTGTGTATCTGAAGCCCTACTACGGTTCCTGGAAGAGACTAAAGCTTAAAAAGGAATGTGACTGATTTACCTTGCACACCAGATATTTCTTTTCCAGAGCTAACAACATATTCTTTGGAAATTAAATGTTCTTTCATACTGGCCGTGCGTAGGCTAAATTGTGGAAACGTAGAGTCAGAATGAAAAATTCAATGCCATAGCCGGGAATTGAACCACGGATCTTCTGGTTTCCGTCCAGCCACTCTACCATTGAGCTACTATGGCCAACGTGCCGATATGACATTAAATTCTCTAACTGACTTATTCTGACTCTACGTTTCCACAACATATTCTTTCAATTTGTAAGCACAATAGTGTATTAGTCCCGGATGGTATTGCCCTTTTTAAAGCTACCTCCATGAAAAATTCTGATTACACATGTGTATGTTTAGACTATTACAGTGTCTTATGCTGTACATTTCTGATAAGTTCACATTTTGATTTGCTTGTATTGCACAGTTTCTTGGAGCTTTGCAGTTATTACCGCCGCTTCACTTGCCAAGAAATGACATCTATACCATTGAAGTGGTATCAGTGGTGTACTAGCTCAAATTTACTTTGTCTTATTGCTTTAAAATACAAAATTAGTTGAATTCTGATACAAATTGTATGTATTATATATACAGAATGTTTCAGAAATACTTATACAAACTTCGGGTATAGGTTCCTCACACCAAAAGAAGGAAACAAATTTCATATGAACATATGTCCCATAATCCTTTGTTTTCTGGTTAGGAGGTGTTCAACATAGTTGTACATTATAGCACACAAAACTCATCATAAATGCTCGAAATGTTCTCCTCTTGCTTCTGTGCGTGCCTGTACTTGTCGAATCATGGAAGATTACACACTTTCAAAAACTCCAGGTTGGTGGCGAATGGTTTTGCGGACTTCCATGACACTTCGATGAAGCGTTTCTGCATCCGGGATGGCAGCTCCATAAACCAATGATTTAAGAGGTAAAAATCCACTGGATTGAGGTCAGGAGAATGTGCAGGCAATGGAACTGGTCCTCCTCTGTTATTCATTGGTCATGGTAGATACCAGTCAATTCATCTCCAACAATGCGACTAAAATTTGCTGGAGCCCCATCATGCATAAACCACATGTATTTTCTTATTTGCAGGGGCACATCTTCATGAACTAGGTCGGGAAGAGTGCTGGATAAAGTCCAAGTAGACAGCACAAGTAAGACATGCTGGTAAAACATATGGACCTACCAGAGTCACCTACAATGCCAGCCCACACATTCAGGCTAAACTGTTGCTGATGTCTAGCCTGAAGTACAGCATGAGGATTATGATCTGCTCATATGTGTATATTGTGGAAATTTGTAATTACATCTCTCCCAAACGTTGCCTCGTCTGTAAACAAAACTGACGAGAGACAAACAATGAATTTGCTGTTTGTGCTCCAAACCATTGGCAAAAGTTATCCTGTGGTGGATAATAGGCAGGCTTAAGGCCATGCACACGGTGAATATGATATGGATACAGGAGCTGCTTGTGAAGTATCCTCCATGTTGTCATGTGTGATGTACCAGATACCACAGCCAATTGTCTTGTACTGATATCTGGATCGTCTTCGGCACACTTTAACATCTATTGTTCGTGTTCCAGCATATGAACAACTCTTGATCTTCTTCGATCAATAGTCCATGGTGCAACAGTTCCTGTCTCAGCAAGGCGACAATAAATAGCAACGTAGGTTGGATGACTCGGTTGTCTTCAGTCTGGAAACTCCATCTGATAGAGCTGTGCAGCCTCACGTCCATTACATTCGCATGACCATACATAAAAATCATGTCTGCCTGTTCACAAAATGAATGTCCAGCCATAGTGGAACGAAACACTGCAATTAATTCACTACATGTTAACAATTGAAATGTTAAAGACAGATTGATAACAAATGACACACGCTAACAAGTCTCCATGGCTACACTTTGGCATCTACCTTATGTAGTATAATAGGTCAAAACCTTCTATGATTGCATAGAGAAATGAAGTTTTGAGATTGGATCCCGAAGGCTGTTGAACGCACACTTTCATTGTGATAGAAATAATGCAAAAATCAAGGGTTATGGAACATTTGTTCATATGAACTTCTTTCCATCTTTTGGTGTGTGGAATCCATACCTGAAGTTTGTAAAAGTATTTCTGAAACACTCTATGTATATATAAAATTGTTCATAGCTTACCAAAATATCTAAGTGAATTCTCTAATACACACTATTTTAAATGCTTGTTTTGTTTGCTATTGGTTTTAATTTTTCATTATTTTGCATATTTAGAGGGTCTTTTAGTAGTTTCTTGCAATGACATAGAAAGGGTATGGACAGCACTAATCTAAAATGGTCCATGTTTAGATTATCCCTTCAGTTTTCTTTATTGGCATTGTACCAACAACAAAATAGTAAAAACAAACTATTACTGCAAATACTTATCTCGCTTAAAGTGAAATTGTAAGAATATAAAAGCTACAATGAGTGTCTACTGGACTAAAAATCATAAATAATGTTCCTGTTCTCTTAAAGTAATTAAAAATAAGAAATTGTATTAGAGTTTTTCTTCAGTTATTGTTATATGTCAGTTTGTATGTAATTCTTTTTGTAGAAACTTAAGTGTGTTAATGCCCTGTATTTTGTTACAGATGTGCGTTGGACAACGAGCTCGTCTTATATGCTCTCCAGATTATGCTTATGGATCACGTGGGCACCCAGGAATATATCCTTTACTTGCATTACTCAATTTAATATGTTTTTGCAGCTATACAATATCTTAACCTTTATTGTCATTTTGGGTATGAAACACTTTGCACATCAGCATCATTATTCTGAAATTTTTGTTTTGTTTGGGTAGTCCAGTCACTGAGCAGAAACACATAAGCATAAAGATATATTCACAAGAAAATGTTAAAATATTCAGCCTTTGAAACAGAACCTGACATGGAGCCGTAACGTAGATGCCACATATCGCTTTGATGGCTCTCTTCTGTAATATAAAAACTTGCTTACTGTCCGAGTTGCCCCAGAATATCAAATCATGTTTCATTATTGAACAAAAATACACATAGTATACCTGTCTTAATGTCTGAATTAGACAAAAAGAGTTTGACTAAGCACAAAGGTAACTGATCTCAACTTGAGTATGATGCTCTCTATATGAGCTTTCCAAATAAGATTTGCATCATCCCGCAAATTCAAGAATTTAATGAGTGAAGTCTATTTGAGCACAACCTTATCAGTGTCTATGCACAGAGAAAGATTTTGCAAATTATATGCTTCAGACTTCAAGACCTTAGATTTGTCATTATTTAATGCGAGTTTATTTGGCTTAAACCAATTGCATATACTGCTGAATACATTGTTCAGTTTTAGTGCCAAATCATGTAAGTTGATGCTAGTCACTATTATGCCAGTATAATCATCAAACAAAACAGTAGTTGTGATGCTCCTCATTGCTAGGTGAAGATCGTTGATACAAATTAAGAAGAGTAGCGAGCTGAGAATTGAACCTTGCTTAATGATCTCCCAATCAGAACTCATCTCCGATGAGAATTCTTTATCTCAACACTTTGCCTCATCTTCAAACACATTTTAAAACAACTAAGGTGCACACTATTAATTCCATAAAACTTTAGCTTTTCTATCAGATTTTCATGATTAACACAGTCAAAAGCCTTAGCCAGATCACAAAATATACCTCCAATAAGCATTTTCTAATTGAGAACTGAGAGGATTTCATTAGTAAGCATGTATGCTGCATTTTCTGTCGATACACATGTGTCCAATTCTGCTGCATGGCTGATTTGTTTGATTAGAGTAATCTTCAGTGTGATGTTACGATTGGTCATCCAGAAATGGTGTGAAACTGCAGATTTATCCATTTGTTTTAGGCAACCACCACATCAGAAACACTAGTCAGTCAGACACACTCTTGAAACCTGTTAATAGAGAATAAAAGAATGTTATGTTAGTGTTACTAGTACTAACTCATCTTAAGTAAATACGTTATATAATGAATTGACATAGTAAGAAGTGACTGCTATGGAATAAATCCAAAGCTTCAAATTTATTCATAATTACGTGAAAGCTTCATTGTGACTTGAAAATCAGAATGTGGTGTATGAAAAGTGCTAGAGAAATAATAAGACCCAAACGTATGGATGAAACGTATGGACAGCTAAACTCCATCAGACCACGGCTTCCAAGCCCGGAAGAAATTTCTTATGTTAATTCTGACTCCGGCCGTGAAAGCTTCCGAACACTCAAGACCCATTTTGTTTAACGAAGCAGTGACAGTTCCTGTTTGTAAGATAAGCATTTTAGTGTCTCTCTAGCCAAATTATTTTCCCAGCAACTCATGGTTCTCTCATGCAGGGAAATAACCTGCAAATGTGTTACTATATACTTAAATTACTGTTTGAGAATGGAAGTAAAATATATATATTCTTTCCTTTTTTTTCATTGCAGGCATGTTTAATGAATAAGCAGTGAATTTATGTACATAATTAATGCTAGTAAATTTAACGTTTCAGTTGCAGTTTTAAAGCGCATCACGTGAAAGTGTCAAGCTATTCTCAGTGTTTTGTGTATAATTACATTTTACCTAACTTTTCTCAGCAGACTGAATAGAATGATTAGGAGATATTAATCTTTAATCTTTGTTTCAAATAACCTTGCCCTGCTGACATGTATCCCTCCATGTGCTATTGCCTTCCCCTTTTCCCTAATTGGCTACTGCTTTTGGCAGTAATCTACACCAAAGTTGCTATCACACCATGTGGAAACCTGCACTAAATGTCATAATTGCCAGGAAGATAGTTAAAATCAGGCAAATAAAGATATAAAGGCATGCAAAAATACAAGTTTATAATGAAACTCAACTCACATGTTGAGTGGTAATGTATGACAAATCCAGTTCAAAGCAAGGTCAGTGATAAAAGTAATATAAACAACTATGTCACAACTACTGATAAGCAAACGTGTTATCATCAGTTATTCTGAGAGACAGGTTTGAAGCAGAGGACCCTCTTTATTTTGTGTTAAGAATTGACATGCATTCTAGATAAATCAACTCTGTTACACAATTTAATTCATACGGTTAGGAAAATACAAATTTGACAGTTATTCTCTTTGAACATATTAGGGTGTTAAATAAAGAACTTAATTTTACCGCACAACAATCTATACTACAACAGCAACCAATGAGAGATGATTAGTTAACATGAGCATTAAGAGACACGAGATAAGCTTATGTGAAACAAGGATTAGGTAATGTTAAGATGTAAAGAAGCTGTAATATTAGATTTGAAATGTTTTTACGTTACTTTGTTTTATTGAACATTTGTTAAAATATTGTATTTTTTCATGTGTCACATGGGGTGTTGATAATTAGATACTTTAGCAAGTTTCTAACTTTCTCCCCTCCATTTTCCTTGACTTACTGACACTATACCGCCCAATGCAACACTCATCTTCGATGTGGAGCTGCTGAAGGTGGAGCCATGAAGATCATCGTTTGCTAACTACAATTGCAACAGTTCTTAATAAAGTCATGACATTGATAAAAGCATGTCAGTAAACAATGTATCCAAGTTTCTTTCTTCTGTTGCCAATACAAATAAAAATATTACTTACATTTGGGTAACACTCATTCAAGCTCAGAGTGTTTCAGTGTTTATATCTCAGTTTATCTCTACGTTACTTTACTCTATTTATTATTTTATATTATAAATTTACTGTCCATAAATCTGTGGTGATGTTACCATTTTAAGATGCTGTTTATGTGTTACATATGTTCTTATCAGAAGAAAAGGATGTCAGCTATTTATATCTCAATGTCCAAATCCATTTTTAAGCCTAATATAAAACTTCAAATATATAGTCATCTTTAAAATGAAATGTATTCTTTTTTTTTCATACCATGACCAATGCAGTAGTTACATGAATCCCTACTTTTTCTTATTCCCAAAACTGTGCAGTGCTCTTTAAATAAACTTTGGTTTGTGTTAAATTTAATTTATTTATTACAACACTATTTTCAACGCTTCCATGAAAGGAATTATAGTTGGTTTGTGTTCTCATGAGTAAGGAATGATGCAATGAAGCACAAAATTAATATAATTTTGAGTCGATAGGCCCCTATTGCCTCAAGGAGTTTAGCAAATCAAAATTCAACAGTCAGCATTGGCTGAGGATATTGGGAAAGTTCTATTGAAATGTGTTCTAGGTAAACACTAGCAATATAAGGAGCATGGAGTATTAGTTTGACTCAAAATTATATTTGGTTTGTGTTTTTGCAAAACAACTTGGACTGTGTGAAATGGGAGAGCTGTGGCAGAATAACATATTTCAGTCATAGCCAATATTGGACTCTGCAAAAGGTCTTATGTTACATGATCACCATAACTAAGAATACCTATGAAAAAGTATTACAATGGACAAATGTTTCGGAGTGGAAAATTAAAAATAGTTCGCTTTCAGGCATATATTTATGTGGATAAAGTCAACATGAAAAATTCAATGCCACAGCCGGGATTTGAACCACGGATCTCCTGGTTTCCATCCAGTCACTCTAACCCATTGAGCTACCATGGCCAACGTGCCGTTCTGACATTAAATTCTCCAATTGACTTGTATATTTCCCTGATAAACCACTAGGGACTCTTGCATTCGAGATACACTGTTTCTGGCGACTTACTATTCTAAGTACTTGAGTCCCAGGCTACATCATTTAACTCTTATTTTAGTTAATTGGTGGAAATTAATCATTTCTTCATACTAGCCGTGTATAGGCTAAGGTTTTAGATGGTTTTAGATGTATTTATTTAAAGCCATCTAACACTCAGCTGTCAATTTCCTTGATTGGCACCAAGTATAATGTACATAGTTCTATACACACACATGAATGAATGAATTCCTATAATTCCTTAAGTGGAATATGGGGCCTTCTGAGCCATGCAACCTTGAGGTCCATAGGCAATGGGTTGAGAATCAGGTTTCCTATCAGAGAGATTCCGGAATGAGTGATCAGCCCAATGCTGGAAGTGAAAGTACGAGAGATGAGGTGATAGGAAAGATGATGGAGCAATTGGTGGAATGCTGGCGGGAGAAACTGGAGGACCCGGAGAAAACCCACTCCAGCGTCATGCTGTCCACCATAAATTTCACTTTGCAGTCATCTGTGATCGAACTCGGGCCGCCTTGGTGAGAGTCAAGTGGTGCAACCACTCATTCATGGCGCTGCCACAGACACATTATGCATGACATAAATTGAATTCCCTGTATACAGTTTATGAAGAGTATTGTGAAAGTTCTTGGTCAGACATGGATGTAAAAAAATTTTATGTTAGTGTAGCAAGATGCAAATTTATCTGATTTCAGCAATTGACTTGCTTATTTAAGAAAGGCCCTAAGTCAACTTTTTTTACTTTTTGAATTAGATACATTTATGTGTTCCTTTGAAGTCGACCCATTGTTGAGTGTAGACAGGCCCTTCCTATTTACTCAAATGTCCACAAAATGGAGCTGATATATTCTGATTACAAAGAGCCTTATGTCCAGGAAAGTTTAATAATGCAATACTGCAAATAAGATAGCAGAATTAAAGCTTCTTACATAGTGCAAGATGTTCTAGAGTTCTGGAATACAATTCTTCAATGGCCAACTGTTTTGTGAGCATAGGATGTAGAAAATTACAAAGTACTTTTTATATTCTGTTGTTTAAGCACTATGATACAATGAAGCACAAAATTAATCAATTTTGAGTCGAACTAATACTCAATGCTCCATTTATTGCTAGTATTTACCTAGAACACGTTTCGTTAGGGTCTTCCTAACATCATCAGCTGTTGTCGACAGCTGTTGTTTTTATATATATTTTTTTTTTTTTCTAAAAAATGTGTTTACATGAGTTACTTGTGTCTTAGAAGTTTCCCCAAGTTCTGTTAGTTAAACAGATTTATTGCTTATCTTGAAAGCTTCAAATTTATTTGTCATTTATTTCAGAATGGCCCTATGTCTTTTACAAATATTTTGCTTTACTAGAAAATAGACACAATGTAAACAGAATCTGTCACAATGCTAGTTATTGACATCTCTAAAATGGCAATAAAAATGAAAATAAAAAACCTTCTAAAACAAAATGATTTTTTTAATTTTGTCAAAACTATATGCCAGCTGGACATAGGGTTTTTCTGAAATAACTGATTCAGGTGGTTTAAAATTTGGTCAATTTTTCCCCTGCGCAATGTCGATATTCCGCTACAGCTGCCATATCAAATAGACTTTTGAAGGAATGTTGATTGGTTAAGGAAATGAGTTTTAATGAAAAAAAGGTGTAAGAAATTTAATAACAGTGTAGAGACATCTTGAATTGATTAGACAGCTTAGGATTGTGAACTTGAGACCTGAATAAATGAACATAAAATAAGGACCAGTGAAAGACAAGGGTTGTAGGGTTTATCTGCAGAATTAAAACATCCAAGTGACGAAGGAAAAGAAAAGTTAATTCTAACATATATAGACAGTAATACCTATATTATAGAATCTATTTTGCTGTTAAAGACAAAAGAAAAAATTGTGATTATCTGGGGTAATGAAAGAGAAGGTTTCTTAGCAGTGGTTTGAAAGTATCTCGTCCAAAGTGGCAGCAGATAGTGTGTGATGGACAATGCTGCTGCATATTACAGCATAAGTGCAGAGGATCAACTGAGAAAAAGGAAATGAATCCTTTGGAAAGACAGAATTACTTTGAATAGCACAAAAATTTGCCAGTAACAGCTATAAGCATGCTAAGAAATAAACAGCACATTCAAGCTGTAGAATGAATGGCATTACAGATCACCGAGTGCATCTGGGAAGGAGCAATTAACCATGTGATCAAGAATCAACAGAATTAGGTCAACCTGACCCTTAATTGAAGATGGGGAGCTGAATGACAATGTTGAAAGCAATTATTTTATTAGGCAGTAGCATCTGTTTGCCATTCTGAAGGCCCCAGGTTCAAATCCAATGGACAACCAACTCTTTTTTTCTTTTCATGGTTTTCTTCAGTCGCTAAGGTTAGATATTTGATTAAGGCAAAATTCTGCTTAGTTCTAAAACAAGACTAACATTGATGTAATAGTGAATGCCCTACCATCTATCCGCAGATAAACAAAAGAAGGTGTACCAGTGGCATCCTAATGCCATCTATCAGACACTTAGATGCTATGGTGTCATGAGGTCTGATTAAACTGACGTAAAATAAAGAAACATATTAACCTTAGCCTGTGGCAGCTAGAACTTCATTTATATAATTCGTTTTACACCTTTTAAATTGGTTTCAAAAATGTTCTGGTGGAAACATGATGTGAGTAAAACGCTCGTTTATGTAGAAAATACTTGTGTTTAATTTTATAACTATGTGTAGTTTTCCATCACATTTGGTTACTCCGGCAGGCATTCAACAACATTAGTTTCACGTAAATTGGATTTAAAATCTTCCATTTGTTTGAAATAAATGACCTTGAGAAACAAATCCAAATTCTACGACAGCAGTTGCAGCAACACCAGTCTCTGAGTTTTCCATCACCAATTTCGCCAGTACTCAGGTTATTAGCTATGTAAACCGGGTCAATGTTAAACTGCGAAAATTTTGGCCCAGCACGGTTTACGCAATGAGAAACGCAGTTCAGCGTTGGCCACATCTCCCAAGATGCCATGAAATATGGAGGATATTGTAAGCGACTAAGCAGTTGTTTATCGGCAGGTTGTGGCTGGTAAAATGAACAGAAATAAGCAACTGTGATAGCGCTATCACAGATAACAAGTTTCTCTTCTCCCGGTGTTACAGTACTTCTGCTTCCGTCCTGTGTTTGATCCTCAGCGAGTAAATCAACCGAAGAGGCTGCTTCACGCCATAGACAAGTAAAATGACAGGGAAGATTAAACTAGGCGACATTGTAAACGAAGTGAAATC
Organism: Mantis religiosa; assembly: GCA_030765055.1. NCBI lineage: Eukaryota > Metazoa > Arthropoda > Insecta > Mantodea > Mantidae > Mantis > Mantis religiosa. Next base: position 158,721,209 of record CM060955.1, read on the forward strand.
ACGGCGAAAGTTTAACTAAAAATGAACTCGCAATGAAAGTTGAAATGACTGAACTTATTGAAGTCGCAGTGAAAGTTGAACTAGAGCACATTAAAATAGGTGAAAACCAGACATATTCACAATATCATGAAACTCCGACAATATAATGCATACACACTGAATTGCCTGTTCGTATAAGAGGAACAGCGCATGCGGCATTCACTGTTGGAGGAGCAACTGGGGGACCGCAAACCATTCCACTTTCGCTTTCTGCGATCATTCGTGGGAACCACGCAGGTGCAGGGCGACCTGTTGGGCAATTGTAGAGTCACCGAGCAAACCTGTTCGGGTCAAAATGGTTAGGATGAAAGTGGAGGAACGCCAAGATTTCTGACAGGACGACAGTAATGCCTACTCGTAGGAAGGTATATTTGTATTTTGAAACTAATAGTCAAATAGAATAAAAATGTTAAGTATATTAATATATGGAAGTAATCATTTCTTCCACTAGCTGTGTGTAGGTTAAGGTTTGGATGAGTAGAGCCAGACTGAACAATGCAATGTCATAGCCGGGATTGTTAATATAGTTTATATTATTTTAATTTAGGGATCTGCTATGGTAGTTGAGTAGAAAGTTTGTTCATGTTTTATGTTTTAAGTACTTTTTCCTTTTAATTTTATTCTAGTTGTAGGTTTCATCTGAAGAATGTTTATATAATTAATTGTGTTGCTTTGATTTCAATAAATTAAACGTTTGAAATATACGTCATGGTTTAAGGAATTAGGTACCGGGACGGAGTATTTCAGATTTTTATTAGTTTATTTATATAGTAATACCTACCCCTTCAACTGTACAATACAACTCGCCCCTGACGCCGTGTGAAATCAATTTTTCCATCCCTAGGCTCTCGGATTTCCCCAGCGCTAGGTCGCAGTTAAAACTTCACTTGTTAACAAAAATATTTTTGTTGCATGGAAAATACTTGCATTTAGTGATATACATGTTCTTTTCTCAGTAGTCGCTTACCGAGCGAGATGGATCAGACCCGCAGGGGTAAACTATCCCTCCCGTACAATTCTGTGTAATGTTTATATGTTCCTAAGTATTCTAAACCTTGTTTCACGTAAGCTTGCCCAGTATCTCTTAACGGTCACGTGACCTAATCACCTCTCATTGGTTGCTGTTGTGGTAATGACTGTTTTGCGGTAAAAATTAGTTCGTTATTTAACATGGTGATATATCATTATATGTTGGAAGAGAATTGTCAAATTTATATTTTCGTAACTGTTTTAATTAAATATATTACGCAACAGAGTTGATTTATCTGAAATGCATGTTAATTCTTAAACGAATTAAATAGGAGGTTCCTTTGCTCTCAAGCACATGGTACGATATCACGTGATTTAGCGGTAGTGGTGACATATGTTTATATGACTTTTATCACTGACCTTGTTTTGAACTGGATTAGTCATGCATCGCCATTCGAGAGTGCGGGAGCTAAATTATTTTATTGATCGTTTATTGCGCATGTACTTATTATATGTATAATGGCAGAGTCTACCGCCAGTTTTTCGCTTAAGTATCGCAAGGATAATTATTTACAAACAGGCGAAAAAAGAATTGCGTTTCATGTGTTTAATGCACTCACAGAGAAGTCGAACAGCTGTGCCCTGAAGTTACAGGTGTGAGTGTTAGATCCGTAGGAACATCGCGACATGAAATTGAGGAAACAGGAAAACTTACCACTCAAGGCAAAAGCAGGAATAACCAAAAGTGCGTGCTCGGAGAAAATACGTGAAAAGTGTTGTGCGTCGTCATGTGTGTAGTTTTTCTTTAGAAACGAACTCCCTAACATAAGTAACATTTCGTCTGCTGTAAATGAGGATGCAAATTTACCAAATTTCTGCAGATTGCTTATACAGCTGGGATTTGTGAATGAAAAAAGAGGCAAGAAAAATGTGCTAAAAGACAGGCGATATTGCTGTGTGGCGAAGACGCTATTTAAGGAGAACCACACTGCTCCGAGATACAAATCGCTAAATATACACGAAGAACACACGAAAAGTAAAGTATGGTGTGACACGACTTTTAAGACTGAAAGACAAGCATTTTTGAAAGGTACGTGTGCTGGTTTAAAAAATCCCAGTGGAAAAGGCCAAAGGCCATTCATTATAAACTCTTTCAGTTTCATTGCTCAGCCATTCTGTTTCAATTTGCTCAGTTCATTATAAACTTGTATTTTTGCATGCCTTCATATCCTTATTTGTATGATTTTTGTATGATTTTATTTATCTTCCCGGCTATTATTACATTTACTGTAAGTTTGAATGTGACGGGAAGGCACCGCCTATGGCGTATGACGCGAAAGCATTAGCCAATTAGGGCGAGGGGGAGGGTTGTTGAACGCGGAGTGATACATTTCAGCCGGGCAAGGTTATATGAAACAGAGGGTAGACTCATTTTCGAGTACTTCCAGCTATACTCCGCACACAGACCCCACATAGAGCAGAGATGTCATCAAACTCTCAAGCGACTACAGGAATGAACATAGTGCTATAAATAGACCGCGAACAAAGTGCGGTCGGTGTGCGCATGCGCGAGCACAGTCATCTCCTCTCCTCAATATCCAAGCATTACATGACTCCCTCCCCTCCATACGTTGACCAGTGCAGTGCAGCTTGCGCTATGGAGGAGAGGAGAAGCAGCCTAAAATGACGGTAGAGGGGGAAAGCTGGAGAGCTTCAGTTTTGGTAAATCACGCCTCCAGCTGCATTTTGTTCACGGTTTACCTTGTTAGTAAAATTTCCTTCTCCGGTAGGACTGTTTCCGGTCTGATGGGTTGTTTCCGGACCACGGCTGGTGGGATGCCGGTTGTTCTGCCCTCCCGGGGAGCTTCCAACTGGTAAATATATAGATGCATGGACCATTCCCTCTGCACTGTCGTGACCCCTTATGGCGCCTGTCCTTTCTCTCCTCTCGCCTCATCCTTTCTCTCGGGGATGCTTCTCTTGGGGACATAGTTACAATATACCAGGTTTGGTCTATCCTCCGCAGCGTAGTCCAGTTTCAGAAGTCGCTTTCTTAATGTTTCGATTGTGCCTTTATGATATTGTCGCCGATCGCATTGTTGATTGGTCCCGCGGAGCGCTGGGCGCTTGCCGAGAGAGAGAGAGAGAGAGAGAGAGAGAGTGATGTCTGGATAATTCTTTCCTTCTCTTGCCGGTCTGAAAGGCCTCGAAACGTCGGCAACTTTCGAGAAACAATGAATCGGGTATAAATAAGCGGCAAGGTGTGAGCTTATTCAACGTATTTATGGCAGATTTCTCCCGCAGAGCCACGAGTCGAAATGGCACAATACGCTGACGAACTGCTTCTGCTCTGCAAAGACAAACACATCCTCAGAGCCTTCAACCCCTTACAAAGACACCTCCGTCTAACACAACAGTGGTGTCGGCGTTGGCGGATGTCCGTTAATCCGGACAAAAGTCACACCATACTTTTCACAAAGCGCCACACCCCCGCAAACTGCCCCAACTTCAGCTTCCGAGGTCTAAAGATAGAGTGGACTAACTCTGTCCAGTACTTAGGAGTTAAATTGAATAGAGGTCTAACTTTTCGCCAACACATCAGGGACCTATCGGCGAGGGTGCAGGGAGTAATTGCTTCCCTGAATCCAATTCTGGGGCAACCTCGATGCCGGTTGGCCTGAAGTTATACCTCTTCCGAGCGCTGGTAAACCCGGTAATGCTATATGCCTGCGAGATCTGGGGCATAGCTTCAACGTGCACAGAATAGAGGACTACAGTCTATATATTCTGTGGGTCGTTATTTTCCTACCAGGTTGCTACATGAGGCCTCGGGTGTTCCGTACGTGGAGGATGAAATTAGGCGTCGAGCTTCAAAATTATACGCTACTTCACCCAGACATAGAAGCGTCCTTGTTAGATCATTAGGAGATTAGGACTCCACTAGACGGCGTTCTAGGCTGTTCCCGGTACCCAGCATGACTTGTAGGCACCCGAGATAACCCAGGAGCTAATCCTAACAGCAGCTAAAGCTGGGCTCCACATAATTCTTCTAAGCTGTTTGGCATCAAAATTCCTCCAACCAAATAACAAACTCAAAACACCAGGGTGCAAGGTATTGCATCCTTTTCCACAACCTGAAGGTACAAAATTGTACTCTCAAAAACAAAAATTCACTTCACATCCTATAAAGAGCCCCCAACATAAAACCTTACCTGCGGTAAAACCCCTAACGGGTGGGCACGCAGCAAAAACCTTCTGGCATTATACAGCCAGCACTTCGGACGGACGGAACAGTCAGTTGTTAATTGAGTGTGCAGCTGCGTGGACATTTTCTTTCGTTTGTTACCTGTGGCAGACGACTTTGAAGATTGCGTTTGTGTATGTTACGTAATTTTGCTGCTATCAGAGTTGTACAAAGTGTGTTTTTACTTGTAATAAAGAGCATTGTAAATTTCTGCAAATAAGACATTTAATTTTATGAACCCAGCAAAGTCACAATATTTACCAGTTTGGAATTAATACATATATGTAGCGTGAATGCAAGTGTGCCAGTTCTGTTTTGTCTACCACGTATCGAAAGTCGGTAGATAAACTATTCGACCTCGGTTTTTCACCAATACAGTTTTGAGATCTATTGATTCCAAAGCAAATATTAGCAGGCACGTATTTAGAAGTCAGTTTCCGGGGGGTAGGGGATCCAAAAGGTCTATGTTGAACAGGCACGTATTTAGACGTCAATTTCCGGTTGGGGGTCCAAAAATCTATGTTGAATTATTTGCTTTTAATAAATAATTAATCAGGAATGTGTTTTTATCATGTTTGTAAAAAATAAAAACACATGTAATATATTATATTCACATGAATTTTTCCACCCAAGCTTCCACAAATTGTTCTTAGAAAAGTTTGTTTTTGTCTTGTTTCTTTGGATAAAGCTTGTAGAAAGGCCTTGCACATTGCACATTGTTTCTTCTTATACCTACATAGGATAAAGTGATGTAAGCAGTAATCAGATATTTGAAAAGCGAACCACTAATTTATGCGTTTGAAGTATTAGTTCTCCTTGAATGAAAAAGGAAATAAGAACTTAGAAGTTAAAAGTTACATACCTTTAACTAAGTATCTGGGAACTCTAATCAACAAATTATAATATATCGGAATTGGTTAGCTTCGCAATACATTATTGTAATTGACATTATTTGTGTATTTTAACGAGTTCTACAGCAGCTGTGCAGTAGCTTTTTGTTTATCTCTTAAATAACTTCAAGTCTGCCTGACAGTGAATAGAGATTTTAAGATGAGAAGCTTGAATAAACTTTTTCTATTTCTTTTAAACCAAGTTTTATTTCAACTATTTATTGAAAGTTTGAAATGGTATTTTATTTGGGGGGAGGGGTCTGGACACCCCCCTTAAATACGTCCCTGAATATAAGGTAAGTATTTTGCAATCAGGAATTGATTGTAAGGAATTTTATGATGACAACTCACTCAATTTCATGAGGTTCTCAAGGCTTCTTTGTAAGACCGGTTTATCACATACAGCTTATGTCCCGGTGTATCCTTTAAAGATTAACATCTGACCCTTCATTGTGTCTCCATCGCTCGGGTCAAGTTGTTAACTGACCTTGTGTTGTCCAAACAAAGTGAGGATTGTTTATGAGACTGCTTGCCAGCTGGCAAATGCAATATATATTTGATACTAAACCAAAAAATTACTGACGAGGAAACACAAATGCTGAGTAATTTAACAGTTGAAATTTAAAAATACTACGGCTTAACGTACAAATGACAGAGCGAGTGACTCCGAGTGAAGTCCAGGGTTCGATTCCACCGAGCGGGATGGCTCAGGCGATCTCGTCTGTGACCCGCATTCGGGAAATCCGGGTTCCTTTTTTATTTACGTCCTCCAACGTCGTCATATCGGACGATGAATGAATTGCTCAAATGTGTCCAGGTTCCATAGAACTTAGAGTTACCCGATATTCGTCTATCAAGATAAGGGAAAACCCCGGAAGAAACCTTATCCAGGTAACTCACCCTAACCGAGATTCGAACTCGGGACCTCTTGAACGTGAGGCAGACATGCTACCATCTACGCTACCGATACGGGAAAATCCGGGTTCGATTCCCGTGGCCGACCTATATAGTCTCAAAACAGGGGCGACTATTTTGAGAAGGACCATCAAAATTATGAAGATGAGTAAAGGTACGTTGTCAAAAAAATTTGTGATCATTCTTTATTGATCAGGCCTCGTAGATGAACTGTATGAAGAAGAATAGGCGAATTGTCAGGAGAATGAAATGCTTGATGCTTATCATGGTGTATTTATTACTCTCAAAGCAAGTACATCCTTGTACTCACATATCTACTACACTTTGCACATGTCAAGTATTAAGAATGCTGGCTAAATCCAATACCGGATTCAACATTAAAACAGTTACAATACAATCATCGCAGCTGCCATGAAACATGCTCCTTGCTGCTTCACACAGCGATGCTCAACTGTCTTATAAAAACAGGTTCACCAACTCCCTAAATGGGAGCTCTCTACGGATGTGTCGGAATCCGGAATAAGAGCATGAGCCAACAAGGAAGTCCCTAATATGAGTTAGACATACTTAATATCGGCGGTTCGTAGTGCAACCGCGTAGGGTTCGACACCAGCTCTCCGTAACAGGATAGGTGACCACAACGCCACTCCTACAGCAGAGTTAGTGTGCAAAGTTCCAACATGACAACATTACGTTCTTCCATCGTGACACTTCCCACCCTGAAACGACAGCATCGGAGGGACGAGAAGTCACGGAAAGCAATGTATCCAATCTAGGGTTCGAACCCGGGACATGCCGTTACCCAAGAAGGTGACCGTATCATTACTACCTGTATTAAATGTGATATTCAAGGTTGCATTGCATATCCCTGCGGCTGGACGAAGGATCGCATTTCTGCCTCTTCTAGTTCAAGGACTTCCACTTTTCGTGACAGTGAGGATGAAGTTGATTGATCATTAGCAACTTTAGAGCGTCATTGGCTTTTAATACTTAAGTCCTAGCCATTAAAAAGTATAAGTTAAAAAAAAACTCTCACGTGATTTTATCTCCCCGTTCTTACAAAATCTTATTCCATTCACTTCGTTTTAGGTGAACATTTGTGGACAGCAAAAAGTAAGGACTTCCGGTTGAGAAAAATAAAAGTGTATACAAATTCTGAGAAATGATTATGTTCACAAAAAGTGACAAACTGTGTGCTTTAACGAGTGTAATAACTTTTTGTCTGTCTCTTATTCTTGACCAATTATCCAAAAGTCATAATTAATGAGTCGAAGTTAAGGGGATATTACCCAGCAAATACAAGATATAGGTAGATGAGAGGAGGGTATTATGGAATACAATTTATATTTCTAAAAAGATAATTTAATGGTTTTTAAATAAATTCGCCAAATCATCATGAGTAGGCCTGGAGAACTTCCTAAATTCTTGCTTATACTTGCACTGTGAATTTATTTATATGAAGGTCCTACCTCTTCCCTACATACTATAACTGAATGGGAATATTGAGAAACCCCAAATGTCCATTATTTTTACAAAATTGAGTTATACATGACATTGTACTTTAAACATACAGGTTGTTTCAAAACGACACCGAACGATTATAGCCGTTGCATAGTTTATAATTTAACAAGTCCGAATTTCGGTGTCGCAGCTTCGAAGTTCTGTTAGGTATAATCTTATGTAGCATTAAATATTACATTATTTTGTGATTAGGCAGCGCAGGAACCACTGGTGTACGAACCTCAAAAGTTGTTATTGGGACGCACCGGCCACGAAAACAAAAACATTACTCCTTGCTGTTTATCAGTGACCCTAGCCTACCTTTCAGGTAATGGGGCAAAAGACAGTTACTTGTGAAAAAGTCGACTAATAACTCGGACAGTTGAAGGTTACTCTTCAGTGTAAAACTACACATTCCGTCCTAACAGAGAGGATTTTGCGTGTACTTAGATAGCAAATCCAAGCAATATGGAGCGTTATACGAACGTCGAAATGACGGATATGGTTTTGATGGATGGAAGAGCTGAAGGGAGTTCAACGAACGTACGATTAATTTAGTTTCATTAAAATATGAATTGTAAACATAGTTACGCCAGTGATTATATTTATTTGTTTAACTTCACAGCATTTTGTTATGAACTTAATTGTACAATACTTGCAATCTGCCCGCCTCGGTAGCGTGGTGGTAGAGTGTCTGCCTCACGTTCAAGAGGTCCCGAGTTCGAATCCCGGTCAGGGTGAGTTACCTGGATAAGGTTATTTCCGGGGGGTTTCCCTTATCCTGAAAGGCGAATGTTTGGTAACTTTAAGTTGTATGGACCCTGGACTCATTTGAGCATCATTTCGCCCATTCCATTCATCGTCCGATATGACTTAACGTTGGAGGACGTAAAATTACAAAAAAAAAAAAAAAAAAAAAAAAAAAAAAAAAACTTTCAAAGACTTACTGCAAATATCATCAGCTTCCTTTTCAGTTACAAATGATTTATTTAGTATTATTAAAAACGTGAAATAAAATGCTCGTCTCATTGTATAAGCCATTTAGTTTTGGTTAATTTATTTACAATTCTTTGATGTTGTTTTCTGTTCTGTTTATCATTTAATACTTCCATCCTCAACCTCACTAACATTAACTTCCCTCTAAAAGGTATAAGTTGGATATGTCCACCAGTTTATTTGCCATCATGGATTGCTATAACGGAATTTTGGAACACGTTAAACACTCGTAAGTAGGGCCCGGATTTTTATGAAAAGTAATATTTTTTCTGACGATACTTATTGGAAATTAAGTGCATTCTGGAACAAATAAGTTAGATATATATGGTTTTATAGTTCATCAAAATGCATTTTCCACATTTTTATAATAGTCATTTTTTAACATTTAGATGCATTTTCCGGTCATTTTCTTTCTTTTTTCACGAATTTATTGGGCATTTTCATCTATAGCCCGCATTTGTGGGGGGGGGGGGCGGGTTCGATTCCCGTGGCCGACCTGACCCTGAACCATGGGCTATATATATATATATATATATATAAACGTGCAACTGCATGTATATATCACTGTGACAATTTTGAAATAGTGAGAGAAGTGGGAATAGCTTTGATAGGGTAGATTCTAACGCAATTGAGAGCGCACAGGTTCTGTTTTCTAATACTCAAATCCAAGGTAAATTAGCTTTTATTAAATCAACTTTTACATTTTTGACGGGTATCATAACCCGCCTTGAAGAAAGTGGCGTGACATTGGATAAGTCGATTGAGTTAGGGAGGATTGCGAAAGAGAGGATACAAAATGTAAAAGGTGAATTTGGGGACAAAATTAGACAGAAACTAAAATTTGTGTTGGACAAAAATAAAGGTCACCAAACAGTTTGTCAGATTGCCGATATCTTGTCACGAGAGAAAACTTCAGATCTGATATTTTTGAACAGAATATAACAGGCAGTGACAGTGTTTTTCAAATATGCATCTATAACATCTGTGGAAGTGGAGAGAAGTTTCTCAAAGTATAAAACAGTTTTAGCTGACAATCGGCTTTCCTTTATTTTTGATAACTTGAAGATGACCATGGTGGTGTATTGCAACGCTAAGTAGGGTATGTTTGGGCTAATGGGTACAGTAACTTATTTTTTATATTTTATAAAATTGAAAAAGACCTGAATTTTGAATCTATGTATGTTTTAGTAGGAATAATTGCATTATTTACAAAGAAAGTTAATCTTAAAATGTGGTTATTCGAACCATATATTCAGTATTTATCTGTAACAATTATTCATTTATTATTATGAAAGAAATTATTAATTTGTGTTAGGTGATTTTTTTTTTTTTACATTTTATATGCATTTTTTATATTTTAAGGGCATTTTATAGCTGATTTTTAGAGAATTTTTAGGTCAACAACTTCCGGGCCGTACTCACAAGCAAATAGCTTCTTTATTGCTGTTTCATAAGCCAAAGAAAAATAAACAGCTTTTAGGTTATGATATTTTAGACAAAATCGTTAGTTTTTGCAAAATATAAACAAAAAACGTAGTTTTCTTGAAAATCTTGTGTCGTATCTTTGCAAAATACTGAACCATATTTGGTATGCAATAAAACATTTCGCTTTTGCATTTTGCTGTTCAAAAACACTATTTATAAGTGCTGTTTAAGGACCTCACAACATTTATTTTCAGTAAAATCTAATTTTTTTTTACCACTTATCTACGTTATAATGCTTTTTCATTCGAGATGTACCACTACGTGTATTTTGGTAAACTTCTCGATCTACCAATTACGTCATAGAGGAACTAGGAACCGTGCACACTTAACCATTATCTCCAAACGATGACCTTCGGGTCTAATATGACTATCTCAGCTTCTGTTTTATTACTTTTGACATTGCTTTGAACTTTAACAAATGTAATTTCTGCTACATTTTGAGCTACTGGGGGCATTGCCCTGTGAGATAGTATGAAGTGCTTTGCCCGTCTCTGTAGCGTGGTGGTAGAGTCTCTGCCTCACGTTCAAGAGGCCCCGAGTTTGAATCTCATTTCAGTGATCGTCCGATATGACTTAACTTTGTAGGATATAGGTAATAATAATAATAATAATAATAATAATAATAATAATAATAATAATAATAATAATAATAATAATAATAATAATAATAATAATAATAATAATAATAATAATAATAATAATAATAATAATAATAATAACAATAATAATAACAATAACAATAACAATAACAATAACAACAACAATAACAACAACAATAACAACAACAATAACAACAACAATAACAACAACAATAACAACAACAATAACAACAACAATAACAACAACAACAACAACAACAATAACAACAACAATAACAACAACAATAACAACAACAATAACAACAACAATAACAACAACAATAACAACAACAATAACAACAAAAATAACAACAACAATAACAATAATAATAATAATAATAATAATAATAATAATAATAATAATAATAATAATAATAATAATAATAATAATAATAATAATAATAATAATAATAATAATAATAATAATAATAATAATAATAATAATAATAATAATAATAATAATAATAATAATAATAATAATAATAATAATAATAATAATAATAATAATAATAATAATAATAATAATAATAATTCCCGTCTCTGTAGCGTGTCTGCCTCATGTTTAAGAGGTCACGAGTTCGAATCGACCGGGATAAGTTATCTGGATAAGGCTTTTCCGGGGTTTTCCCTCATACTGAAAGAGGAATATTTGGACTATGGGCTCATTTGAGCAACATTTCATTCATCGTCCGATATGACTTAACATTAGCGGGATTTTATTTTCATAAATGTCCTCCAACGTTAAGTCATATCGGACGATGAATGAAATGATGTTCAAATGAGTACAGGGTACATAGAGCTTAGAGTTATCAGACATTCATCTTTCAAGATAAAGGAAAACCTCCAACGTTGTCATGTCCGACGATGAATGAAAGGATGTTCAAATGAGTACAGAGTACATAGAGCTTAGAGTTACCAGACATTCATCTTTCAGGATAAGGGAAAACCTTCAACGTTAAATCATATCGGACGATGAAGGAAATGATTCTCAAATGAGTACAGGGTACATAGAGCTTAGAGTTACCAGACATTCATCTTTCAGGATAAGAGAAAACCTTCAACGTTAAGTCGGACGATGAATGAAATGTTGTTCAAATGAGTACAGGGTACATAGAGCTTAGAGTTACCAGACATTCATCTTTCAGGATAAGAGAAAACCTTCAACGTTAAGTCATATCGGACGATGAATGAAATGTTGTTCAAATGAGTACAGGGTACATAGAACTTAGAGTTACCAGACATTCATCTTTCAGGATAAGAGAAAACCTCCAACGTTAAGTCATATCGGACGATGAATGAAATGTTGTTCAAATGAGTACAGGGTACATAGAGCTTAGAGTTACCAGACATTCATCTTTCAGGATAAGAGAAAACCTTCAACGTTAAGTCATATCGGACGATGAATGAAATGTTGTTCAAATGAGTACAGGGTACATAGAACTTAGAGTTACCAGACATTCATCTTTCAGGATAAGAGAAAACCTCCAACGTTAAGTCATATCGGACGATGAATGAAATGTTGTTCAAATGAGTACAGGGTACATAGAGTTTAGAGTTACCAGACATTCATCTTTCAGGATAAGAGAAAACCTTCAACGTTAAGTCATATCGGACGATGAATGAAATGTTGTTCAAATGAGTACAGGGTACATAGAACTTAGAGTTACCAGACATTCATCTTTCAGGATAAGAGAAAACCTTCAACGTTAAGTCATATCGGACGATGAATGAAATGTTGTTCAAATGAGTACAGGGTACATAGAGTTTAGAGTTACCAGACATTCATCTTTCAGGATAAGGGAAAACCTCCAACGTTAAGTCATATCGGACGATGAAGGAAATGATTCTCAAATGAGTACAGGGTACATAGAGTTTAGAGTTACCAGACATTCATCTTTCAGGATAAGAGAAAACCTTCAACGTTAAGTCATATCGGACGATGAAGGAAATGATTCTCAAATGAGTACAGGGTACATAGAGCTTAGAGTTATCAGACATTCATCTTTCAGGATAAGGGAAAACCTCCAACGTTAAGTCATATCGGACGATGAAGGAAATGATTCTCAAATGAGTACAGGGTACATAGAACTTAGAGTTATCAGACATTCATCTTTCAGGATAAGGGAAAACCTCCAACGTTAAGTCATATCGGACGATGAAGGAAATGATTCTCAAATGAGTACAGGGTACATAGAGTTTAGAGTTACCAGACATTCATCTTTCAGGATAAGGGAAAACCTCCAACGTTAAGTCATATCGGACGATGAATGAAATGATGTTCAAATGAGTACAGGGTACATAGAACTTAGAGTTACCAGACATTCATCTTTCAGGATAAGGGAAAACCTCCAACGTTAAGTCATGTCGGACGATGAATGAAATGATGTTCAAATGAGTACAGGTTACATAGAGCTTACAGTTACCAGACATTCATCTTTCAGGATAAGGGAAAAGGGGAAACCCCGGAAGAAAAGTTTTTTAGACAAATTACCCTGACCGATACTCGAACCCGGCACCTCTTGGACGTGAGGCAGACAAGCTACCGAGATGCTAATTTTGAACTTGTTGGCAGTTTTCAATGTAAAGGTGCCATTCTTTTTTTTCCCGCGTGATAATGCAAAGTGGTGGAATTTTTAAGGTATCAGGTCTTAAAATATTTAAAATAAATTTCTGCTAATGTTTATTTCTATTAATTAGAAGATTAATTATTAATTGGAAGAAGATAGAAGAGCAAGCTTTCGTAAAAATGGTTTGTACAAGAGTGAAGAGGGAAAGTCATATGTGTGCATACATCAGACCTTTTTGTGATACATCAATGATTTTTAAAATCCCCAGTATCAAAGTGACGTCAGTCAGTTCCAGCTTTGGTTGATTCCATTGCATCGAAATGCTACCCCAAGGTGAACACCCAGGACTCACGTTTCACCTGGTGCACAGGAAGCGCATCGGCAGGCAGGCCGGCACGCAGTGGTGGAAGAAGCGCCGAAGAAGTAGGTCTCTACCCAACTCGGTCGCTGTCACCAGTCACTCTTTCTGTGCCATGATAAGAAGGTCAGCGCGTTAGGCTTGCCAGCATGGACGATGAACAGAGAACCAAAAGGTAAATATCCACTGACTACAGTGCATCTAGTTTATTAATTGCAGTGAAGTTGTGACACAAAAGTTGTATTTTCGAAGGGGCTGAAACGCAAAGTGATATGTGTCTTTAGGTACTTTTGGGGAAGAGCGCATTGAAGAACTTAGCCCGGGCTAAAAGTAAAAGTGAAAAATGCGTGCCTCGTCACCACGTGTTTAACAGCTGCGTACTGTTTTAGGGAACGTCATTTGTTATTACATTTTATAAGTAAATTGTTTATTTTAGCACTTGGTGACGGTTATGTGTAAAATGTGGCAAAAAGGTGAACGTGTTCGAGTTTTTGTTTTCATTTCTATTATAGTTTAAGGGAGTTCGCAATGGCTAAAAATCATAAAATTGTCATGTTTTATATTTTTGTCTCACATTAATCTGCATTTTTCTACGATTAAAATGATATATCATACAAATAGTATAATGATTTAGAAGCCACTTTAATTACGAAAGGTCAATTGTGTTGTTTCGGTCAAAAGTCGATAAAAATTTGTATCTTTTGACAGCTGTAACATATTTTCTGTAAGAGCTATCGAAATGGGATTTTTATGATGGGTAAGACACTTTTTACTCTCAATCTATGCTGTTGCCTCATCTGTTTTCATTTCTCTTTGATGCTTACTTTTTTACATGCTACTCCTATGTATTTAGTGAATTATACGTAATGTTTTTTTTTTTTTTTTTTTTTTTTTTTTTGGTAATTTGCGTCCTCCAACGTTAAGTCTTATCGGACGATGAATGGAATGGGTGAAATGATGCTCAAATAAGTCCGGGGCCCATGGAGCTTAGAGTTTCTCGATATTCGCCCTTCAGGATAAGTGAAAACTTCGGAAAAACCCTTATACAGGTAACTCTCCCTGACCGAGATTCGAACTCGGGACCTGTTGAACGTGAGGCAGACATGCTAACATCTACGCAACCGAGGTGGTCAATTATACGCATTGAATATTGTTTTGTAGGATATATATATATATATATATATATATATATATATATATATATATATATATATATATATATGGAACTATATATATTCCTGTTAGTGTTCCCTTTTTGGCAAAATCAGCCATTATGACACCATCAATACGTGTTTCTAAGAAAAGGAAGAATTTTGGCAAGTCTAAAACTGTATTTATTAGGACCCGGAAGTTGTTGACCTAAAAATTCTCTAAAAATGATCTATAAAATGTAAAAAATGACCTAGCAAAAATTAACAATTTCTTTCATAATAAATTAATGACTGTCACAGACAAATAATGAATATATGGTTCGAATAAATACATTTTGAAATTGAATTTATTAGTAAACAATGCAGTTATTAAGAAAGGGTCGAGCCAGATTCAAAAATTCAATGCCATAGCCGGGATTTGAACCACGGAAACCAGAAGATCCGTGGTTCAAATCCCGGCTATGGCATTGAATTTTGCAGTGTGGCTCTACCCTTTCATAGTGTGTCCTACACACGGCTAGTGTGAAAGAACAATTAATTTCCATTAATTGTACCTAATAGTGGTCCGAACTATAAAGCCCGGGCCTTAAAGTACTTACAGCATAGTAAGTCGTCATTAAGGTAGTTCTCTCATGTGTTTATGAGAACTCCTAGTGGTTTACTATAAAGCCCGGGTCTTAAAGTACTTACAGCATAGTAAGTCACCATTAAGGTAGTTGTCTCATGTGTTTATGAGAACTCCTAGTGGTTTACTATAAAGCCCGGGTCTTAAAGTACTTACAGCATAGTAAGTCGTCATTAAGGTAGTAGTTGTCTCATGTGCTTATGAGAACTCCTAGTGGTTTACTATAAAGCCCGGGTCTTAAAGTACTTACAGCATAGTAAGTCACCATTAAGGTAGTTGTCTCATGTGTTTATGAGAACTCCTAGTGGTTTACTATAAAGCCCGGACCTTAAAGTACTTACAGCATAGTAAGTCGTCATTAAGGTAGTTGTCTCATGTGTTTATGAGAACTCCTAGTGGTTTACTATAAAGCCCGGGTCTTAGAGTACTTACAGCATAGTAAGTCGTCATTAAGGTAGTTGTCTCATGTGTTTATGAGAACTCCTAGTGGTTTACTATAAAGCCCGGACCTTAAAGTACTTACAGCATAGTAAGTCGTCATTAAGGTAGTTCTCTCATGTGTTTATGAGAACTCCTAGTGGTTTACTATAAAGCCCGGGTCTTAAAGTACTTACAGCATAGTAAGTCACCATTAAGGTAGTTGTCTCATGTGTTTATGAGAACTCCTAGTGGTTTACTATAAAGCCCGGGTCTTAAAGTACTTACAGCATAGTAAGTCACCATTAAGGTAGTTGTCTCATGTGTTTATGAGAACTCCTAGTGGTTTACTATAAAGCCCGGACCTTAAAGTACTTACAGCATAGTAAGTCGTCATTAAGGTAGTTGTCTCATGTGTTTATGAGAACTCCTAGTGGTTTACTATAAAGCCCGGGTCTTAGAGTACTTACAGCATAGTAAGTCGTCATTAAGGTAGTTGTCTCATGTGTTTATGAGAACTCCTAGTGGTTTACTATAAAGCCCGGACCTTAAAGTACTTACAGCATAGTAAGTCGTCATTAAGGTAGTTGTCTCATGTGTTTATGAGAACTCCTAGTGGTTTACTATAAAGCCCGGACCTTAAAGTACTTACAGCATAGTAAGTCGTCATTAAGGTAGTTGTCTCATGTGTTTATGAGAACTCCTAGTGGTTTACTATAAAGCCCGGACCTTAAAGTACTTACAGCATAGTAAGTCGTCATTAAGGTAGTTGTCTCATGTGTTTATGAGAACTCCTAGTGGTTTACTATAAAGCCCGAGTCTTAAAGTACTTACAGCATAGTAAGTCACCATTAAGGTAGTTGTCTCATGTGTTTATGAGAACTCCTAGTGGTTTACTATAAAGCCCGGACCTTAAAGTACTTACAGCATAGTAAGTCGCCATTAAGGTAGTTGTCTCATGTGTTTATGAGAACTCCTAGTGGTTTACTATAAAGTCCGGACCTTAAAGTACTTACAGCATAGTAAGTCGCCATTAAGGTAGTTGTCTCATGTGTTTATGAGAACTCCTAGTGGTTTACTATAAAGCCCGGGCCTTAAAGTACTTACAGCATAGTAAGTCGTCATTAAGGTAGTTGTCTCATGTGTTTATGAGAACTCCTAGTGGTTTACTATAAAGCCCGGGCCTTAAAGTACTTACAGCATAGTAAGTCGTCATTAAGGTAGTTGTCTCATGTGTTTATGGGAACTCCTAGTGGTTTACTATAAAGCCCGGGCCTTAAAGTACTTACAGCATAGTAAGTCGTCATTAAGGTAGTTGTCTCATGTGTTTATGAGAACTCCTAGTGGTTTACTATAAAGCCCGGGCCTTAAAGTACTTACAGCATAGTAAGTCGTCATTAAGGTAGTTGTCTCATGTGTTTATGAGAACTCCTAGTGGTTTACTATAAAGCCCGGGCCTTAAAGTACTTACAGCATAGTAAGTCGTCATTAAGGTAGTTGTCTCATGTGTTTATGAGAACTCCTAGTGGTTTACTATAAAGCCCGGGCCTTAAAGTACTTACAGCATAGTAAGTCGTCATTAAGGTAGTTGTCTCATGTGTTTATGAGAACTCCTAGTGGTTTACTATAAAGCCCGGACCTTAAAGTACTTACAGCATAGTAAGTCGTCATTAAGGTAGTTGTCTCATGTGTTTATGAGGACTCCTAGTGGTTTACTATAAAGCCCGGGCCTTAAAGTACTTACAGCATAGGAAGCCGTCATTAAGGTAGTTGTCTCATGTGTTTATGGGAACTCCTAGTGGTTTACTATAAAGCCCGGGCCTTAAAGTACTTACAGCATAGTAAGTCACCATTAAGGTAGTTGTCTCATGTGTTTATGAGAACTCCTAGTGGTTTACTATAAAGCCCGGGCCTTAAAGTACTTACAGCATAGTAAGCCGTCATTAAGGTAGTTGTGTCATGTGTTTATGGGAACTCCTAGTGGTTTACTATAAAGCCCGGGCCTTAAAGTACTTACAGCATAGTAAGTCACCATTAAGGTAGTTGTCTCATGTGTTTATGAGAACTCCTAGTGGTTTACTATAAAGCCCGGGCCTTAAAGTACTTACAGCATAGTAAGCCGTCATTAAGGTAGTTGTCTCATGTGTTTATGAGGACTCCTAGTGGTTTACTATAAAGCCCGGGCCTTAAAGTACTTACAGCATGGTAAGCCGTCATTAAGGTAGTTGTCTCATGTGTTTATGGGAACTCCTAGTGGTTTACTATAAAGCCCGGGCCTTAAAGTACTTACAGCATAGTAAGTCACCATTAAGGTAGCTGTCTCATGTGTTTATGAGAACTCCTAGTGGTTTACTATAAAGCCCGGGCCTTAAAGTACTTACAGCATAGTAAGCCGTCATTAAGGTAGTTGTGTCATGTGTTTATGGGAACTCCTAGTGGTTTACTATAAAGCCCGGGCCTTAAAGTACTTACAGCATAGTAAGTCACCATTAAGGTAGTTGTCTCATGTGTTTATGAGAACTCCTAGTGGTTTACTATAAAGTCCGGGCCTTAAAGTACTTACAGCATAGTAAGCCGTCATTAAGGTAGTTGTCTCATGTGTTTATGGGAACTCCTAGTGGTTTACTACAAAGCCCGGACCTTAAAGTACTTACAGCATAGTAAGTCGTCATTAAGGTAGTTGTCTCATGTGTTTATGAGAACTCCTAGTGGTTTACTACAAAGCCCGGACCTTAAAGTACTTACAGCATAGTAAGTCGTCATTAAGGTAGTTGTCTCATGTGTTTATGAGAACTCCTAGTGGTTTACTATAAAGCCCGGGACTTAAGGTACTTACAGCATAGTAAGTCGCCATTATGGTAGTTGTCTCATGTGTTTATGAGAACTCCTAGTGGTTTACTATAAAGCCCGGGCCTTAAAGTACTTACAGCATAGTAAGTCGTCATTAAGGTAGTTGTCTCATGTGTTTATGAAAACTCCTAGTGGTTTACTATAAAGCCCGGGTCTTAAAGTACTTACAGCATAGTAAGTCGTCATTAAGGTAGTTGTCTCATGTGTTTATGAGAACTCCTAGTGGTTTACTATAAAGCCCGGACCTTAAAGTACTTACAGCATAGTAAGTCGCCATTAAGGTAGTTGTCTCATGTGTTTATGAGAGCTCCTAGTGGTTTACTATAAAGCCCGGGCCTTAAAGTACTTACAGTATAGTAAGTCGCCATTAAGGTAGTTGTCTCATGTGTTTATGAGAACTCCTAGTGGTTTACTATAAAGCCCGGACCTTAAAGTACTTACAGCATAGTAAGTCGCCATTAAGGTAGTTGTCTCATGTGTTTATGAGAACTCCTAGTGGTTTACTATAAAGCCCGGGTCTTAAAGTACTTACAGCATAGTAAGTCGTCATTAAGGTAGTTGTCTCATGTGTTTATGGGAACTCCTAGTGGTTTACTATAAAGTCCGGGTCTTAAAGTACTTACAGCATAGTAAGTCGTCATTAAGGTAGTTGTCTCATGTGTTTATGAGAACTCCTAGTGGCTTACCGGAAAAAACATGAGTCAGTTGGAGAATATAATGTCATGCTGGCACGTTGGCCATAGTAGCTCAGTGGTTAGAGTGGCTGGACGGAAACCAGAAGATCCGTGGTTCAAATCCCGGTTATGGCATTGAATTTTTCAGTCTCGCTCGACCCTTTCATATTGCGTCCTACACACGGCTAGTGTGAAAGAACGATTAATTTCCATTAATGCAGTTATTGCTAGTAAATAATAATTAAATTCAAAATTCATCATGTCATTTAATATGAAAAGATAAGTTACTGTACCCATTAGGCAAAACGTACCTTACTTAGTGTTGTTCATCTTCAAGTTATTAAAAGTAAAGGAACAGCGGTGGTCAGCTAAAACTATTTTATACTTTGAGAAACTTCTCTCCACTTCCACAGATGTTATATATACATATTTGAAAAACAATATGTCACTGCCTGTTAAATCCTGTTCAGAAATGTCAGTTTTGAAGTTTTCTCCTGACAAGATATCGGTTTACACGATATGAACTTTCAATCACAAATTATTTTAAAGCCCATGGGTCAGGTCTGCCACGGGATCGAACCCGGGTCTCCCAAATGTGGGCTACAGATGAAAACACCCAATAAATTCGTGGAAAAGAAAGAAAATGTATCTAAATGTTAAAAAATGACTTTATTATAAAAACCATATATATCTAACGTATTTGTTCCAGAATGCACTTAATTTCCAATAAGCATCATCTGTGACTACTCAGAAAAAATATCACGTTTCATCAAAATACGGGCCCAAGTAATTATAAACAATACATGCCAATCATCAACAAGTACAAACCTAAAACATGATGTTCCAATTAGTTCTTCGAAAAAGAAAATAGTCGTGCTTTGAACTTTATAAAGAAATGTATGATTTTCTAAACATAATAGTGAATGCTTCTCTGTTGAAAACATTTATCAGTGAATCTGTTGTATGTATAAAATGCTATAGCCGTATTTGAAGAGGAGGAAGACCCAGATAACCCATCACATGGCCCAGGGATGCACTAAGGCAGTGTTTCTCAAAGTGTGGTCCGCGGACCCCCGGGAGTCCGCGAGAGGCTCCCTTAAGTCAAGTTATAATGTTGAATTAAAGCTATAGAAAACGTAGAATTGTATTTACTGAGTCACATTTGTTTTACTTAACACTTTTTATACATCTATGTCGTAACGATGTCACACAGCTGAGAGGTGCAGTCAACGCAAACAGTTGGGAGCGAGTAGTACAGCGACGGAAGGTTGTTGAACTTGCTACCAAAGGACGTATATTGTGTCCTTTCCAACCACCTATATGTGCGAGCAAACATTTTCAGTGCGACATCAAGCCATTGAAGAAAAGCAGATGTACCAATGTACTTGCCAACGGACTTAAGAGTAAAGATTGCCAACATTAAGCTCAGCTTAACTGAGCTTATTCAATACAAAAACAGTTGCATTGTTCACATTAATACATTCCAAAGAATAAAGTTTCAAGCTTTTGCCACGTAAACTGAGATTTTAGTAACCGAATACTAACTTTGTTGGAATGGTGAAATGGTGGATTCAGATAACTTTTTTATATGTATAAAATAGTTTCTTTATATGGAAAATAAATTCATTTTTATAACATGTGCCCAATGTTACTGATTCTTGGGTAATCCAAAGACTGCGGTATTTCAAATGTTTACTGATGTTAGGCTAAAGTTAAATAAAAATCTAGTTGGGAAAACTTGTGTACAATTCACACAGAAAATGAAGCTAGTTACAGTGGAGTAATAAATATTATACAGATCTAAATATTTAGTAATTAATTTCCACTTATCTTATGAAGTTGATGTTAATATGAGATTAACTTCATGAGCATTTGCCCACATCTTCAGTCAACACACTTCGTTGTCAAGGATACCATGCATTTACGTATTACCAACATCTGAAAATGAAACAAACCTAAAAACAGAATCAATTGCCGGTATGTCAAAATTCATTACGCGATTTTTATTTTTTTAAATAAATATCTTTCCCCAAACTATTAAATCTATGGGAACATTTAATTGTTTTAATAATATAACTTCAGGATTTATTTCATGGTTAAGTGACCAAAATGATCTGCCACGGCCTATTTATCAATTTGTTTATATTTAATGTTACGAAAATGTTCTTTCTTTCTGGTTTCTGAACTACGTTTCGTCTTTTCAATATAAACCTGATCACAATCTAAGCAATTGATTGTTTTTAGGTTTGTTTCATTTTCGGATGTTGGTAATACGTAAATACATGAAGAAGATAGAAGTATTAACATCAACTTCATAAGATAATTAGAAATTTATTACTAAATATTTTTATCTGTATAATATTGTGTACAATTTACTTCAAATTGAAAAAAAAAAATAGTTTTAACAAAGACAATTTAAAAATATATTTTTTTATTTATAATACATTTTATATACAAGTTTATTTTATTTATATTAAATTTAATTTGTAATTTATTATTAATTAAATTTAAAACTAAATATACAACAAAATATCTTAAATTATACATACAGTAATTATTTAAATTCCAATTATAACATTCTACTAAAAGTCGACTCGTTTATATAAAGTTGCCGAACCGTGGGGGTCCACGAACAAGTTGTTAGATGATAAAGGGGTCTTTGAGGCAGAACAGTTTGAGAAACATTGCACTAAGACATGATAAAATCTGCCATCAACTTTAAACGCAACTTTTGGGAAATCACATTTCTTGAGGGAATGCAGCCCCGAAATCGGCTAAAAATACGGGAAAAAATAATGTTTTTGTTTTTGAGCTAATAAAATACTTTGAACCTTATAGTATCATAATCCAACTAAATTTATGAGTTTCAGGCACATGACAATTTAAATGCACACGCGCACCTGCATACCGACCCTTGGATTCAAAGAAATCTGTCATTTGAGTTCGAT
Organism: Mantis religiosa; assembly: GCA_030765055.1. Taxonomy (NCBI): domain Eukaryota; kingdom Metazoa; phylum Arthropoda; class Insecta; order Mantodea; family Mantidae; genus Mantis; species Mantis religiosa. The sequence continues at coordinate 158,743,475 of CM060955.1, forward strand.
TGAATGGACTAAATTAATACATTTGAAATTAGCGGGCAACGTTTCTGGTGGAATATTGTATTGGTATGATGGTTATTTCTTACAATATGGAAACAAAACACTGGCTGCAAACATTGAAAGCAAATGGTAATGCTATTATTTTGTTTTTGTGTGAGTTTCTAACTTGGTCGGGATTTTCTTTTGTTTCTCGTTAAACTACATACTGTTTATATATAAATGATGAGTTTTAGTCTGCCATTTAACATTTATAAAGGTATTTTATACATATAAACGTGCATATAACTGTTATATAGGTTAGAGGTAAAACATTCTTTTAAACAACAGACCTTTTGTTGACTGTGTACATAGTTAGGATCATGAATAGGCTAAACGATACATGGGAATAAACACCTAAACATAACACAACAATGGGAACATACTTGAGGCCTGATGTGATAAGAAACTTAATGGCTGTGTACCAAAGGCTGGCATCAGATGAAATCCTAAGGAGACGTACATTGGGTAAGACAAAAAATGCAAATGAAGGTTTACATAATATGATATGGCATAATTGTCCAAAAGAAATATTTGTTTTAAAGAAGAGACTTCAGGTTGCTGTGACATCAACCATCAGTGAACTTAATTTTGGTTGTTCTGCCTCAGTCAAGCTGCAGTCAGACATAATGGACACAGATTTCACCAGCATCTCTAAAAATTAACCAAGGGAAGGACCAATTACGCTTACTTCGTTCAGCAATTTCTGTGAAGGTAACTTCTAAAACTTCCAGAAGGAAACTGAAATTGAAGAACACTCTTGCAGAAGAGAGAAGGAAGAGGCAGGAGGGTCAAACTGACCTATCTGGAGGGTTTTAATCTGCTTCAAAGCATGCAGCTGAGAGGGAAAATGTTTTGGATTTTAAAATTTGATTTACTCAGTTATAGTTTTTTCAACATTTTTGATCATTCAAAATGTGCCACACGATGCAGTTTTGGTTCAGTTCCTCTAAAATTTTCAACACATGTTCTTAGAAAGCAAAAAAAGGTTTCGATCATATTCATTTTTAATATTCATTATATTTTTAAAGTTATTGATATAAAAAGTCAGAGGTTTAAACATTTTTTGGATTTTTTTTGTTTGTTCCATACCTAATTTTTTCCCTCTGGAACTGAAAGCAGTATAAGAAATTGATATGCTAGATCTTTTCTTCATAACCATCTGAATCGTTTTAGAAATAGAAAAATTAAAATTTTGAAAATGTTTAACACGTGGAGCGGTTTGAATTTTGCCCAATAATTACTCAAAAACTATTGAAGATATATAAACCAAATTTTGAATTCTGTGTCTACTATGCACCATAACTAAGTGGTAAAAATTTCAGCAAGATTGGTTGAAAATTACTGGATTTGTGATTTTCGGTGCTGCATCCCCATTAAATATCTGAGCTTCTGTATCAGATACCAAGCTACAGTTTTTACCACATGTTTTTTATATGTATACCCAACTTTAGACAGAGTAAAATTTATTTGCAATAATTATTTTCTGAAAAAATAAAATAAACTAATTTTTTTAATTTCATTATTTTGAATCACATTAAAAATTATAATATATACATTTTTCACGTTAGTTCAAATTTCTTCTGTGTAAACTAAAAGGAAAGGGTACATAATTTGTGGTGAAAGTTTCATGCCTCTAGATTGATTGGTTACTGAGATGTCGGGTCTTAGTATAACAGAATTTAACGTTGTGGGGATAGGGGATTCCACACACCCTTAGCTGCACTTAATGCTACACGATTTTTTCCGATATTTCGCTGGTGATTCTACTCTTTTATTTTATTTTAAAATCACAAAATATTATTGCAGCAAGTAGAACATTACAAATCCCGAGAAATTCCCAGAAACGACGGTTTGTCACCTCTTTCTAATGCACTCGATTACTGGAAAACAAATTCAAAATTTACAGAACTTAAAAAATATCTGTTAAATATTTGTGTATTCCACCTGCAACAGTTTCCTTCCTGCAGCTGTTCTGCAAATGCAAAGGCACGCACACGTGGTTTTCTTTATTGCATCCACTAACAATAAACGACACGAGGTTTTGTTAGTACCATTTATACTTAACTCATAAAACAAGTTGGGGTGAAGTTAGGGTTTTGTTTGTTTAGGCTAGCTCTATATAAGTTAAAAAGAACTATGGTTCTATGAACAAGGTGACGCTGGTTTTGCACGCGTTCTAACGCCAGTTGTACTGGACGCATAACACGTGTTGGAAAGCAATGTTAGGTTTGTTTAGGTTACTCTATAAAACTCGTTTTATTTATTGCACTCACTAATACAAATGGTTTTAGTTTTATATACAAATCAGCAGGAAGCGAGCAAGGATAATAGATCATCGACAAATCGCCAATCTCACGCTTTTTCTTCACTTATTTTGGCTGGGATGGGAATGTAAATGTAAATCATATCGGACGATGAATAAAATGATGCTCAAATGAGTCCACGGCCCATAAAGCTTAAAGTTACTCTACATTCATCTTTCAGGATAAGGGAAAACATGGGATACTTAACCTGACCGACATTCGAACTTGGGACGTCTTGACTGTGAAGCAGACACCATTACCGCCACGCTACAGAGTCAGGCTATCGGAAAGATGGTCATGTTTCTTGACGTTACGTGATTACTTCTGCTATTAAAAGATAGCGCGTTGGCCCCATAGCTCAGTCGGCAGAGTACCTGCCGTGATAGGGGTCCCGGGTTCGATTCCCAGCGATGGGAATGGGGATTTTTCTCCGACTAATATAATTCCTCATCTTCCCCAGAGTCTGGAAGTATGAATGAGAGTGCGAATATGTGCGTGATCTAATGATTACAACCCAACGAATACGAGTTAACACCTTCGATATGTACCAAAGGAGAACGGCCGCCGATATGACCATTGGAGTTAAAGGCGGGGTATAAATGTGTACGTGATCTAATGATTAAAACCCAACGAATACGAGTTAACACCTTCGATATGTACCAAAGGAGAACGTCCGCCGATATGACCATTGGAGTTAAAGGCGGGGTATAAATGTGTACGTGATCTAATGATTACAACCCAACGAATACGAGTTAACACCTTCGATATGTACCAAAGGAGAACGTCCGCCGATATGACCATTGGAGTTAAAGGCGGGGTATAAATGTGTACGTGATCTAATGATTAAAACCCAACGAATACGAGTTAACACCTTCGATATGTACCAAAGGAGAACGTCCGCCGATATGACCATTGGAGTTAAAGGCGGGGTATAAATGTGTACGTGATCTAATGATTAAAACCCAACGAATACGAGTTAACACCTTCGATATGTTCCTAAGGAGAACGGCCGCCGATATGACCATTGGAGTTAAAGGCGAGGTATAAATGTGTACGTGATCTAATGATTAAAACCCAACGAATACGAGTTAACACCTTCGATATGTACCAAAGGAGAACGTCCGCCGATATGACCATTGGAGTTAAAGGCGGGGTATAAATGTGTACGTGATCTAATGATTAAAACCCAACGAATACGAGTTAACACCTTCGATATGTTCCTAAGGAGAACGGCCGCCGATATGACCATTGGAGTTAAAGGCGGGGTATAAATGTGTACGTGATCTAATGATTAAAACCCAACGAATACGAGTTAACACCTTCGATATGTACCAAAGGAGAACGTCCGCCGATATGACCATTGGAGTTAAAGGCGGGGTATAAATGTGTACGTGATCTAATGATTAAAACCCAACGAATACGAGTTAACACCTTCGATATGTACCAAAGGAGAACGTCCGCCGATATGACCATTGTAGTTAAAGGCGGGGTATAAATGTGTACGTGATCTAATGATTAAAACCCAACGAATACGAGTTAACACCTTCGATATGTTCCAAAGGAGAACGTCCGCCGATATGACCATTGTAGTTAAAGGCGGGGTATAAATGTGTACGTGATCTAATGATTAAAACCCAACGAATACGAGTTAACACCTTCGATATGTTCCAAAGGAGAACGGCCGCCGATATGACCATTGGAGTTAAAGGCGGGGTATAAATGTGTACGTGATCTAATGATTAAAACCCAACGAATACGAGTTAACACCTTCGATATGTTCCAAAGGAGAACGGCCGCCGATATGACCATTGGAGTTAAAGGCGGGGTATAAATGTGTACGTGATCTAATGATTAAAACCCAACGAATACGAGTTAACACCTTCGATATGTTCAAAAGCAGAACGACCGCCAATATGACCATTGCAGTTAAAGATGGGGTATAAATGGGGGGGGGGAGACAGCCCTGTAAAAGGCGATGCTCTTGAGAGGTTAAAAGTTAACCACTGGCACGACAGTGCTAAGGGGGCCAAGGCCTACCAACTCGACTGCCGGCCTCACGCCCACTTATGCAGGCACACGTGGGCGATCGTCCAACCGATACGGGGAGGAGATGTGGTCAGCATCTCGGCATCCCCCAGCCTTACCTAGGGTAAGCTCCTCACTTTCCTCACGATAGAGTGGGCACCGGTCCTATACCCGGGACCTAAAATCCGCACCCCATGGTTGAGATCGAACCCGGGCCGCTTTCTCTGGCCAGGGACCAAAGCATACTGCCTTAGCCGGCTACGCCACGGCGCAGGACGCTCTTGAAGAGGTATCAGTTCGAAACACATTTCTTCTTCTTATTTTTCTTTAACTTCCTTAGTTTTATCACTGTAGGGGTGTTAGGGGATTCTTGGGCCTCTTGACAGGTTGAGGAACCTCTGGATCAGATAGAGTACCCAGGATGGGTACTCAGCCTAATGTCTTGTATGAGACTTAGAGAGGTAGATGTCAGAATGAGGGCAAGATGAAATGATAGCAAAGATGGTAATTGGTGGAATTATGGCGGAGATCCCGGAGAAAACCCGCCCCTACACCGTGTTATCCCCCACAAATCTTACATGCGGTCGCCTGGAATCGAACTCGGGCCGCCTTAGTGAGAGTCAAGCCGTCTAACCACTCGGTCACGGCGCGGCCTTCTGTTTTTCATCGGGGCGGCAATTACTACTTGCGTCATGATTTAGAAGTGGTGAAAGTTGAAACGCGGTGTTGTAAATAAGTACCTAACTTGGTATTGGCTTCAGAAGTAGATCTTATCTCCCGCCAGTGTTGTGATACTGTAACAGTCCGTCAGGATGCCGAAAGGAGGAGAGGGCAAAACGTGGCACAGGTGCAGTAGCTTAAAAATATAAAGGAATTAGTAGAACATTGTTAATTTTTGGACTTCCATATCTTTTATGGAAGTTGTTTCACTGTAGTTCTCCCGTCCCATCCGAATTGGGCATGAACACTTAATTTTGCTCATAGGTCTCTTTGCAATACTATCGCCCGATTTCACCAGCAGATGTTAAGACTTACCACGAGTTTAGCAATGGTTAAAACAAAAATTGCATTTCACCAACAAGTGTTAGATTAACACTCGTGTTAAATCTCTTGTTAAACTAACAAGCCAAATTTCTGTTTTTAATTCGTTAACAATTGTGAATAGTCAAGAAGATGGGCATGAACGCAGCTGTTGATGTCGATTTGCTATATTTAACACGTCTAAATGGCATACGTAATAGAGTACGGCCTATGAGGAGAAATAATTATGAGGAGCTATCCGGCAGAGGTATAGACCGTCGAAACAAGTTGCTATGAAGGTTACTGCGGAAGTACAAGAGAGGTTAGAACATGCATCGAAAGGAATATGCCGATCTCGCCTTTGCTTTAAGTATTAATAACTTTGCAATTATATAATTCACTGAATTTTGTGGACAATGCACTGTCTACCTCCCGTTTTGAAACGCTCAAGTCACTTGTCACCTGTCCTTCTTCGTTTAAAATTTACGTAATACTGAGTTAGAATATACATCGAAAGGAATATGCCGATCTCGCCTTTGCTTCAAGTATTAATAACTTCGCGATTTTATAATTCACTGAATTATGTGGATAATACACTGTCCACCTCACGTCTTGAAACGTTCAAGTCACTCGTCACTTGTCCTTCTTCGCTCCTCGTTTTAAATTTACGTAATACTGAGCTAGAACATGCATCGAAAGGAATATACCAATCTCGCCTTTGCTTCAAGTATTAATAACTGCGATTTTATAATTCACTGAATTATGTGGATAATACACTGTCCACCTCCCATCTAGAAACGTTCAAGTCACTCGTCACTTGTCCTTCTTCGTTTAAAATTTACGTAATACTGAGTTAGAATATACATCCAAAGGAATATGCCGATCTCGCCTTTGCTTCAAGTATTAATAACTTCGCGATTTTATAATTCACTGAATTATGTGGATAATACACTGTCCACCTCACGTCTTGAAACGTTCAAGTCACTCGTCACTTGTCCTTCTTCGCTCCTCGTTTTAAATTTACGTAATACTGAGTTAGAACATGCATCGAAAGGAATATTCCGATCTCGTCTTTGCTTTAAGTATCAATAACTCTGCCATTTTATAATTCACTGAATTACGTGGATAATGCACTGCCCACCTCCCGTCTTGAAACGTTCAAGTCTATCGTCACTTGTCCTTCTTTGCACCTCGTTTTAAATTTACGTAATTCTGACGAAGTAGTTTGGTGCTTGTGTCACTACTGTGACACATGCATTTGAATTAAATTCGTTTCCAATCTTTTCCAACGTGACATCTTTCTCTTTTAAATTCACCGCATCCGTCCTCTTATTTTCCACAATATCCTTACACTTCGTCACCAATTCAATTAACATCGATGAAAAATTTGTCTCGCGGCTTTTGTTTACGATTTTGTTTACCTGCCATTTTTTCAGATGTGTGCAGACGAAAATGAAAACAAAAGCGCGTCACAGTACGACTCATCCATAGCCTTCTATAGCTGTAATACTTACAAGTCTCTTGGCGTTAACACGTGATTGTTAACATTTTCAGAAAGTACGTTGGTGAAATGCAAGAAGTTTAACAGTAGTGTTAGGGCTCTGACAAATGTTACGTTACATTTGTTAAGGTCGATTTTAACTCTGTTTGTGAAATAGGGCATATATATTCTTTTACGTACCGTTAATCTACAACACAGGGGGATTTATACCTGAGAAAAACTCCGCCGGGCTCGGAAACCATGCTGCCTCAAGACATTCACTTATCTGGTCACAGTTACAGCGCGCATGCGTCATCGCGATTCCGTCATGAGCACGCAGGGGAAGACCACAAACGTGCACAACTCGGCTGAGGTTGATTTCTCAGAAGTGCAATATATTTGGCATGACTACCACATACGTTGTCCAGCCAGTGCTACTTCAAGCGAAGATAAAACAATACCACATATTTATACAGGGTGTTTAAAACCGACACCGAACGAACACATAAAAGTAGCTACTCAGCTTCTAAGTGACATATATAGATAGCTTTACCGCCAATAGTCACCTAAAAATGCTACAGAATGAGCGTGGATTAGGCAGTGACAAGAACAACGACGCGTGCCTCATGCTGTCGGAGTTCGGTCACACGTCGTGCAGCGTGTTGTAGCTGTTTGTAGAGATACCGACATACTCCACGGAAGCTTGCTACTCTTAAGAATTTATTTGCCTTATAAAACCGCAATAAAGAATCTATTGCTTAATTATTGCTTATGAGTGTTTAACGTGTTCCAAAATTCCGTTATAGCAGTCCATGACGGCAAATAAGCTGGTGGACATATGCAACTTATACCTTTTAGAGGGAAGTTAATGTTAGTGAGGTTGAGGATGGAAGCATTAAATGATAAACAGAACAACATCAAAGAATTGTAGATAAATTAACCAAAACTAAATGGATTATACAATGAGACGAGCATTTCATTTCACATGTTTGATAATACTAAATAAAGCATTTGTAACTGTAAAGGAAGCTGTTGATATTTACAATAAGTGCTTGAATAAATTTTACAATTGAGATCATAACAAAATGCTCTGAAGTTAAACAAATAAATATTATCATTGGTGTAACTATGTTTACAATTAATATTTTTAATGAAACTAAATTAATCGTACGTTCGTTGAACTCCCTTCAGCTGTTCCATACATCAAAACCATATCCGTCATTTCGGCGTTCGTATAGCGCTCCATATTGCTTGGATTTGCTATCTAAGTATACGCAAAATCCTCTCTGTTAGGACGGAATGTGTGGTTTTACACTGAAGAGCAACCTTCAACTGTCCGAGTTATTAGTCAACTTTTTCACAAGTAACTGTCATTTGTCCCATTACCTAACATGTAGGCTAGGGTCACTGATAAAGAGTAAGGAGTAATGCTTTTGTTTTTGTGGCCGGTACGTCCCAATAACAACTTTTGAGGTTCGCACACCAGTGGTTCCTGCACTGCCTAATCACTAAATCATGTAATATTTAATACTGCATAAAATTATACCTAACAGAACTTCGAAGCTGCGACACCGAAATTCGGACTAATTAAGTTATAAACTACGCAACGGCTATAGTCGTTCGGTGTCGTTTTGAAACAACGTATTTATAAACATACAAACTATCTGAAAACAGTGTACGAATGCTGTTCAATAAAGAATGATCATAATATTTTTACGGTCATAATTTTTCGCACTAAAATTCAAGCTTATTATATTCTGTGAAACAAACACGCCGTAGTAGTTTCATTGTTGGTACTCCTGGTTCCCGCCTGTGAGAGCCAGGCAAGTTCAGATATGTTCAGTATCGCCTACTGCTGCAATAGAGGTAACACGCGAGGAACAATATGCGGCTTTGAAATTCTGTTTTCGTCTCAACAAATCTTCAGTTGAGGCCTATACAATGTTACAGGAGGCCTATGGAGAGTCTGTTCATTCCTACAGCACAGTTCGAAGGAGGTTTAAAATGTTTAAAGAGGGGAGACAATCAATTTCAAAGGAAGGTGGACCCGATGCTGCAGTTACTGCTCTTATGGATGAAAACATCAACACTGCTGCTGCCATTGTGAGAGAAGATCGACGAATTACCTTAAGATCACTTTCTGAAATACTGAACATTTCATCTCAGTGGTTAGACCGCTTGGCTCTCACCAAGGCGGCCCGGGTTCGATCCCAGGTGACCGCAAAGTGAGAATGTGGTGGACAACATGGCGTGGGGCGGGTTTTCTCCGGGATTTCCGGTTTCCCCCGCCATTTCATTCCACCGGTGCTCCATCTTCATCTCATGTATCATCAGTGTCATCGCCTGCGGTGCCGTATGTAGTAAAAGCGGGCGTTAAACACTACACATTTCATTTGAACATTTCATTTGGTGCCACCTACACGTTGGTGACAGAAACATTACACATGAGACATTTTGTGTGCGATGGGTTCCAAGGCTGTTGATTCCCGAACAAAAGGGCATTCGCCTGCAGGTCTGCATACAGTTAAAGTTGATGTTAGAGGAAGATCCGGAGTTTCTTTCAAACGTAATCACGGCTGATGAAACTTGGCTACATCATTTTGATCCTGAGAGCAAACAGCAAAGCTCAGTGAGGAAATCTCCTTCATCACCAACCCCCCGAAAAAGCAAAAGTGGTTGCTTCTGCTGGGAAAGTTATGGTCATCTCATTCTTTGATATTCATGGAATGGTTTATCAGCATGTTGTACCTGCAGACACATCAGTAACTGGACAATACTACAGGGATGTTCTGAAAACATTGCAAGTCCATATCAGGCGCAAAAGACCACATTTCCGTGAAGCAGGCTGGATGCTGCACCAGGATAATGCGCGGCCGCATATTGCCAATGTTGCTGAATATCTTGCAAAAATCAACGTGAAGTGCATCCCTCACTCTCCCTATAGTCCGGATTTAGCCCCATTTTTCTATTCCCTAACTTGAAGAAACGCCTTCGTGGGTGGTATTATCCATCATCAGAAGCAGTGGTGAAGGCTGCGGAGGCGATTTTGAAGGATCTCTCAAAAAATGGTTCCCAGACTATTTTGAGAAGGACTAACAAAATTATGAGGATGAGTAAAGTTACGTTGTCAAAAAAATATTGTGAACATTCTTTATTGAACAGCTCTCGTATGATGCACGGGTTAAACGTTATTTATTTTGTTCGTAGGCGGCCTCGTTTCGGAGTCACGCCACTCGCAAAATATAAAAAAATGGCTTTTAGCTTTGGTCCATGAAGTTTCAAAATACGTATTTATGTTTAAATACTGATAATGAATTTTTTGGTGAAGTAAAAGACTTGCTCTACTTATTATATAGGTAGTTAATGAAAGTAAAAAGGGTTACTGCGTCTGTATGACAACTATTGACAAATCACAGATAATTAACTTGTAAATACTTATGTTAATTATCTCTCTGTGCTAGTGAAAGAAAAACAGTCGGCTCGCTTGGCAGTGAATAAAGCCATCAATAACGTCAGGACCTTGGAACGATTCTGAACTGAACGTTACACTCGAGATTGACCTTCCGCATAGCGCTGTCCATATAAAATATCTACTATTTATATTTTAGTTATTTTGGCATCCTCCTACTATAGGGCAAACAGTCTGATACTTCCTCATCGACTTTAAGTATCTCTCTTTTAAAGAAAGCCATTAAATTAAGCAGATAAATACGTAAAAAAGCTGATCCTTATAACAGTGAAGAATTACAAATATTACAGTAAAATATAATAATTTGTTAAAAACTTCATTTATTTTTAAAATCCCGGGGCTACTGTTTGCAGATGAACTAGTACTTGGGTCCATATCAAGTGGAGGGCAGAGAAGAGCAAACAAGGCAGCCAATTCTTACTGCAATTAATCGGGTGTGAAAGTACGTGAAAACAAAACCAAGATTATGGTCTTCAAACAAGAGCACAGGTTGCGTAAGGCTGAGAAATGGGAGGTTAATAGAAGAGAAATAGAGGTGGTAAGGAGACTTGATTATTTCGGAACAAGGTTGAGTTTAGATATAGCTGGAAAGAACAAAAAATAAGTCTTTGGCAAAAGGTAAAATGGCGGTGAGAGTGATAAGATCATGCTACAGTAAACTGCCAGATATAAATGTCAAATGGTTGGAGAGGATTTATACGGCAGTAGTATAAAATAAAATGTTACATGGATCAGAGGTTTGGGGAGTAGATGAGGCTTGGAGAGACACTGATAGAGTGCATAGATCCTTTTGTAAATATATATTGGGATTACTGATAGCATCACCTAACGGAACTGGAAAGGCATTCTACTAAAATTAAAATCGTGTCAAGGGCAATGGAATATTTATACAGAATCGCTAACTTGGAAGATGGCAATATTATTAAAGAATGTTTTCATATTCAAAGAAGAAGTAATTGGGGAGGGTCTTGGGCACATAAAATGAATGACATGTTGAAGCAGATAGGTATGGGCCATTCTTGAAAAAATGCAGAGTATGGGTATGGAGGCTTCTGGAAAGAAGTTAAGATTAGGGGATATTGACAGACAAGACACTTTTGCCAGTACAAGTGTCAAAAGCTCACTGAGATTATATAGAGAAATAAAAACAATCTGGGGGAGGGAAGGATATATGGACATATATATATATATATATATATATATATATATATATATATATATATATATATATATATATATATATATGTGTGTGTGTGTGTGTGTGTGTGTGTGTGTGTGTGTGTGTGTGTAGTTGTAGCTTCCAGTAGGTAGGAAGAGTACAAGGAGGACTTTTCTACGCCACTGATGATGCTCACCGCAGTTGTAAGCGAAACGTCTGGGAGAGAGATGAAGAAACCCAGTGGACCACGGCCTTACAGCCCAGAATCTTCTACTGAACAATGTATTGTATCTTTATTAGGTCGAAAATTTTCAGACCACCCTATCACTTTTGTACAACACGCTTTACATACTTTAAACACGTATTACATAAAATCATTTAAATAATTATTGAGTACAATTTCAAAGCTAGTCATTGTTTTTTGTCTAGTACCAAAGGATATTTGTGTTAAGTTTGGTCAAAATCGGTTCAGTGGTGTAGAAGCCTATACAGCAACACGATTGTTCAATATTTGACAAAAGGGGAAAATGAAGCAGACAAAGAATGAGATTGTATGGATCAGTGCATTCGCTCGTCTGGGTGCATTTCACCGTTACGAGCGCAGGTGCGTGCTGTAGGAATAAGGCCACGATAAACATTGTACTTGGGTCACGTCAAGTATGGTGTTTACTCACACGTCACGTGGAACAAGTGAAAGGCGTGATGCACAACTGCTATTTGACTAGAATGCAACGAAAATTACATACAGAGAAACTCACTGTGCCTACCGTATCTCTTAATTTGCTTCGTAAACATTCGTAGCTCTCCAGGAAGGAATATTTAAGGGAGCTAAGGAATTCATGCTCCTCTCTCCCCAGTAGGTCCAGTAGTGAGGCGTGACGTTCAAAGCGAGGAAGCTCCAAATAATAATTTTCATTAAAATAAGAGAGAATAATGACTCAAAGAGCTAAGGCCACTCTTCAGTACTCTTTTTATTGTACAGTCACACGCAGGTCCAGTAGTGAGGCGTGACTTTCAAAGCGAGGGAAGCTCCAAATAATAATTTTCATTAAAATAAGAGAGAATAATGACTCAAAGAACTAACGCTACTCTTCAGTACTCTTTCTATTGTACAGTCACACGCAGGTCCAGTAGCCAGGCGTGACTTTCAAAGTGAGGGAAGCTCCAATAATAATTTTCATTAAAACAAAACAGAATATTGACTCAAAGAACTAAGGCTACACTTCAGTACTCTTTCTATTGTACAGTCACACGCAGGTCCAGTAGCCAGGCGTGACTTTCAAAGTGAGGGAAGCTCCAAATAATAATTTTCATTAAAATAAGAGAGAATAATGACTCAAAGAACTAACGCTACTCTTAGGTACTCTTTCTATTGTACAGTCACACGTAGGTCCAGTAGTGAGGCGTGACTTTCAAAGCAAGGGAAGCTCCAAATAATAATTTTCATTAAAATAAGAGAGAATAATGACTCAAAGAACTAACGCTACTCTTCAGTACTCTTTCTATTGTACAGTCACACGTAGGTCCAGTAGTGAGGCATGAGCTATAAAGTGAGGGAAGCTCCAAATAATAATTTTCATTAAAACAAAACAGAATATTGACTCAAAGAACTAAGGCTACTCTTCAGTACTCTTTCTATTGTATAGTCACACGTAGTTCCAGTGTCGAGGCGTGACTTTCAAAGCGAGGGAAGCTCCAAATTATAACTTTTTTTTTTAAATAAGAGAGAATAATGACTCAAAGAACTAAGGCTACTCTTCAGTACTCTTTCTATTGCACAGTCACACGTAGGTACTGTAGCGAGGCGTGACTTTCAAAGCAAGGGAAGCTCCAAATAATAATTTTCATTAAAATAAGGGAGCATAATGACTCAAAGAACTAAGGCTACTCTTCAGTACTCTTTCTATTGCACAGTCACACGTAGGTACTGTAACAAGGCGTGACTTTCAAAGTGAGGGAAGCTCCAAATAATAATTTTCATTAAAATGAGAGAGAATAATGAATCAAATAACTAAGGCTACTCTTCAGTACTCTTTCTATTGTACAGTTACACGTAGGTACAGTGTCGAGGCGTGACTTTCAAAGCGAGGGAAGCTCCAAATGATAATTTTCATTAAAATAAGAGAGAATAATGAATCAAATAACTAAGGCTACTCTTCAGTACTCTTTCTATTGTACAGTCACACGTAGGTCCAGTAGTGAGGCATGAGCTACAAAGTGAGGGAAGCTCCAAATAATAATTTTCATTAAAATAAGAGAGAATAATGACTCAAAGAACTAAATCTACTCTTCAGTACTCTTTCTATTGTACAGACACACGTAGGTCCAGAAGCGAGGCGTAACTTTCAAAGCGAGGGAACCTCCAAATAATAATTTTCATTAAAATAAGAGAGAATGACTCAAAGAACTAAGGCTGCTCTTCAGTACTCTTTCTATTGTACAGTCACACGTACGCACACGTAAACTTTTTCCACACGCAAGAGTCACGTGGCAAAATTTCAGTGCTTCCTAACTACCGAAGAGTTGCGATTACCTCCGGAAATCTACGAAGCATGTTATTTAAAGTTACGAAGGCGTAAATACAGAAATATTCAGAATTGAATAAGTTCACGGAACTGACCACTCGAGCTTAAGCAGCTGTCAAAGTCTCCGCGCGGATATTCGCGAATAAATTTTGAACATGTACCCAGAGGAAATAAAATATTATTTGACATGAGCTTTCTTGTTTTTCTTCTAAAATTATTGGGGAAGCGTCGCCTCTGAGCTCTGTAAATGTGTACGTACTTGGGCTAGGGTATTGTTTGTTCTCACGCCCATCACTGTAGCAACCGGCAGCACACTCAGCAATGAGGAGATATTGCAGACGGCATCAAAAGTGTCGCATATTGTAGCAATTGCGTTCTCTGTAAGATGGGTCTGTTATTTAATGAGGCTAACAATGCTAAGGCCAGTGTTGTCTAATGACAAGCATGCAGTGAAAGCACATTCGAATCACTCAAGACAAATTATAACCAGAAGAGGTTTCGTAACACAAGTGCAATGTTATAATCACACTGCAATGCCTACCTTCCCTGATCACTTTACGACTCGTCCGCCAACGGCTTGACCTCACATTTACGTGGGTGGTCTGAAAACTTTCCTACTTAATAAAGACACAAGACATTTTCTCAGGCTTTTATTTTTCAACATAGTCTCCTAGCGATGCTCCCATTTCTGTAACCCGTCCAAATAGTACTCGACGTTTTTCAACATAGTCTCCTTGTAACTCTACACACTTCTCCCAGCGATGCTCACATCTCTGTAAGCCGTCCAAATAGTACTCGACGTTTTTCAACATAGTCTCCTTGTAACTCTACACTCTTCTCCTAGCGATGTTCCCATCTCTGTAACACGTCCAAATAGTACTCGACGTTTTTCAACATAGTCTCCTTGTAACTCTACACACTTCTCCCAGCGATGCTCACATCTCTGTAAGCCGTCCAAATAGTACTCGACGTTTTTCAACATAGTCTCCTTGTAACTCTACACTCTTCTCCTAGCGATGCTCCCATTTCTGTAACCCGTCCAAATAGTACTCGACGTTTTTCAACATAGTCTCCTTGTAACTCTACACACTTCTCCCAGCGATGCTCACATCTCTGTAAGCCGTCCAAATAGTACTCGACGTTTTTCAACATAGTCTCCTTGTAACTCTACACTCTTCTCCTAGCGATGTTCCCATCTCTGTAAACCGTCCAAATAGTACTCGACGTTTTTCAACATAGTCTCCTTGTAACTCTACACTCTTCTCCTAGCGATGTTCCCATCTCTGTAACACGTCCAAATAGTACTCGACGTTTTTCAACCTAGTCTCCTTGTAACTCTACACTCTTCTCCTAGCGATGCTCCCATTTCTGTAACCCGTCCAAATAGTACTCGACGTTTTTCAGCATAGTCTCCTTGTAACTCTACACACTTCTCCCAGCGATGTTCCCATCTCTGTAACCCGTCCAAATAGTACTCGTCGTTTTTCAACATAGTCTCCTTGTAACTCTACACACTTCTCCCAGCGATGCTCCCATCTCTGTAACACGTCCAAATAGTACTCGACGTTTTTCAGCATAGTCTCCTTGTAACTCTACACACTTCTCCCAGCGATGCTCCCATCTCTGTAACCCGTCCAAATAGTACTCGGCGTAACTCTACACACTTCTCCTAGCGATGCTCCTATTCCTGTAACACGTCCTAATAGTACTCGGCGGTTTTCAACATAGTCTCCTTGTAACTCTACACACTTCTCCCAGCGATGCTCCCATCTCTGTAACACGTCCAAATAGTACTCGACGTTTTTCAACATAGTCTCCTTGTAACTCTACACACTTCTCTCAGCGATGCTCCCATCTCTGTAACCCGTCCAAATAGTACACGACGTTTTTCAACATAGTCTCCTTGTAACTCTACACACTTCTCTCAGCGATGCTCCCATCTCTGTAACCCGTCCAAATAGTACTCGGCGCTTTTCAGCATAGTTTCCTTGTAACTCTACACACTTCTCCCAGCGATGCTCCCATCTCTGTAACACGTCCAAATAGTACTCGGCGTTTTTCAACATAGTCTCCTTGTAACTCTACACACTTCTCTCAGCGATGCTCCCGTCTCTTTAACCCATCCAAATAGTATTCGACGTTTTTCAACATAGTCTCCTTGTAACTCTACACACTTCTCCCAGCGATGTTCCCGTCTCTTTAACCCATCCAAATAGTATTCGACGTTTTTCAACATAGTCTCCTTGTAACTCTACACACTTCTCTCAGCGATGCTCCCATCTCTGTAACCCGTCCAAATAGTACACGACGTTTTTCAACATAGTCTCCTTGTAACTCTACACACTTCTCTCAGCGATGCTCCCATCTCTGTAACCCGTCCAAATAGTACTCGGCGCTTTTCAGCATAGTTTCCTTGTAACTCTACACACTCCTCCCAGCGATGCTCCCATCTCTGTAACACGTCCAAATAGTACTCGGCGTTTTTCAACATAGTCTCCTTGTAACTCTACACACTTCTCTCAGCGATGCTCCCGTCTCTTTAACCCATCCAAATAGTATTCGACGTTTTTCAACATAGTCTCCTTGTAACTCTACACACTTCTCCCAGCGATGTTCCCATCTCTGTAACCCGTCCAAATAGTACTCGACGTTTTTCAGCATAGTCTCCTTGTAACTACACACTTTTCCCAGCGATGTTCCCATCTCTGTAACCCGTCCAAATAGTATTCGACGTTTTTCAACATAGTCTCCTTGTAACTCTATAGACTTCTCCCAGCGAAGCTTCCATCTCTGTAACCCGTCCAAATAGTACTCGGTGTTTTTCAACATAGTCTCCTTGTAACTCTATAGACTTCTCCCAGCGAAGCTTCCATCTCTGTAACCCGTCCAAATAGTACTCGGTGTTTTTCAACATAGTCTCCTTGTAACTCTATAGACTTCTCCCAGCGAAGCTTCCATCTCTGTAACCCGTCCAAATAGTACTCGTGTTTTTCAATATAGTCTCCTTGTAACTCTACACACTTCTACCAGCGATGCTTCCACATCTGTAACCCGTCCAAATAGTACTCGGCGTTTTTCAACATAGTCTCCTTGTAACTCTACACACTTCTCCCAGCGATGCTCCCATCTCTGTAACCCATCCAAATAGTACTCGGCGTTTTTCAACAGTCTCCTTGTAACTCTACACACTTCTCCCAGCGAAGCTCACATCTCTGTAACACGTCCAAATAGTACTCGGTGTTTTTCAACATAGTCTCCTTGTAACTCTACACACTACTCCCAGCAACTCTCCCATCTCTGTAACCCGTCCAAATAGTACTCGTGTTTTTCAACATAGTCTCCTTGTAACTCTACACACTTCTCCCAGCGATGCTCCCATCTCTGTAACCCGTCCAAATAGTACTCGGCGTTTTTCAACATAGTCTCCTTGTAACTCTACACACTTCTCCCAGCGATGTTCTCATCTCTGTAACCCGTCCAAACAGTACTCGGCGTTTTTCAACATAGTCTCCTTGTAACTCTACACACTTCTCACAGCGATGCTCCCATCTCTGTAACCCGTCCAAATAGTACTCGGCGTTTTTCTCTGCAAAATAATTGTTCACGAAGGTGATTGATTGCCTCTTCATTTGACGAAAATCTGTCCTCGAAGCGCAATTTTCAGATCAGGGAAAGATAGGAAGTCGCTTGAGGTTACATCTGGTGAGTCAAACAGTTCAAACCGTAATTCGTGGATTTTCGCCATTGCAACCGTTGAGGTATGAGACGGTGCGTTGTCTTGGTGAAATAGGGTTTTCTTTTTCTGCAAATGTGGCCGCTTTTCCGCAAGTTCTGCCTTTAGCTTGTCAAGTAATGGTGCGTAGTATACTCCTGTAATTGTTTTTCCTTTTTGAAGATAATCGATTAAAATAACTTCATGAATATCCTAAAAAAAACAGTCACCATCACTTTTCCTGTCGGAACAAAAAACAGTTTTTCTCTTTTTGGAGCCGGTTTCCCCTTTGAAGTCCATTGTTTGGACTGAAATTTTGTTTCGAGCGTATAGTGATAATTCCATTTTTCAATTGCAGTTACTAATCGGCGCAAAAAACCAGATTTATTGCGCCTAAACTGCGTCTACAGAGCGTTGGAAATGTTCATTCGAACATGTTTTTGGTCTAACGTGAGCAAACGCGGCACCCAACGCCCAATGTCTAAATGTTGATTTAATATATCACATACACTTTCTTTTACTTGTTCATAGTCTCTGCTATCTCTCTCACTTTAATTCGGCGGTCGTCTAACACCATTTGGTGAACTTTGGCGATGTTAATGTCTCCACAAAGTTACAATATATTTCACTCTTTTCTTCATGAAACCATTTCCTTCTGTAGCTTAATGTTTTTATATGAAGAGAAAGATCTCTCACACGAAGCCACAAGGCTAGATCAATTACATAACAAGCATTCAATTATTTTTCAGATTCACCTTGTAGCGTCTTATTCACATCCCAAAGAAACATTAAACCTGGAGGGAAGAAAATAAAGACTCCCTCCCCCCTTTTGTGGTTGGGATTTTGCTGAAGTAGGTCTTATAAAACACTAATTTACTCTGAAGACTTTCCACTGCACTTACTGCAGCAGGGATGCTTATTACTTCGTCACGTCCAGCAACATCTTCATATCCTCTAAATGAATAGCGCTGCCTCAAACCATTTTCCCCGTCTCGTGAGGATGACTAGGGATACGTAGACGAGTATCTTGCATCATAGCAATAGGTAAAAAAATTCACTCTTAATGGCGCGTCCACAAAAACTTTTTTACAGAGGAAATTAAGGATTTACTTCATTCCGATTACTTCTGCCAACCTGAGGGGAGCATGTGCTAAACAGGTCATATGAACTACTTTGGGAGATAGCATCTGCAAAGTTTTAACAGCCTGCATGTACGGCTGCTGCATCTGTAACATCAGCCTTGCCTCATTTTCTTTATCAGGTCGTATAACATATAATGGGTCACGAATAACCCTAGCAATCGCTGAATGCTTTGTTACGCAGTACCCTGAACAGCTTACAGCTACCAGACGTTCATCTTTCAGGATAAGAGAAAACCTCCAACGTTAAGTCATATCGGACGATGAACGAAATGATGTACAAATGAGCACAGGGTCCATACAGCTTAGAGTTACTAGACATTTATCTTTCAGGATAAGGTAAAATCTCCAACGTTAAGTCATATCAAACGATGAATGAAATGATGTTCAAATGAGTACAGGGTACATAGAGCTTAGAGTTACTAGACATTTATCTTTCAGGATAAGGTAAAATCTTCAACGTTAAGTCATATCGGACGATGAATGAAATGATGTTAAAATGAGTACAGAGTACATAGAGCTTAGAGTTACCAGACATTCATCTTTCAGGATAAGGGAAAACCTCCAACGTTAAGTCATATCGGACGATGAACGAAATGATGTTAAAATGAGTACAGGGTACATAGAGCTTAGAGTTAGCAGACATTCATCTTTCAGGATAAGGGAAAACCTCCAACGTTAAGTCATATCGGACGATGAATGAAATGATGTTCAAATGAGTACAGGGTACATAGAGCTTAGAGTTAGCAGACATTGATCTTTCAGGATAAGAGAAAACCTCCAACGTTGTCATATCGGACGATGAATGAAATTATGTTAAAATGAGTACAGGGTACATAGAGCTTAGTTACCAGACATTCATCTTTCAGGATAAGAGAAAACCTCCAACGTTAAGTCATATCGGACGATAAATGAAATGATGTTCAAATGAGTACAGGGTACATAGAGCTTAGAATTACGAGACATTCATATTTTAGGATAAGGGAAAACCTCCAACGTTGTCATATCAAACGATGAATGAAATGATGTTCAAAT
Organism: Mantis religiosa; assembly: GCA_030765055.1. Classification (NCBI taxonomy): domain Eukaryota; kingdom Metazoa; phylum Arthropoda; class Insecta; order Mantodea; family Mantidae; genus Mantis; species Mantis religiosa. Next base: position 158,763,378 of record CM060955.1, read on the forward strand.
GAGTACAGGGTACATAGAGCTTAGAGTTACTAGACATTTATCTTTCAGGATAAGGTAAAATCTTCAACGTTAAGTCATATCGGACGATGAATGAAATGATGTTCAAATGAGTACAGAGTACATAGAGCTTAGAGTTACCAGACATTCATCTTTCAGGATAAGGGAAAACCTCCAACGTTAAGTCATATCGGACGATGAACGAAATGATGTTAAAATGAGTACAGGGTACATAGAGCTTAGAGTTAGCAGACATTCATCTTTCAGGATAAGGGAAAACCTCCAACGTTAAGTCATATCGGACGATGAATGAAATGATGTTCAAATGAGTACAGGGTACATAGAGCTTAGAGTTAGCAGACATTGATCTTTCAGGATAAGAGAAAACCTCCAACGTTGTCATATCGGACGATGAATGAAATTATGTTAAAATGAGTACAGGGTACATAGAGCTTAGTTACCAGACATTCATCTTTCAGGATAAGAGAAAACCTCCAACGTTAAGTCATATCGGACAATGAATGAAATTATGTTAAAATGAGTACAGGGTACATAGAGCTTAGTTACCAGACATTCATCTTTCAGGATAAGAGAAAACCTCCAACGTTAAGTCATATCGGACGATGAATGAAATTATGTTAAAATGAGTACAGGGTACATAGAGCTTAGTTACCAGACATTCATCTTTCAGGATAAGAGAAAACCTCCAACGTTAAGTCATATCGGACGATGAATGAAATTATGTTAAAATGAGTACAGGGTACATAGAGCTTAGTTACCAGACATTCATCTTTCAGGATAAGAGAAAACCTCCAACGTTAAGTCATATCGGACGATAAATGAAATGATGTTCAAATGAGTACAGGGTACATAGAGCTTAGAATTACGAGACATTCATATTTTAGGATAAGGGAAAACCTCCAACGTTGTCATATCGGACGATGAATGAAATGATGCTCAAATGAGTACAGGGTACATAGAGCTTAGAGTTACCAGACATTCATCTTCCAGGATAAGGGAAATTCTCCAACGTTAAGTCATATCGGTCGATGAGTGAAATGATGTTCAAATGAGTACAGGGTACATAGAGCTTAGAGTTACCAGACATTCATCCTTAAGAATAAGGGTAATAAGGTAAAACCTTATGAGATAACTAACCCTGACCGAGATTTGAACTCGGGACCTCTTGAACGTGGGGCAAACGCTACCATCTACGCCACCTAGGTGGACAATGAAAACTTCTTTTGAGAGGCTGGGTGGTGATAGAAAGCATACCTCGAAAAACTCTGAAAATTGATTGCATAACTTTGTTATTTGTTTCTGTTTGTATAATGTAGTCTTAAATCTTGTATCGTTTCTTTCATATCTCGCCACTTTTAGAGTTTACACCAACCTATAGAAGTGAACAGGAAAATGAGCTCCGTGACGTGTACGCTCCGTATGCACAGTATAGGAACTACACAAGGCTACAGGCCGCAGCTGACAGAGACATGCGAAAGTCGCTAATATTTCCTGTTTAGAGGAGAAGGCAATGAACGACCCGTTGAACTAAACCAGTGCCCAGGGAGAAGTATCTCTCTTTGGGGCAAGCATCCCCACCTACTTTCCGACCACGACACCTAGAAAGCATATCTGAAACATTAGAATAGGAAATGGAAAGGGATGTTATGGTATACGAAAAACCGCTCCGGCATATGCTAACGACCTGGGAAAACAAGGACAAAAGCAAGGTTGGAATGGACGATCGATAGAAATCGAACTAGAGACCCCCCAGTTGTGAGCCTCACACTTTAACGGGTAGCCATGTCACTTGGTTTCAACTGAGTTTATGACGTAAACATTTTCGGAAAGACAAGACATTGACACAGAAAGCAAAAGTAGGTTATATATCTTTACAAGGTCCAGGAGAACATTGACAAAATAAAAATATCTACAACGACGATTCTGAACAGATAAAAATAACGGTGGGTGTGTATGATGTACGCAATCCATGACAGGATGGGCATAAAGCAGATGATTTGTCAAGGAAAAACAGGATTTGTGCCTACAAATAGAATAATGGCGCGGTAAAATAAATGATTTCGGAAAGATACAAACATTAGCAAACAAAAATTGATACAAGATTATGGAGCAGAAAGAATAAAGTTAAGAGCGATCAAATTTTTACAGAGGAAATGCGAAAGTCGAGAAGAGAAATTCATGTTCTGAGTGATGTATTAGTAAAACGGGCTTTCGCTTTCACATAACGTTACTTTGTAGCACACCTCGGGAAGTTTCTGCAGAAATGGAATGAGGACAGAAATATTTGAAGCATTGCTTTGCATGAACGGGATATTTCTGAGAAATGGTGAACAGATATCTTCCATTTTCAGTGCAGTAAGAAATGTTAGACAACACAAAAATGAAGAAGTCTGCATAGGCTGATCCAAAGAAATTCAAAATACCTATATATTTATTATGTAAACACATTACACTATGGTATTTTAACCAAAATCGTTTCAGCTCTTTTTATTTTTTTTTTTTTTTTAAAAAAGGACTGTTAAAATAACTTAAATAGCACGTTTGGTTTATAATAAGACCTGATGCTTTTCTAACGACGAATATGTTCAAGATATCCTCGGGAAGCAAGCCAGGTGAAATCGACGTTTCCTATCATCAGGATTATTTAAGAAATGCTATAACCCCAAATGTATAACTGGATGTGACACAAATGTCAACAAAGACAAAACACTACCAATACACGCATCACTGAACAAAAGACTGTTTTCAGTAAATTAAATGCCAGGTCAGGAGATGGCGTGAGTGTAGAAAATTAATTGGGTCAAAGAATACCTGCGATTTGACACTTGAAGGTCCGGAAGCCAGACTTTCAGTCTCTAGTCAGATCAGGGCTGAGCCCTTTACTGACAGTAGAATATTTTGTGAGTTAGGGCAAATGACGGCAGAGGTTTGTTGTGTACTGATACTGCAGTGTTTTTATCTACCTAAAACAAGTCTTGGTCTTTTGTATTTTTCGCCGGGGTCGATGGCGTACTCACCTAGACGGCGTATAAGGGAGTTGAAGTTATGGGAGAGGTTTTGATAGAATGGTAGTGAGAGGGTGTGGATGTAGTCTGTTAGGGTAGGAATGTGTAGGTCACGGCGGATTACAAAGTTAGGGATGTACCATGGGGAATCTGTGGCAATACGGAGGAATCGAGACTGTAGGACTTCAAGGAGATATAGGTGAGTTTTAGCTGCTATATCCTAAATGGCACAGGCATAAATGATGGATGGTCGGAGCACTTGTTTATAGAGGAGCAATTTATTGGATATGGACTTCACTGAGCGTCGATTGTGCAATGGATATAACATACCCATACGTTTGCTGACCTTGTTGGCTGTGTAGGTGATGTGGTCCTTCCACGTCAGTTCTACATCAAGCAAAACGCCTAGATATCGTACATATGTTTGCCAATGCACTTCCTCTCGGGCGAGACGAACATGGGTCAAAGAAACGTAACTACTTAACTTAATGATCAAGCTGTATAGATCTCTGCTTCTTAAGCCGACGGATTTCCATTTAAGGCCGGTTTCTAAGAGGAACTGAACTGAAATCCCGCATCACAATTAAGCGTGCTCCTCTCGGAGGAAGTGGCCAAAGCCTACTTAATTCTCCACTCCCAGTAACTGTTGCATTTTGCCAAGATGGTCATCTCTCGAAAGTTTTCTATACTCACGTCATCTCCTGACCTGACATTTAATTTACTGAAAACAGTCTTTTGTTCAGTGTTGATAGTGTTTTGTCTTTGTTTATATTTGTGTTATATCCAGTAATATCTTTTGTGATTATAACATTTATTAAAATATCCTGATGATGGGAGCGATATAAGCTCCCGAAACGTCGATTTTTAATCTTTTCACCTGACTTGTTTCTCGAGAAGATCTCGAACACGTTTGGTTTCTTTTCTTAGCTACACGCTCGCGCGTACCCCCCTCCCTTCCCACACACACACACACACACACACACACACACACACACACACACACACACACACACACACACACACACACACACACAGTCCACTCTGTAGCGCAGATGGCAGCTTGTCCGCTTCGCGTTCAAGAGGTCCTGAGTTCGGTCAGGGTGAGTTATCTACACCAGGTTCTCTCCACGGTATGACCTAACGTTGAAGGACGTTGGAAATGAATGAAAATAAATGGGTTGAGCCATTTCGGCCCCTTGCACGTAGGCCGCATATTGGGCCCATTGTGCCCTTCTTACTGGAGTGCTTATTCAAGTCCCGTGGCCCCAAAAAGGACAGAATGAGCCTTGGATGAGCACTCCTGATATCATCTGGTGTCAGTTTGTCTGAGTCCAGAATAAAGTGCCTAAGTACAGCAAGTGCTTCACATTCACACAAAATATGTAGAGAAGACTCATCCTCTCCATGTAGAATCTGCATGTAGAATCTGCACTAAGCTTCATTACATGGAGGTGTCTCTTTAGGGAGTTGTGCCCCGTCAACAGGGCAACGAACCTTCGATCATAGACCTAGCCTGCCTAGTTGTAGTAAGATTACGCCGTGAAGTGCCATGCTGAAGTGATACCCAATCAAGGATCTCATATCTGGCCCTGGTATAATACCAAGGACAGGTTGTAGGACGTTAATTTCATACACACAAACACACATACGTGCGTGGATTCTAACCCGTGAGGAGAGATGAACTTTTTTAGCATAAACCTCCAAACCTCCATATTACAATTTACTTAGGAAGGGAAGTAGGGCCAGAGATCTTTCAAGGGAACCTCAAGTCTAATAAAGAGGTCTTTGAGCAAAATCAAGCAGTATTTTACACTCTTTATGGAATTGGTGGCTGAGATCCATTAACAAGAATGTCTATAAATAAAAAGTAAAAGAAATTAAACATACTGTGACTTCGTGAGTTGCTAGAAACAAAAATCTTGTTTCCAGAAATTTAAAACACTCTTTATTGCAGTAAACAGAAGCTTTGTACAATCCTTGCAGCAGCAAAATGACGTGACATTGACAAACAGCAGTTTTCAAGGTCGACTGGAAGCTCAGCTACATGTAGACAAACAAAAGAATCACTGCGGCATAGTTCAAATATCCACGATCACACAACTCCTCACACTTTGCCGCTATTTATACCTCCCACATATTGTTCGAATGCAGTAGATCATTCGATAAAATCGCGACATCAGAAAAGTGGAAAATTCCAGACTTCTATCTCTTTCTCTCTCTCGGCAAGCGTCCAGCTCCGCTCGCTACTCACTGTCTCTTTCTTTTCTGCCCACGCGCCCAGCTCTGGCTTTGCGGCGGCTCCACAACAATGCGATGGGTGACAATAATTTTTTCTAAAAATATATTTTTTAACAGTTGGGTGTAAAAGTTGTCATTTCAGTAGTTCAAGACAGTGTTATAAGTAGGAAACTCATTCGCTCAGTAGATACTCAAAAGCTTTTAACAAGTAGGTAATGCCAACTTTGATTTCTTGAGAAATGTGACAATCATCTCTTTCAAGAGGGCCGTGAATCTGAGTTAAATAATACTTATAAAAATTTAGGGGATCATTTAAATGTGAATATGGACCATTCTGTACCTGTTAAAAATTTAAAAGCAGCAGAGACAGTGAAATTATAATTGTTACACAAAAAATTCAAGAAACGAATACGACATTGCATACAACAAATTCCAAAACTTGTGCAAGCTAAAGAACTTACAAAATAATTATCTACACTGAAAATGTGTTGTTAGCTTTGTTTGAGGAAAAAGCTAAAATATGCTTATCCTCTCAAACTACTCAATGACAAAGCATTTGCATCTTAATGTAAACAAGAACCATGACATTAGTAAATATTATAAACTTATAGCATTTTTGAAACATGTCTGAACCTTACCAGTTAAAAAAATTCAAAATTCTAACCTTCCACCGCCCAAGGAGTAACACTTCAAGTTGTAATAATTGTAGAATCAACATTTCAGTTTTATCAAAAGATGAATAAGTTGGGGGAAAAAGTTGTAATGTATTAATTAAATAAATTCTTTTGCATTATTTTCATCTTGTTTTTTTTTTTTATTTCAACAGTTTATGTAGATTGTTTGGGTTGCTGTTAACACTGATGTACACAAGACAAATGAATATCATGACCATGAGAAAGATAAAAGAATGCCATGTATCTCTTACTCACAAAATAAGATCTTCCTATAAATACATATTTTATTAAGGTGACATCAAGACCTTTATTTCTGTTTAAATGATGATATCAAAGTTTGTGCATTAGAGGTAAGAACAAGAGACAGTGAAAGTTTTATGTTTTATTCAACAAAATGTATGCATAGTTGTTACAATGTTTTTCTCTCTGTCAACATTCAAAATTGATGATATAATGGGAAGAATAAATTATCGTGAACATATGGTACAGCTATCTAATGTTCTTCGGGGAAATCCCACAATAGCAAGTCCGGCCAGCCAGGCAGGTAGGTTGAACCACGGGTCAACAACGTGAGACATACCTCCCTAACGGAAAATTACAGAATTCACCAAGCAACGCGGGGGAGACTTTAACCGTGAAGCTCACATGACAATCAGAATTATATAAAGTTACCGGGGCCATCCTGTAGGGTGCATAGGACATTTTGTAAGGAAGTATTGGCCTTCTAAGTGCGGTCGCAAGAGAATTAGTACATATAGAATGTCGAGGAAGGTTGTGATTATAGAGGGAATTTTGAATTTAGACAAAAATAATTTGTTAAGGCAGTGTTTTGAATAGTTGAAAAAGAATCTTAAGCAAACTGGTTGGAGAGTTACATTAGAAAGAGCGTTGGGGGAATTATGGTGGAGAGGGGGCGACAATCAAAATACATTTTTGAAGGTAATAAGAAAGAGATTTGAAGATATAGAAATCCAAAACTTTTTTGGTGCGATAATGGTAAAAAGGCCTTTGGTAGATTATTTAACATGTGAAAGGGAGATGATATATGTGGATAATGAACAAAGGGAAGCAATAGCGTAGCGCCTTTGGCACATATCGAAGGTCTTAAATCGTATTCGTTGGGTTTTAATCATTAGATCACATACACATTCACACTCTCATTCGTACTTCCAGACTCTGAGGAAGATGAGGAATTATCTTGGTCGAAGAAAAATCCACACCCCAACTCCGGAAATCGAACCCGGGACATCTAGCACGGTAGGCAGGTGCTCGACCGACTGAGCTACGGGACCAGTCGAACTGGTGTTTGGAGGTTGAAAGCAATAAGAAAAGGTATCCCAGAGTCAGTGTCCTATTTGTAGAGAGAAGGAAGATATGGAGCCAAGCAACGGATTTATGGAGAAAACAATTATTGGGGCAGAAATGGGAGAAGGTGGATAGTAGAAAAAAAGCATCAAGGAGGCTTTTTAGAAGAAAAGAAGAAGCTTACGTCAATTTTTAAGTCAAGTTAAGACAAAATGGAAGTGCATGAATATAGTGTTTAACGCCCGCTTTTACTACATAAGGCACCGCAGGTGATGACACTGATGATACATGAGATGAACATGGAGCACCGGTGGAATGAGATGGCGGGGGAAACCGGAGGTCCCGGAGAAAACCCGCCCCAGCTCCGTCTTGTCCACCACAAATCTCACTTTGCGGTCGCCTGGCATCGAACCCGGCCGTGAAGCAGGTTGGATGCTGCACCACGATAATGCGCGGCCGCATATTACCAATGTTGTTGCTGAATATCTTGCAAAAAATCAGCATGAAGTGCATCCCTCACCCTCCCTATAGTCCGGATTTAGCCCCATGTGACTTTTTCTATTCCCTAACTTGAAGAAACGCCTTCGTGGGAGGCATTATCCAACATCAGAATTAGTGGTGAAGGCTGCGGAGGCGATTTTGAAGAGTCTCTCAAAAATGGTTTCCAGCGTATCTTTGAAGACTGGCAGAAACGCTGGGACAAGTGCATCGCATTCAGGGGAGACTATTTTGAGAAGGGCCATCAAAATTATGAGGATGAGTAAAGGTACGATGTTAAAAAAATGTGATTTTTCTTTATTGAGCAGCCCTCATATTTACTGTTAAATACCACTTCATACGTCCAGACCCTGTGACGTTACAGAAAAATTCCCCGCCTACGCTAGGAGTCGAACGCGTGACCTATAGACTGAGAAGACAAAGCGATGCTTTGTTGTTTTTATGTAACCACTAACAGCGACATGAGGCACTTTCCCTTGAAGCGGACGACATTAATTTCAATCTGCAGGCACAGACCTTGGATTGCCTGTTTACATTAAGCCAGCCACATGCAAAATAAACAAGAGTATCTTCTACAGCTTTAATTTACACCAACGAAGTGCTATATCTGGGAGGGGGTGGCGCAGAGATAAACAAAACGGTGGACCAAAACTTACCAAGATCAGCACCTAGGGAAGTAGCTTTGGCAGAATTAGTAACTACAAGAAAAAATGGAATAATAATGAAAGAAGAATAAAATTTTGATATAGGTGCTTGGCCAAAGAAGAAGGGGAAATTACGAAATTATGCATGAGATGGCAAAAAAGATTACAGAACTCAAACAGTTGGTTTTATAGAAAGAATAGGAATGGTAGATATAATGAGATAAGAGGAAACGAATGCAAGCGATATGGATAAATTGGTAAAATGTAGAATAGAAGATATATAAAGACAGCAAATATGGGGAAGTCTAGAAAATATGAAATCAATACAATTTTACAAATAAATAAAAAGAAACTCAGGACGAGGGCCATGCGTAGATTACTGCAATAGGCAAGAGAGAGAAGGGATAGCTTGGATGAGAACAGGAACAATATTTCTAAGTGGGATAAGAGGTAGGGAAAAGGGAATTTGTGAATTATGTGGGGGAAAAGAAAGCATAGAACACTATGTAACACAGTGCGAGGAGGTTGCAATGTGGAGAAATGATGTTTGGGAGGAAAAATGGGAGAAAGTAGAGAAGAGGACAGTAGCTATAAAAATGTTAAAGGAAAGGAGGAAAAGAAGGTATGAAATATTGGTGAGTTCTTGCAGAAGCTAAAAGAAAAATGGGCAAGAAATGTAAGGAATATAAGAAAGGAAGATGGGCGGAAGAAAGGGGCTAATTAAGTAACAAGGAGGCATGGAGGTTAAGAGCTACCTGACAGAACAGAAGACCAGGGTGTCATGTAAGCCAAGGTAGCAACAAGGTCAAGACAAATAAATGTAGCCTAAAGTTGTAAATTGTAAAACTTTGGAATATGCACAATAAATAAATAAATAATTCATTCATTCATTCAGTCATAATTCCAACCTAGTGTTCAAACCCGGACATCGCCTCCAACATAGGCATTTCCGTGGGATCTGTACACACAATCCTGCATGAAGATCTGATATTGCTCAATCGGCGATCCTCCAAAACAACGTTCTCCACTCTCTGTACCATGTCGTAACTGTCTATGTTTGTTGTCACACGATGTTCTGCCTTCATTGAACTGTCGCACCCAGGAACGTACATTAGACACATCCATGGTACCATCACCACATGCCTCACTTAACTGTCTTGGTTTGTTGTCACGCGATGTTCTGTATTCATTGAACTGTCGCACCCAGGAACGTACATTAGACACATCCATGGTAACATCACCACATGCCTCACTAAACTGTCTTGGTTTGTTGTCACACGATGTTCTGTCTTCATTGAACTGTCGCACCCAGGAACGTACATTAGACACATCCATGGTACTATTACCACATGTCTCACTCAACTGTCTTGGTTTGTTGTCACACGATGTTCTGTCTTCATGAACTGTCGCACCCAGGAACGTACATTAGACACATCCATGGTACCATCACCACATGCCTCACTTACCTGTCTTGGTTTGTTGTCACACGATGTTCTGTCTTCATTGAACTGTCGCACCCACGAACGTACATTAGACACATCCATAGTACCATCACCACATGCCTCACTAAACTGTCTTGGTTTGTTGTCACACGATGTTCTGTCTTCATTGAACTGTCACACCCAGGAACGTACATTAGACACATCCATGGTACCATCACCACATGCCTCACTAAACTGTCTTGGTTTGTTGTCACACGATGTTCTGTCTTCATTGAACTGTCGCACCCAGGAACGTACATTAGACACATCCATAGTACCATCACTACATGCCTCACTAAACTGTCTTGGTTTGTTGTCACACGATGTTCTGTCTTCATTGAACTGTCACACCCAGGAACGTACGTTAGACACATCCATGGTACCATCACCACATGCCTCACTTAACTGTCTTGGTATGTTGTCACACGATGTTCTGTCTTCATGAACTGTCGCACCCAGGAACGTACATTAGACACATCCATGGTACCATCACCACATGCCTCACTTAACTGTCTTGGTTTGTTGTAACGCGATGTTCTGTATTCATTGAACTGTCGCACCCAGGAACGTACATTAGACACATCCATGGTACCATCACCACATGTCTCACTAAACTGTCTTGGTTTGTTGTCACACGATGTTCTGTCTTCATTGAACTGTCGCACCCAGGAACGTACATTAGACACATCCATGATACCATCACCACATGCCTCACTTAACTGTCTTGGTTTGTTGTCACGCGATGTTCTGCCTTCATTGAACTGTCGCACCCAGGAACGTACATTAGACACATCCATGGTACCATCACCACATGTCTCACTAAACTGTCTTGGTTTGTTGTCACACGATGTTCTGTCTTCATTGAACTGTCGCACCCAGGAACGTACATTAGACACATCCATGGTACCATCACCACATGTCTCACTAAACTGTCTTGGTTTGTTGTCACACGATGTTCTGTCTTCATTGAACTGTCACACCCAGGAACGTACATTAGACACATCCATAGTACCATCACCACATGCCTCACTTAACTGTCTTGGTTTGTTGTCACACGATGTTCTGTCTTCATTGAACTGTCACACCCAGGAACGTACATTAGACACATCCATGGTACCATCACCACATGTCTCACTAAACTGTCTTGGTTTGTTGTCACACAATGTTCTGACTTCATTGAACTGTCACACCCAGGAACGTACATTAGACACATCCATGGTACCATCACCACATGTCTCACTTAACTGTCTTGGTTTGTTGTCACACAATGTTCTGTCTTCATTGAACTGTCGCACCCAGGAACGTACATTAGACACATCCATGGTAACATCACCACATGCCTCACTTAACTGTCTTGGTTTGTTGTCACACAATGTTCTGACTTCATTGAACTGTCACACCCAGGAACGCACATTAGACACATCCATGGTACCATCACCACATGCCTCACTTAACTGTCTTGGTATGTTGTCACACGATGTTCTGTCTTCATGAACTGTCGCACCCAGGAACGTACATCAGACACATTCATGGTTCCATCACCACATGCCTCACTTAACTGTCTTGGTTTGCTGTCACACGATGTTCTGCCTTCATTGTACTGCCGCACCTAGGAACGTACATCAGACACATTCATGATTCCATCGCCACATGCCCCACTTAACCGTCTTGGTTTGTTGTCACACGATGTTCTGCCTTCATTGTACTGCCGCACCTAGGAACGTACATCAGACACATTCATGGTTCCATCACCACATGCCTCACACACAACTGTCTTGGTTTGTTGTCACACGATGTTCTGTCTTCATTGAACTGCCACACCCAGGAACGTACATTAGACACATCCATGGTACCATCACCACATGCCTCACTTAACTGTCTTGGTTTGTTGTCACACGATGTTCCGCCTTCATTGTACTGCCGCACCTAGGAACGTACATCAGACACATCCATGGTACCATCACCACATGCCTCACTTAACTGTCTTGGTTTGTTGTCACACGATGTTCCGCCTTCATTGTACTGCCGCACCTAGGAACGTACATCAGACACATTCATGGTTCCATCACCACATGCCTCACTTAACTGTCTTGGTTTGCTGTCACACGATGTTCTGCCTTCATTGTACTGCCGCACCTAGGAACGTACATCAGACACATTCATGATTCCATCGCCACATGCCTCACTTAACCGTCTTGGTTTGTTGTCACACGATGTTCTGCCTTCATTGTACTGCCGCACCTAGGAACGTACATCAGACACATTCATGGTTCCATCACCACATGCCTCACTCAACTGCCTTGGTTTGCTGTCACACGATGTTCTGCCTTCATTGAACTGTCGCACCCAGGAACGCACATTAGACACATCCATGGTACCATCACCACATGCCTCACTGAACTGTCTGGGTTTGTTGTCACACGATGTTCTGCCTTCATTGAACTGTCGCACCCAGGAATGTACATTAGACACATCCATGGTACCATCACCACATGCCTCACTTAACTGTCTTGGTTTGTTGTCACACGATGTTCTGCCTTCATTGAACTGTCGCACCCAGGAACGTAGATTAGACACATCCATGGTACCATCACCACATGCCTCACTTAACTGTCTTGGTTTGTTGTCACACGAAGTTCTGTCTTCATTGAACTGTCACACCCAGGAACGTACATTAGACACATCCATGGTACCATTACCACATGCCTCACACACAACTGTCTTGGTTTGTTGTCACACGATGTTCTGTCTTCATTGAACTGCCACACCCAGGAACGTACATTAGACACATCCATGGTACCATCACCACATGCCTCACTTAACTGTCTTGGTTTGTTGTCACACGATGTTCCGCCTTCATTGTACTGCCGCACCTAGGAACGTACATCAGACACATCCATGGTACCATCACCACATGCCTCACTTAACTGTCTTGGTTTGTTGTCACACGATGTTCCGCCTTCATTGTATTGCCGCACCTAGGAACGTACATCAGACACATTCATGGTTCCATCACCACATGCCTCACTTAACTGTCTTGGTTTGCTGTCACACGATGTTCTGCCTTCATTTTACTGCCGCACCTAGGAACGTACATCAGACACATTCATGATTCCATCGCCACATGCCTCACTTAACCGTCTTGGTTTGTTGTCACACGATGTTCTGCCTTCATTGTACTGCCGCACCTAGGAACGTACATCAGACACATTCATGGTTCCATCACCACATGCCTCACACACAACTGTCTTGGTTTGTTGTCACACGATGTTCTGTCTTCATTGAACTGCCACACCCAGGAACGTACATTAGACACATCCATGGTACCATCACCACATGCCTCACTTAACTGTCTTGGTTTGTTGTCACACGATGTTCCGCCTTCATTGTACTGCCGCACCTAGGAACGTACATCAGACACATCCATGGTACCATCACCACATGCCTCACTTAACTGTCTTGGTGTGTTGTCACACGATGTTCCGCCTTCATTGTACTGCCGCACCTAGGAACGTACATCAGACACATTCATGGTTCCATCACCACATGCCTCACTTAACTGTCTTGGTTTGCTGTCACACGATGTTCTGCCTTCATTGTACTGCCGCACCTAGGAACGTACATCAGACACATTCATGATTCCATCGCCACATGCCTCACTTAACCGTCTTGGTTTGTTGTCACACGATGTTCTGCCTTCATTGTACTGCCGCACCTAGGAACGTACATCAGACACATTCATGGTTCCATCACCACATGCCTCACTCAACTGCCTTGGTTTGCTGTCACACGATGTTCTGCCTTCATTGAACTGTCGCACCCAGGAACGCACATTAGACACATCCATGGTACCATCACCACATGCCTCACTGAACTGTCTGGGTTTGTTGTCACACGATGTTCTGCCTTCATTGAACTGTCGCACCCAGGAATGTACATTAGACACATCCATGGTACCATCACCACATGCCTCACTTAACTGTCTTGGTTTGTTGTCACACGATGTTCTGCCTTCATTGAACTGTCGCACCCAGGAACGTAGATTAGACACATCCATGGTACCATCACCACATGCCTCACTCAACTGTCTTGGTTTGTTGTCACACGATGTTCTGTCTTCATTGAACTGTCACACCCAGGAACGTACATTAGACACATCCATGGTACCATTACCACATGCCTCACTTAACTGTCTTGGTTTGTTGTCACACGAAGTTCTGTCTTCATTGAACTGTCACACCCAGGAACGTACATTAGACACATCCATGGTACCATTACCACATGCCTCACACACAACTGTCTTGGTTTGTTGTCACACGATGTTCTGTCTTCATTGAACTGCCACACCCAGGAACGTACATTAGACACATCCATGGTACCATCACCACATGCCTCACTTAACTGTCTTGGTTTGTTGTCACACGATGTTCCGCCTTCATTGTACTGCCGCACCTAGGAACGTACATCAGACACATCCATGGTACCATCACCACATGCCTCACTTAACTGTCTTGGTTTGTTGTCACACGATGTTCCGCCTTCATTGTATTGCCGCACCTAGGAACGTACATCAGACACATTCATGGTTCCATCACCACATGCCTCACTTAACTGTCTTGGTTTGCTGTCACACGATGTTCTGCCTTCATTGTACTGCCGCACCTAGGAACGTACATCAGACACATTCATGATTCCATCGCCACATGCCTCACTTAACCGTCTTGGTTTGTTGTCACACGATGTTCTGCCTTCATTGTACTGCCGCACCTAGGAACGTACATCAGACACATTCATGGTTCCATCACCACATGCCTCACACACAACTGTCTTGGTTTGTTGTCACACGATGTTCTGTCTTCATTGAACTGCCACACCCAGGAACGTACATTAGACACATCCATGGTACCATCACCACATGCCTCACTTAACTGTCTTGGTTTGTTGTCACACGATGTTCCGCCTTCATTGTACTGCCGCACCTAGGAACGTACATCAGACAAATCCATGGTACCATCACCACATGCCTCACTTAACTGTCTTGGTTTGTTGTCACACGATGTTCTGCCTTCATTGTACTGCCGCACCTAGGAACGTACATCAGACACATTCATGGTTCCATCACCACATGCCTCACTTAACTGTCTTGGTTTGCTGTCACACGATGTTCTGCCTTCATTGTACTGCCGCACCTAGGAACGTACATCAGACACATTCATGATTCCATCGCCACATGCCTCACTTAACCGTCTTGGTTTGTTGTCACACGATGTTCTGCCTTCATTGTACTGCCGCACCTAGGAACGTACATCAGACACATTCATGGTTCCATCACCACATGCCTTACTCAACTGCCTTGGTTTGCTGTCACACGATGTTCTGCCTTCATTGAACTGTCGCACCCAGGAACGTACATTAGACACATCCATGGTACCATCACCACATGCCTCATTCAACTGTTTATAAATTTCAATAAATGTCACACCACGAAAATGGAGAAAACGAATGATTACACGCTGTTCTTGCAATGAAAACGTCGCAATTTTAAATATCAAAAAACAGTCCTAACACTCGTCGTTGTTACTAGAGTTCTATGCACTGTACAGCACTCCTATCTCTGTCACTCATTCCCAAAGAGTCCACATGTATTTAAACAAGTATATGCTATAACTTGAGCGCACCTTGTACTAATGAATCAAGATGTATCTTATCCACGAGTAGAAGGTTTGTTAATTGCCGCCAGGGTGTATAAATAAACCTTGATTCGCTAGTATCATACAATGTTTTATCCAACACTTACCCTAATCATTAAAAAGGCTTACTACTTTCTAAACTAAACTATAGTAAAATAGTAACATTATTTACAATTTTATTTTCTGGAATGTAGTCCAAAGCCGACTAATCCCAGATATGAGAGAATCGATGTTGGCTAGTCGTTTGTTTTAATTGTTGGTATAGATTGAATAATAACTGAAGGCAATTGATTCATACTAATTAAGAAATACAGTCTTTTCTTTTATTAGCTATTCCGTTGGAAATTCATTCAATGGCCCAATTTTAGCACCAAATTAGACAGAATGTTCTGGAGTTTCTATCCCTTGTCACCAGATGCGCAGATGTTTATGTTTTATTCCTAATAACTATAGTTGGCAGCTGTTTTCAACATTTTGTTCTAGCCAACGTGAAAATTCAGTACATATTAAATCAACTACTCTTCCTTGTGAAGGAATACTGGATTACCAATTCAATTACAGTTACTCAAAGGACATTCCAGAGAGAATTTGGTGTTCGCAATCCTCCCAAAAGAAACACAATACTGGGACTGGTAAAGAACTTGGAAACAATTGGATCTCTAGTGAGTGAAAAAGGCAAACATCGCACATCTAGGCTTACCACGTACGACTGGAGCAGTCACCCAAAAATCATTAAGACGTTTGTCGCAGGAGACAGGGTACACCTACTCAATGTATCAGAGAACTGCGAAAAATGCAGACCTAAAGCCATATAGGGTTATGGTTGTTCATCAGCTACAGGAACCAGATAAGGATAAAAGATTGAATTATTATCGTTGGCTTCAGACGTTCATTGTGCAAAATACTGCCACATTTTCCATCACAAGGTTCACTGATGTAGCATGGTTCCATCTGGTTATGTGAACTCACAGAACTCACAGAACTCACACCATTGGGCCATCGAAAATCCACATGTCATCCATGAAGCACCTATGACCCGGTTAAAATCAGAGTTTGGTGCGTAATATCCACTCAGAGAATAGTGGCACCAATTTTTTAACTAGACTGTGAACACTACAGAGTACCGACTAATTTTCATGGAGTTTGTTGAGCAACTGGACGATGTAGAGCTGAGTCAAGGATATTTTCAGCAAGATGGCGCTACATGTCATATATCAAATGAATCCATGGAATTAATTTCATGTTTCTTCGACGACCAGATAATTTCCAGGAGCCTGTGGCCGCCGAGATCTCTGGATTTGACATCGCCGGAGTTCTTTCTATGGGGTTACTTAACAGACAGGGTTTACGCCACATGTCCCAGACATTGGACGATCTGAAGCACAAAGGAGATTCAAGCTATTGACAACAGAGTCCTCCAACGAGTGGTCAGTAACATGGAAGGACGTGTTGAGTTGTGTCTTATGGAGGATGGAGTACATATTCAACATTTTCTATAGAGGAAAGTTATCTCCCAAAATGCTTCTAAATTTTAGTTATAATAAGTTGCCACTAGCACAATTTGTTTTTAAACAATTAATAAAAGAAGTACGTCGGTTCTATTTAATCACTCTGTATAATATTTATACAACTTTATTGAAAGAACTGAAAGTATTTATCTATACCAGTCATGCCCGAATTCACCAACAGATGTTAAATTCGACGTTAACAAATGTAACGTAACAATTGTCACAACGCTAACCTACTGTTGAATTTCTTGCATTTCACCAACCTGTTTTCTGAAAATGTTAACAAACACATGCTAACGCCAAGAAACTTGTAAATATTACTGCTATAGAAGGCTGTGGATGAGTCGTATTATTTTCTGAACGTACTGCGATGCGTTATAGTTTTCGTCTGCACAGTACACACAGCTGAAAAAAAAATGGTGGGTGAACAAAGTCGTAAACAAAAGCTGTGAGACAAATTTCTTATTGATGGATAAAGAATTTTTAATCGAATTGGTGACGAAGTGTAAGGATATCGTGGAAAATAAGAGGACGTATGCGGTGAATGTAAAAGAGAAAGATGTCACGTGAAAAAATATTGGAAATGAATTTAATTCAAATGCATGTGTCACTACTACAAGCACCAAACAACTTGTCAGTATTACGTAAATTTAAAACGAGGTGCGAAGAAGGACAAGTGACTTGAACGTTTCAAGACGGGAGGTGGACAGTGTATTATCCACATAATTCCGTGAATTATAAAATAGCAAAGTTATTAATACTTGAAGCAAAGGCGAGATCGACATATTCCTTTAGATGCATGTTCTCACTCAGTATTACGTAAATTTGAAACGGGGAGCGAAGAAGGACAAGTGACTTGAACGTTTCAAGACGGGAGGTAGACAGTGTATTATCCACATAATTCAGTGAATTATAAAATCGCAAATTTATTAATACTTGAAGCAAAGACTAGATCGGCATATTCCTTTTGATGCATGTTCTAACTCAGTATTACGTATATTTAAAACGAGGAGCGAAGAAGGGCAAGTGACTTGAACGTTTCAAGACGTGAGATAGACAGTGTATTATCCAATAATTCAGTGAATTATAAAATAGCAAAGTTATTAATACTTGAAGCAAAGTCGAGATCGACATATTCCTTTCTATGCATGTCCTAACTCAGTGTTACGTAAATTTAAAACGAGGAGCGAAGAAGGATAAGTGACTTAAACGTTTCAAGACGGGAGGTGGACAGTGTATTATCCACATAATTCAGTGAATTATAAAATCGCAAAGTTATTAATACTTGAAGCAAATGCGAGATCGGCATATTCCTTTCGATGCATGTTCTAACCTCTTCTGTACTTCCGCAGTAACCTTCATAGCAACATGTTTCGACAGTCCTATACCTCTGTATGATAGCTCCTCATAGGCCGTAGTCTATTACGAATGCCATTTAGACAGTCTTAAATATACCAAATCGACATCAATAGCTGCGTTCACGCGCGCCATCTTGACTATTTACAATTGTTAAGGACTTGACAGCAGTAATTTGGCTTGTTAGTTTAACAAAAGATTTAACACGTGTGTTAAGCTAACACTTGTTGGCGAAAAGCCAATTTTTGTTTTAACTATTGCTAAATTGGTGTTAAGTATTAACATCTGTTGGTGAAATCGGGCATTTAAGTTTTGGAAGAAGCCAAGAGTGTTTTATAAGGTTTGTTAAATCTAGTGAGGTTACTTTATTCACACCGTGGTTAAAGTGAAATTTTTAGCCACACGTAATAAAATGCTACATTGGTAAGTTGATTTGCAGTATTAAAGTATGAAGATAAAAAATGGCATAACCTTGAGCAAACGTTCCACTTTAATCACTGTATAATCCTAGAGAGAATGAAACCGCAGAAACGATTTCAATTGACGTCATGAGCGTCTATCGTTGGTTATCTACCACCGCCATCTTGACAGATTCATTACGTATACATTAGCAATGTTGGCTGGTGGTAATCACATAACGAAGTCTTTTTCAAGGCGAGAAGGTCTAAGGTCTCCCTGACCCTACGTGGCTATAACACGCACCTGAGGCAGTGAAATAAACATTACGAGTCCTTACTTAACCAGATGTCGAAGTAATAATTACTCATATAAGTCGTCATATCACAATATTAACGCCATGACTGCGATACCGAGGATAGCGCGTCTGCTAGAGGTCCTGAGGGTAATATGCTGGATAAGATTACAAATGTTGGGTAACCAAAAAGCTCTATGACCTGTAATATTGTACGCATTTGAATATCTCTCCTTAGCCAACCGTCGAAGTAGTAATTATTCATATCCATCGTCTTATCACAATACAAATTAACAGCATGACTACGATAAAGAGTATAGCGTTTCTGCGAGAGGTCCTGAGGGTAATTTGCTGGATAAGATTACAAATGTTGCGTAACTCTAAGCTCTATGTAATCCGAACTCATTTGAATATCATTTCGTTCATCGTCCGATATGACTTAACGTTGGAGGTTTTTCTTTATTCTGAAAGATGAATGTCTGGTAACTCTAAGCTCTATGTACCCTGGACTAATGTGAAAATCATTTCATTCATCGTCCGATATGAGTTAAATTTGGAGGTTTTCCCTTACCCTGAAAGATGAATGGTTGGCAACTCTAAGCTCTATGTACCCTGTACTCAATTTTACACATGAACGTTTCAAGACGGGAGGTGGACAGTGTATTATCCGCATAATTTAGTGAATAATAAAATCACAAAGTTATTAATACTTAAGCAAATGCGAGATAGTCATATTCCTTTCGATGCACGTTCTAACCTCTCTTGCACTTCCGCAGTAACCTTCATAGCAACATGTTTCGACAGTCTATACCTCCGTAGAAAATTATCTTTTGATAGCTCCTCAAAATAATTCCTCTTCATAGGCCATACTCTATTACGAATGCCATTTAGACGGTCTTACACGAATGTTAGGTAGCACATATTGGTGTAATCAATTTTTGTTATAACTATTGCTAAATAGACTAACAGCCATGTTAAGTCTTAACATCTGTTGCTGAAAGTTACTAACTACTCTCACGGAATCAATAGTATCTCCACAGAGATGTAGATCTCAATTAAGTGACGTAATCATGACGTAAATGGAAGAATAACGTTTTTAAAAATAGTCTGTTTAACATAATTACCCCACTCCTTCAAATGTATCACTTATGCCCGATTTCACCAACAGATGTTAAAACTTAACACGAGTTTAGCAATTGTTAAAACAAAAATTGCATTTCACCAACAAGTGTTAGCTTAACACTCGTGTTAAATCTCTTGTTAAACTAATAAGCCGTATTTCTGTTGTTAAGTCCTTAACAATTGTAAATAGTCTAGATGGCGGGCGTGAACTCAGCTGTTGATGTTGATTTGCTATATTTAAGATCCCCTAAATGGCATTCGTAATAGAGTATGGCCTATGAGGAGAAATTATTTTGAGGAGCTATCAGACAGAGGTATAAACTGCCGAAACAAGTTGCTATGAAGGTTACTGCGGAAGTACAAGAGAGGTTAGAACATGCATCGAAAGGAATATGCTGATCTCACCTTAGCTTTAAGTATTAATAACCTTGCGATTTTATAATTCACTGAATTATGTGGATAATACATTGTTCACCTCCCGTCTTGAAACGTTCAAGTTACTCGTCACTTGTCCTTCGCTCCTCGTTTTAAATTTACGTAATACTGACAAGTTGTTTGGTGCTTGTAGTAGTGACACATGCATTTGAATTAAATTCGTTTCCAATATTTTCCCACGTGACATCTTTCTCTTTTACATTCACGCTTTCGTCCTATTATCTTCCACAATATCCGTATACTTCGTCTGCAATTCAATAACAATTCTTTCTCCATCGATGAGATATTTGTCTCACGGCTTTTGTTTACGATTTTGTTCACCCGCCATTTTTTCAAATGTGTGCACACGAAAATGATAACAAAAGCGCATCGCAGTGCGTTGAGAAAATAATACGACTCATCCATAGACTTCTATAGCAGTATCATTTACAAGTCTCTTGGCTTTAGCACGTGTTTGTTAACATTTTCAGATAACATATTGAAGAAATTTAACAGCAGTGTTAACGCTGTGAGAATTGTTACGTTACATTTGTTAACGTCGATTTTAACATCTGTTGGTGAAATGGGGCATTAGTGTACTGTTTACATACACGGTTGAGGTTAATAACACATATTGCAAAGTTAAACAATAGCACTTAGAAAAAAGTAACATGGAATTCTTTACAAAACTTGTTTGCGTAATTTGGTGTCAATTACCCACAAAACCAGGTTTACACTTTTATGTGTATAATTATCATACGCGTGCCGATATGTAGGAGGAAGTGGAATTTCTTATAAAACAGGTTTTTCACGAGACGTGATTAGTCACTTGAAATTCCAACCAGTTTTAGTGCTTCATAAAAACACCTATTTCTGCATCACTGTTACTGAATGAGTCACCTTAAAACTGACAGTGCTATTATCTCAGAAATTGAATGTGTTACGTACGTGATGTTTCCATGAAACTGAAATAAAGGCAATCCATTAAACGTAGTAGGTATTGCCAGAAAAAGAATTTCTAGTACAAAGTTGATTTTACATTAACTAGCTGCTTCTGTTCAGCTACCAATATTTAAATAGAACTGCCAGATTTTAATCCAATTAGTGACATATTAAATAAGAATTTAAAAAACAACTATAGAAACGAAAAGAAAACTGAGCTTCCGAGTTGGAATCTAGGTCAGGGTGACTTCTCTGGATAAGGTTATTCTCCAGGATTTTCCCTTATCTGAAAGATGAACGATTAGTAACTAAGCTCTATGTACCCTGTACTCATTTGGACATCATTTCATTCATCGTCCGATATGACTTAACGTTGAAGGTTTTCCCTTATCCTGAAAGATGAATGTCTGGTAACTCTAAGCTCTATGTACCCTATACTCATTTGAACATCATTTCATTCATCGTCCGATATGACTTAACGTTGGAGGTTTTCTCTTATCCTGAAAGATGAATGTCTGGTAACTCTAAGCTCTATGTACCCTGTACTCATTTGAACATCATTTCATTCATCGTCTGATATGACTTAACGTTGGAGGTTTTCCCTTATCCTGAAAGATGAATGTCTGGTAACTCTAAGCTCTATGTACCCTGTACTCATTTGGACATCATTTCATTCATCGTCCGATATGACTTAACGTTGGAGGTTTTCTCTTATCCTGAAAGATGAATGTCTGGTAACCCTAAGCTCTATGTCCCCTGTACTCATTTGAACATCATTTCATTCATCGTCCGATATGACTTAACGTTGGATGTTTTCTCTTATCCTGAAAGATGAATGTCTGGTAACTCTAAGCTCTATGTACCCTGTACTCATTTGAACATCATTTCATTCATCGTCTGATATGACTTAACGTTGGAGGTTTTCCCTTATCCTGAAAGATGAATGTCTGGTAACTCTAAGCTCTATGTACCCTGTACTCATTTGAACATCATTTCATTCATCGTCCGATATGACTTAACGTTGGAGGTTTTCCCTTATCCTGAAAGATGAATGTCTGGTAACTCTAAGCTCTATGTACCCTGTACTCATTTGAGCATCATTTCATTCATCGTCCAATATGACTTAACGTTGGAGGTTTTCTCTTATCCTGAAAGATGAATGTCTGGTAACCCTAAGCTCTATGTCCCCTGTACTCATTTGAACATCATTTCATTCATCGTCCGATATGACTTAACGTTGGAGGTTTTCCCTTATCCAGAAAGATGAATGTCTGGTAACTCGAAGCTCTATGTACCCTGTACTCATTTGAACATCATTTCATTCATCGTCCGATATGACTTAACGTTGGAGGTTTTCTCTTATCCTGAAAGATGAATGTCTGGTAACCCTAAGCTCTATGTCCCCTGTACTCATTTGAACATCATTTCATTCATCGTCCGATATGACTTAACGTTGGAGGTTTTCCCTTATCCAGAAAGATGAATGTCTGGTAACTCGAAGCTCTATGTACCCTGTACTCATTTGAACATCATTTCATTCATCGTCCGATATGACTTAACGTTGGAGGTTTTCCCTTATCCAGAAAGATGAATGTCTGGTAACTCTAAGCTCTATGTACCCTGTACTCATTTGAACATCATTTCATTCATCGTCCGATATGACTTAACGTTGGAGGTTTTCCCTTATCCTGAAAGATGAATGTCTGGTAACTCGAAGCTCTATGTACCCTATACTCATTTGAACATCATTTCATTCATCGTCCGATATGACTTAACGTTGGAGGTTTTCTCTTATCCTGAAAGATGAATGTCTGGTAACTCTAAGCTCTATGTACCCTGTACTCATTTGAACATCATTTCATTCATCGTCCGATATGACTTAACGTTGGATGTTTTCTCTTATCCTGAAAGATGAATGTCTGGTAACCCTAAGCTCTATGTCCCCTGTACTCATTTGAACATCATTTCATTCATCGTCCGATATGACTTAACGTTGGATGTTTTCTCTTATCCTGAAAGATGAATGTCTGGTAACTCTAAGCTCTATGTAACCTGTACTCATTTGAACATCATTTCATTCATCGTCTGATATGACTTAACGTTGGAGGTTTTCCCTTATCCTGAAAGATGAATGTCTGGTAACTCTAAGCTCTATGTACCCTGTACTCATTTGAGCATCATTTCATTCATCGTCCGATATGACTTAATGTTGGAGGTTTTCTCTTATCCTGAAAGATGAATGTCTGGTAACTCTAAGCTCTATGAACCCTGTACTCATTTGAACATTATTTCATTCATCGTCCGATATGACTTAACGTTGGAGGTTTTCTCTTATCCTGAAAGATGAATGTCTGGTAACTCTAAGCTCTATGTACCCTGTACTCATTTGAACATCATTTCATTCATCGTCCGATATGACTTAACGTTGGAGGTTTTCCCTTATCCTGAAAGATGAATGTCTGGTAACTCTAAGCTCTATGTACCCTGTACTCATTTGAACATCATTTCATTCATCGTCCGATATGACTTAACGTTGGAGGTTTTCCCTTATCCTGAAAGATGAATGTCTGGTAACTCTAAGCTCTATGTACCCTGTACTCATTTGAACATCATTTCATTCATCGTCTGATATGACTTAACGTTGGAGGTTTTCCCTTATCCTGAAAGATGAATGTCTGGTAACTCTAAGCTCTATGTACCCTGTACTCATTTGAACATCATTTCATTCATCGTCCGATATGACTTAACGTTGGAGGTTTTACCTTATCCTGAAAGATGAATGTCTGGTAACTCTAAGCTCTATGAACCCTGTACTCATTTGAACATCATTTCATTCATCGTCCGATATGACTTAATGTTGGAGGTTTTCCTTTATCCTGAAAGATGAATGTCTGGTAACTCTAAGCTCTATGAACCCTGTACTCATTTGAACATCATTTCATTCATCGTCTGATATGACTTAATGTTGGAGGTTTTCCTTTATCCTGAAAGATGAATGTCTGGTAACTCTAAGCTCTATGAACCCTGTACTCATTTGAACATCATTTCATTCATCGTCCGATATGACTTAATGTTGGAGGTTTTCCTTTATCCTGAAAGATGAATGTCTGGTAACTCTAAGCTCTATGAACCCTGTACTCATTTGAACATCATTTCATTCATCGTCTGATATGACTTAATGTTGGAGGTTTTCCTTTATCCTGAAAGATGAATGTCTGGTAACTCTAAGCTCTATGTACCCTGTACTCATTTGAGCATCATTTGATTCATCGTCCGATATGACTTAACGTTGGAGGTTTTACCTTATCCTGAAAGATGAATGTCTGGTAACTCTAAGCTCTATGAACCCTGTACTCATTTGAACATCATTTCATTCATCGTCCGATATGACTTAATGTTGGAGGTTTTCCCTTATCCTGAAAGATGTATGTCTGGTAACTCTAAGCTCTATGTGCCTTTTACTCATTTGAACATCATTTCATTCATCGTCCGATATGACTTAATGTTGGAGGTTTTCCCTTATCCTGAAAGATTTATGTCTGGTAACTCTAAGCTCTATGTGCCTTGTACTCATTTGAACATCATTTCATTCATCGTCCGATATGACTTAACGTCGGAGGTTTTACCTTATCCTGATGGATGAATTTCTGGTAACTCTAAGCTGTATGCGCACTTTACTCAGTTGAACATAATTTCATTTATCATTCGATATGAGTTAACTTTGGAAGATAAATTAAAATTAAAGAAAATACATAAAATATTCAATGGGTAAAAGCATTGGCAGCCTCAGGTTCCCATGGTCAACGGTTCAAACCCGGCCGAGAGGCGATGAGTTTTACCAGCGTAAAAATTCTGCGAAAGGGAAGTAGAGCTGGTGGTCCCGTGCGTAGGTTTAAGACAAGTAAAAGACCCTCAGGCCTGATAAGGGCTCAGGGGCCTTTCACGCCCAGTATAGCATGTGACGCTTAGAATCACAACTGTTAGTGTTCATAAATAAAAAACATAATTTCAGTTTCGCAATGAGATCACAGTATAATTGTATGGTTGATCTCGGATATAAACTGTGCGTGTACTCAAGGAAAACAAACACTTGACATTTAATAACGTGTTTTATATTCTCGAAGCTTTGCATCTGAGCTCGGAAGGTTGCTATTTGAATTTGCAGAGATAAATAATGTAACCTTCAAGAGTGACACATCTTCTGCAAGACTCAAGGTTAGTTCCTTTTGCCAAGCACGCCTAGCCCAAAACATAGTCAAGACCTAGAAGGTAGCGAATTAAGAAACTCTTGTAGCAGCTTGAAGAAGAGAAATGTTAGAGGAGCCTATCATTCTCCAGCCAGTTTCCATTAAAGTGACAAACATTTGGGTGAATAGGTTTTTCTTTTTTTACACATTTGGTTATAGAAATATAGTAGGCTGAAATAGTATGTGTGATGGCTTTGACATTTGATTCTCTTTACTTGATCACGAGAATAAAAAGTAAATAGCAACTTGGCAGTTTAAAAATAACATATATCAGAATCCAAGCCAACAATAAAAATTATCTTGTGATTGAGTAATGTCACACAAATGCATATTTGTATATACGTAAATACATTTACTCCAAAAAGTATTCGTCTAATGCACGGGTTTATGTTTAGGGATGTATGGATAGTGGAAAATCATCAGAATAAAGTACAGGAGAGACATTGTGTTATTTATTGACTAGTGAAAAAGAGAATGCAATAAAGAAACATATAGTATCTATTCATATAAACATAGTTAAACATTCAAAAGTACAGATATGCAATATAGAATACAAAATAAGTATTCGTCTGCATACTGAAAATGGTGTAGATGTTAGGGTTAGTACTTAGTAGGCCCTCAATTCCTCTTTATAATCTTTTGCATTCTCCTTGGCATGGATTTCACCAAAGATTGTATTGTTTTCACTATAATTTGACGCCATTCATCTAGTACAGCATTCTTTAGATCCTTTATATTAGATATCTGATGATTCCTAATACTTTTGTCCTGTATACTCCACAAATTCTCTATTGGATTCATGTCTGGGGATTGCGGTGGTGTCGACATCCATCGTGGAGTATTATACAACAGCCATAACCTTGCATCTAGAGCTGTGTGTTTTGGATCATTATCTTGTGTGAAAATATAATCCTCAGAAAGACCCATATTATTCACACTTCTGGACAGATGTTTATATAAACCTTATGGTTCATAATTCCATCAATAAAACAAATCTCCCACACCATTTGCACTCATGCAGCCCCAGACAAGTACTGAACCGCCTCCATGTTTAACTGAAGCTGTTATATTTTTCTCCTCAAGTTCACAATTCATTTTACTCCACACTCTTACTCGCCCTTTTGACTTAAAGAGCTCAAATTGACTCTCGTCAGTAAATGCAACCTTCTTCCAGAAATCAAACACGTCGTATTTAGGTAGTTTTGCAAAAGCAACTCGCTTCTTTCTGTTGATTTTACTGATGTATGGTTTTGTACGGGCTGTTCGGTCTCCATACTCAGTTTCAAAAAGCACGTTTCTTATAGTTTGCGCTGAAACGGACTTTCCTGTGTGTGTTTGAACTGCAATAGCAAGTTTTGGAGCACTTAGTTTGGGATTTTTCTTGACTTCTCTAAGTCTGATAGACTGCAGGACGACCGTTTCCTGATTGACTTTCGTAAGGTTTGTTCTGAACAAACCTTCATATAAGTCTTCACTGTACTGGTAGATCTTCCAATAGCTTTTCCAATTTCTTTAAAAGATTTTCCTTTTTTAAATGATCTGATGCAAATTTATCTCTTTTCTTTTGTATTTTCTCGACGTTTTCGACCCATATTACTCAAATAGCAGTCAATTGCTTTGAAAACTGGGATGGAACTGTCAGGATGAAACACAACTGCATAAGAAAAGGCAAGGGGGGTGTGTCAGTGAGGCATCATACCTGGGATTTTGTTTGTTTGACATCAAATGGGAGATGATTTTATATAACGTAGAGCTGTTCACTAATTAAGCAATATTGTGTTTTATTTTTAAATCTAGATATCAACCGATCTAAGGAAATAGGTATTGTTTGTTTCTTATCTATATGTTTCTGATTGTGTTTGTTATATTCTATGTACTATGGTTAAACGTATACTATTTGGAGTATCTGTATAGGTATATGTGTGATTTAGGGTGATTTTTTGTTCTAAGTTTTTGTCTGTCTCTTACGGCAGTACTAATTATTACGTATATATGATATTATTCTAAACAAATTATCTTATACTTTTAAAAGTAGAATCCGTCCCAAATTGTATAAGCTCTCCGTATAAGAGAACAGTGACCTCTAGCGGCTTCGCTTCTACATTGTTTCTTACAACCTTCAAATGTCTGTAATCATCTGGATTGACGTAAGCAACGCCAGAGAGGAAAGCTTGACCCTGGTTGGTTCTAATACACAACCTGTAGTTACACGAATAAAAAAAAACTTAGGCATTAGAAAATACAAGACCAAAACTATTTGGGAATAACCGTTTTTTTTTCTTTATTTCTTTTTCTCCTTGACGTTGCCCACAATGGCACGTAGCAACCGGAATAGAAGATTGAATCATCAGAGCGGTTCTTCCCAGCGTGATGCTGGCTGGCGTTTTGAATAATCATATAGTTTCTAATAGCCTTTGAATTATTATTTTATCTTTTAGTCATACTTCAAAGTTATTACGTAGCGACCAGGTATTAAAACATTTGACTATCACCTGAACTCTACTGTATTATCACATTCCTTTGTACTTACTAGAAAATTAGCAAAAGATAGTGAAATAAGTGTTTATAAGAATATTTTATGCAAGAGTAGGGAAAGTCATATGAGTGTAACACATCAGCTCTTTAAAAAAGGAATGCAGGTCACATACCCACATCTGAGCCATTCTTTTCGATACTTGTGCCGTTAGAAACTTTTTCTACCTTGGTTTAGTTGCCTAAGTCTGGGAGTTATCCGTGACACGTTGCCTAGTATTTTATAATGGGATGGGCCTACGTAAAATAAACCGTGACTGACTTTCTTAGATGTTTGGCACTGTAGCTAAACAGAAGCTTTGCAAGTTCTAAAAATATAAAGGTTTATTTTAAATTATGCTATTATCAATCAATTTAAAGAAAATAACAAAATCTCTGCCAATAGAAATAGATAAGTACCGAAAATTTAAACTTCTATGTCTATTTAAGTTAATTGGTGGAAATTATTACACAAATATAAATATTTGTGACAAAAAGCTTCACTTTTCTTAAGAAAATTGTGTTAATTCTTCTTTCTAATGGAGATCAATTTCAAAAACAGATTTTCATCATCAGTCAACTCCGTTGTCAAAGATTCCGGTTACCATGTTCTTATGTTTTTTTTTAGTATTACCAACATCTGAAAACGAAACAAACCTAAAAACAGAATAAAATGCGGGGATTTCAAAATTCATTACGCGATGTTTATTTTTAAAATAAATATATTTTTCCAAACTATTAAATTAATTAAAGCACCATTAACATTAATTAAAGCACCTCTTTATTCAGGGGTATATTTATTAATATATAAATCAAACTATTAAAAACAGCAAATTTATGTGAAAAAGGGTTAAAACCTTTATTTTTTATGTAATTCTCAATATGAGTAGACTTTCTGTAAATACCAAAATGTAATTTATTATCTTCAAATATATAAACGAAGAAATCCACTAATTTCAGTTTCTAATGTGAATTTTATAGCTTTATCTTGTAAATTTAGTAATTTTAAAGCTTCGTTAATTTGTTTATCAGGAACAATAGCAAAAATATCATCAACATATCTATACCATGTTTTAAAAATCAAAGGAAAAGCTTTAATGACTTGCATTTCGAAAAACTCATAAAAAGATCAGCAAGAAAAGGTGAAAGAGGATTACTCATTGCTAAGCCAGAAGTTTGTTGAAAACATTCACCATTAAAAGTGAAAAAAAAAAGTTGATCTAAACAAAAATCAGTAAGTTTCACAAAATCAACTATTAAGTCCTCCACTTTTTAAAATAAATTAAAAGTTTTGCTCTAGGAATACTAGAAATAAGGCAGTTACATCAAAAGAAATAAGTTTATGAGTTTTAGATAATACAACACTGGCAATACTTTTTACTAGTTCAAAAGAAGTTTTGAAATTTAAACTTTCAATTTTATCAAAATTAACAATTTTTTTATGTAACCATTTAGCTAAATTGTAAGTTGACGATTTTATACATTTAACAATAGGT
The DNA here is from genome assembly GCA_030765055.1 of Mantis religiosa. NCBI lineage: Eukaryota > Metazoa > Arthropoda > Insecta > Mantodea > Mantidae > Mantis > Mantis religiosa. The sequence goes on from CM060955.1 coordinate 158,793,218, forward strand.
CTCATTTTATTACCAGGCTTATGAATTTTAGGAAGGGCCTAAATAATATGTAAAACTGGATTACTAATTTTTACAATATGTTTTTCTTTATCTGATATAACTTTCACTTAATTATTTTATTAAAAGTTGTAATAAAAGATTTTAAAGGGTCTTTATTAATATTTATAAAATCTTCACCTTGAAGTAAAAGTTTTACTCTATTAATATAATCTAATTTATCTAAAATTACAATTCTATTACCTTTATCCGCTTTAGTGAAAAATAAATCTTTTATATTTAATGATTTAATAATAAGTTCATTAATTATTGTTTTTCTTAGGTTGGTATTTATCTAAATTTTGTAATATTTTGCTACATTTCAATTTAATAAATGATTTATTATTTTCGCTAAATCTTGACTAGCAATTTCTATATCTGCAATATAATCATCTATGTTGTTTGAAAAATCTACACACGTTTTTAAACTTTGATTTAAAAAATTTAACTCTTTTCAATTATGGTTAGAATTTGATAAATTAACATTATCTTTATTATTTTTAATAACTGGGTTTAATTTATTTTGTTGCAGACGCAAATTATATAATTTCTTTTTTAATTTAGTAGTTTTAGTTTTCATATTTAAATTAAGAATATGAAATGATTTGGATTCTAAACTAAGCCAAATTGTATTACCTAAAGTCTTTGATAATTTAAGATGTAAATCATATAATTTAAGTTCAATATTATTCAAGCTTTTAAAAAAATAATCTTCCTTTAACTTGAATTGCTTTTTTCTCCCCTGCTTTTTGATGAATACTATTATTATCAAATTTAACAGTTTTTCTAAGAAATATAGGAACTACTTTATGTTTTAAGCAAAGATTTAGAAAACGAATGTCTGCAAGAATAGATATTTTCTTCTTCTGAAGTTTTAAATATAGCTTAATTTCAGATTTAGTATCCATAAAATTTAAATTAAGCGCATAAATGTTATTATAAGCAAAATTATCTATAGTAATCTAAAAAAAAAAAAAAAAAAAACAACGAAAATGGATGCTTCAAATTAAAAACTACTGATTACATAGTTCAGTTCAGCTCTTTTTGGAAACCGGCCTTAAAGATGGAAATCCTTTGACTTAAGAAGCACAGATCTATACAGCTTGACCATCAAGTTAAATAGTTACGTTTCTTTGACCTAATTAATTTTTTATACTCACGCCATTTCATGACCTGGCATTTAATTTACTGAAAACAGTCTTTTGTTCAGTAATAAGAATTTTGAGAGTGTTTTGTCTTTGTTTATATTTGTGTTATATCCAGTTATAAATTTTCTGGTAATAACATTTCTTAAAATATCCTGATGATGAGAGAGATGTACGCTTCCGAAACGTTGATTTGTAATCGTCTTTCCACCTGGCTTGTTTCTCGAGAATATCTTGGAAGTATTCCTCGCCAGGAAAGCTCCAGGTCTTATTTTATGACAATCTGTATTTCTTTATTTTGTAGGGCGGTGGAAGCGGTCCCATTTCTAAACCAATCTGCATCTAAGACAGCAATACCTGTAAACGGTCATGGGTTAGATATCCGTAATGGTTCCACGAAGCAAACAGAGAGGTTCGGAGAAAACAAGACTTCAACTCGAGGAATTTGTGCTCAGGTAAAACACTTGTTGAGATTTATTTACAATATTTATGATATAATAAAGCTAGAACAAGATCTGGATAACGTTTATAAATGTGGCTTGGAAAGTAAGCTTCATTTCAATATTAAAAATGTTCCTTTATTATCTTTACTAGAGAGAAGCACTACTTAAAGTCTAATTATCATTTAGACAATGTTCTACCAGCTAGAGTGAATTCCATAAGAGATTTAGGTGTTACCATGACCCAAGACTTATCTTTTAGTCAACACATTTCCATTATAACCAATAACTCTCTCAAAAAATTGGGTTTTGTATTCAGAATCTCCAGAGACCTAAATGATACTGAATTTATGTTAATTTTATACAAAAGTCTTGTTCGAAGTAACTTGGAATATGCCTCAGTTGTATGGTCACTGATGTTTAAATGTTATAACGGTCACCTAGAGAAAATTACAGAAAATATTCCTGAGATATACATTCCACAAAACCCACGGCGTACTCACTTATAATCAGTGTATACCATATATACAACTGCTAAAGGAATTCAAAATAATGTCACTCTCTGTTCGTAGAATACTTGCTGATCAATTATTCCTTTATAAACTTGTGAATGGCCTGGTATGTAGCAAAGTATTAGTCAAACCAATTTTAATGCCAGCATTGCAAGTTTCAGAAACCGTCAATTGCTCCAGTTTAGGACGCATAGCATAAAAATTCCCCTATTTTTAGGTTATGTGCAAAGTACAATGAACTTTCTTACAAAATAGAACTGGATCATAGTTCCTTCTACAAGGAATTTAAGGAACTATTATATACCGGAATTAACGGCATGTGATTTTCAATTGTCTTATTTATGTTTTATGTTTAATGATAACAGTTACTAATGTCTTGTATATGTGTATATATAGCTTAGGTCTTAGTTTTTTTTTGTATTTTTGTTTCTTACTCTTTGAATTGCACTTAAATTTGTATATGTTTAGTCTTTCTTTCCTTCCTTCCTTCCTTCCTTCCTTCCTTCCTTCCTTCTTTCCTTCCTTCCTTCCTTCCTTCCTTCCTTCCTTCCTTCCTTCCTTCCTTCCTTCCTTCCTTCCTTCCTCCCTCCCTCCCTCCCTCCCTCCCTCCCTCCCTCCCTCCCTCCCTCCCTCCCTCCCTCCCTCCCCTCCATCCCTCTTTCCCTCCCACCCTCTTTCCCTCCCTCCTTCCCTCCCTCCCTCCTTCCCTCCCTCGCTCCTTCCTTACTTCCCTCCTTCCCTCCCTCCTTCCCTCCTTCCCTCCTTCCCTCCTTCCCTCCTTCCCTTCCTCCCTCATTCCCTCCCTCCCTCCTTCCTTACTTCCCTCCTTCCCTCCCTCCTTCCCTCCCTCCTTCCCTCCTTCCTTCCTCCCTCCCTCCCTCCTTCTTTCCCTCCCTCTTTCCCTCCCTTCCCTCCCTCTTTCCCTCCCTTCCCTCCCTCCCTCCCTCCTTCCCTTCCCTCCTTCCCTCCCTCCCTCCTTCCCTCCCTCCTTCCCTCCCTCCTTCCCTCCCTCCTTCCCTCCCTCCTTCCCTCCCTCCCTCCTTCCTTCCCTCCCTCCTTCCCTCCTTCCTTCCTTCCCTCCTTCCTTCCTTCTTTTTTGTAATTTAAATTTACGTGAAATCATATCGGACGATGAACGGAATGGGTGAAATGACGCTCAAATGAGCCCGGGGTCCATAGAGCTTACAGTTACCCGACATTCGTCTTTCAGGATAAGGAAAACCCTGGGAAAAACCTTATACAGGTAACTGACCCTGACCGAGATTCGAACTCGGGACTTCTTGAGCGTGAGGCAGACATACTACCACCATACTACCGAGGCGGGCGATATTTAGACTTACTTTTTTGTATTACATTTTGCATTGTCCTTTGTCTTACTTTTATATTCATATTTAAGCATGTTTATAAATTATTATGTATTTGCTACTGTAATTGGAGCATTGCTCTGCTGTAGCACAAATGATATATATATATATATATATATATATATATATATATATATATATATATATATATATATATATATATATATATATATATATAATATAATATTATCGTAACTTTCGCTGCTTGTTTTGTGTATTCTAGTGACTGTTCTGATAGCTTCTAATGCCCTTTTCTGTCCGTCAGTAGTTCCTTATACATTTCCACACCCTTACACTGGTTTTTACAACAAATCTGACGTTTGACACAAGGCGATATATTCTGCCTGGCTTGCAATTTTAAATTACACTCCATTTTACATAACTAATTATGTAAATTTAAGTAATAACGATTACAAAAACTCGCAACACTATCTACATCTTCATCAGCGATAATCGTAATAGCTAACATAAGAATAATTACTTGCGTGGTCATGGCCTCACAAAATAAAAGAACAGCGAATGGATGCGCAGGCTTCCACGGCCTGTGAGAGCTTCCGGTGAAGGCCGTGTCATCTTGGCCAGACTTGCTGATGTTCTGCTCATCTTATGAGCTTCTTCTTCCGGAAACTAAGGATATTCATAAAAAAAGAACAGCGAGTTCATATTGTCTCCATGTAGCATTATTGAGCTGCCGCGACAAGCCGGAGCCGGCCGCATGGGCGGAGAGAAAGAGACAAAGAAGAAGCGGCAGTTGTGTGTTGGTTATTGCGATAGTCGACGTTTAAAGTGTACCGCGCGCCTCGGTAGCGTAGATGGTAGCATGTCTGCCTCACGTTGAAGAGGTCCCGAGTTCGAATCCGTCAGGGTGAGTTACCTGGATAAGGTTTTTCCAGGGTTTTCCCTTATCCTGCAAGCCGAATGTCAGGTAACTCTAAGCTCTATGGACCCTGGGCTCATTTGAGCATCATTTCACCCATTCCATTCATCGTCCGATATGAAAACGTTGGAGGACGTAAATTACCAAAAAAAGGTGACTTCTTTAATTTGTTTTCGAGCGACGGAGCACCGATTCGACCTTGAAGACAGCTTATTGTCAATTTCACGTCTTTTTACTACAGCAAAACTTGTTTTAGATTTGTGCAAGCCGGATTTCCGAATTTACGTAACCCACGCAGTCACATTTGGTGTCAGGAGTGGGATTACGACGATGGAAGCCGCATTGGCGAAGATCTTAGAAATGATGGCCGAATTAATCATGGAAATAAAAGAGGCAAACGACATCCTGGCCACGGAAATGAAGGTTGCGAACGAGGCCCTCGCCGCCAAATTCGAAGAGCAGTTGGCCGGGTGAAGTGGACGAGCGCGTCGAAGACCTGGCGAACAACCTTAATAATTTAGAGGGAAATTTATAGACAATAACAATAGACCAGGCATTCTGGGGCCTCTCTATGTCTTTCTGTTTGGAGACACCCCAATTTTGGTGTTGGATTCATTGTAAATCCCTTAATTATGAAAAATTGAACACTTAACATATCAGACAATAATCACTGATGACATAAAAAATTACGTTCTTACACTGGTTGCAAACTGATAATAAACAGTAGCACATGACACGCGGGGCTCGCTTCAAGCGGGTTACCGCTTCCACCATCAAATTTCTTTTGAAATAAACAATAAAGTAGGAAGAAGGCTGTATTCTGTTGGCAACAAGAGTTGGTGCGGAGTATACGGCGTCTATGAATCGAATCCGTAGCCATGGTAACCAGCAATGCATTCTGCCCCTCAAATCTCTCGTCGCCTGCCGCAAGTGTTACGGCCACCTTGGCCTTTTAATAACGAATCTCTAGTCGGGAAGTAAGCTAGCTGCATTATCGACACGCCAGCGCCAAGAGAGAGGTTCCATTACAAAATACAACTTGGAGAACTTTTATAAAGAAAAATTAAATGCTGGAATATAAAACATAATCATGAAAGTTATTCAAAAACAAGTAGGTGACTCGGCGATTCAAACGCGTCAAGGAAGAAGCGTCCCTGGCAGCAAGATCTCTTATGGTTTACCTGATATAAATATAAACTCGAGAGTGAAGACCCCCCACCCTCTGACGACCAGGGAGTTACCGAGCTGTCCCAAAAGGACGCCCGGCACCTCCGTGGGGCTTTCCATAGGGCAAGACCTAGAGACTAACAAGGCTCCCCCATCTGGTCCTATGGACTCAAGACGGGATGGAAGTGGATGCGCCACTTACGCGCGCCAAACCCAAAGGGGAAAGGCTACCGATTAACCTCGGTAGGGCCGCCTGGTGACCTAGATGATGATGATGGTTGTGTTTAAGGGCGTTCAACTGCTGGGTCATCAGCACCCACAAAAACCCAGCGGATTTAAAAACTAATTAAAAGGCTAAAACACTAAAAGTCTAAAAGGCTATCAAGCAAACAAAAACAAAATAAAACACCCGCATGACGGTGGAAAGGACTTAAAAAGGAATTAAAACCAATAAAACCAGAAAAGAGGTTAAAATGGTTAAAATACCCAAACTGCTAGGGCCTAAATCCTAAAATTTACAGATAAAACAAACGCTAAAACTTTACGCGCCACCGTCTCGTCATCTGCGAGGATCTCTGCCAAGCTGGCCGGCAGCTGGAGAGACCTGCGGAGACGTGCTGGTCTAAAACAATCTAAAAATAAATGACGCACAGACAGTTCGGCACCGCAGAGTGGGCAAACTGGAGCCGGGGTCCTGTTTAATAAAAAACTGTGGCTAAAATGACAGTGTCCAATGCGCAACCCAGTGGTTTGGAAGCTCCTTTACCGATCGGCTGGTGGCCTAGCACACCTACTAGCTATACAGGATAGAACGCGGGAGAATATATGGCTTTTAGTTAATTGATGGAAATTAATCATTTCTCCACACTAGCCATGGCATTGAATTTTTCATGTTGACTCTATCCATCGAATATATGGCTTCCCTCAACCCCGTCCGTAGACGTACCCGACCTCCACGGGTATCGGGAACCACTGACCCCTTGAGTCCAACCCAATACGAGCAACTTCCAATCAGGGAGGGGCTCGAATGTTCGGCCCCAGGTTCCTCTTCTGTCCTCCACAGGAGAGATAATCTCTGAGGCCTGAGACGTAGGGGGAGTGCAGAAGGTTCCCACAACCTCCCTGGACAGGTTTATGACACCCCATGTCAATTCAGTTACAGATCATTCAAAAACATTCTGATGGCTTCTACTTTTGTGAATGAATCTTCTCAGTTTTTGTTTTGGGACAGGAATTCTTTATCCATAGTTAATTTGTCTCCATCTTAAACAGCCACACGTTCGGGCGCAATTTGGTACGGGATTTCTATGTTTGAGATGGGATGCACATTGACTTTTCGAAGTCCCACGTCGAGAAGCCAGATATAACAGGGTTCATTCGTTGTATTTTGATTTGATTCTTGATGATTGTGCTTGATTAAATAAGAGTCATAAGAATCTTGATTTCAGGCGTGGTTCGGAATAAATTTTCAAAGAAGTCAAATTTTGAGCTATTTAATTGTATTATTTAGATTACATTTTACTTGAACTTCCTTTCCCAGTCACTTCCAACATATCGATACATTCTTACTTTGTTATTTTTAAACAGTTCCAACTATTACATGAATGTTCTTGATCTTGCACCACTATCCATCACACTCACGATTACAAAACATCTCTATATACTAAGATTATTGATTTTTAGTAACTATCGTTACTCCTATCTTAATTTAGTGATTGGACGATTTGATTCCACGTCACAACATTACGTCATACAATTATTACTACGGTCAATCACGAAATTACATATATTTTTATAAATTTATAAACTTTTCATAATTTTTCTAAATATAACTCAAAACGACTGTTACAGCTAACAGAGCGAATAGGGCGCATGGTTTTTTCCAGTCTACTCCTTGTGTAGCAGGCGTTCTCTGTCACACACATTCGCTGTCCTTATCCCTCTGTGTAAGGCAGCACATACCTTTCAGGGAACTTTGCGTTGCTGGACAGTAGTTACGTCAGAGGTAAAGTTTGTTTACTTAATGCGTGTGCAGTTCGGAGTCGAAGAAACCTGACTCGACCGCCCAAATCTATCTCCACACTTCAGAAATGGAACACTGTCGTTGAGACCAATAGCAACACTGATTTTCTCGAAGTGACACTCGCATGTCTACTCCACGTGGAGTCTCAGTTGCCAAAGTTCCAACTTCCAGTTGATCTGTTTCATTACGTGCAGAAATTCGTTGTGTATCACGATGTGGAGACCGTGGGAGGGAAATGCAGTGGTAAATGCAAATGCAGTAGTAGATAACTTTCAGTCAAGTGAAAATAATCAAAGTGAAGACGATAGTGTGAATAATTGGGCCGAGTTATATTACTGCAAAAACCTTAAAAAACAAAGTTATAACGGGAACTGTTTCTAAGCAAATTCAAGCGCTTGTTTTGAAGACATATAAATATGTACTGACAAATAATCTTGGTAAGGGGTCGTGCAATGAACCTGATTATAAATTCTGGGTATTCACAGATATAGAGTAAGAAATATTGTGACGAAAGGAATACCAAAGACGTCGTTCAAGTGTGAAAATAAAAGCAAACGTTTCTCTAAAGAACATAATTTCACATGCGATTTAATTCGTCGAGAAATTTATAGATTCTGTGCAAAAGGGACAGCGCCCATCTTAGATGAATTGGTTACACATTTGCAAGACATTTGTGATTGACCTTATGGGCGCTTCACTTTGCGCGGCAACCTAAAGGAGCTGGGTTTCAAATACCGCCCTTTGAATAAGTTAAGGTTTATTATGAATCCAGTAGAATTGTAGCTTGGCGATATATATACGAGGGCTATCCAGAAAGTAGATTACGTTTTCGTCTGTTTCCGCTAGGGGCGGGGCTAGCGCGGCCATCTTTGGGTCAGAGCGTTGCGCAGCTCAGTCGGCATCTAACCGTGCTAGTGAGAGGTTCGTGCTGTGCTCCGTTCAGATACTGTGACGGTTTGAAATGTCTGCGTTAATTGAAAATCCCGCGAGCTGCGAGGTGCGTGCAGTAATAAGGTTTCTGACTGCAAAAAACTGTAAACCGATAGAAATCTATCGGCAGCTTTGTGAAGTGTATGGGGACAACATTATCACTGAAGGTGGAGTGCGTCAGTGGGTCATCAGATTTAAAAATGGCCGAACCAATGTTCACGACGAAGATCGAAGTGGGAGACCCAGCATAGTGACTGCCGAACTTGTCGAAAAAGTCGATGCTAAAGTCCGTGAAAATCGAAGGTTCACAATAACGGAACTTTCTTTGAGTTTTCCACAAATTTCGCGAAGTTTGTTGCACGAAATCATCAGCGAAAAGCTTGGTTACCACAAGTTTTGTGCAAGGTGGATTCCAAAAATCTTGACAGAGGACCACAAAAATCAGCGAATGGCTGCAGCGTTGAACTTTTTGGACGTTTACCATAAGGATGGTGACTCTTTACTCGATCGCATCGTTACTGGTGACGAAACATGGGTGAAACACGTGAACTGTGAAACAAAATTGCAATCAATGCAGTGGGGGCACACAAGTTCTCCCCAAAAACCCCAGAAATGCATGCAAACAATGTCGGCAAGGAAGATGATGGCGACTGTTTTTTGGGACAGAAAAGGTGTGATTTTGGTGGACTTCCTGGAAAGAGGCACTACAATAAACTCTCAAAGGTATTGCCAAACTCTCCAAAAACTCAGAAGAGCCATTCAAAACAAGCGCAGAGGAATGTTGAGCTCTAAGATCTTGTTGATTCACGACAACGCCCGGCCCCACACGGCAAATGTCACTCGTGAAGTTCTTGAATCTTTTAAGTGGGAGTTGTTTCCTCATCCGCCGTACAGTCCCGACCTGGCACCGAGCGACTTCCACCTATTCCCAGCAATGAAGAAGTGGCTGGCTATGCAGCGTTTTGATGACGACGCACAGCTGCAAGAAGAGGTAACGAAGTGGTTGAAGGCGCAGGCGGCCGAATTTTTCGACGAAGGAATTTCCAAGCTCGTACATCGCTACGATAAATGCCTTAATTTGAATGGTGACTATGTCGAAAAGTAGTATTTGAGTGCGGCTTTCATCTGTATATAATAAAATTTGTTTCCCATACTTTGTTTACTTTTTATTCCAAAACGTAATCTACTTTCTGGATAGCCCTCGTATCTATGTCAAAACTAAGGAAGTTTCGCAGTAATGGACATAAGATAATTTATTTAGACGAAGCCTCGTACGATACCCATGACGTATTGAGAAAGGTGGTAACCTTGCTGAAAGGTCTGCGAGAAGGAGGGTCTGTTTTGTAAAACGATTATAAGGGTTCGTCAATGGCAGAGACCGACGTACACACGCGTTAAACAAACAGACTTTACCACGAGTGCTAGGGGTCCGCAGCGCTCGCACCACGGATCACCTCCCCTGCGGGACTGATATTTATAAATTTCATTTATTAAATTTGCATTCGTATTTAAACGATGCAGATGGTTCTGACTTCATATGGTAATGTAGAGCCGAGTGTTCTACTTTCGCAACCGTAGCTTGAGGAAGGTCAAGAGAATGCATGCTGATAATGCCATGTTGTGTATAAGCGGAAGTCATTTTACTGTCACGTACTTCAACACGTTCGTTTACTTACTGCGTTTACTGTAATGAGAGTTTACGTAATGTGATAAACTGAGATTATATCTAACAGCAGACCAAGTACTCATTCATATGACTTTCTGAACTCACTCCTCTGCTATCATTAACCAACACTTATTTCACTATCTACTTCACGTAATCAAGATGAGCATTTGTAGATATTATCTTATTACGTAGTTCCTTGTAGGTACAATGGCAACAGAGGACAAATCTCTTAAGATCCGGTAGCTTTATGATGACATTGACCTTCGCATAACCAGGATATAACAAAACTTAATGTACTCACATGAACTTCCTTTGTTTTTGTACAATTATTCTTACAACTGCTTATTTCTCTGCTTATTTTTTTTAGCCCTCCTCGGTAGCGTAGATGGTAGCGTGTCTGCTTCACGTTCAAGAGGTCCCGAGTTCGAATCTCAGTCAGGGTGAGTTACCTGGATAAGGTTTTCTCCAGAGTTTTCCCTTATCCTGAAAGACGAATGTCGGGTAACTCTAAGCTCTATGGACCCTGGGCTCATTTGAGCCTCATTTCACCCATTCCATTTATCGTCCGATATGGCTTAACGTTGGAGGAGGTAAATTACAAAGAAAAAATTACTTACTTCATTATAATCGAGATAAACTTTTGAAAAAATAATGTTATTATTTTTTGTTCCATTTAATTTTTTGACAAATTATTATTTGGTCAAAATGGGCTCTTGATTTTAGTTAAAATTAAAATTTCACATGTACGAGGGAGCACCCAAAAGAAACCGGCGCTGCCACTCGTAGACGTAGTGCAGGGTTCTGACGCTAGATGGTGTTAGTAGAGACCTTCATAAAACAGCTGTGCAGACGGCGTCAGTGTAGAGCTAAACGTGTAAGTGTGGTATTGTGTTTCTCTGACTATTGGCGGGTTACCTCTGAGAAGTCGTTATGGCAACTTTAAAACAACAAAGTGTGTGAAATTTTGTTTCCTGCTAAAAAAAATCTGCAACGGAGACACACCAAATGCTTCAGGAAACTTTCCAGGAGGACGCTATGAGCCGCACACAGGTTTTCGAGTGGTTTGAGCGCTTTAAACGTGGTGAGATGTGTGTTGAAGACCAAGCTCTTTCTGGACGCCCTTCAACATCGCGAAATGAGGAGAACATTGAAAAGGTCCACCTAGAGATCAACGAGGATCGTCGCCAATCGATCGACTAAATTTCAGCAGCGACAGGAATCAGTTGGAGCTCGTGATAACGGATTTTGAGGGAGGATTTGCACATGAGACGTGTTGCTGCTAAATTTGTTCCGCGCCTTCTCACACAGGAGCACAGAACTATCCGCATGAATGTGTGTCAGGACTTGAAAACAGAGATTGCACGTGATCCAAACTTCTTGAACAAAGTCATTACAGGGGATGAGAGTTGGTGTTACGGGTATGACCAAGAAACCAAGCAAGCGTCAAGCCAGTGGAGAACTCCCAACTCTCCCAAACCAAAAATGCAAGGCAAGTGAGGTCAAATGTGAAGACGATGATCATTGTCTTTTTTGATATTCGTGGAATTGTGCATCGGGAATTTGTCCCCCCTGGCCAGACTGTTAACCAGCACTTTTACTTGGATGTTTTAAGGCGTCTGCGAGAGGATGTGAGGAGGAAACGCCCGGAACTTTGGCGATCAGGTGACTGGTTTCTGCATCACGACAACGCTCCAGCACACACGGCTTTACGAGTGATCCACTATTTGGCATCTCAGATGTGGTCTGTCGTTCCCCACGCTCCGTATTCGCCGGACCTAGCCCCGTGAGACTTTTTCCTATTTCCACGAATGAAAAAACCGCTAAAAGGGGAGCGTTATGAGGATGTGGAGGCGGTAAAAACAGCTTCGCAAAGGGCACTGGACAATATCAAACTTGAAGAGTTCCAAACATGCTTCCAACAGGGGGAAAAGAGACTTGACAAGTGCATCGCATGTAATGGAGAGTATTTTGAAGGTGACTGAAGTAATTTTGTAAAAAGGTCCATCAATTAAGTTTTTATGACAACAGTCCCCCCTCGTATGTTTAAGGTATTTTCATCATTAGGTTATGTATACCTTGACTTTTCTGGAAACAGCCTTGGTCCACTTGATTCTAAATTATGTTTACGTAAATGGTAACCAAAATCTTAGCACTTATTCAAAACATGTAGATATTGTTAAACCACACAATTTATGTAACGACCTTTTTCTTAGCAATAGCTATTTCTGAGATATTTAGTGTTATTGGCCTGAATTTTCAAATACACTTTCCTCAACAGGTAGGATAGGTTAGATTTGGTGTATTGTACCTATGATCTCTAAGTGGGGCATAGGAAGGATGTGGCGAGTGCAGAGGGTAGCCGACCCCAAAGAGTTAAGCCAGTACAGAGGGCAGGGACCCTAAAATTGAGCAGTTGGAAACTCCCCGGCAGGCCAGTATAGCCTGTTGTTCAACCCACCGTGGTGAAACAGCCCACTAGGTCGGCCTGGAGATCGGAGGAGGAAGATTTACAAGAGCATATCTTGTATTTATTTGTACATAAGAAAATAATGTACAAGTGTGTTACAGAGAACGTTTTCGTTTACATACTATCCTTCCTTAACCTATGTACAAGAATTGAGCGACTACCTTCTTTCACCCCTCAGCCAGCTTGGCCTAACAGCCTTATGCTTCACTGAGGGGTTACCTGTGTCCCTTACAGGCCACGCCGTGGCTCAGTGGTTAGTCCGCTTGGCTCTCACCAAGGCGGCCCGGGTTCGATCCCAGGCGACCGCAAAGTGAGATTTGTGATGGACAACATGGCGCTGGGGCGGGTTTTCTCCGGGATCTCCGGTTTCCCCCGCCATCTCATTCCACCGGTGCTCCATCTTCATCTCATGCATCATCAGTGTCACCGCCTGCGGTGCCGTATGTAGTAAAAGCGGGCGTTAAACACTACACATTTCATTTTGTATCCCATACTTTTCTCTGCAAAATCCTTCCTCCCCCCATTTTTCCTTCCCCCCTTCATAACGTTTGCTTCTAACTATCCTGAACCATTTATCTTACATTTTACCAAGAAATCTTCCTACATTTTTATTCCTATTCCGTTGTTCCCTGTCAGCATTCTTATTGTTACAATTTTACCCTCAACTTCCTCCCATGTTTTCTCCCATGCCTCCTTCCTCCACTTCTCAACTCCTTCACATCTTTCTGCGTAATGCTCTACACTTTCTTCCCCCCCGCCACATAATTCACATATTCCTACCTTACTCCACCTTAATCTTTTCATAAATATTGCACCTGTTCTCGTCCATGCCAATCCCTCCCTTTCAATCCTACTACACTTGTCTGTATAACCTTCTCTTCCCCAGTACCTTTTCAAAATCCTATAAAACTTCAATGAACTTTTGTTTTCCATGCCTTTCTATGTATTCCATTCTTGTCCTTGCCTTGTTCCAAAATCATCTCTCATTTCCTGCACGTGCCCTCCATATATCCCTCATTCCTATTTTGTCCATATTTCTCTCTACCACTTTCCATCAACTATTCTTATTTATTAATGTTCTCTGCTGTTCCATGCACATTAAAATATGTCCATGGGGTAAGACCTAGAGACTAACAAGCCCCTCCCCCATCTGACCCTGTGGACTCAAGACGGGATGGAAGTGGATGCACCACTTACGCGTGCCAACTCCAAAATGGGAAGGCTACCGATATGACCTCGGTGGGGCCGCCTGGTGATCTAGCACACCTTCTACTAGCTATGCTGGCTAGTACGCGAGAATTTATGGCTTCCCTCAACCCCGTCCGAAGACGTACACGATCTCCCACGGGTATAGGGAACCACTGCCCCGAGTTCGAATCTCGGTCAGGGTGAGTTAGCTGGATAAGGATTTTTCCGGGGTTTTCCCTTATCCTCACAGACGAATGTCGGGTAGCTCTAAGCTCCATGGACCCTGGACAGATTTGAGCATCATCTCACTCCTTTCATTCACCGTCCGATATAACTTAACGTTGGGGGACGTAAAATTACAACAAAAAAAACCACTGCCCCCTCGAGTCCAGCCCAATCCGAAGAACTCCTCTAGTAGCGTCAGAGGTACCACGAGTGCTTGGGGTCCCCAGCGCCCGCACCACGGCGAGCTGAAGGGCACTGATCTCCTCCCCTACGGGAATATAAGTATACCGCTTATCGGATCGAGCTCAATTTACTGTTTGTCCACATATCTCACATTTGAGGCGCGTATCTTCGCTTAACTTATATGCTATTTTGCTGAATTGTGTTTTTTCTAGGTTGACTGCACTGCAGAAACCAAAGAGTGTTAGCTCTCGCTTCTTCCCCCCTGCCCGTACTACACAGTAAAACTAGCGCTCAACTTATCGTGCGCATATAGTAAAAGGTCATGGGAAGCGAACCCGGAACTCCCGAAAGCGCGCCGCAGACGAGCCATCCCACTTGGGTTTCTCAGTTGATAGTCTCTATTCCTTTTCTATATCCTACCAATGCAACCAGAATGAAATATCAAAGTCATTACACAAGGACGAGTTCTTAAAATGTTGTTTAACTTGGAGTAGATAGAATAATAACGATAGTTTGTACAAGAGTGACTAAAGAGTCATAAGTAATATTGTTATACTTTTACCATGTATCATCTATTAGATGACCTTAGTTGCGTAGTGACTTTTCTGCAGCATTTGTTCTAACCATCTTTACGTAGCAGTCTGAAGATCCACTTTTGGTTCATTGTTGACCAGTGTAATCTTCATGAAATCGGAACTTGGAGGTTTCTGCGAGGTTTTCTGTTTATTCCGAATCACGTCCCCGACGGAAATGCTATAAATTGATGACCGCTATTTGCCAAAGTCAAGCAGTAATCATCTCAACGCCTGCGGTTAGATTGAAACAAATGAACTAAATGCCCTTCTTAATTGTGCAGCGCCGTGTGAAGTAAATGGCTGTGCGTTTAAGCAAAGCCCATTAATGTTGACAAGGAGGGTCAAGGAGAAGCACTTGTGACCTTCATGGTACCACAGTGGCATTCGCTTCCTGCGTCAGACCAAAACACATGATGAAACAAAAGAATCATGTCTTGCAAATCGCCTTCGGTTCTCCAGTAATGAACTTTAGCAAACAAATTGCTTTCGGCGCCTGTTTTATACTTCCAATCATTCCTTCATTAATTCACTTCCCATTTTTAATTTCTCTTGTAAGTAAAGAGTATTAGTAGAAAGCTGTGACATTCAAGTGAGGGGAGCTCCCAATAATAATTGTCATTAAAACAAAACAGAATTTTGACTCAAAGAACTAAGGCTACTCTTCAGTACTCTTTCTATTGTACAGTCACACGTAGGTCCAGTAGCTAGGCGTGACTTTCAAAGCGAGGGAAGCTCCAAATAATAATTTCCATTAAAATAAGAGAGAATGACTCAAAGAACTAAGGCTACTCTTCAGTACTCTTTCTATTGTACAGTCACACGTAGGTCCAGTAGTGAGGCGTGACTTTCAAAACGAGGGAAGCTCCAAGTAATAATTTCCATTAAAATAAGAGAGAATAATGTCTCAAAGAACTAAGGCTACTCTTCAGTACTCTTTCTATTGTACAGTCACACGTAGGTCCAGTAGTGAGGCGTGACTTTCAAAACGAGGGAAGCTCCAAGTAATAATTTCCATTAAAATAAGAGAGAATAATGTCTCAAAGAACTAAGGCTACTCTTCAGTACTCTTTCTATTGTACAGTCACACGTAGGTCCAGTAGCTAGGCGTGACTTTCAAAGCGAAGTAAGCTCTAAGTAATAATTTCCATTAAAATAAGAGAGAATACTGACTCAAAGAACTAAGGCTACTCTTCAGTACTCTTTCTATTGTACAGTCACACGTAGGTCCAGTAGCTAGGCGTGACTTTCAAAGCGAAGTAAGCTCCAAGTAATAATTTCCATTAAAATAAGAGAGAATAATGACTCAAAGAACTAAGGCTACTCTTCAGTACTATTTCTATTGTGCAGTCACACGTACGTCCAGTAGCGAGGTGTGACTTTCAAAGCGAAGTAAGCTCCAAGTAATAATTTCCATTAAAATAAGAGAGAATAATGACTCAAAGAACTAAGGCTACTCTTCAGTACTCTTTCTATTGTACAGTCACACGTAGGTCCAGTAGCGAAGCGTGACTTTCAAAGTGAGGGAAGCTCCAAGTAATAATTTCCATTAAAATAAGAGAGAATACTGACTCAAAGAACTAAGGCTACACTATAGAACTCTTTCTATTGTACAGTCACACGTAGGTCCAGTAGCGAGACGTGACTTTCAAAACGAGGGAAGCTCCAAATAATGATTTTCATTAAAATAAGAGAGAATAATGGCCCAAAGAACTAAGGCTAATCTTTAGTACTCTTTCTATTGTACAGCCACACGTACGTCTAGTACCGAGGCGTGACTTCCAAAGCGAGGGAAGCTCCAAATAATAATTTTTATTAAAATAAGAGAGAATAATGGCTCAAAGAACTAAGGCCACTCTTCAGTACTCTTTCTACTGTACAGCCACACGTAGGTCCAGTAGCGAGACGTGACTTTCAAAACGAGGGAAGCTCCAAATAATGATTTTCATTAAAATAAGAGAGAATAATGGCTCAAAGGACTAAGGCCACTCTTCAGTACTCTTTCTATTGTACAGTCACACGTAGGTCCAGTAGCGAGACGTGACTTTCAAAACGAGGGAAGCTCCAAATAATGATCTTCATTAAAATAAGAGAGAATAATGACTCAAAGAACAAAGGCTACTCTTCAGTACTCTTTCTATTGTACAGTCACACGTAGGTCCAGTGACGAGACGTGACTTTCAAAACGAGGGAAGCTCCAAATAATGATTTTCATTAAAATAAGAGAGAATAATGACTCAAAGAACTAAGGCTACTCTTCAGTACTCTTTCTATTGTGCAGTCACACGTTTCCAGTAGCGAGACGTGACTTTCAAAACGAGGGAAGCTCCAAATAATGATTTTCATTAAAATAAGAGAGAATAATGACTCAAAGAAATAAGGCTACTCTTCAGTACTCTTTCTATTGTACAGTCACACGTAGGTCCAGTAGTGAGACGTGACTTTCAAAACGAGGGAAGCTCCAAATAATGGCTCAAAGAACTAAGGCTACTCTTCAGTACTCTTTCTATTGTGCAGTCACACGTTTCCAGTAGCGAGACGTGACTTTCAAAACGAGGGAAGCTCCAAATAATGATTTTCATTAAAATAAGAGAGAATAATGACTCAAAGAACTAAGGCTACTCTTCAGTACTTTTCTATTGTACAGTCACACGTAGGTCCAGTAGCGAGACGTGACTTTCAAAACGAGGGAAGCTCCAAATAATGATTATCATTAAAATAAGAGAGAATAATGAGTCAAACAACTAAGGCTACTCTTCAGTACTCTTTCTATTGTACAGTCACACGTAGGTCCAGTGACGAGACGTGACTTTCAAAACGAGGGAAGCTCCAAATAATGATTTTCATTAAAATAAGAGAGAATAATGGCTCAAAGAACTAAGGCTACTCTTCAGTACTCTTTCTATTGTACAGACACACGTAGGTCCAGTAGCGAGGCGAGACTTTCAAAGTGAGGGAAGCTCCAAATAATAATTTTCATTAAAATAAAAGAGAATAATGACTCAAAGAACTAAGGCTACTCTTCAGTACTCTTTCTATTGTACAGTCACACGTAGGTCCAGTAGCGAGGTGTGACTTTCAAGGTGAGGGAAGCTCCAAATAATAATTTTCATTAAAATAAAAGAGAATAATGACTCAAAGAACTAAGGCTACTCTTCAGTACTCTTTCTATTGTACAGACACACGTAGGTCCAGTAGCGAGGCGAGACTTTCAAAGTGAGGGAAGCTCCAAATAATAATTTTCATTTAAATAAAAGAGAATAATGACTCAAAGAACTAAGGCTACTCTTCAGTACTCTTTCTATTGTACAGTCACACGTAGGTCCAGTAGCGAGGCGTGACTTTCAAAGCGAGGGAAGCTCCAAATAATAATTTTCATTAAAATAAGAGAGAATAATGACTCAAAGAACTAAGGCTACTCTTCAGTACTCTTTCTATGGTACAGTCACTCGTAGGTCCAGTAGCGAGGCGTGACTTTCAAAGCGAGGGAAGCTCCAAATAATAATTTTCATTAAAACAAAACAGAATATTGACTCAAAGAACTAAGGCTACTCTTCAGTTCTCTTTCTATTGTACAGTCACACGTAGGTCCAGTAGCGAGGCGTGACTTTCAAAGCGAAGGAAGCTCCAAATAATAATTTTCATTAAAACAAAACAGAATATTGACTCAAAGAACTAAGGCTACTCTTCAGTACTCTTTCTATTGTATAGTCACACGTAGGTTCAGTAGCGATGCGTGACTTTCAAAGCGAAGGAAGCTCCAAATAATAATTGTCATTAAAATAAAAGAGAATAATGACTCAAGGAACTAATGCTTAAGTCAGGGTAGCTGAGGTAATTAGGGCCACAATGAGCTCATTCAACTGGTTATAAGTCACATTTAGCGCTAAGGCAGGTAACAATTGTCTGAAAATTAAAAAAAAAAAAAAAAACAATGCAAATCTTAAAACTCAGTCAAGCTACCGAGTGAAAAGAGATATTTCATAGACGACTTAGATGCTTAAATTTTAGTAAAAACTTGTATTTCTAAAATTCGCGTTTTTCCTTCGTGTTTTACCTATTATCGATTCTCCTTAGGGGCTAAAGGCTTGGTTATACAAGTTTTTAAAAGTTAATCTTTGTTTTACTTTTTTTAATAAAGTTCATTGTTGCTAAATAGAGTCAACATGAAAAATTCAATGCCATGGCCGGGATTTGAACCACGGCTAGTGTAAAGAAATGATTAATTTTTATCAATTAACTAAAATAATAAGAGTTAAATGTTGAAGCCTGGGTCTCAAGTACTCAAGTAAGTCGCCACAAACGGTGTATCTCGAATATCAGAGCCCCTAGTGGTCTACCGGGGAAATATACGAGTGAAATGAAGAATTTGATGTCAGGACGGCACGTTGGCCATGGTTGCTCAATGGGTAAGAGTGACTGGACGGAAACCAGGAGATCCGTGGTTCAAATCCCGGCCATGGCATTGAATTTTTCATGTTGACTCTATCAAAAACCTTAGCCTATGTGTGGCTAGTGTGACGAAATGATTAACTTTCATCGATTAACTAAAATTCATTGTTGCTCTTATAGTTGTAAGGTTCGACTGGAAACGCATGTTAATAGTATATTATATATGTTTGCAGACGCTTGTGGCAGGTGCAGTGTTTCTTCTAACAACGTGCAATGGAGTCCACATTGGCTACTCCGCCATTTTGGTGCCACAGCTGCAAGCTGAGAACAGCACGTTACCAACAGATATAGAGCTAGGATCCTGGATAGGTAAGTGAAGGGCTTTGACCTCACAAAGCCTCCGGCATCACCAGAACATCCCTGGGTCTATTATTATCGATACACTTCCGTATGAGGCAATCGGAGTGGCGAGGCGTGACTATCAAAGAGGTGGAAGCTCCAAATAATAGTTTGCATTAAAATAAGTGAAGCCCGCCTCGGTAGCGTAGATGGTAGCGCGTCTGCCTCACGTTCAAGAGGTCCCGAGTTCGAAACTCGGTCAGGGTGGGTTACCTGGATAAGGTTTTTCCGGGCTTTTCCCTTATCCTGAAAGACGAATGTCGGGTAACTCTAAGCTCCATGGACCCTGGACTCATTTGAGCATCATTTCATCCATTTCATTCATCGTCCGATGTGACTTAACGTTGGAGGACGTAAATTGCAAAGAGAGAGAGAGAGAGAGAGAGAGAGAGAGAGAGAGAGAGAGAGAGAGAGAGAGAGAGAGAGGGAGAATAATGACAAAGAACTAAGGCTACTCTGCAGTACTCTTTCTATTGTACAGTCACACGTAGGTCCTTTTTGCATTGCAAGAATGGTTACAGTACATATTCCTGCTTCCCCTCTCCACTCAGACGTTCCAATTTTTCCCAAAGCTGGCTCATACCGCGTGAACTGTTAGCCTAACATGGAGAACGTACGAGGGGTGTTGTAAAGTTTTAACTATCACCCTTTAAAAATGTGATAGAGAGTTTGTGTTGATATATGTTTGTTAGTCCTTCTCTACGTAGTCAACATCCAGATTTACACATTTTTCCCAGCGTTTCTTGACCTTCCCAATACCTTGATTGCATACTTCTACAGAATTCGCAGAATTCGCTTTAAACCATTCTTCCACTTCATTAATGACGTCATTTGTGTTGTCAAATCGGCGACCACGCAACGGATTCTTTACTTCCGGGAACCAGAAAAAGTCACTTGGTACGAGATCGGGCGAATAAGACGTATGCTGTAAGCTCTCAAAGCCACATTCACTTGTTTTGTCAACTACAACTTGAGATGAATGAGCTGGTGCATTGTCAGACAGAAGACGAACAACTTTGGAGAACATACCTCGTCGTTTCTTAATCAGAGCTTCTCGTAACTTGTCTAGAAGATTGCAGTAGTATCTGTCAGTGATGGTTTGACCCTTGGCAAGATAATCTGTAAGGATGACTCCACGACAGTCCCAGAAAACTGAAAGCATGACGTTCCCAGCTAACTTTTGCATCTTTGCCCTTTTGGGAGTGGGGAATCGACATGTTTCCATTCCATGCTCATGGTTTTTGTCTCTGGATCATATTGATAGATCCAGGATTCATCCATGATCACCAGACGATCAAAAAAATCATCTTCATCCTGCTCCAACAGCATCAACATTTGTTTTGGAAGGTCACGCCATGTTTGCTTTTGGAAAGGGGTTAGCAAACGTGGAACCCACCCTGCAGATACCTTAGACATGTGCAGTTCGTTATGAATAATTTTCCACACACTACCATAACTAAGATGTGTCTCATTCATGATCATTTGGATGGTTGCTCGTCTGTCTTCCAGTATTAAACACTCCACTTTCTTCGCTGTGACAGCTGACGGTCTACCAGTTCTTGGCTCATCTGTCAGGGACATGTGACCAGTTTGAAAATTCATTTTCTACCTCACAATAGTGCCATACGTTGGACAATCATTTCCATAAACAGCCGTCATCTCATCATGGATTTCCCGGGCACTTTTGCCCTTCAAATGCAGGAACTTGATCACACTACGAGCCTCAATTTTCTCCATCTTACACCTCAGTCACTTCTGGCACTCACTGTAAAAAACTAAAAGAACCCAAATCACTGAAACTGCCAATATTATGTCCCGAGGGATCAGTGATGACACTGAAACATTTTCATTACTCTAGCATAAAAACTACCGGGTGATACTTAAAACTTTACGACATCCCCTGTATGCAATTCACATACTTTTGATAATAACTTAAAACTTCACATAATTTCCTATTTATCACCACTAGATACCAATCTTTGTAAAATAATATTGCTAAAGCTATTGAAATATACTTACAGTTGTATTTGAAAGTGCCACATGCACTGGGCCATCGGAAGCATTGTACTGGAAATGATTATAGCCCTGTCCTTACTTGCATCTATTATTCATTTAATTTGGTCCTCTTCGGATCTTTCGTTTTATTTCTTCCTCCCAGAGGATATAGGCCCCTAGCAGCCTATCTACATTTACCTTAACCTTTGGGACGGGGAAGAAGAACATGGTTTCGTTTCGATTCAGAAGGCCTCTTGAATATGCAAATTTTGGGTGGAATAAAAATCTATCTTCTCTACCTTATTACTGCGTGATAGTCAAAGTAAAAATTAATGGTAGTTACTTTGCGAAAAGCTGTCGTACAATATTCAATTTCCATCCACAAAGTAAATCTAGGAACCTGTTCTGCAGCACAATTGTGTTTTGTTTTCCTTCACGTAGTGAATTATAGCTTTATAATTTAGTCCAAGCAAAGGCAGATTTGTCTTCAGCATGTCACTGGCAAACAATTCTTCAAAATAACCAAGAAACACAAAAATCTTTTTCTCTAGATATAGGTTATCATTAAGGAGACCCAGATAATGAACTGAAAATCCGATGTTTCGAACTAAATATTTGATATTTTGTTTTCAGTAATAAAAACTTCGCATTTTTTATATTTAAAATATTGTGACTTTGTGGGTTCGTGAAATTAAACGTCCAGATGCACAAACTCAGAATGTTCCTTATTTCCACCGAATTACAGTTGGTACACTTGCCGATTACATAGAATTACGTAGCGCACACAATTACAATCCACCAGTTCGTCTGTCACAGGTCCACTCCACACTCACAATTACGTACAACTCCTCTGAAACACGTACACAGTCTTCCAGTCCGTTCGCTAGCACTGCGCTCTTCACGGCTGCTCGCCAAGAACTGACTGACTCGTCCACTGCATCCCTTATATAGGAAGATCGCTGTTTCTGGAAGTTTCGCGGCGCGGAACATCGTCCCGATTGTTCCAGGCGTCAGGGGGAGGGGAAAGAGACGGTACAGTGTCTAGTGACACTTTCCTAACCATCCCCTATGTTAGCGCTACAAGATAAATGGGCGGGCGTGGTCTTAATGCCTCCTGTCCCCTACCCAGCTCAAGTTGGTCGTACCTTCCGATAGTTGGTTGACAATATTACAGGTAATTTTTTATTCTGCAACGTTTTTAAATGTATCAGTAACCATTTAAACATCTATTAAATTCTATTTCCTTTGGAAATAATTATTTCTTCCACACTAGTCATGTGTAGCTAAGGATTGGATGAATACAGCCAGATTGAAAAGTTCAATGTCATAGCCGGGATTTGAACCACGGATCTCCCGCTCTCCGTACGGTTGCCCTAAACCACTGAGCTACTATGGCCAACGTGCAGACATGGCATTAAATTCTCCAACTGACACGTATGTATCCTGGTAGACCACTAGGGGTTCTGATATGCTATGGGACACGCACCTTTTGTGGCGACTTACTATGTTGTAAGTACTTAAGTCCCAGGCTTCATAGTTACACCACTATGTTATTCAGTCAGTTGGAGAATTTAAAGTCATGTCGGCATGTTTTTTAAATTTTTATATCTAAAATATATTTATGAGGGCTGTTCAATAAAGAATGATCATAATTTTTACGGTCATAATTTTTCGCACTAAAATTCAATCTTATTATATTCTGTTAGCTTAATATGAAACAAACACGCCGTAGTAGTTTCATTGTTGGTACTCCTGATTCCCGCCTGTGAGAAGCAGGACATCTTCAGTATCGCCTACCGCTGCAATGGAGGTAACATGCAGTTAACGTTGATGTTAGAGGAAGATCCGGAGATTCTTTCAAACGTAATCACTGCTGGTGAAACTTGGCTACATCATTTTGATCCTGAGAGCAAACAGCAAAGCTCAGTGTGGAAATCTCCTTCATCATCAACCCCCAAAAAACAAAAGTGGTTGCTTCTGATGGGAAAGTTATGGTCATCTCATTCTTTGATATTCACGTAATGGTTTATCAGCATGTTGTACCTGCACACACATCAGTAACTGGACCATACTACAGAGATGTCTTGAAAGCATTGCAAGTCCATATCAGGCGCAAAAGACCACATTTCCGTGAAGCAGGCTGGATGCTGCATCACGATAATGTGCGGCCGCATATTGCCAATGTTGTTGTTGAATATCTTGCAAAAATCAACGTGAAGTGCATTCCTCGCCCTCCCTATAGTCCGGATTTAGTCCCACGTGACTTTTTTCTATTCCCTAACTTGAAGAAACGCCTTCGTGGTAGGCATTATCCATCATCAGAAACAGTGGTGAAGGCTGCGGAGGCGATTTTGAAGGATCTCTCAAAAATGGTTTCCAGCATGTCTTTGAAGACTGGCAGAAACGCTGGGACAAGTACATCGCATTCAGGAGAGACTATTTTGAGAAGGCCCATCAAAATTATGAGAATGAGTAAAAGTACGTTGTCAAAAAAAGTTGTGATAATTCTTTATGAACAGTATTTTTTCTTTTCCTTATTTAACCGTTTTTTAATGTTTCCGTTTATTTTAGTATCTGTTTTCTTAGTTTCACACATATACACTATACACATAAACACCCATGACCCTCCATGCGGCGGGACTCGAACCCGTGACCCTCTACGCGGCGGAACGCTAGAGACATACGCTCTAACGACCGTGGCTGCGAGGGCTGGCTCAATTGGTTAGAGCAACCGCACGGAAAGCGGGAGACCCGTGGTTTAAATCCCAAGCTGACATTGAACTTTTCAGTCTGGCTCTATTCATTTATTTTCTTTGTTTTTATAACTACATTTTGCTTCGCTTAAAAGTTCCTTGGTCAGATTGTAATGACAATACCTTTATTTGGTCTGGGTTTTGTTGAGATATGGCTTCTATAACCTGTAAATGTCAGTAAATAATGAAATCATATTAGTTATTTTTAAATAAAACTCGCAAATAGAAAGAATCACCTATAGGGCCTTTTATTTTGTTTACACAGCAAAATCTAGGTCAAACTTGATTTGCACAACGTGCTTACCAATGTTATCTATACCTGAAAGATGAAAACTAGTAACAGGAAAAGCTTCAAAGTTTGCAAAGAGCCTATCAATATGAGAAACTAAACCACAAAACTTGAATATATAATTTACAATTTGACTGCTCTCTTAAGCTTGTGTTTACTTCTAACCTATTTTTGTATTCTCTATCCATTAATATAGTAAATAATTATACGTTTTGTTTACAGCTAGTGTGCAGTCGGTCGCCAGTCCTATCGGCGCTTTCCTGAGCGGCCTCTTGATGGACAAATGGGGTCGACGCACATCCCTTATCGTCAGTACCATTCCGTTCACTGCCAGCTGGATCATCATGTGTTTCGCATCCAGCCACTCCGTTATTCTCTGTGCTCGTGCCATCGCTGGTTTAGCTTCAGGACTGGCAATTGCTCCAACACAGGCATGTACACAAAAACATCCGATTTCTGTCCATTCCTCACCTCGTAATTAGCCAGAACTAGCATAGGTAAACCTATGGTTCACAACTCCAGTCGTTGGAATGAAGTCATGACATAAAGTACCCTAAAAACGGCAAGAAGTGTGCAATGGCCAGGCGTTTATTTCTTCTTGTCATTTGGTTGAAAAGAAGGGACACGTTAGGAAGTATGTGTCAATTTCGAGATGATGTTTTGGATTCCCCTCATTTTTATTTTGTTATTTTAGTTGGAATTTTGAGATGGCAGTTATACTCCTACCTTTATGGAGTTCCGCATTCAGCACCTCCGTTATTAACGTAATCATAATGCTGCCTCACAGTGCGGGACCGGGTAAGAGTTAGATTCCTTAGCCATGACCATGACCGAGGCCCTGGGGAGTGGGCGTACAGTGTTTTGGGTTTAGGAGTACTCTTTTTTATTGAGATGTGTTGCTGTGCCCGTGGGGGCTTCTATTATGTGGTCTTCGTTCATTTTCGCGTAGGGAGACAGTGGAGATGTCTTTTGGAGTCACACACTGAATGTATTTTATGTACAGTCTTCTTCAGATACGAAGATGAGTGAGTAAATATGTCGCTAAACTGGGAGTGTAAAGTGAACATTCCAATGTTCCCAACGAAATGTTCATAACAGCTCCTGCATTAATCTTGCTGAGTGAGGACAGAGAATCACTGCCCTTGTCAGGAGTCCAGGTCACTTGAGGCGAATGGCCTGTCGAGTTCTTGCAGACATGTATGTTGCGACATTCAGTTTCACAGCGCGGTTGGAATTTCTGCAGAATGACGCCTTGCATGCCCCAAAACACGGTGACCATAACGTTTGGGCTGATGGAACCGGGTTGATGAGGTGGGATATTTCCGTTCCATGGAGGATCCTTTAGATTCTGGCTGAAAGTGGTGAACCCAAATCATGCCGGTTTTGGATGCCTTGCCTTTCCTTGTTAAACTGGATTCAATTGAGTGTAGCATTCCGGGAGAAATACTGGTCACCATAATGAAGCAATTTAATTTAATGGCGAGCAAGGGTTACCACAATTGGGACGCCAATTTGATACAATAATGTTTTGTATCAAACAAAGTTCCACGTTGTCGCGACAATTTGTAACTAATATGATTGGCAAGGGTTCCACGTTGATGCTACTTTGAAGCTATCATAATGTGTGGCTCAGGGTAAAACAATGAGGTTTCTCACAGGGTATGCGTGGATGTGTGTAAGAAGGAGATTTTAATGACACTGGAATGCCCGATTCCAACTTATTTATTTACTGTTTTTTTAGAACATCTAAATTGAAGTTGCCGACCAAGGGTTACCAATATCCCTGTTTAGAGTTACTGACGGCAGAATGTTTATTACTCGATAAACTTTATTCGTTCCTCACGTATATGTGAACCGACAAATATCCAAGACAGAACAAGAGGACTGCTCTAATCGCCCTCACGCCTAGGACCGCTCTAATCGGCTCCACGCCAAAGACTCTTTTAATGGCTTCCTAGCCACGAACTGCTCTAATCGGCTCACGCCGAAGACTATTCTAATGGCTTCCTAGCCACGATCTGCTCTAATCGGCTCCACGCCGAAGACTCCTGTGCACAGCTACGCGTGTGGGTGTATATGTCACTTTCACTTTCTGAAAGCCCTCTTCATTCAACCAAAAATCTCTTTTAGAAAACTGCTAAGGACACTGTTTCTTACACTGCTTTTGTTATAACAACTTTCCCCCACAACTGCTATTCGCCTCAGCTGCCCTTGCACGTGTCGTAACAGAGAACCAACATTCCTTTGACATCCATCATGATTCTTTACTTATGGCAAACCTTAATTTCGGTATCAACAAATGGGACGAATTTCACGATGCACTTCTTCTATGGACGATCCTTTTGCCCACAAAAGTACACAACTGCACGTTGATGTGCTCGGATACAATCATGCAACACTGGCTGCCACTGACTGACCACATACCGGAGAGATATGACCTAACCTCTACGACAAGCATAGGTATGCTACTAGTTGTTGCCACAAAATGCTCACGTAATTTACAAATGGTATAAGGAAAACAGACGTTTGTGGCTTATTTATTGATAATGGAGATAAGTGGTCATTTGCGAACCGTAATTTAAGGCGTGTATTGCAATAATTGTTCTATGGGTGAACGGCCTCTTTTTTATATTTCATTAATTCCTTGCTCAGTTTTTGAATTCCTTTAAATTGTCTAACTAGAGTAAATGGTTTTGAAACACACATAATAATTTAATCACGAATGACATATATCCTGAATTTTCTAGAAGTAGTCTCTGAAGTCCACTTCATTCTGGATGGCTTTTGTGTAACTAGTAAACTATAACAGAGAGATTTAATCTTACTAAACAAAACATTTACATCTATTTTTATTTTGTGTTATTGACTTGAGTTTTTGAACACTTAAGCGTTTATTGAAGTGATAAGTCACTATTCATTTTTTTCTGGTTGTCATGCAAAGGGAATGAATGACATTTGCCATCGCTTAGCCCTTAGCTTTTAAAAATTATTTCAATCATTTCGGTCTATTGTGTCCTTATACCTACAACGAAGTTAGTAAATTTGTAATGAAAGTTTATATCTATTAGCATAAAACTGACAGAGAATAAAGTTTCATAAGAACAGTGAGTAGAAAGGTCAAGTATAATTGAAATTGAGTTTAACTGTTCATCGTAGCATTGTAATTTTGCTCAGAGGTCTCTCCATTAGGTTTAAGGTTCTTTTATATGCCGTAAATCTACAGCACGGGATCATCGGCTTTATTTACCTTCCGAAGGAAGCTTTCTTGATGAGTTTTACACCGGAACAATCAGTCCCTCCGGCGGGTTTGAACCCGTGTCTTTGGAAACCAGAGGCTAAAAGGTCAGAAAAATGTAACATTTGAAACCTTTGTCAAGTGATTTAGACATAGAACGTAACTAATTCATTATTATGACGTACGTCGTTAAACACACAACAATAAATTATAATCTGTTTGTAATAATCTATAGCGAAATAATAGAATTTGTTGCTAGTAGCGTTTCAGCTGTTGCTAATGCAAGTTTCGTGCCTTTGCACATTGTGTATTTAGGAAAGTAGTGCGTCTATACTTCCACTCACCTTGTGGTGAATTAAAGAAAGAGAAATCTGGAACGTAACTTTCTCTTATTGTTCTTTTATAAGCAATCTTTCATATCGTTTCTGTTTCTCCCACACACATATTTTTCCCAAGAAAGGGCAAGCGAGAAAAGCAAAGGTGTATGAAGTATTGCTTTATTGCGATTATTCTGCTGTTGCCTTAATGGAAGCGGCAGTAAAGTTGAGGTTATAGAAATGAGATTCTTGAAAAAATTTAACAGGGTCTACTAGAGTAAAACATACGAAATGGGAATATCAAATGTAATATTCGGTTTGAATGACGTATTACAATACACAGCGAGATATGCATTTGTGAAGTTGCAGGAATGGATTGGGTAGCAATGACTTTTGGAAAAGCAGTAGAAAAAACAAGTCAATACAATTATAACTAGTTTATCTATTCAGACGTTCTGAACATGTCCTCCACTCTGCTGAAGGCGGATTCTTCATAACAGTCCTTCCAGATTTAGAAAGCCTGTTATAAGAGGCGGCACTTTCTTACCTGCTGCAGTGCTGCAGCACGCTCTTTACTGTCTTATAAATCACATTGTAGAAATTTTAAAAGACAATGTAAATAACAATGTATTATTATAAGTATAGAAATCGAGTACAACCAGTAATGAACTCTTGGTGCATGGAAAACATCTGCGTAACTAATGGAACGCATCCGTGACTCAACGTGCTGAGAGTCAGCAAGCTCGGTGGTCAGTTATTGCGCATGCGTACAACCTTCCCCTCTTACCTCTCTGATGTCTAAAGTTCTCTAGACTTTCGCACAAATACGTGCTGCAGCTGGGTGTTGCGCGGTGATCATTCGCTACACGAGGAAGCAGGGTCACCAACACTCATATACTCCTCCACAGGAGAGAAAGTCTCCGAGGGGCGAGACGCAGGGGGTTGGCCGAAGGTCCCCACACCCTCCCTGGACAGGTTTATGACGCCCCATGTCAGTACAGTTACAGAACATTCAAAAACATTCTGACGGCTTCTACTTTTGTGAATGAATCTTCTCGGCTTTAATGTACAGTGTGAATAGGGCGCATGTTTTTTAACGGTCTGCTCCTTGTATAGCAAGCGTTGTCTGCCACACACATTCGCTGTCCTTGTCCAACAGCACATTCCTTACAGGGATTTTCTTTGCGTTGCTATACTATAGATATAGCTGTAGAACTTGAATATGTATTGAAAATAATTTAACAATTTATCATTGCTTTATATTTTAGTTCTAGAAACTAATTCCGACCTACTTACGTAAACAGATCCAATACTAATGGTTATTAAATCGTAGGGCAGATTGTTTGTGATGCAGCTATCATATTGGCACGATACTGCATTCCCGCGACCAAAACGATAATCCCCCAAAATGTGTGAAATGTGTGTTTAACGCCCACTTTTATAACATACGGCACCGCAGGCGGTGACACTGATGATACATGAGATGAAGATGGAGCACCGGTGGAATAAGATGGCGGAGGAAACCGGAGGTCCCGAAGAAAACCCGCCCCAACACCGTAAATGTCACTTTGCGGTTGCCTGGGATCGAACCCGGGCCGCCTTGCTGAGAGCCAAGCGGTCTAACCACTGAGCCACGGTGCGGCCGATAATCCCCCATAACAAGTACACGTGGTTCGCATGCTCGTTTTGTATCCAAGTATTTCTTTGCGTAACGTTATTTAGTGGCTATATCAGTTTCTTTATTTTGTGTCTCAGTAATTTAATATTAAGAAAACTTTAACCAACAAATAATGAGAAGAAAGGGTTAGTATTAAAATGTTAGGGCAATCAATACCCGATTTAAAAATTGAGCAAAAAGAGAAAGGAACTACAAATTCTATTAATACCATGAAGAAACATCGGCGCATGGACTTCATTTTTCGATACTAGGTGAGTTGCATGGACTTTTTCCCGCAGCATGTTATTTCCCAGTGAATTTTCTCCCTACCTCTTCTTGGACTTCCCAAACTTCTTTAGGGCTGAGCAGTTTTAAGAATCAAAAGTATACTTTAGAACTGTTGTTGCCAGTTGGTTTAGTACTGATACATGAATTCAAATCGCTAGATACTTCTCCATTGTGTTTGTGGTTGCTTTGCCATAACCTGCTATGAGTATCATAACCTCATTTCGCTAGTTGCTCATCCATCTTTCTGAGTATCCAAACTCAGTACCATAGCAGAGAACAGAACTTTTCAAATGTTTCTGAAGACGTATTTTTGAATATCTCTACACTAGACAAGACTATAAGATTTTAGTAATTATGCCCATGGTTCTATTAAATTTAATAATTTGGCCTGGAATATTCGTTCCCTCAAGTGAGATTAAATTCCTCCTGATTAGATTTATTTTGTCGCTGAATGAATATACTTTATTATTGTCAATTGCAATTCATTTATTGTTTTATTATTCTTATTATCTTCATACACCGTTGACTTTACATCATAACGGAACAAATCTCATCAAATGACGTAAACCTGAAGAGTAATTTAATATTTGTAAACTGTGCTGTACATTTTTGGTTAACTCTTTACCTTTTCTACTATGTAAAAAATTAAACAAGCATAGCAACTTGCAGCAACAATTGCCATCATTGATTAAAACAATCGCAGATAAAGTATTTTGAAAGAAGATTTTTGGCATTTTAAATCTCCAAATGCTTAGACTCGTTAAATGAAATGTGACTACTACATTAAATTATTTTACAAACGAAGTCAACAAACTGACAGAATCTTTTAATTTGTGCAGCGATATTTCCGCCTGCCCATTATTCTATAAATTATTATATGTTATTAATTCAGGAATTATTAACAGCTGTGTAAACAGTTAACTCATAGAAAATATCTGTGATTTTTATAGTAGTATTTGTAAGAAGAAATCATATGTATAAAAGATTAGAAAATCGTGTATACA
This sequence comes from Mantis religiosa, assembly GCA_030765055.1. Lineage (NCBI taxonomy): Eukaryota > Metazoa > Arthropoda > Insecta > Mantodea > Mantidae > Mantis > Mantis religiosa. Next base: position 158,824,342 of record CM060955.1, read on the forward strand.
ATAAAATACATAGGCTTAGTTTCTCGGGGATGACTGCTAGGTTTCAGGGCAAGTAACGGGACAACTTCTGCTGTTGCTTACCCCTTAGCGTGGCCAAAAGGGTTATTGGCCTTCCCTTTTGTTTAGCCAAAGAAAGGAATTTACCGTTTCTGGGGAGTTAAGAAAAGGGCAGTGTTGGAGTGGAATCGGGGGCAGTCTGGCGAAGTATAGAATAGGAAGTGTTATGCCGCAGTAGCATCAAGCCAGGCACGTATTTAGAAGTCAGTTTCCGGGGGTCCAAAACATCTACATTGAATTATTTACTTTTAATAAATATTTAATAAAGGATGTGTTTTTATCATGTTAGTAACAAATAAAAACACACTAATATATTCACATGTTTTTCTCCACCCAAGCTTCTACAAGTTGTTCTTAGAAAAGTTTGTTTTTGTCTTGTTTCTTTGGATAAAATTGTAGAAAGTCCTTGCACATTGCACGTTCTTATACCTGGGATAAAGTGATATAAGCAGTAATCAGATATTTAAAAAGCGAACCACTGATTGATGCATTTGATGTATTAGTTCTCCTTGAATGAAAAAGGGAAGAGCAACTTGGAAGTTAAAAATTACATACTTTTAAGTAAGTATCTGGGAATTCTAATCAACAAATTATAATACATCGGAATTGGTTAACTTTGCAATACATTATTGTAATTGGCATTATTTGTGTATTTTGACGATTTCTACAGCAGCTGTGCTGTGTTTATCTCTTGAATAACTGTCTGGCTAACAGCGAATAGAGACGTAAAGATGAGAAGCTTGAATAAACTTTTTCGATTTATATTAAACTAAATATTATTTCAACTATTTATTAAAATTTTGAAATTATAATTCTTTTGGGGGGAGGTCCGGACCCCCTGGACTCCCCCTTAAATACGTCCCTGCATCAAGCGACGTTAAGAAATTTGCATTCAATGAAGCGCGAGGCGCATGCGTCGATCTCATAAGTATTCTCAGAATAAGATAAATGTTTTAAAGCTTTGAGCAAATATATTTACGAGTATATTCCATGAGTGGCGTCTAAGCAGTAGTGATATATATATACTCGTCGAGGCGGACCCTGAGATAAGAGCGTCTTCTCAGCCACAACAGTGAGGAGTACGACGAAGGCAACAGTTCGTCGCTTGGAAGCCCTATGGAGCGAGGGACCTTCGAGATAACGCAGTAATTATAGCATATATTTATTTAAAATTGTAAAATCAGTTTTAATGTATAACTTAGTAATAGAATACAAGGAATGTTTTTTTAAGTCAGTACCGTTTTGGAATTTAAAAAATGTGCATAGATATCGCAATAATTTTATTTTTACTTTTCTACATAATTTCCGTGAATATTGAGGCACTTGTCATAACGTGGCACCAGTTTTTGAATAACCTCCTCATAAAATTCTGCCGCCTGACGTCTTAACCAGTGTATCACAACTGTTTTGACTTCGTCATCGTCTTGGAGACGCTCACCGCCCAGATGTTTCTTCAAGTGCAGGAACAAATGGTAGTCGCTGGGTGCCAGATCAGGGATGTATGGAGGATGATCTAGAGTTTCCCATTGAAAATATTTGATGAGATCTTTGGTCCGATTAGCCACATGTGGACGGGCATTGTCATGCAGCAAAACGATACCCTTACTCAACTTGCCACGTCTTTTGTTCTGGATTGCACGGCACAAATTGTTCAATGTCTCACAATAAGACGCTGCATTGATTGTCTCATTGCGAGGCGGAAACTCCACTAGCAATGCTCCTTTTCTGTCCCAAAAACTGTGCACATGATTTTCCGGGCAGAAATTGTTTGCTTAAACTTCACTTTTGTGGGTGATGATGAATGTCGCCATTCCATGGATTGTTGTTTCGATTCTGGTTTGGCGTAGGCCACCCATGTTTCGTCACCAGTAACAATTTGGTCTAAAAATCTTCACCTTCATTGTGGTACCGCTCAAGGAAAGTCAATGCACTACCTAAACGTTGGGTTTTGTGCAAATCCATCAACATTTTCGGAACCCAACGTGAACGCAATTTCCGGTACTTCAAGTTCTCGGTCACAATACGATACAAAACACTACGAGAATATTGAGGAAAATAGTCGCACAATGATGAAGTTGTAAGGCGTCTGTTTTCTCTCACCTTTTCGTCCAATTTCTGCACCAAATCTTCAGTAACGACTGAAGGACGCCCACTCCGTTCTTTATCATGCACATTTGTGCGCTCATCTTTAAATGCTCTCACCCATTTCCTTACCATTCCATCACTCATAATGTTTTGTCCGTAAACGTCACAGATCTCACGATGAATATCGATCGGTTTTACGCCTTTAGCACTAAGAAATCGTATAACAGCCGGTACTTCACAATCGGCGGGACTCACGATTGTCGGAGGCATCTTAAACACTTAGTAACCAACGTATACAATGAAGAATCAGACTGTAATGGCGTCAGTGCGTAGACAAGAGATGTAGGTAACCAGCGCGCATGCGCGGAACGCCGACCGTAGCGCTGCGGCGGCGGAATCGCAAAACGGTACTGACTTAAAAAACATGCCTCGTATATATATAGGTTGTTTCAAAACGACTCCGAACTTCGGTGTCACAGCTTCGAAATTCTGTTAGGTATAATTTCATGCAGCATTAAATATTACCTAATTTTGTGATTAGGCAGTGTAGGAACCACTGGTTTGTGAACCTCAAAAGTTGTTATTGGGACGCACCGGCCACGAAAACAAAAACATTACTCCTTGCTGTTTATCAGTGACCCTAGTCTACCTTTCAGGTAATGGGGCAAAGGGCAGTTACTTGTGAAAAAGTTGGCTAATAACTCGGACAGTTGTAAGGTTAGTCATTTTGTTATGATCTTAATTCTACAGTACTTTCAACCAGTTACTGTAAAATCAACAGCTTTCTTTCAGCTTAGAAATGCTAGTATTATTAAACACAGTGAAACAAAATGCTTGTCTCATTGTATAAGGCATTTAGTTTTGGTTAATTTATCTACAATTCTTTGATATCGATCTCTGTTTTGTTTATCATTTAATGCTTCCATCCTCAACCTCACTAACATTAACTTCCCTCTAAAAGGTTTAAGTTGCATATGTCCACCAGCTTATTTGTCACCGTGGACTGCTATAACGGAATTTTGGAACACGTTAAACACTCATAAGCAATAATTAAGCAATATCTTCTTTATTGCGGGTTCATAAGCCACAGAAATTCTTAATAGTTGCAAGCTACCGTAGAATATGTCGGTATGTTTAGAAACAGCTACAGCATGCGGCGCAGCGTATGACCTATACCTGCGAACTCCGACAGTGTGAGGCACGCGTCGTTGTTCCTGTCACTGCCTAATCCGCACTCTTTCTGGAGCGTTTTTATGCGGCTCTATTGGCGGTAAAAACTATCTACATGTGTCACATAGAAACTGAGTAACTACTTCTATAAGTTCGTTCGGTGTCGTTTCGAAACACCCTGTATAGTAGTAGTAGTTTTATCCATCCGTTAAGTCAATACAATGACATTGGATACGTCATATAGATAGATAATGTGTGTGTGTGTGTGTGTGTGTGTGTGTGTGTGATGTGTGTAAATACTTATTTTTATTTCCATAGATAAGAAACAAACCAAAGAATTAAATGCCATGACCGCGATTTCAACCACATATCTCCTGGTTTCCGTCCAATCGCTCTTACCCATTGAGCTACCATGGCCAACTTGCCGTCATGACACCATATTCTCCAACTGACTCATATATTTTCCCGGTAGACCACTAGGGGCTCTCGCATTCGAGATACACCGTTTGTGGTAACTTACTATCATAAGTACTTGAGTCACAGGCTTCATCATTTAACTGTTATTATATTGGAGAATTTAATGTCATGACGGCAAGTTGGCAATGGTAGCTCAATGGCTAAGAGCGACTGGACGGAAAGCAGGAGATCCGTGGTTTAAATCCTGGACATGGCATTGATTTTTTTCAGTTTGACTCTATTCAAAACCTCAGCCAATACATGGTTAGTGTGAAGGAACGATTAATTTCCATCAGTTAACTTGAATAGTATTTCCATGTTTGTAAAATGTTGTAACTTTGACTGTGTCAGATGGCTCCATTGACAAAAAGGATGTGCTAATTCGTATTCCTGTATATAATGGACAGGTGCTGGTTGGTGAGGTGACACAGCCCAGTATAAGAGGTATACTGACGGGCACCAACTTTCTCAGCCACTCCTTAGGGATCCTGCTGGTGTACGCCCTTGGTGCTGCATTAGAGTGGAACATTGTTGCGGGTCTCAGTGCTGCATTGCCATTCCTGTCCTGTGTCGCCTTCATCTTCCTGCCAGAAAGTCCCGTGTGGCTGGTAAGGAGAGGACAACTGAAGCGTGCAAACTCCGCTCTGCTCTGGCTACGAGGAGGCGAGTCTGCCAAACAAGAAGTAAGTATCCACTGTCTGTCCTGTCTGTTAGGATTATTTCCAGCAACTAATTTTACCATCTCAACTCAGATGTTCTAAATACCTACTCTTGAGACTGGACTGCAGTCCAACGTTATCATAGGCTTAGCAGTGGGCATTGGGAACTAGAATCTTCTGGAAGGTTCTCAATCTAGAACGTTCTGGAAATCCGGCGAAATTTCTAACACCTATAAAGTGAGTGTTACATAAGCTGCGTTAGTCTTTTATTTATTTGTGCTACAACAGAAAAATGCTCCAGTTACAGTAGCTACATACACAATACTTAACAAACATGCTTAAATATAAATATAAAAGTAAGACAAAGGACAATGCAAAATATAATATAAGAAACTAAGACTAAAACAAAACACAACAATGTATATAATTGAAGACAAGACATTGGTAACTGTGTTATCATTAAACATAAAACATAAATAACACAATTGAAAATCACATGCCGTTAATTCCGGTATATAATTGTTCCTTAAATTGCTTGTAGGAGAAACAGTTCTATTTTGGAAGAAAGTTAATTGTACTTAGCACATAACCTTAAAATAGGGGAATTTTTTTATGCGATGGCGTTTTTTGTGTTCTAAACAGGAGCAATTGATGGTTTCTGAAACTTACAATGCTTGCATTAAAATTGGTTTGACTAAGTAATACTTCGCTACATACCAGGCCATTCACAACTTTATAAACGAATAATTGATCAGCAAGTATTCTATGAACAGAGAGTGACATTATTTTGAATACCTTTAGCAGTTGTATATATGGAATACACAGATTATAAGTGAATACGCCGTAGGTTTTGTGGAATATATATCTCAGGAATCTTTTCTGTATTTTCTCCAGGTGACCATACAACTGAGGCATATTCCAAGTTACTTCAAACAAGGCTTTTGTATAAAATTAACATAACTTCAGTATCATTTAAGTCTCTGGATATTCTGAATACAAAACCCAATTTTTTGAGAGAGTTATTGGTTATAATGGCAATGTGTTGACTAAAAGATAAGTCTTGGGTCATGGTAACACCTAAATCGCTGATGGAGTTCACTCTAGCTAGTGGAACATTGTCTAAATGATAATTAGACTTTAAGTAGTGCTTCTTTCTAGTAAAGATAATAAAGGAATGTTTTTAATATTGAAATGAAGCTTATTTTCCAAGCTCCATTTATAAACATTATCCAGATCTTGTTGTAACTTTATTATATCATAAACATTGTAAATTTTCGTATATAATTTGAGATCATTAGCATATAAAAGACATTTGGAGTTAGTGACACAGTTTAGTAGATCGCTTATGAAGAGCATGAAAAATAATGGTCCCAAGGCAAATCAGTGATTGAGTCAGACTCAGTTGATCTCAGTTCGTGAACATTAATGCATCATGAGCATTAAAAGACATATACATGCAATGATGACTTTGTAATTATATCTACAAACAAATCAAATACTTCCCTGCAGTTATAAGATTAGTGAGCATGTTTTTGACTTGACAAAAAGCGCTGTTGTTTGAGCAAGTTTGTGGGGACTTGAAGTGAGTGTGGTTACTACAGTGAGGCATTCTACCAAAATTAAAATCTTGTCAAGGGCAATGAAATATTTATACAGAATTGCTAACCTAGAAGAGGCAATATTATTAAAGAATGTTTTCATATTCAAAGGAGAAGTAACTGGGGAGGGTTTTGGGCACATAAAATGAATGACGTGTTGAAGCAGATAGGTATGGGTCATTATTGGATAAATGCAGAGTATGAGTATAGAGGCTTCTGGAAAGAAGTTAAGATTAGAGGATATTGACAGACAAGACATTTTTGTCAGTACAAGTGTCAAAAGCTCACTGAGATTATATAGAGAAATAAAAACAACCTGGGGCAGGGAAGGATATATAGATATATGTAGTAAGTTAGAACGAGAAGGTTTTGCTTGGGCGAGAACAGGAGTGAGAAACTTGAAAGGTATAGGTCAAGAGAGGGAGCTAGATAAATGTCCTTTGTGTGGAGAAGATAATGCAGACTTCCATTGTATATTATATTGTAGTCAAACAAAGATATGGGGAGTGAAGTAGTAATTAGAAAAATGTTGGATATTATTTAGGGAAAGTTAAGGAGAGATGGCTAAGAAAAATTAAGAGAAAAATATATATTAGGATAGGTAAAATGGCAAAATGTGTAAAAAGAAGTAGAGGGCCTCCAATACACAAAAACCTAGGGTTAGGTGTATGGGGACCAAATTATTATTCAATGGCAAGCAACATGATAGGATCTTCAGGATTTAGGAATATATGGCATTTTCCGGTATGGATTTTATAATTGTAATCATGATTTTGTATTTCCATTTGATGATGTAAAAGGAAAGATGAGAAATTACAAATTACTGCAGTGGATTACAGATGTTGTGTTGAACTACCCAGTAAGTGAGAGTATCCAGAAGAAGCTGCTTTGTGCTGCAAATTTCATTATGAAGTGAAACAAGTAGATTGAAGTAGTTTACATTATGAAGCAACAGTATGAGCTAAGCAAATTTTCAGTAAAAGCTGAATGAAATGAAGATTTGGAAAAACCAGACATGCCACAATGCATTAGTAATAAACAAGCATATTCATTGACTTCATATCTTATTTGCAATGATCAACAGTTGTTTATCTCATCACTGTCCCCAAATCTTTTGAGAGGTTTAATAGGGAATGACCATGTCTCACTGTGGACCACCCTCCCCTATGTATAGTGTGCTGCACTGACGTTCCCTTTTGTTATTTTTCCCCCATAATACAAAGTAAAAGAATCTTGTGTTATCAGTGTCCAAGCACATATTTACATCTATCTGTGATTGGAGGAATTTAGTAACAGTGTTGTCAAAATTAATTCAAAAGACATTTGTAGTCGATTTTTAACACTTTGTCACTTAAATTTTTACATCATTGCGGGACTAGTTTCGGAAGCTGTTGGGTCCATTTTCAACAGCTTCAAAAATTAGTCCCGCAATGATATAAAAATTTAAGTGACAAAGTGTTAAAAACCGACTACAAATACTTTTTATATCATATTTTTATGTCACAATATTAAGGTAATTCTTTAATTTGTGTAATTAAGTTTTGTTTTTCTCTAATAATCACTATGTCATTTGACTTATTAAAATTAATAAGATCAATTTTCCTAGGTTAGAGAAGAACTGGACCTGCTGACAATACAATATGAAGCCGAGAGGACAGTAGAGCTTCGACGGAGAGAAAGATACACGAAAAAGGGATGCTGTGGTGAATTCTGCCAGTCACAGAATATCAAGCCTTTCATTATAGTCAGCATGTTCTACATGATACAAGTCCTTTCAGGAACATTCATTGTTATCTTCTATGCTGTGGATATAATTAATCAAGCTGAGGAAAAGTCTAGTTTGGGATTAAATAGGTAAGATTAAACTACAATAAGTGATTTTAAGGTTCTTATATAATATATTGTTTAATAAAATTTTATTACAACCTCTTTTTCTACAGAACATTAAAATTTACTTATATAAAATTAGGAGAGACATCAAAAATTAGCAGAAAGCTTTTGTTGCATCAATATAATTTATAAATACACTATCTACCAAACAGTAATTGAGCAATGGTCTGAAATATTTGTGTGGCTATTTTTGTCCCTTCAGAACCTTGTGGAGCCACCTTCAGGCATGCTCTGCAGTAGTTTGTGTAAGACTTCCACTGGGATGCATCACCATTCTTGTGCAACATGTCAGTCAGTTGGCTGCGTTCTCGAGACCTCACTCACTGGTCCAATTCGTCCCAAAGATGCTCAATGGACTTAGCCCAGTCCAACTGCTGAATATTATTGTCTGCATACTACTGCACAGTAGCCGCCAAAACATGGAACCTAGCATTGAAACCCTGGAAGTAATAGGGTCCATTCCATAAAAATGCCATAGTGTAGGGAGCATTTCATTGTCCAGAATTGTACAGTACGTATCTGAGTTCAGGGTGCCATGAACAACAACCAGTGGTTCCACATCATAGTAAGAGAAACATCCTATAACATCAAGAGCCAAGAGCAGGACACCCGGGTTCTCCCGAGCGGAGGGTAACATACCACGGTACCTATCTGCTGTGCAGATTTACCCATGTGGTATAATAGGTAATGTCATTTGTGCTAGCTTGTGTGTCGTCATATTAGACGGTGGGTTTGGTCTCTGCTGGTGCTTCTGGTGCTGGGGTGTACCTCCGGTGAGGGGGACAGTGCCCAAATCTGCCTTGCTTAGGACGGTTGCTAGCGATCCGTCAAGCAGAGGGGTGAACCAGAAGCAAAAGGCCTGATCGAGTTTGGTTTTTGGGAATTAGTGTATGTCCTGGTCAGTCGCACGCTCTCAGGCGCAGCTGTAGGCCTATAACATCACTAAACCACCACCAAATTTTCTGGTAACACTATACACTCTGGCAAAAGTGTTCCCTGGGTAAGCTGCATAAATATCCATTTAGACTTGTCACTCCATAGAACAGATTTCCGCTGCTCCAGTGTCCAGTTGCGATGGTCCAAACACTATTTGAATCGCTAAGCTTTATTCATCTTTGTAATAAGCGGTTTATGTGCTGCTGCTCTTGTGGAATATCTGAGTTGGTAGGCATCTGTTTGCAATATTCCAATGGAGACAGAAGGTTTGTTGCTGCTTGAAACTCTTGTTTGATGGTAGCCATCGGTTGTGCCCTGTTCTTTACAGTTTCACGTTTTAGGGTTCTGCGGTCTCTGTTGATCAGAATTTTTGGTTGCCCTGAACATTCATCATTGTCACATAAGTGCTGAGGCTTTCACGGCTGGTGTCGTCAACTACATTATATACATCCTTCAGGCTTGTAGGCTGTAATCCAGTTGGTTTTACTTCCAACAGTTTGCCGAAAACTGCATCTGGCATCCTCAAGATTACCAAAACTTGTGAGCTCCTGACTTGGACTCAGGAACTCACAAGTTTTGTTAACCCTGAGGATGCCGGATGCAGTTTTCGGCAAAACGTCAGAAGTTAAACCAACTGGACCACGGCCAACAAGTCCGAAAGATGTACGAGGGCTATTCAATAAAGAATGATCATAATTTTTCAATCTTATTATATTCTATTAGCTTAATGTGAAACAAACACGCCTTAGTAGTTTCATTGTTGGTACTCCTGGTTCCCACCTGTGAGAACCAGGCAAGTTCAGACATGTTCAGTATCGCCTACCGCTGCAACGAAGGTAACATGCAGTTAAAGTTGATGTTAGAGGAAGATCTGGAGTTTCTTTCAAATGTAATCACTGCTGATGAAACTTGGCTACATCATTTTGAACCTGAGAGCAAACAGCAAAGCTCAGTGTGGAAATCTCCTTCATCACCAACCTCCGAAAAAGCAAAAGTAGTTGCTTCTGCTGGGAAAGTTATGGTCATCTCATTCTTTGATATTCATGGAATGGTTTATCAGCATGTTATACCTGCACACACATCAGTAACTGAACAATACTACAGGGATGTCCTGAAAACATTGCAAGTCCGTATCAGGCACAAAAGACCATATTTCTGTGAAGCAGGTTGGAAGCTGCACTACGATAATGTGCGGCCGCATATTGTTGCTGAATATTGTGTAAAAATCAACTTGAAGTGAATCTCTCACCCTCCCTATAGTCCGGATTTAGCCCCATGTGACTTTCTTCTATTCCCTAACTTGAAGAAACGCCTTCGTGGGAGGCATTATCCATCATCAGAAGCAGTGGTGAAGGCTGCGAGGGAATTTTGAAGGATCTCTCAAAAAATGGTCTCCAGCATATCTTTGAAGACTGGCAGAAACGCTGAGATAAGTGCATCGCATTCAGGGGAGACTATTTTGAGAAGGACCATCAAAATTATGAGGATGAGTAAAGGTACATTGTCAAAAAAAAAAAAAAAAAAAGTTGTGATCATTCTTTATTGAAGAGCCCTCCTATATAATGTATTGTTACAATGTTCAGCAAGGTTCCACTTACGTAGGATGAATGCTACTGTTGATTTGGGCCTGTGTATCTTTGTGGCTATTGCTTTGCTAGAATGCCTAAGAGGTGGCAGTCCACATTTATGCCCTTATCAAAGTGTGATAGCTCTGTACTGCACGCCATCTTGTTCTCTTGCTTACTGCCTACTGCAACAGATAGAGATCACAACAGTCAAATGACATGCTAAATGAACTACAGTCATGGGTGTCCAATTACTTTTTGGTAGATTAGTGTATTTAAAAGCACACAATGTCAACTAGATATAGAAAACAGGTGTTTAAAAATTCCTTTAGGATGAACATAGCTTAGGAAGTAGAATAAAAATAGGGTGGTATATGACTATATCAAAATGTTGAGGATCATAGATTTACCTTCAAAGACTTTTATAGGGAAAACCATATTCCAAAAAGTTTCTTTTGCCTCTTGGACATGTGCTTTATTTACATGGAGCTCAGTTAAAGGCCTAAACTACTTTTTCTTTAGAGTATCTGATTTTTATTTTACATATCTTATCATCAACTTATCTGAAATGTGTACCAGGTTGTTCTGCTGTGTTTTCTCTTAAATTAATCTCAGACTCTGGAGTTGTCGTAGTTCTTGACTTCTCATCATATTTTCTTACTTTCTCTACTATGTGTTTAATGTAAGTGGAGAAAATATTTTATTTCTTCCAAAAATTCAATGTTGTGTGGAAATACATGTTTTCAAGTCCTCTGAACCCCAAAACAAACATTTTTAGAAACAAGAGTATAAGTGGATGCAGTTTTTCAGTTGTTTTCCCCAGTGAAAGGAATACAGAATTTTAAGCTCAACATATAAAGATTCATGACCAGGAAGCAAACTTGAATGCCAAAGAGAGAGAGAAGCACAATCAGGTAATCTGAGTTTGAGAGTATCATAGTGTAGTTTACAAGATGAGAGTGCCCATTGCAGTTGTATATAAAATTCATGGTGATGCCCAATTGTGTACCATCAAGGATATGTTGACGGGAAGCAGTTCATCTGAGAATAACAAAGTACATGAATTGCATAAGTATTTAAGCTTTGCCTCACATAATGTGACGTCGAGCACACTTTCTTGTAATACAGACGGTGTTTAAGCGACATAGTGTGATCCATATCAACCTGAACCATTTCAATAAGCCATAACTTTTGAACCAATAACAGGACACACGTGCAGCTTTGGGAGAATATAATACACAATTGGGAGATTACATTACACTATTTACATCTCAGAGAAAATGATGGAAGTGTCCACCATCAGCATCTATAGATCGTTTTATAACATCCTGCTTTGTTTTCCATATTGTTGTTCATGTTGCCTGTATACTATAATATGTGTCTTATGTTAACTTTTCAAGTACATATATATGCTATTAAACTTTATACCTCTGGACATGTTCAATGTTTACAGCCTTTTCTGGCTACAAGTGAACCTACTGAATGCAAATCAATCTAATCTAATCTAATCAAATTACCATATACTTTAAAATCACTTGATAAGAAACACTTTAAAACTAAATTAAATGAGCTACTCTTAGTCCATATGCCATATTCAATACAGGAATTTTTAAATGTTGAGTTTACATAAAATGGTGGTCTTCTGGTCTTGAAATGCTTCTGTATGTTAAAGTATATATTGTTGTAATTCTTGCGGCTAATAAAGATCTCATCTTATCTTATTACTTTACAAAATTCTTAATTGAAGAATGTTTTAATTCTGTACAAAAGTTTTTAGTTAGTTTTCTCTTCTGTTGTATGATATGTTCTTATACATTTTTGTTTTTTAAATTATTATATTATCTATTTCTTGTAATCACATATTCTTTTGTATATTTTGCACCTGTTACTATGTTAATGTTATTCTTTATATTGTGCTTGACGTGTCCATTAAATTGTACAAGATATCAAGGATGAATATGAATGAATATGATAGGACTGTAGACACTGAAGTTTATATGGATATCTTCAAGACATTTGTAGAGCAGCTGAATGATATCGAATTGAGAGAAGGCTATTTCCAGCAAGATGGAGCAACGTGCCATACATCTAATGATACCATAGAACTTGTAACTGGTTTCTTTGATAATCAAATGATCTCAAAAGGTCTGTGCCTCCACTCCAGATCCCCTGACCTAACCTCACCGGATATTTTCTTGTGGCGGTATCTAAAAAATAGAGTGTACAAGAATAGACCATGGACAATTGATGTCCTTAAGGAATCTATTCAAACCAAAATAAGTAACATTGGCGAGGATACTCTCCGTAAAGCTTCAGAGAATATGATGAGATGAGTACAAACATGTATAGATGCTTGTGGAGGACTCTCCCAACATTTTCTCTGATATGTAAATAGTGTAATGTAATCTCCCAATTGTGTATTGTCACCCGAGCGTTGGAACACCCTATAGAAGCAGCTGAGAGCGGGCAAACAGGGGAGTCGGTGTTAGCTACGCCCCCCCCCCCTCGTTTGTCTTATAGTGGTGACAGGAGGTGGCTGGGAGAAAAAACATCACTGCGCCGTCTCTTTCTGTTCCACCTGTGTTCTCGAACTTACGGAATATTTCATCTAATCTAAAACCTTCCAGATCGACCCGCTGGCCCTATATAAGCAGCACGTCAGGCAAGAGGAGTCAGTTAGTCAGAGTTCGTGGCAATCAGCGTAAGAGTGCGTGGCAATCAGCGTAAGAGTGCAGTGCTAGTGTAAGGACGAGAAGACTGTGTATGTGCAACGGAAGAATTTACGCAATTGTGACCGTACAGTGGAATTGTAACGGACGAACTGGTGAATCGTAATTGTGTGCATTACGTAATTCCGTGTAATTGGCAAGTGTTTAACTGTAAGTCGGTGGAAATAAAGAACATTTTTGAGTGGTGTAATTGGACTTTTCATTTCACGAACCCACAAAGTCACAGTATTATATTCTCCCAAAGTTGCATGTGTGTCCTAATATTGGTTCAGGTCTATATGGATCACATTATACAAGTAAACAAACTTCTATTATCTGCTCGTAGAACTTAAAATGCTACTCTTTGAGTCACACTTTAAATTGTTCTACTCATGGATAAACTCTCTGTTTATCTACTTGTAAAATAAATTACTATTTCAATCATTCTTAATGAGTAAGGACTGTGATACAATGATGCACAAAATTATATAGCTTTTCAATCATGTTCATTCAGGTTTGAGTTAGTTAACAAAACAAGAAGCTCTAGTCGCAGTTTGAAAGACTTAAAAGACAGAGAACAAGGTGAAAAATTTTATCCCTGTACTTAATTTTAAACTTTATAGAAACTAAAAAGATATATACAAATATAATAATTTGTAACATAAAAACTTCACTTATCTTATAAGATATGATTAAACATTTTCTTATAAATTGATTAGGATCATGATTTCATAAAGATTTTATTCACATCCTCAGCCAGAGCTCTTATAAGATAACTGAAGTTTTATGTTACAAATTGTTATATTTGTATATATTTGTTTGCTTCAATGTTAATAGCTTCATATTTTACATATTTACTAGAAAGATAGTTTAGTTATGTGGCTCTGAAACTTTATATAAGTTCTTTGCTGGCCATTTTTGTTGCTCAGGAAGAATCTCTTTGGACAAGTAAAGATGTGCCCGTTACATTTAGTTATATTATTTCTATATTTCTTGAAAAAAAAAAAAATAGGATATGCCATTGTAAAATATTTATCTTACATTGATTTATTTTAGCACTATGAGCTGCTTAGAAAATGCAACTTTATATTTATAAATACATCTCAATGTATTTGTAAAAATTAGTAACATTTTAGGTATAAATATTTATACTGGAATGTAATACAAATTTGATTACTTTCAGATACTTGTCAGCTACACTCACAGGGGTCACAAGACTGGGATTCAATGTTTTCTCTTGTTTCTTGCTGCTGTGGGCTGGAAGACGACCTCTGGCCATAATATCAGCCCTGTTACAAGGCTTAGGAGCACTCAGTTTTGCTTGCTTTCTTTATCTAAAGAATGCTACAAACATAACAGACTATGAGTTCCCCAGCCAAGGTCCTATCATTCTTGCAAGCCTCTTCTTCTTTGTAGCAGCCAACACCTGCGGATATTTCACACTACCAGGTAAGGAGGGCATAAGTTGTTTTAGGTGCTTATTGCTGAAACTAAAGCAAAAATATTATTTGGTGTAGGAGCAAATACATTATGAGGGTAAGTCAAATGAAAATCTTAAATTTGTAATAACAAATCGAAATTTTGCGCCATTATCCTGTAAGGTGGTAAGCATGCTACAAACAGCATGCAGAATGGCCTATAGATGGCAGCATAGTGCAGATGCACACATACCGTCGCAGTATCATTATAAGGATAACCATCCCACTTGCAACTTGCACCAGGGAAGAACTGCGTTCTGTTATTCGGTTTTGCGTAGTGAAGGTGTGAAACCTATTGAAATTCATTGACGAATAAAGGTTCCAGTACAGTGATGCATGTTTGTCACAGCAGCAAGTCTACGAATGGAGTAGGAAGTTCGCAAATGGTGTGACTTCAGTGGAAGATGCTCCACGTTGAGGTCAGGCACAACGAGCTGTGACTTCACAGAACATTGCAGCAGTTGAAGCCATAGTGAAGGAAAAGTGCCGATATATATATATAAGGGCGCTTAACTATGGCGGTCATCAGCGCCCTTTAAGAAACTAGTCATGGCAAAAGCCAGATATAAAACTTTCTGAAAACTATACAAGTGTAACAAAACCTATTAAAATACACGTACATAAAAAACATCAATCAAAACCTACTAAAAATTTCGTTCACTAAATCCTAAACTCTAAACTAGACAAGAATCTAAAATCCTTCTCCACGGGTCTCCACGCACGGCCTACACTTGGGTGGGCCTGTTGACCGTCTCCCTCAACCACGAAGAGGAGCCCACACGAGGGAGACTGTTGGCTCGGGACCCCGGATGCGCCAAACCCGTACCTACCGAAGTAGGCCCCTGGGGGGGGGGGGGGGGGGGGGAATTGCCGGGTGACACTCAGTGACATTGCAGCATGTTTACAGATTAGTCATGAGTCAGAACACTACATTGTGCATAATGTGCTCCAGTTTCACGAAGTGTCTGCAAGATGGGTACCACGGCATCTGACTCCTGAAATGAGAGAACGACGTGTTGATGCTTGTGAAGAACTTCTTTGGCCCTTTGAACGGAATGCTGTCAGCAGCTGTCCTTTTGCAACATGACAATGCAAGGCCCCACACTGCCCGTACAACAGTCACAGACCTGCATTTTGAGTGTCTTCCTTAACCACCATATTCACAAGACCTTGCCCCAAGTGATTTCCATATGTTTGAACCACTCAAAGATGCAATGGGAGGAAAGAAGTTTCGTTACGATGTACAGGTATGCCACACGGTGCATGAGTGGTTGTATGGACTACCAAAAGAATTGTTTTCTAAATGCATTTATGCACTTTGTAAGCGCTGGAGGTCTTGCATTGAGCCTGGGGGAGATTATGTTGAAAAGTGGTACAGTTTTGTACCACTCCTGCACAATAAATAATATTTAAAAACATATTTAAGGTTTTTATTTGATTCACCCTCGTACAATAATAATTACATACATCTTTCTAAAGCATTCAGTAAACCTGTTGCAAATCAATAACATAAGAACTCTAAGGATAGCATTTTACATTCCCTGAGTTTGACCCAGTAATAAACTTCTGTTATTTTTTACCAGTAGTTAAGAAGAATATCAAAATCTATCTCACAAACTATTTGTAGTTGGTTTATTGATACTCGTCACTTACTTGTTTATATTAATGAGAGACTAGTTTCAAAGGCATTCGCCTCCATTTTCAATCTCTTTCTAACTCATTTTGACGTCACTGTTACTAAATTCCTCCAAACACATATATCACAATCTATACCATCACATGGAATGTTTGCAAGACAAGGGTTCAAACTTGGGAGCATAGATTAAATAATAATAATAACTCATGAAATAGCTATTTTATACTCTAAATAAATATAGACTTTGCTACAATGAAGCACAAAATTAATATAATTTTGAGTCAAAATAGTACTTTCCATTTCCATCAGTAATTTGTAATTTATTTCTCATCTTTCCTTTTACATCATCAAATGGAAATACAAAACCAAGATAACAATTATAAAATCCATACTGGAAAACGCCGTATATTCCTAAATCCTACCGTTGCTTGCCATTGAATAATAATTCGGTCCCCATTCACCTAACACTAGGTTTTTGTGTATTGGAGGCTCTCTACTCCTTTTTACACATTCTGTCATTTCACCTATCCTAATCTATATTTTTCTCATAATTGTTTTTAGTCATTACTCTTTAACTTTCCCTAAATAATTCCCTATATTTCTCCTGTTCTTTTCCCTGTTTACTGACAACATTTTTCTAATTACTACTTCCCTCCCCAAATTGTTCCATTTACGTAGCCAAGCCTGCTCATTCTATATCTTTGACTACAATATAATATACAATGAAAGTCTACATTCTCTTCTTCACACAATGGACATTTATCTAGCTCCCTCTCTTGACCTATACCTTCCAAGTTTCCCACTCCTGTTCTTGCCCAAGCAAAACCTTCTCGCTCTAAATTATTACATATATCTATATATCCTCCCCTCCCCCAATTTGTTTTTATTTCTCTATATAACCTCAGTGAGCTCTTGTCACTTGTACTGGTAAAATTGTCTTGTCTGTCAATATTTTCTAATCTTAACTTCTAAGACAACAGATAATGATTATGTTGCAACTGTAAGGAGTGAAGTAAAAGTAACCAACACTACTCATATGCAGACAGTTATCATACTTTAAGAGTTATCACTATCGGAAGATGTCATTGCAAACTTGTATTGAATTTCCAAAATATAATTATACCCTTCAAAACTTCTAATGACTATATTAATGTTTATAATAGTAATGTTTTATTTTTATTAAAGAGTAGTGGAAAACACATAACAGTTCATATTATCTGCAGGTGTGACTTAAGTGAAGTTTTCCTTTAAAGATCTCCAAGTTACATCCTTGGAAGACATTGAACTTAAAAATGAAGCATGTCATTCATTCATCAGACTTTTTGTCTTTGACCTATACTGTTCACACACACACACACTGGGAAGGATCTACCCCATATTCACCAATGGAAGCTTTTTTTTTTGGGAGGGGGGGGGGAAACACGAATAAAGGTATAGGAAAAACCAACAACAGGGTATATTGGGTATCTGGGCAGGAAGAAGGATGGGGCATGGGAGGGATGTTGTTCTGAGGTGATTCTATTTATTGGGGCCTGTGGTGCTATTTTAGTTTGGGCTGTTGAGGCGAAGTTGATGGCCAGTACCGCCGAAGCAACCCGGCTGTTCGTGGGTGGAAACTAGGGTTTGCGGAAAATCCGCTTGTGGTGGTCAGGTAGCAGCCATGATCCAAGGAACCCTGACTGCGACCTGTGAACTGTGGTGACTATTGAATTTTAATTTTGGCAAAGTGAGCAACCGCCAGGGCCGCAGTTGTCGGGGCTGCAACCGATGCCTTCAAGGGCTCGGTTTTGTGGAGGGTTGCAAAGAAAAAAATGCTATAAGATCATCCCAGAAGAACTGATACACCAACATGTATAGTGAACATGGCAAATGCAGGAAGATCCTTCCTGAGCAACAAACACAGCGCCAAGACAATTTACACAAAGTTTCAGCACCATAGTATGTCCAATAAAGTTTCAACTTAGCTGTAAGTACAAGGATAGAATAGGTTAAGCTGAGCTTAAGTCCAAGGATAGTAGCACACATTAAATTTGAATACTCTCTGGTTCAGTATTCACTGTTAGCTTGCTTAGTTCTCATTGTTACTTCATGAATGCCATCTAATTTAATTTTTGCTGCCACTTTGTATTTTTTCATATTATAGCAAGCATTACATGCAAAGCAGTCTCTTTGTAGCAAAATTTGCTTTTCGTATGTGCATGCGATGTCGTCCTGTGTTCTGGCTGGGGTCGTGTGTTGTATTCAGTCCTCTGGGATGACAATGATAAAGCTGGCTTCTCCTAGATCCTATCTGGCACTCCAATGTATCAATGAATCTAAAATATCTGCGTGTTTTAATAAACTTTGAAATAAATCAATTAAATTTGAATACTCCATAATATTTTTCATACAACACTTTACAAATAACTTGTATAACATAGTTACAATTCTCCGAGAATCTACTCTCACTCTTTTTAGAAAGTTTATTCACGACACCAAATTTGCATCTGTTCACTTCCACGTTCTTCGATCAAAAGACGCCTTCCTTACTAGCTGTTCTCCCAAATTATTGATTTTTCCTTCACTCGTTGCCATCACTACCAATCAAACAACATCACATCATATCACTTACATGTTACATTATTTCATGACCCACTGAGTTTTAACAACTTCCTTTCTTATTCATTTTAACTTGTCCATATCAATTTATAAATCATTAAACATATTTCAACAATTTTACAACTCTTGTGACCTAAATCAAAACAGCCGTTACATCTTCTTCAGATGATTCACTTACTAGGGATTCAAACACAAGACATCTCTAATCCCTGTCAACAGTAGTGCTTACTACATCACAAGTATCATCATTTGCAGTACCACACATGTCACATCAAAAATATGCACACCAACTCACTCTTGAGAATGCTTGTTTATACAGCTGCTGGAATTTTCTATAGATTTCTAGACTGTTCAAGAGGCAGGGAGAAGAGAACTTTCAGATGATTCTGCTTATCTCAGTAGGGTTTCTGGTGTTTACACTAGCCAAGAATGCTTGTCTCTTTGCAACACTTCACCAACTAGCAATTTGGCACCATTGCTTTGATAGTGTTTGATAGTGTGCTATATTCGAGCCAGTATGGTACTCTTTGTTGTAAAAACTACTCTAATAAAATTCATCATAATGTTCGTTTTATTTAGACATAATCCTTACTTTGATCAAGAATGGTACTGCTTTATCCACGGTGTTGTTAAGAGCAAATTTATTTACAACACATGTTTCTATTTTTCTCAGGTATTGCTATGGGAGAGCTACTACCAGGATCCATACGTGGAAGAGCAGGAGGTTATATCCTTGCTGCCACCTATGCTGGCTTCTTTGTGACTACAAAGATATTCCCTTGGTCCTGCCTCCGTCTCGGACTTCATGGTGTTTTCACAATTTTTGGTTTAGTCTCGATATTTGGAGCACTCTATTTGTATCTCTTTCTGCCAGAGACTGCTGGAAGTTCTCTATCAGAAATTGAGAGCTACTTCGGTAGGAAAAACATTCTATGGGTAGGAAGGAATGGCTGCTGCACAAGAAACACTGCAGAGTCCACAACAAAACTGGAAGAGCATGAGTTGCAGATAAGAAGCTGAAAGTTGACTAGAATGAGTGTATTGCAATTTAACGTTATTTATGAGTAGATCTCATGCTAATGAGACAAATACAAGACTGCTTATTGGAAGAGAACATTTGTTTTTATAGATATTTACTTATTTCAAGTTCTTCAAACAGGATTAAAAAAACGAACTATATCCAGCGCTCTTTGCTTTGAACACAAGCAGACATTTGTATATTGCTTTTAAAAGGTTTTGATGAAGTAAGAAAAGAGTATTAGGATGTGTGATTTAAGTGAAAGTGATGCGAGGAAACTACAGATGTTGACTGAAAGCTGGATAGGTATAAGTGATGTCATCAGACATTTTTATGTGAAATTTCAAGGAAAATCTGTTGTTGTCTGAAATAAAGTGTGATAATTATGTAAACAATGAAGCTAGCTACAGTGAAGCAACAAATACTACACAAATATAATTATTTGTAATAGTAACTTCACTTAACTTAAAAGAAAATGATGTAAATTTTTCTTATTAATTGCTGAGATCGATTTCGTAAACTCTTGTTTACATTTATTATATTATAGATAAGTCATATTTTTTACACATTAGCTTCACTTATGTACCTATATTGAGGACATGTTTAGCAAACTATTGTTTGCATCATTAGCTCTAATGCGACTAAAGCTTGATCCAGTGGTGTGGGTAGTTCTGGAGTTGCTGCTGCCATCTGTTGATTTTGTGATGAATTTAAATGTGGGGTTGCCTTCTGGCAGGATTTCGAAGCTCATTAATTGGTTTTTATGCTTTTCTATGTATATTTTCTGCCAGATGACGAGCTCGCTATGTTTTTGTACGTATTTTAGTAATTTGGTGCTATCTTCAATTTCATGATTTTCAGACCAGAAATAAGCTGCAATTGCGGACTTATCAATATTTTTGTATCTTAGGTGTCTAAAATGTTCTTTCTTGCTTCCTAGTGCTATGTTTCTTTTTGTCCTCCCTATGTAAATTTTTTCACAGTCTTTACACTTGACCTTGTAAATGCCTGATTTTTCTTCTGGTTTTATCTTATCTGTATTGCTGCTGTTAAGTAGGTTTTTAATGTTATAATTGTTTTTTGGTGCCAATGCTATATTATATTTCTTGAATATTTTTGGAACTTATTTTGTGGCCCAGGAGTGGTGAGGAAATTTAGCAAATCTAATTTCTTGTTTTGTTGGTGAAAGAGCTGTGATCTGTTTTAATCTCTTTATCTACAAGGCTTTTTCCATACCCATTTTTAATTACAGTTCTTAAGATTTGATGGTATTCTTTTTTATATTCTTGCTGGCTAAGGGATAGGTTGACTAATCTGTGTGTGAGACTGTTCATGGTGGCATGTTTGTGTGGTATTGGGTTGAAACTATTTGCTTTGATGTAATTATCTGTGTATGTAAGTATGAAAGTATAGGTACATAAGTGCAGCTGATGTGTGATAAATACAATTCATCTATAATTTAATAATTGTTTCGCTTAACTGTGGTGTTCCAATACTTTGTTTACATCTTCAGTCACAAACAACTGTGTTGTCAATGCTACTATCACTAGAGGTCACTAAGTTTTTGCCAGTATCACCAAAATCTGAAAATGAAATAATCTTAAAAACAGAATCGACTGTCGGTATTTCAAAATTCATTATGCAATATTTATTTTTTTAAATAAATATTTTTTTTCCCAAACCATTAATTCTATCAGACCATTTAATTGTTTTAATAATTTAAATTCTGGATTTATTTCATGGTTAAATGACCAAAAATGATCTGCTACGCCCAATTTATCAGTTTGTTTATACTTAATGTTACGAAAATGTTTTTTCGTTCTGGTTATCAAACTAATTTAGTCTTTCCAATGTAAACCTGTTCACATTCTAAACAATTAACTTGATAAATACCAGATATTTTATTTATAAGAATTTTATCTTTTTTAGAGAAATGTAGTAAATTTTTAATACTGTTAAATACATAAAATATGTAGCTATTGACAGCGAAGCAAACAAATATATACAAATATAATAATTTGTAACTTAAAACTTCACTTATCTTATAAGAAATGGTCATTTTTGGTTATTCAACCATGAAATAAATCCAGAATTTAAATTATTAAAGCAATTAAATGGTCCAGGGAAAGATATTTATTTAAAAAAATAAACATCGCATAATGAATTTTGAAATACCGGCAGTCGATTCTGTTTTTAAATTTTTTTCATTTTCAGATTTTGGTAGTACTAACAAGAACATAGTGACATCTAGCGTTTGTAACATTGACGACAAGTGGCTGATGATGTGGAAGAAGGTTCATGAAATCACGATCCTGTTCAATTTATAAGAAAAGTATCATAATTTCTTATGAGATAAGTGAAGGTTTAAGTTACAAATTATTATATTTTTATATATTTTAATACTGTATTTATTTTGAGGAACTAAAGCTACATCAAACTCTTTCAGCAATTAATAAGAAAAAGTTTCCTTTTATTTTAAGATAAGTGAAGATACTGTTACAAATAGTTATATTTGTGTAGAAAGTGTGATAAATTGTGAGTGCTATAAAGATAGTTTGTTTGCTAGAAGATGGATATGTTAGTAGTTACAAATAAGATTTCACAGGACGTTTTAAAGAATATAGCAGAATTATTAGACCATGTTTGGATATTCTAAAATATAAAATTCCCAATAGAGATGGAATGTAAAGTTTAAAGTGATATCATATATTATGGACATCCAAGGAACCTTAACTCTTCACTACCATAGGTACAAAAATCTACAATGCTTCGATCAGAAAAAATTAGATAAAACTTCTGTGTCATTTTAACAGATTTAAAAGTATGTGGCTCTTTGAAGTAGGATTCGGTGTGAGGCTAGATTTGATTCTCAAAAATGATCCAGAATTTCTACTTCTGGTTTCTCTCCATTCTGACTAAATCATTTAGTTTAAAATAATTTTTTTTTTTATGAAAACATGATATTAAATGTCACTAAGTTATAAATCAGTTGTATAATCACTTATGCATGCCAGACGTGTGGAATCATCCAATCAATAGGCTGAAGGTGATATAACCAGCATCACACATCCCCCAATCAGAAAGTTGACTCATCACTTTCCTCATGGTGCTGAATGGGTACTGGTTCTATACCCAGAAATTGGAACCCCTCCATAAATAGGAGAAAACCCAGGTACATTCAATAGCTGGAATACAGCACTCCATGCTCTAACCCGCAGTGACATGGTGCAGGATAATATTATAATACTGAATTAAAATTACGGAACTTCTTCCTGTTTGAAATACTTTTGTTTTATATAACAAAATTACAATTGCCCACCTGCATAGCGTAGCTGTCTGCCTGACTTTCAAGAGGTCACCGACAGGGTGATTTATCTGGATACGGTATCTTTCCAGGGATTTTCCTCATTCTGAAAAATGAATGTCTGGTAACTCTAAGCTCTATGAACCTTGAACTCATTTGAACATAATTTCACTCATCGTCCAATATGACCAAATGGGTAAAGGATGTTAATTAAGAAATGTACATACTTCACTGGCTGGAGTAATTTGACATTTTGATGTATGTGTTCATATTAAACAAGCTACTCTTACACAACAGTATTTATGATAAATTTAATGCACCTTTGTTAAGTTAATTGGTGGAAATTAATAATTTCTTCACACTAGACATATATAGGCTAAGGTTTAAATTCTCCAATTGGCTCATATATCTTCCCGGTAAACCACCGTTTGTGGTGACTTACTATTGTAAGTACTTGAGTCCCAGGCTTCATCATTTAACTCTTATTATTTTAGTTAATTGGTGGAAATTAATTATTTCTTCACACTAGCTGTGAATAGGCTAAGGTTTTGGATAGATAGAGTCAACTTGAAAAATTCAGTTCCATGGCCGGGAATTTGAAATACAGATCTCCTGGTTTCCGTCTAGTCAGAAACAAGAGCCCCTAGTGGTTTACCAGGAAAGTATATATGAGTCTATTGGAGAATTCAATGTCAGGACGGCACGTTGTCCATGGTAGCTCAATGGGTAAGAGCGACTGGACAGAAACAAGGAGATCCGTGGTTCAAATCACAGCCATGGCATTGTATTTTTCAAGTTGACTCTATCCATTAATGCACCTTTATTTATTTCCCAGTCTTAATGATTTATTTACTGAAACTTTATAGTATCTTGGCCTGTTATATATCCTTAAGGAATTAAAAATCAGTATTGTTTCCAATAAACATATACATTGCCAACCTATATTTCAATGCACCACATACTTTTAAAATAATTTAATTATCATTCATTGCTAATATGTGAACTGAACAATAAGAGGTTCATGGAATACAAGCGAACATATATACACAATATGACTAGATCACAAAACAAATTATCATATTTAATACTGTAATTACATCTCATACTATTCTACGCATGGCATAGTGGGCTAGAAAATTTGGTTCATTTGGTTCCCTGTCACGAAATGTGCCCAGCATGGATCGCACTACTGGGGGATGCAGATTTTAAGTCCCAGGTATAGGACCAGCGCCCACTCAGCGTTGTGAGGAAATTGAGGTGCTACGCTAGGTAAACCTTTGTCTAGAAAACCAACTTTCTGGCTGTGGGTGCCACATCATTGGTTGGATGATTGCACACAGCGTGAAGCTGGTAGTTGGGTTGACATGCTCTGGTCGCTTGAGGCCTGTTACGTTATGGGTAATGTTACATATCATAATTTACATTATTGATATCATTCCTATACTTTTCTGTAATAACTAGGTAGTCACAGGAAGGAATAACGAGCTGGTTCCATGGGGCACTCACTTTAAGTGATTATACATCTGAAATATATAATAAGGACCATAAACAAAATAATTTGTGTTTTCAATGTATAACTTATGTGTATTACTGAAGTCAAGTAACATATTATACCAAAGTCTACAAAGTGTTTTTTGTGATCTGGAGATATGTAACTCTTGTTGAATTTTTAATAAACTACAGTTTTTGAATAAAAACAAATACTTCTATTCAAAGATTGCAAAGCTATTGTATGAAACTTGAAACCTTATATACAAGAAACACTTAAACTTCTATTTATTGCATTCAACTCAGAACTTGTGTAGCAAGATTTTAGTAAAAATACACATTTTGAGATACTCTGCAGGTTAAAACCTATTTTTATATAAAGGTCTCTGTGTGAACAGCAAAATTTGAAAACAGAGCTTCGGTTAAATATCAATTTGGTATTTAAGTTCAACATGATTTTTAAGAAACTTCCTCCTTCCAGACTACACTTTACATAGAATATTTTTCAAAAATTGTGTTTTTTTAATAACTCTAATAATTCAAAGTAGTGTAGAGACAGTGAAGCATAAGTTAAAATAAAAGTGAATTGAAAAGATGTTGACACATTGTTTCACTGACACTGTTTTTCACAACACATGAACTTCGATACTCCACCAGCAGACATCTTTGACAAATACATCATGCCATCTATTGATGATAAGTATGGTGAAAGATGGAACCACTACAAAATAGTCGAGACTCAGCTGGAGATGGAAGCAACAGCTCTTGAAACATGTTTGTAAAAAACAGTGTAAGTGAAGCAGTGTGTCAATATTGTCGCGAACCCAATTGCGATAACCGGCTTGTGCACACAAAGGAACTGATATGCAGCACGGAGATAAAGAGTATGCCGGAACAAATAAAGATAGTGCGGAGGTAAAGGACTTGCCAGCACAGATAAAGTTTCCCGTATAGAAAATTCGAGTTTCTTCTGGTGACAGAACAGTCTTGAATTATCAATGAAGTATTTAAGGAAGCGATGACCCGCCAAGTGGCAGTCGAAAACAGGAGTAGTAAACAATTGTAACAGGAGTGCTGTAAACAGTGGAAGTTGAGTAAGCTCTTTGTTGTGGTCATCCACTTTGGTAGATTGTGTATGTGACGTAATTTTGCTAATGAAGGATTGAACATAGTGTATTTCTACGGAAATAAAGAATATTTTGAATTTCTGCAAATTGGACGAGAACGTAGAACCCACAAAGTCTCGATTCACTTTTATTTTAATTCCAATAATATTGATTAAAATACTACATTTGAAGATATTTTCATGATAAATGAAATGTGTACTTTGAATTTTCTGGAAATGTTTAAAGAAGTCCTCTTTATTCTGGACGACGCTTGCATAACCAGGAAATTGTAAGAAATAGACAAAATTGTTTCTATTGCTCAGGAGTTAATAACAAAATCATTCTCCTTCTTGCTTTACAATATTTTGTCATTAGAGTTTCGAAAGCCACAAGAGATCATCAATCGTTTGAATGTTACATGTTCCATATCTTCTTCTTTGGAGCACAATAAACAATTTGGAGATGGCACCATTCCAATTTGGAAAATATGTTTATTCAAGCAATCGTGTTCCGTGATCAGTCGAGATGCAGCAACAGAACATTTGGAACTTATTAAAACACAAAATTTATGTGAAATACTTTTTTTTTTTTAAAAAGGAGAATAATTTCCAACATATTCCATGATAGTGGAAATTATTAATAACTTACCACTCATAACAATTTATATCAGAGTACTGCAAACAATGTTCTCTCTCCATTTATGCAATTGATAGCTGGTGGCATTCACAGAAAAGAATAGATAGAATTTATTCACCTTGAGGAATACAGTAAATTTATTGCTTTTTCAAAGAGAAAATAATATCATAAACTGATCAAAATACTAAGTACAATTCTAGTTGCGAAAGCAATCGTCAAGTTTCCTTTTAAGCTGAAGAACAGGACTTGTGTAACAATCAAGTACACAAGAGCAGTATCCTCAAAAGGTAATTATGGTTCAGTGCTATAAGAATCATGAAGTTTAATTCATTAACAAATTTATCAAACTTCAATTCCAAATAAGCAAGTGATACTTTTAGTTAGTTACTGGTCTACTGATCTCAGGGGTCAAAGCCAGTCTGGGCTGACCTCTACTTGATGTGTCATACAGTATAAATGTTAATTAAAGATTTATCTAATGTTTTAATAAGGACATTAAATAACTTAGAAAAGGAGAGTATAAATGCCTAACAAGTAAGCATAAATATGGTAGTAAATATTAACTTTCTTAGATAAACTACAAATAACACTCTATGGCTTAACTTTCCAGTCATTCAGTGCTTTACGGAAAGACTTATCTGAGTAACGGTTCATGGGGAAATCGCGGACGGGGAATCCCAGATGGCCGTGATTGAAGTTTCTCCAAAGATCTAACGGGCGGTGAGAACAGGCAAATGTTGCATTACATGTTGCATGTTGATTACATTTCAACATTTTCTTTTATACTTAGAGGAGGTATTTGTACTTCATCCGAAATTTGAGCTGATGTTTCATAGGAAACACATTTTTAGACCTCCTGAACTTCTATTCACAAACTATGTCTAGATAAAGGTCCGTGTATCTATCTGCCTGTCTGTGAAAAGTCGGATAAAGACGAAATTTGGTATTTAAATTAAAGATTTTCCAAAAGAAGATTTTTCCCCATCCCAAACTACATTTTCCATGGACATTTTCCGTTATTGTTGATTCTGTCAACAACGGTTCTAAAGATGTTATTAAAATAATATGTTTGTGTTCATGAATAATGAGATATACAACTTAGATTTTTTGTAAAGATGGATGCAATTTTATTACACACAAAAATATAGCACTCATATATTTTCTATGAAGTAAACATTTTTATATATTCATTGTGTTTTGTTTGAATGTTCAAACCTTATACATTTCTCAAATGGAACGTCGCTATTTTTTATTAATCTCTCTGCTACTCACTTAAGAAGGTAAAGAAGTGCATTTCATTTAAGAATTCGGCTCCGGATTTCAGCTGAATTGCTATTTTGAGGCTCCCTGAGTAAGACATTTTATTTTATCAATATATTGTTTATAAAAATTCCGTTTTAGTATATTTGCGAAGTATAAATAAAAAAGGATACCAAACTTTCTATTTAAATTCAGATTCTTCACGATTCGATGCGAAGATTTCTAATAAATTCCTCCATGCCACATTATCCTATACATGGAAGACATTTCACAAATGAAGGCTTTATAAAAATGGCTTTTAACTGCTTTTATTAAAAGGTGACGTTTTTAATACATTTTCAAGACTTTATGTTGATAAACCTTGGTAGATGTATCAAATCTTGATGTTGAACACATTATTTATATTTTATACGTTTTTATGGCATTAAAATATTTTTAGATACTCTTTATTATTGGTTTGAATTGTCAAACTGTCTTTAAAGCGGCAAAGAGGGAGTTACTTCAAATCCATCACTTAATGACGCGCTCTTACAAGATATGACTACGGTTTTAAGTCGTCAGTATTTCCCAGTTCCAACTGTACAAGGGAATAAGTAAACCTATGTCTGCAAATATTTAAGCATTTATGATAAACCGACTTCTGTAAATTGTAAGTAGGTACACGTTGCCATTTCGGTGATCGGTTTACTTTCTTTAGCTTCAAGGACACTTTTTGGACATTAGGCACAGTGCTGCCGATGTACAATAAAGAAGAACGTGCAAATTGTTATAAGAACTTGTTGCTTTTTTCAAAGGGGCCAAAGAAAAAAGGGCTCGGCTTCGTATTCTCCAAGCTAACCTTGAGCTTGTTCACTGGACCGTTGGAACATTTCGTTTTTCTTTTGTTTACCGCATCGATGTTACAAACCTGCAAAGAGTAATAAAGCAGCTCTTGTAGTCCTTCCGCTCATTCTCTTGTTTTACTGTGGAATTAACAACTTCCGCATTTGAGTAACAATTCATCAGATAAAAAATGTCTAACGTGCCACATTCACACACTTTCTCTACTCATTATGCAGCAAATTATTGTAACAAAATATTATTTTTCTATATTCATTATGTGGTTTTATTGTACTGCTCCTTGTAGGCAGGTAAATAGGAAACATAAGCAAGCGATAGTAAAATCCGTTAAGAGCTGCTTTGTCCACTTTATCCTCCACACGACTTGGATTACTTGCAATTCATTTCACCAATTCAATTCGAAATATGTACTTGTTTTTTGTTTCGGTATATTGAAATACAAATGTCATCTCAACCACAAACTTTTGCTCCGTAAAGACTGCATTATAACATGGGCCTCCCTCAAAAGTATCATGTAGATTCCCCCGTATTTCTTTCAATGTCAGACATACGGAAAACTTAAGTTGGACGAGTTCAAATGTACAACAAATAGAGTCACCGTTCAGTAACTTTCGAAGATCTAAAACTTGAATTTTTCTTACAAAGGACTTATAATCTATAAAAATTCTAAGAACATAGAAAAACTGTCCCTTAAAATAATCAAATTTTACTCAAAATGTTAACTACCAGCATATCTTCCACATAGGATCATCGCCCTAGCACCATGCAAAGTCATCGAAATTCGGACTCAAATCAATAATTTACTGAGTACAAATGGACTGGGTTTATATGAACAAAAATATAATCAAAGATGAAACGCCAATACGTCGTCAGCTTAAATATAGAATTCAGAATAAATGCTGAGCAGTTAGCAATACTAAAGTCTCTGCAGGGCCTTGTGGAAATGTGTAGTGTTTAACGCCAGCTTTTACTACATACGGCACCGCAGGCGGTGACACTGATGATACATGAGATGAAGATGGAGCACCAGTGGAATGAGATGGCGGGGGAAACCGGAGGTCCCGGAGAAAACCCGCCCCAGCGCCGTGTTGTCCACCACATTCTCACTTTGCGGTCGCCTGGGATCGAACCCGGGCCGCCTTGGTGAGAGCCAAGCGGTCTAACCACTGAGCCACGGCGCGGCCTAGGGCCTTGTGGAAAACCTAAACGATGGAAAAGGGGCAGCACTTTACACGAATAGCTAAATCACATTATGATTCAGAAAAACAACCCGTTAGTAGAAAATATCTTCAAAAACTATCAAAAACCTAGAACACAACAAATGGGAAAGTAGGTTGGCCCATGTTGGTATCACAGGAAATGAATTGGCAAATAAGTTGGCAAAAGAAGCTACTGACGATGAACAGCTGGGCATAGAATACAGTAAAACACCAAAATCTAGTATTAAAAAAGAAATCAATGAAGCTGGAATGTACCTGTGGCAAAACAGATGGAGTTGAACAACCAAAGGACCCATAACTAAATCTCTTTTCCCTACTGCTGTTGAAAGAATGAAAGTCAACATGTCTGCAGCACCAGAATTTACATCTATCATCACAGAGCACAGGAAACCCAAAGTATATCACTGAAGATGCAACAGTAGGACAACGCTCAACCGTATATGATTGTCCGGAAATAAAGCTCCAAACAACAACACCAATTAAGGAAACAACTGTCCAGTAACAAATGAGAGACTTGGAGCGTTTTACCAATTTACGAAATCAATAAACTTATAAGATGATAGAATTGACACTAAAAACTTACAGAATCATTATTAGCTTAGAGTAATAATAACCAAGTTGTGAAGACAAGTGAAGTACACAACGGCAAGTGAATTTAAGTATAAATAGTGGCAAGGGTAGAAACAGGACAAACAAATAAGACCTGCAGCCAACCAATATTAATAAGTAATATTGCATACTTAGAGGACCAGATACCTATTCATAGTAAAGGAATATACAAGTTACTTCATGTATAGTCTAAATTTACAAAAAGCAAAGATCCATCAAATATAAAATCCTTATAGATCATAAATTCATGAAGATATAGTGATAGCAGCATTATCTTTAAATAAGAATTATTTGCAAGTTTTCTATGTAAGATTAAGCAAATAATCAAATTTCTCCATTACATGTAAATTCATTACCATAATAATTTGCAGATACTGTCTTGTTCTTTAATATGATGAATTATCAACAGTATTCACTAAACTTTGCACATCTAGTGTAAAATTGTAAATGTTAATATCCAATGCATGTAATATTGCTAGTGCAATGGAGCATGCTCTTGGATTTTAATAATTAAAAAAGAGGATGGATGAGCAAAGAAAGTTGTGCAGATATAAGCTAGCAGGAGGTGCAAAAGTTCTCCGGGAGGATGACAGCATGCACGACTTACAGAAAATAAGAATAAAGGACTCAAGGATTCTAAAGAAAGACAGAAAGGTGTGGAGGAAAATTGCTGAAGAGGCCATTATTTGAAAAAGAAGTAGTAGGTACATCGCCAATTAAACAGTTTCCTTATAGCCTCACGAGATTAATCCTGTGGACATCTTGCATAAGCTATTATCAGAACTTGAGCTTAGAGTGTCTTAGGTCAGTACATCTCTGTTGTAATAGATCGCCACAAGCTTTAGAGGAAGTTCACATACAAAGTCACCCATATGCAGCTACGCAACATTTTTCTGAAGGTCGCGTGTTTTACATTGCATCTTAACAACGTGTCATCAGATTAGTTTGTACATGGGATCAGGCAGTTGCTTGACAAATTCGATATAAATGTGCCAAGGGATTATCTTGTTCCGGACACTAGAACATAGTTTTAGCTATCACTTAGTTAATGTCCTGACGTTAAAGTGAGACGTTATGCCCTATCTCGCCTATGTTAAAGTATACAATTTGATGAACCGTTTTTTCTGAAACTATTAACAGCAGATACATGAAAATTTTATAACGTATTGATCCTTAGAGAAACTACTAATCTACAATGAAGGTTGTATTTACAGTTACTAGCAATTTATATATTTTTCCTTGATATTTTAGCATTAAAAACACCATAACATGGAACTCATTAATTAAATTACTGTTTTCGTAGATCCACAGCATTTATGAAACTACTTTTATCATCTGTAAAAGTTATATGTACATATCTCCAATAGTTTCTGAGAAAATGGGGCAAATGTTGGAAAAACAACTTAATTTTGAGAAAAACAGCCTTAAAGTTTCCAATAAGAACTATATCTTACAATTTACTCTGGAGGTTGATTAAAACATGTTTATTACATTAATTTAGTAACACAGCTTCTTTGGTAGCAGCTGTTATGGAACTTTTTACAGGCTATTTCCTAAAAGTGTTGTATATTTGAAACACCTTGTCCGGGGATTTGGTAAGTTCATAACACCACGCAATATTTTACCAGCTCCAAGTCCTTTACCAATGCATCTTAATCCACAAACAAATTTCACATTGTTTCCCTAGAGGTCACTATAAGCACACTGTTGTTAAGAGCAAAATGACGTTTCAGAACTACATACAGTTCAGGCATACAATTGTCAATTTATTCCCTATACCAGTTCTTGCACTCGATTCTTCTTGTAACCTAACCTCACCACCACACATTCTGCATGGCATAGTTTCTTCTAGCACTCGTCTTAAAATGCCTAAATCTATAACAATATTAGATTGCGTAAGTCTTCAATACATTTATATTTCCATTTGTTTCTAACTTCCTTTTAGAAGCACTTGGAGGAGTAGCACGTGGTGGACTGGCGCATGGTCGGGTATCATTTTCATTGACTTCCTCAGGCTAGGATACTGTCCTGTAGAATCCATTGCCCTTGTTCTTACGTTTGAAAAAGCCGTTAGGTTTTGTCATCTTCTTACACAACTACACTTTCAGTTAAATATTAAAGGAACAGTTGCTTACAAACAAAACTCTAGCCACAGCCACAGAATAACAAAACTAGGGAATCATTACTTCTAAGGTTGATAGAATAAGGAAGACCATATCCATGCCAATATACGCAGCAAAAATTACTCTAAAACAAGCTCTTTCGCACACTCCTAGATGAAACAGTTCTGGACTTATTCCAAATTTTGTAAATAGCTGAACAGTAAGCTAATAAATTGACAGCTATCAGTATATTCTTAAACTTCGTTTAAGTAGACTTCTAATTATAGTACATGACTATATTCTATACAGAAATGTGCAGAAAAGTGTTAACTATTAACTACGCAATAAACAAAAATATGATTTTTTTTTTCAATTTTTGCGTACCATCTCACCTTAACGTGATGAGTTTTACTGTCTGCAGAAGGAAATGTTATCATCTCCGGGATGTTCTTTATGGATTTTGTCACTGGACGTCATTGCTATAATTCGGACCCCACTATATGTTACTTCTATGGAGAGAGTACTAAGGGGAAGGTCGCTTCTCCCACCCAAGTGCAGAGAGGACAGAGAAGGCGGGGATATAGTACGTTACAGACTGACTATCGAAACATCAACACAGCGTGCGTAACATGACGCATATTTTGTTCTTGAAAAAATCGATATGCCATGTCTTTAAGGATATCTACCTATGACCGAAAATTACAAATTCCTGAACTAATAACGCTAGCCTTTTAAGATTTATACCACAACTATGATACAGCCCAACTTTTGCCTATTTCACTTTGATAATTTGGAAAATATGGTCAAATTTAATTAATTTTGGTTACGTCACCTAAAAAGTTCCTTGCGACAAAATAACTTAAATGTTGATCTAATATTTTAACAAAAGCTTCCCAACACATCCATTTTTTGAATTTTCCCTAGGTTTCTCTGTATCACAATAACTTTAGGCTCCAGAAAGTTTTAAAGCTATGAATATTGCCGCGAACCCGTGATCTACGATAGCACGGCTTCTGTACACAAAGAGCTGGCAAATAAAGATAGCGGAGATAAAGTAAGATAAGTGAGGTAAATGGAAATTTCTACTGACTTCTTGATTGATAGAGATTATTCGGTTTCTGGTTTATTTTAGAACAGTCTAGAAATTATCAATGGAGGTATATATGAGAGATTGTGATACGCCAGAGGAGTGAGACAAGAGAACCAGTCGTAAACAGAGTCGTGAACAGAAGTTGTAACGAGAGCTGATGTAGTCAGAACGCTGTTGTGGTCATCGACCTTGTTAAATTACGATTGTGTATGTGATGTAATACTGCTACTGTGAGTGTATATCTACGGAAATAAAGAACGATATGAATGTATACAAATTGGACTTATAATTCTACGAACCCACAAAGTCACAATATGGATTTTTTGCCCAAAATTTGAAATGTTTTTGTTTTGAAGTAAAGAAAGCATGCTTAAATGCCTCTCTCAATAAAACCTAGGACATTTTCTATTCACTGTATCTCTATAAATGTGTGTAGCAAGCTTCATTGGTCTAACACTAAAACTGCGAAGCAAGGAGCATCTTAAATGATGAAAAATGCTGAAATGTTCAATAGCGAGAAAACAAGGATAAAGAATTAGAATTCATATCTCACACTAGTATTCACGTAACTTTCAAACTAGATTACAGCACTTAAAAATGGCTTGCGGATTTTATGTAAGCATTCTTTGGATTCAGGAGGGCTTACAATATTTTAGAGACTAAAAAGAGGAAAGGGTTTGTTTTTTTTTTTTTAAAAACAAATCTTCATGAAATTTTAGTCATACATGTCTTTAAATACTCTACAGAATGTGTACTTCAACGTTGAAAAGGGATCTTATCTTTAATTGCGTTCATAAGTTTATGAACTGTAGGAATCTCTCTTTTCTGTTCGTAGAACTCGAGGGCAGTTCGTACACAACACACTTTTAAAATTCATCGAGTTCGAACATTTTTGGATGTGCGCGATGTTAAAAATTTTTCTCTTGTACACTTTGAATTTTGAACCTCTTTCACTATATTATGTACAGTTCCTTTATTGCTGTTGCTGTAGCATTATTTAACGTAATAATTAGATCTTTACGTTTCTCTTCTTTATAAAACTGTAGCACATTGAATATTGTCTAATTTTTGAGGTTATGGCAGTGTTTACATTTTGACTTGACTCGAATACATCCACTGTAAGAGATTCAACTACTGTTCTCTGTGGCCCATAGACTCTCTGGTTCACTCATTAAATCTCTGGGTTATTTGTATACAATTTGTATGTTTCATTCCTTTGCAAAAATTTCATACAACGCCATGTTAAAAGCTTCTGTAATTTCATGAAGCACTCCGGGAGAACGTGTACTACCCCATGTTTACAGTACACGGCGGCATTTCAAGATAGTTACAAGAAATTACATGTTTCAGCTAAAGGAAAATCAACTATTTTATGTTTACTAGGAATCCCCTGAACGAGATTCCCAGATTGCACTCGAGGCAGTCATTTCTAGGCCAGATACATGGAATTTAAGAATTATAAAAGCAGAAGTACTATGTTTTAGTTTTAAACAGTAAAATACTTTAATTCCTTGTGAAACTACTCGTATTGACCCTCAATAAGCAATTAATGTTGATAAACTGTTTAGCCTTGGTTGCAATTAATGTACACTGTAGACATGTAACGATGTAATATTGCACAAACGACCATAGAATAACAACTTGGTCACGTGTGGAGAAAGCTACATTTTGTTTGGTGATGTAGAAAAATGAATAATGGTGTAATTTACGTCCTCCAACGTTAAGTCATATCGGACAATGAGTGAAATGGATGAAATGATGCTCAAATGTGCCCAGAGTCCATAGAGCTTAGAGTTCCCCGACATTTGTCTTTTAAGGATAAGAGAAAACCCCGGAAAAACCTTATCCAGATAACTCACCCTGACCGAGATTCGAACTCGGGACCTCTTGAACGTGAGGCAGACACACTACCGAGGCGGGCAAATAGTTTTTAACCCATCAGAAATGCAAATAAAGTTGGAATTTAGATGTAAATCAAAATACTATGAAAATATTTTGGTCTTAAACGCCATTTGGAAATCTCCACACTACCAACATCCCTCTACATACGAGGGTCGATTGATAAATCCCAGGCTTCACATAGAGATGCCACCACTGGGCCAGTTAGACGGAAGACATCATACAGTTTAACTCTAGACTAGCTTCTATCCATGATTATAGGTCAATAGTTTGTTTAGTTTTTCAATGACCGCATTTTGAACAAAGCAAGTGTAATATTTCACGAAAATGAAGGATTTGGAAGAACGAGTAGTGATTAAATACTGATATGTGAAAGGCTTAACGCCTAAAGAAATCAAGGCGGAAATGTACAGCACATTGCAAGACTCTGTCCCTTCATATACAATGATTAAAAGGTTGGTTGTAGAGTTTAAAATGGGACGTACGAGTACTAGTGATGAGCCTCGCTCTGTCCCTTCATATACAATAATTAAAATGTTGGTTGTAGAGTTTAAAATGGGGCGTACGAGCACTAGTGATGGGCCTTGCTCTGTCCCTTCATATACAATAATTAAAAGGTTGGTTGTAGAGTTTAAAATGGGACGTACGAGTACTAGTGATGAGCCTTGCTCTGTCCCTTCATATACAATAATTAAAAGGTTGGTTGTAGAGTTTAAAATGGGACGTACGAGTACTAGTGATGGGCCTCGCTCTGTCCCTTCATATACAATAATTAAAAGGTTGGTTGTAGAGTTTAAAATGTGACGTACGAGTACTAGTGATGAGCCTCGCTCTGTCCCTTCATATACAATAATTAAAAGGTTGGTTGTAGAGTTTAAAATGGGACGTACGAGTACTAGCGATGAGCCTCGCTCTGTCCCTTCATATACAATAATTAAAAGGTTGGTTGTAGAGTTTAAAATGGGACGTACGAGCACTAGTGATGAGCCTCGCTCTGTCCCTTCATATACAATAATTAAAAGGTTGGTTGTAGAGTTTAAAATGAGACGTACGAGCACTAGTGATGAGCCTCGCTCTGTCCCTTCGTATACAATAATTAAAAGGTTGGTTGTAGAGTTTAAAATGGGTCGTACGAGTACTAGCGATGAGCCTCGCTCTGTCCCTTCATATACAATAATTAAAAGGTTGGTTGTAGAGTTTAAAACGGGACGTATGAGTACTAGTGATGACCCTCGCTCTGTCCCTTCATATACAATAATTAAAAGGTTGGTTGTAGAGTTTAAAATGTGACGTACGAGTACTAGTGATGAGCCTCGCTCTGTCCCTTCATATACAATAATTAAAAGGTTGGCTGTAGAGTTTAAAATGGGACGTACGAGTACTAGTGATGAGCCTCGCTCTGTCCCTTCATATACAATAATTAAAAGGTTGGTTGTAGAGTTTAAAATGGGTCGTACGAGTACTAGTGATGAGCCTCGCTCTGTCCCTTCGTATACAATAATTAAAAGGTTGGTTGTAGAGTTTAAAATGGGACGTACGAGCACTAGTGATGAGCCTCGCTCTGTCCCTTCATATACAATAATTAAAAGGTTGGTTGTAGAGTTTAAACTTTGACGTACGAGTACTAGTGACGAGCCTCGCTCTGTCCCTTCATATACATTGATTGAAAGGTTAGTTGTAGAGTTTAAAATGGGACGTACGAGTACTAGTGATGGGCCTTGCTCTGTCCCTTCATATACAATAATTAAAAGGTTGGTTGTAGAGTTTAAAATGGGACGTACGAGTACTAGTGATGAGCCTCGCTCTGTCCCTTCATATACAATAATTAAAAGGTTGGTTGTAGAGTTTAAAATGGGACGTACGAGTACTAGTGATGAGCCTCGCTCTGTCACTTCATATACAATAATTAAAAGGTTGGTTGTAGAGTTTAAAATGGGACGTACGAGTACTAGTGATGGGCCTCGCTCTGTCCCTTCATATACAATAATTAAAAGGTTGGTTGTAGAGTTTAAAATCTGACGTACGAGTACTAGTGATGAGCCTCGCTCTGTC
Organism: Mantis religiosa; assembly: GCA_030765055.1. Classification (NCBI taxonomy): domain Eukaryota; kingdom Metazoa; phylum Arthropoda; class Insecta; order Mantodea; family Mantidae; genus Mantis; species Mantis religiosa. The sequence goes on from CM060955.1 coordinate 158,861,802, forward strand.
CCTTCGTATACAATAATGAAAAGGTTGGTTGTAGAGTTTAAAATGGTTCGTACGAGTACTAGTGATGAGCCTCGCTCTGTCCCTTCGTATACAATAATTAAAAGGTTGGTTGTAGAGTTTAAAATGGGACGTACGAGTACTAGTGATGAGCCTCGCTCTGTCCCTTCATATACAATAATTAAAAGGTTGGTTGTAGAGTTTAAAATGGGACGTACGAGTACTAGTGATGAGCCTCGCTCTGTCCCTTCATATACAATAATTAAAAGGTTGGTTGTAGAGTTTAAAATGGGTCGTACGAGTACTAGTGATGAGCCTCGCGCTGTCCCTTCGTATACAATAATTAAAAGGTTGGTTGTAGAGTTTAAAATGGGACGTACGAGTACTAGTGATGAGCCTCGCTCTGTCCCTTCGTATACAATAATTAAAAGGTTGGTTGTAGAGTTTAAAATGGGACGTACGAGTACTAGTGATGAGCCTCGCTCTGTCCCTTCATATACAATAATTAAAAGGTTGGTTGTAGAGTTTAAAATGGGACGTACGAGTACTAGTGATGAGCCTCGCTCTGTCCCTTTATATACAATAATTAAAAGGTTGGTTGTAGAGTTTATAATGGGTCGTACGAGTACTAGTGATGAGCCTCGCGCTGTCCCTTCGTATACAATAATTAAAAGGTTGGTTGTAGAGTTTAAAATGGGACGTACGGGTACTAGTGATGAGCCTCGCTCTGTCCCTTCGTATACAATAATTAAAAGGTTGGTTATAGAGTTTAAAATGGGACGTACGAGTACTAGTGATGAGCCTCGCTCTGTCCCTTCATATGCAATAATTAAAAGGTTGGTTGTAGAGTTTAAAATGGGACGTACGAGCACTAGTGATGAGCCTCGCTCTGTCCCTTCATATGCAATAATTAAAAGGTTGGTTGTAGAGTTTAAAATGGGACGTACGAGTACTAGTGATGAGCCTCGCTCTGTCCCTTCGTATACAATAATTAAAAGGTTGGTTATAGAGTTTAAAATGGGACGTACGAGTACTAGTGATGAGCCTCGCTCTGTCCCTTCGTATACAATAATTAAAAGGTTGGTTGTAGAGTTTAAAATGGGACGTACGAGTACTAGTGATGAGCCTCGCTCTGTCCCTTCATATACAATAATTAAAAGGTTGGTTATAGAGTTTAAAATGGGACGTACGAGTACTAGTGATGAGCCTCGCTCTGTCCCTTCGTATACAATAATTAAAAGGTTGGTTGTAGAGTTTAAAATGGGACGTACGAGTACTAGTGATGAGCCTCGCTCTGTCCCTTCACATACAATAATTAAAAGGTTGGTTGTAGAGTTTAAAATGGGTCGTACGAGCACTAGTGATGAGTCTCGCTCTGTCCCTTCATATACAATAATTAAAAGGTTGGTTATAGAGTTTAAAATGGGACGTACGAGTACTAGTGATGAGCCTCGCTCTGTCCCTTCGTATACAATAATTAAAAGGTTGGTTGTAGAGTTTAAAATGGGACGTACGAGTACTAGTGATGAGCCTCGCTCTGTCCCTTCATATACAATAATTAAAAGGTTGGTTGTAGAGTTTAAAATGGGACGTACGAGCACTAGTGATGAGCCTCGCTCTGTCCCTTCATATACAATAATTAAAAGGTTGGTTGTAGAGTTTAAAATTTGACGTACGAGTACTAGTGACGAGGCTCGCTCTGGACGCCCTGCGGAAGTCACAACACCAGAGATCATTGAAAAATTTAGCGTTTAGTACTGGAAGACCGCAGATTAAAGTTGTTTGAGATAGCAGAGGCTGTAAATATATCAAAATAACGTGCAAGTAATGTTTTGGGTTTACACAATCTCTGTGCAAAATGTGTGCCGCATTTGTTGACATCTAATCAGAAGTTGCAAAGAAAAAAGATGTTTCTTTTAGAATTTTGGAGCTCTACCGTAAAAATCCCAGTGAATTTTTGAGACAGCTTATTACCATGGATGAAACTAGATACATCGCTACACTCCAGAATGTAAATCACAGTCAAAACAGTTGAATGTGCCAGGTGAACCAACTCCAAAAAGACAAAGTCAATTTTGTCAGCTAACAAGGTTATGGCGAGTGTTCTCTGTGATGCATAGGGAATTTTTAATTGATTACTTGTAAAAGGGTAAAAGTATCACTGGTGACTACTATGCAAGCTTACTGCAGTGTTTGAATGATGAGATGAAAAGACAAAGACCTCATTTGGTAAAGGAAAATCCTGTTTCTTCGCGACAATGCGCTGGTCCATTGTTCAGTCATTGCAATGCGAGAAATGTGCGAAATAAAGTTCAAATTGCCTGTACATATATACTATTCACCAGATCTAACACCTAGTGACTACCACCTGTACCCAAACTTCAAAAATTTTCTTGGAGGATGAAGACTTCACAGCAACGAGGAGGTCATTGATGTGGTAAACAGTTATTTTGAGGATCATCGCACTACGGAGATGGTTTAATTAAATTAGAAGACTGATATGACAAAGAAATTAGTCTTTCAGGAGATTATGTGGAGAAATAAATGAAAATTATCAGCTGACCTAGTGATTTTTTTAAGCAAACTCACTTACAGTGTCTGCAAAGTTATTTTAAGAAAATCAAATTTCCATTTATGTGTTAAAATATATTTTGTATCCATAACGTTTTATTGGGCTATTATTTTGCACTTCAAATTTCCCTCCCCATAAAAACTGGCACTTGGTCCTAGTTGGCTCGCTTACCAAAAGTAGTGAAAGTGGATTGCTCATAGTATTTCTGCTGTATTTAACATTTGCGTTAAATGTTTTGTTCAAAGCACATGTTCTTTAATGAGATACGAAGGCTGTTCAATAAAGAATATTCACAATTTTTTGTTTGTTGGCAGTGTACCTTTACTCATCCTCATAATTTTTATGGTCCTTCTCAAAATAGTCTCCCCTGAATGCGATGTACTTGTCCCAGCGTTTCTGCCAGTCTTCAAAGACAAACTGGAAACCATTTTTGAGAGATCCATCAAAATCTCCTCCGCAGCCTTCACCACTGCTTCTGATGATGGATAATGTCTCCCACAAAGGCGTTTCTTCAAGTTAGGGAATAGAAAAAAGTCACATGGGGCTAAATACGAACTATAGGGAGTGTGAGGGATGCACTTCACGTTGAGTTTTGCAAAATATTCAGCAACAATATTGGCAATATGCGGCCGCGCATTATCGTGGTGCAGCATCAAGCCTGCTTCACGGAAATGTGGTCTTTTGCGCCTGATATGGACTTGCAATGTTTTCAGAACATCCCTGTAGCATTGTCCAGTTACTGATGTGTGTGCAGGTACAACATGCTGATCAACCATTCCATGAATATCAAAGAATGAGATGATCATAACTTTCCCAGCAGAAACAACTACTTTTGCATTTTTGGAGATCAGTGATGAAGGAGATTTCCACATTGAGCTTTGCTGTTTACTCTCAGGATCAAAATGATGTAGCCAAGTTTCATCAGCAGTGATTACGTTTGAAAGAAACTCCAGATCTTCCTTTAACATCAACTTTAACTGCATGCAGACCTACATGCGAATGTCCTTTTGTTCGGGAATCAACAATCTTGGAACCCATCGCGCACAAACACGTCTCATGTGTAATGTTTCTGTCACCAACGTGTGGGTGGCACCCAATGAAATGTTCAGTTTTTCAGAAAGTGATCTGAAGGTAATTCGTCGATCCTCTCTCACAATGGGCCGCGCCGTAGCTCATTGGTTAGACCGCTTAGCTCTCACCAAAGCGGCCCGGATTCGACCCCAGGTGACCGCAAAGTGAGGATTGTGGTGGACAACCCGGCGCTGGGGCGGGTTTCCTCCAGGATCTCCGGTTTCCCCGCCGTCTCATTCCACCGGTTCTCCATCTTCCTCTCATGTATCATCAGTGTCATCACCTGCGGTGCCATATGTAGTAAAAGCGGGCGTTAAGCACTACACATTTCATTTTCTCTCACAATGGCAGCAGCAGTGTTGAGGTTTTCTTCCGTAAGAGCAGAACTGGAGCACCGGGTTCACCTTCCTTTGAAATTGATTGTAACCCCTCTTTAAACATTTTAAACCACCTTCGAGCCTTGCTGTAGGGAAGAACAGACTCTCCATAAGCCTCCTGTAACATTGTGTAGGCCTCAGCTGAAGATTTGTTGAGACGAAAGCAGAATTTCAAAGCCGCATATTGTCCCTCGCGTGTTACCTCCATTACAGCGGTAGACGATACTGAACATGTCTGAACTTGCCTGGTTCTCACAGGCGGCAACCAGGAGTGCCAACAATGAAATTACTACGGCGTGTTTGTTTCACATTAAGCTAACAGAATATAATAAGACTGAATTTTAGTGCGAAAAATTATGACCGTAAAAAAGTTATGATCATTCTTTATTGAACAGCCCTCGTGTATTCTTCTACTTCTATTGTAGTAAGTATTATTTGTAGTATAATGTGTAAAAATGGACTGGAAATAGTTTTGTGTATTTACGTCAGTGCAGGCAACCGTTTGTTTATTCAGTGGGCTGCTATTAATGTTTATACAGTGTTTAAATAACAAATGGTAACTAATTAGGCTCGTTATAAGTTATGATTTCTTGTTTTACAAAATGATACAGACAGATGAGCGTGCCGAGAACCTTTTCTGGGACACTGGGACATTTCTTCATAAAGGGATTCTGGTAACCGAAGTACAAATCAGCTATACTTGGCTTTCAATTACAAATAAAACAGTAGTAACAATGTGCTCGCACCTACAACAAACAATTGAATAAATAAGATGTGATACCCATTGCTCCTTGAACCCCAACTTGACGTAGACTGGAACTTTGACCCACGTGACGTGCGATGCAGATAGACAAGTTTCCTGGATGACGCACCCTATAAAACCTGTTTGCAACATCGTAACTTTGCAATTCTCCAATTCTAAGAAGTGTCTGTATAAAGAGTAATGGAAGGACAATGTCTCTTTGCTGCAGGATCCGTGGGAACTCTTCAATAAGGAAAACAAACACTGGCACGCCAACTATGAACGATTTCTTGGACAATTCTCAATTACGGAAACTAAATGGATCAAACAGACGACATGACAGGTGCTGTTTGCTAACATCGAAGTAATACCTCGTGAGTCACGCATTCAGGGGGTTCCCAGCACCAGTCCAATCTGAGCATGAGTTTTCCATGGCTCCCCTGATCGGTAGGCAAATTACACGTGATATATCATCTGCTACAGCTTTCCTATATTTATTTTCCTTTGTCATTGCATGATTTTTTATTCGTGTCATACTTTCAATTATAAATATAATCAGATTAAGTTCCTCGTAAATTGGTAGAAGCAAATACAAGAATATGCCTTTACTTGATACAAACCTCAAGCACGGACTAGCTATTAACATTAGTGTCACATTAGGTACCTACACGCTGCATTTCTTATGTGAATAATCATGAAGAAGACAACAATACATTTAATATTTGAGATAAACTAAAACGGTTCTTTCATTGCAACAACAGCTGCACGCAGCCACACAACGAAGCACATCACATGTCTCAACATGTCTGTAACTATAAAAGGAAGAAGAAGCCTCTTTTCTTGCGCGCTGGCGAGTCACATGATCAGCTGGCCGCATAACCGGCGCCAAGTGAAATATTCATGCGCCCGACAAACAAATGACGATAATGGCGCAAACAGTATTAGTTATGGATGTTTAGGAAGACGAAGTTTATTAATTAACAGATGGGTTCTTTTACCAACAAAATATATCTACAATCATTTTGACGTAAATATTTGCTGGAGTCTAATAACTTTTACATCATATATTGTTATTAAAAACTGGTGTTATAAATAGAGGGTAATTAATTAACGTTATATTTGATCGTTATGATCCTGTTATTGCGCGCTTCAGTGACTACCCTTGAGTTTCCCAGCTCCGACCTGCACAAGGGCACTTCACGTTCCTACAGCACGTTTCAGTCACGCTTCATTTGTCTTCAATTTTACTATTATGTAATACATTACATAACTTAATAGTTGTTTTGTTTTTCATCGCTATTTGCATGTGGTTAACGTTCAAGCTATTAACATTACTACAAGCAACAAATCATTCACCAATTGGTAAACATCAGCAATCACAAACATTTATGGGTTTCAGCAACACTTAACTTCTTCAGCCTAAGAGACAGAATAAGCAATGAATTTCAAACAATTCTATCGCTATACACACGTTGTTGCTGCGTTCACTATACTGGGAATTGCTTCAATTTTCCTCCTAACTTCACTAAAATCCCACTTTCACGTCATCAAATTCTCACTTTAACTTTACAAAGTGATATCGTTCAACATCCATGGCTACTTATCCAAGTTCTGGCTGTGACCTGACAAAGTACATTAGTTCAACTTCTGTTTCGACTTCACCAAATTCTGTCTCTTCACAAGTATCGTCCGATATGACAAAATGTTGGAGGACGTAACATTAAAATTAAATTTAAAAAAGGGGTTGCTCTGGTTCAACTTCATAAAATGGTCTAATTGAACTTTCACTACGACTTCAGGAAGTTCCCACTGTCAGTTCACAGAGAGATGCAGTTCAACTTGTTCTGTAACTTCACAAGTTTTGACCGTCACTTCACAAAGTGATCTCGTTGAACTTCCACTAACACTTCACCAAGTTCCCAGTGTCAGTTCACAAGTTTTGACCGTCACTTCACAAAGTGATCTCGTAGAACTTCCACTAACACTTCACCAAATTTACAGTGTCAGTAGACAAAGTGATCTCGTTCAACTTCCTCTGCCACTTCACAAGTTTTGACCGTCACTTCACAAAGTGATCTCGTTTAACTTCCACTAACACTTCACCAAGTTCCCAGTGTCAGTTCACAAAGTGATCTTGTTGAACTTCCACTAACACTTCACCAAGTTCCCAGTGTCAAGTTCACAAAGTGATCTCGTTCAACTTCCTCTGGAACTTCACAAGTTTTGACCGTCACTTCACAAGTTTTGACCGTCACTTTACAAAATGTTCTCGAACTTCCACTAAGACTTCACCAAGTTCACAGTGTCAGTTCATAAAGTGATCTCGTTCAACTTCCTCTGCCACTTCACAAGTTTTGACCGTCACTTTACAAAATGATCTCGAACTTCCACTAAGACTTCACCAAGTTCACAGTGTCAGTTCATAAAGTGATCTCGTTCAACTTCCTCTGGAACTTCACAAGTTTTGACCGTCACTTCACAAGTTTTGACCGTCACTTTACAAAATGTTCTCGTTGAACTTCCACTAAGACTTCACCAAGCTCCCAGTGTCGGTTCACAAAGTGACCACGTTCAACATCCTCTGCAGGTTCACGAGTTCTGGCCGTCATTTCACAAAGTGATCTACTTCAACTTTCACTACACTTCACCAAGTTCCCAGTGTCGTTCACAAAGTGACCACGTTCAACTTCTACTGCGACTTCACTTTATACTGTCATATCTGAATAATGATATAAATACTCGTGAAGCAGCCCGGCGGGAACCACTTCTATAACCACCCTATGCTTCCTTCACCAATTAGGAGCTTTGAAGTATATGTCTCAGTTTCTCACCTCCCATCTGTTTACAACACGCTGTAGTTTGAGTCAGATTATTGAGAGATGTTCTGTTCGACAACAGAGTAACTGAACCGTCCGAAGGAGAGGCTACGTCGTCATGTGAAAAATAAAGTGAAGTGATAGTGAACTGTGGAAATAGTTTATAGTGAAGTGACAATATCAGGGTAAATTGAACTAGGTAATGAAGTGACATGAAAACTGAATAACTGGAACCAGGTAACAATACATTTTAGCATGAATTGTACAGAGATTTACTTGGCAATGTTAGAATTGTTACTGAAGTTGGAACTGGATAAGATAGAGAATATTTCAATGTCGAAAACTTGTCATTTATTAAAACTGTAGAACTAAGCTAGTCAATAATAATAATAATAATAATAATAATAATAATAATAATGATAATGATAATGATAATGATAATGATAATGATAATGATAATGATAATGATAATGATAATGATAATGATAATGATAATGATAATGATAATGATAATGATAATGATAATGATAATGATAATGATAATGATAATGATAATGATAATGATAATGATAATGATAATGATAATGATAATGATAATGATAATGATAATGATAATGATAATGATAATGATAATGATAATGATAATGATAATGATAATGATAATGATAATGATAATGATAATAATAATAATAATAATAATAATAATAATAATAATAATAATAATAATAATAATAATAATAATAATAATAATAATAATAATAATAATAATAATAATAATAATAATAATAATAATAATAATAATAATAGAAAATAAAAACAAATTAGCAAAACGGATAAAGCTAATGTCGAAGTTATTAATAGTTATCTTGCATGATAGTAGCAGAATACACAGAATTTTCCATCCGAAGAAATAAAAGCAGGAAAGTGTGAATGTTTTCACAGCATGACGTCAGTAACAAAATGTTGCAGATTAGCCCCAAAGTACGAATGTACTAAAACGGAAAACGACAAAGATGTTTTAATTAGATGATTACTACATTTGTGTTTTCTAGGATCACTAACATTGCATCATAAATATTTAATTAAGTATGAAGTAATTATCAATACGTCCTTATATATACATTCGGTGAGAAGTATCCCATGACTTCGAACAATTATTGCTTTTTTAAACATATCATAAACCTAATGTTCGTCTAGTGGATTTCCTGGGACTTCGTGTCAAAGCTACTCTCACAGCTTCGATATTCTCTGGAGTACGGATTGTGTTGACACGAGTTCGCTTTATGGCCGATAGTTTCAAATTATGTGGTTAGTCTATACACTGTCTGTCTGCAGGGGGCCCACCTCGTACGAAAATGAATACCAAAACGTCGTTGCGTCTCTGCTACGCTCTTCGTTTCCTTGTAAACCAATAGTTTTCAGTATTTTTTGTAGCGTCAACTGGTCTTTGTCCGCCATTTTACTAAACTGAAGCGGTGGAATCACGCATGCGCGATATTGACAATCTGTTGAACCATGCAAGAACTACGGCTAATTGTCACATCATTCCACCGTTGCCAACCAGCAATTAACATATTTATTACATAATTTCAATGTATGACATTTCGTACGCCAATCTGTATAATATTTTAATCAGACTCGTCTTGAACTGCTGAAAACGTGCTTTCTTTTGGATTCGTCGGCCCCGTAACAGGCATTTCTCCCGGTATCGAACTTTTCGGAGAAATTTAATACCTTATCTTGTATATAAAGTAAATTGCATCCGATCTCCTAACCATTATACTAAACTATAAAAAAATCGTATGAAATGAAAGGCAGGCTATTAGTTTTCCAATAGAGAAGGGAGGTATGAAATAGCGGTATAGATTTCTGCTTCACTTCATAATTTACTTTCTGTAATATCACTTGAAGGACATTTAAGTGGTAAAAAGTGAAAAACGCAGAACCATTGGACTGCAAATTTACATATTCTTGTTGAGTGGATCAGAATATAGCTGTTAGGGGGGGGGGGGCATTGCATGTGCAAGACACAAATAGAAACAGCATAAAGAAACAATAACAGTATGATTTCGGGAAATAAATCAGATATAATAAGATATTATAAGTAATTTGAAGACAAAAAGTCATTAATGGATTATATGCATACAAAAATGGAATGGCAAAGAATAAAAAGCTGGTAGATGGGGTAGTATATAGGTTGTTTCAAAAGACACCGAACGAATATATCCGTTTCGAAGTTCTGTTAGGTATAGTTTTATACAACATTAAATATTACATTATTTTGTGATTAGACAGCGCACTGGTGTGTGAACCTTAAAAGTTGTTATTGGGACGCACCGGCCATGAAAACAAAAGCATTACTCCTTGCTCTTTATCAGTGACTCTAGCCTCGCGTTCAGGTAATGAGACAAAGGACAGTTACTTGTGAAAAAGTTGACTAATGACTCGGACAGTTCCAACATTGCTATGATATTAACTGTACAGTACTTTAAACCAGTTACTGTAAAATCAACAGCTTCCTTTTATGTTACAAATGCTTGATTTAGTATTATTAAACACAGAGGAATAAAATGCTTGTCTCATTGCATAAGTCATTTAGTTTTGGTTAACTTTATCTACAATTTGTTCTTTTTATCATTTAATACTTCCATCCTCAACCTCACTAACATTAACTTTCCTCTAAAAGGTTTAAGTTGCATATGTCCACCAGCTTATTTACCGTCATCGACTGTTATAACGCAATGCTGGAACACGTTAAACACTCATAAACAAAGAACTAAAGAATAGCTTCTTTATTGCGGTTTCATAAGTCAAAGAAAGTCTTAATAGCAGGGGCGGTTCCTCCATAAGGTTGCAGGTTTGCGCTACAACCACTGATTCTGAATATACAACAGGTGCATTTGGCACATTAAAGCTGTACTTGTTTGCATTGTTTTATATACAAACATGTTTCAATTACGCTTATCGTCTGTAGCTGCCCATGACTGCAGAAGTCCAAATAAACAGTGATTAGCTGTAGGAGCCGCAGGTTTGCAGCGAAGAGTTAACCTAAGATTTCGCCCAAATGTAGGTTCTCTGAGGGGGTTGCGGGAAGGTGAAGAGATGGGAGTGGCTTCTTATAAATTGCTTACATGGAGGTTTATAAACCTAGCTCCTCCTACTCTTAGCAACGGCTATAGCGTGACCTTCAGGCTTAGCTTCTGTGTGCTCTGCTTTACGAACACAGGGAGAATTTAATTAAATGCATGGAGGTTATTCAGAAGAGAGCTCTGTTAAACAACAACGCCACACTTGTTCAGGCTTCTGGGTTTATGGCCACTTTGAAAGATTATAATTTTGTATTCTGACTGTCTTTCTTCTACAAGATCATGCCCCATGTGGACATTTTGTACAATCAGCTGCAGAAACGAGACTGCAATGCAACATTTGCCATCGCCCAGCTAAACGCATTTAAAAGGGAAGTGCAAAAGGTAAGAAATAGCGTGGATATCGAGGAACACGAAGAAACTGCAATTAAGAGGAGAAGACTAGAAGATCATGATGTGAAAAGAAGAGAAGCTCTTGAAGTATGTGGCATTCTTAGAGAAGCAAATGACAGATTTAGCTTCACGGAACATCTGGTAGCCTCGACTTTGTTTCATCAAGCAAATTTCTAAGACATTTCCAGAGGATTCCCTTAGAGAAACAATAAGGTTCTATCCTTTTATCATTGGAACAAAAATTCGCAGAGAACTGACTGTAATTTACAGTCGAGAGGAATTTCGTGGAATGTCCGGCGCTTTGTGCTTGATGGACTTCATTAAGGAAAACAATTTATGTACCATATTCAGCGAATATGTCAAACTCCTCCGAGTACTGTTAACTATGCCAATGTGTACCGCTGAAGCAGAATGCTGTTTCTCAACTTTAAAAAGAATAAAAACTTTCCTTAGGAACACAATGTCACAGGACCGACTGTCAGCATTAGCAATGCTTTCAATTGAGAGAGAGTTTGTTATGAAGATCAGCGACTTCAACGCAAAAGTTATCGATAGATTCGCCAGGTCTAAGGAGAGTAGAGCAGAGAATCTGTTAAATAGGTGAGTCATTACTACTCTGTATTTTATTTTTCATTTGTGCACCACCAATAATTTAACCCACTAGCCGCCACTGCATTAAGTAGCAGGCTACCATGGAGTATGTCGGTATGATTACAAACAGTTAGCACGCGACACGCTGTGTCACCTACCTGCAAACTTTGATAGTGTGAGGCACGCAGCGTTGTTCCCGTCACTGTCTAATCCACACTCATCTGGAGTATTTTTATGCGGCTATATTGATGGTAAAAGCTATTTATATGTGTCACATAGAACCTGAGCAACTACTTATATATATATATTCGTCGGTGTCGTTGGATACCTTATGTAAATATAACGCCCATTAGGGAAGGTCATGACAAACTGGTGATATTATCAGCTCCATTGTCATATGATGAAATTGTCCAACATATGGAAATTAATTATTCTTTCACACTGGCCGTGTGTAGGCTAAATTGTGGAAACGTAGAGTCAGACTGAAAAATTCAATGCCATAGCCGGGATTTGAACCACGGATCTTCTGGTTTCCGTCCAGCCGCACTACCATTGTGCTACTATGGCCAACGTGCCGATATGACATTAAATTTTCCAACTGACTCGTATTTTACCGGTAAACCACTTAGGAGTTCTCATAAACACATGAGACAGCTACCTTAATGACGACTTACTATGCTGTAAGTACTTTAAGACCCGGACTTTATAGTAAACCACTAGGAGTTCTCATAAACACATGAGACAACTACCTTAATGGCGACTTACTATGCTGTAAGTACTTTAAGGCCCGGGCTTTATAGTAAACCACTAGGAGTTCTCATAAACACATGAGACAACTACCTTAATGACGGATTACTATGCTGTAAGTACTTTAAGGCCCGGGCTTTATAGTAAACCACTAGGAGTTCTCATAAACACATGAGACAACTACCTTAATGACGACTTACTATGCTGTAAGTACTTTAAGACCCGGACTTTATAGTAAACCAGTAAGAGTTCTCATAAACACATGAGACAACTACCTTAATGACGACTTACTATGCTGTAAGTACTTTAAGGTCCGGGCTTTATAGTAAACCACTAGGAGTTCTCATAAACACATGAGACAACTACCTTAATGACGACTTACTATGCTGTAAGTACTTTAAGGCCCGGGCTTTATAGTAAACCATTAGGAGTTCTCATAAACACATGAGACAACTACCTTAATGGCGACTTACTATGCTGTAAGTACTTTAAGGTCCGTGCTTTATAGTAAACCACTAGGAGTTCTCATAAACACATGAGACAACTACCTTAATGGCGACTTACTATGCTGTAAGTACTCTAAGGTCCGGGCTTTATAGTAAACCACTAGGAGTTCTCATACACACAAGAGACATCTACCTTAATGACGACTTACTATGCTGTAAGTATTTTAAGACCCGGACTTTATAGTAAACCACTAGGAGTTCTCATAAACACATGAGACAACTACCTTAATGACGACTTACTATGCTGTAAGTACTTTAAGACCCGGACTTTATAGTAAACCACTAGGAGTTCTCATAAACACAAGAGACATCTACCTTAATGACGACTTACTATGCTGTAAGTACTTTAAGACCCGGACTTTATAGTAAACCACTAGGAGTTCTCATAAACACATGAAACAACTACCTTAATGACGACTTACTATGCTGTAAGTACTTTAAGGCCCGGGCTTTATAGTAAACCACTAGGAGTTCTCATAAACACATGAGACAACTACCTTAATGACGACTTACTATGCTGTAAGTACTTTAAGGCCCGGGCTTTATAGTAAACCATTAGGAGTTCTCATAACCACATGAGACAAATACCTTAATGGCGACTTACTATGCTGTAAGTACTTTAAGGTCCGGGCTTTATAGTAAACCACTAGGAGTTCTCATAAACACATGAGACAACTACCTTAATGGCGACTTACTATGCTGTAAGTACTTTAAGGACCGGGCTTTATAGTTAACCACTATTAGGTTAATTAATGGAAATTAATTATTCTTTCACACTGGCCGTGTGTAGGCTAAATTGTGGAAACGTAGAGTCAGACTGAAAAATTCAATGCCAACATATACCGAGCGGGGTAGCTCAGGCTGTAGCCCGCATTCGGCAGACCTGGGTTTGATTCCTGTGGCAGACCTACCTCACTCATGGGTTTTTTCGGGGTTTTCCCGGCAGCCAAATACTCGGTAGGTTAATTACATTCCCCGAATTTTCTATCCCTCCATTTAATCTCCATTATAATTTCACATCATTCCTCATCTGGTGGGGTTTTCCAGGGTAAAACAGTCGGGGGGGTCTCGGCGGTGCATGACAAGATGATATGCTCCTGTTAAACACTTCCTTCTTCGGTAAGACCGTCACCGGTCTCGTGGTATGGCTGTTGTTCTGACCTGCCAGGTAAAACGCCCGGACCCTGTCTTCTGTACTGTCGTGGCTTCTTGGGAGAAGTGCCCAGGTACAACAGGTCACATTTGGGTCTCCTTGCCGAATCCCCTCCGTAAAGTAGTACAGGCCAGAACAACATCAATTGATCCATTTTTTTTCGCAGTACAATTCTCAGAGTAACTTTTATTGCAGCATTGCGGAAGATCTCACTTCACGTTATGTTTCATCACATCTTCTCTGATTTGTGTCCATATTACAATGGTACGGAGGTAAGCCAAGTCCATTTATTTCAGTTATGGAATCTATTGTACACCTTTTGAACTTATCCTTTTCTCTCTTAATTATGTTGTACAACACTGGTTTTTATATCATAGTTCTATTACTATCATAACAAAGAACAGTTTTTAAATAAGCAAGCCTCGGAGCACATGTAGCGACTTGGCAGTGGCAATGTGTTAACATTTTCCACCCCTTCCTTGTCACTGGGAGGGGTAGCGCTAAGGTAAGTTATGTTTCAAGTGAAACTACACAAACCTTATGAGGCTGGCCCCGTAGCTCAATCGTGATACAATAATGTTTCTGGGTGCACACAATTCCACGTTGGGACGCCAATTTGATGCAAATAATTTAATGGCGAACGATGTTCCACTTGACAATATAGTTTGAAGCACTTTTGTCTAGCTCAGGGTAAAACAATGAGGTTTCTCTCAGGGTATGCGTGGATGTGTGTGAGAAGGATGTTTTAATAACACTGGAATGCCCGTTTCCAACTTATTTATTTACTGCTTCTTCTTTCAAAACATCGAAATGAAAGTTGCCGACCAAGGGTTACCGATCTCTGTTTAGAGTTACTGACGGCAGAATGTTCATTACTCGATAAACTTTATTCGTTCCTCATATATATATATGAACCGACAAATATTCAAGACAGAACCAGAGGACTGCCCTAATGGGCTTCACGCCTCGGACCGCTCTAATCGGCCTCACGCCGAAGACTGTTCTGATCGGCCTCATGCCGAAGACTGTTCTGATCTGCCTCACGCCGAAGACTGTTCTGATCGGCCTCACGCCGAAGACTGTTCTGATCGGCCTCACGCCGAAGACTGTTCTGATCGGCCTCACGCCTCGGACCGCTCTAATCGGCCTCACGCCGAAGACTGTTCTGATCGGCCTCATGCCGAAGACTGTTCTGATCTGCCTCACGCCGAAGACTGTTCTGATCGGCCTCACGCCGAAGACTGTTCTGATCGGCCTCACGCCGAAGACTGTTCTGATCGGCCTCACGCCGAAGACTGTTCTGATCGGCCTCACGCCGAAGACTGTTCTGATCGGCCTCACGCCGAAGACTGTTCTGATCGGCCTCACGCCGAAGACTGTTCTGATCGGCCTCACGCCGAAGACTGTTCTGATCGGCCTCACGCCGAAGACTGTTCTGATCGGCCTCACGCCGAAGACTGTTCTGATCGGCCTCACGCCGAAGACTGTTCTGATCGGCCTCACGCCGAAGACTGTTCTGATCGGCCTCACGCCGAAGACTGTTCTGATCGGCCTCACGCCGAAGACTGTTCTGATCGGCCTCACGCCGAAAACTGTTCTGATCGGCCTCACGCCGAAAACTGTTCTGATCGGCCTCACGCCGAAGACTGTTCTAATCTGCCTCACGCCGAAGACTGTTCTAATCTGCCTCACGCCGAAGACTGTTCTAATCTGCCTCACGCCGAAGACTGTTCTAATCTGCCTCACGCCGAAGACTGTTCTAATCTGCCTCACGCCGAAGACTGTTCTGATCGGCCTCACGCCGAAGACTGTTCTGATCCGCCTCACGCCGAAGACTGTTCTGATCAGCCTCACGCCGAAGACTGTTCTGATCGGCCTCACGCCGAAAACTGTTCTGATCGGCCTCACGCCGAAGACTGTTCTGATCGGCCTCACGCCGAAGACTGTTCTGATCGGCCTCACGCTGAAAACTGTTCTGATCGGCCTCACGCCGAAGACTGTTCTGATCGGCCTCACGCCGAAGACTGTTCTGATCGGCCTCACGCCGAAGACTGTTCTGATCGGCCTCACGCCGAAGACTGTTCTAATCTGCCTCACGCCGAAGACTGTTCTGACCGGCCTCACGCCGAAGACGTTTCTAATCGCTTGCAAGCCACGGAGTACCTTTCTCCACAGCTGCGCGATGGTGTGTCACTTTCACTTACAGGAAAGCCCTCTTCATTCAACCAAAATCCCTTTGTGGCTGTTTTGTCATGCCATTCAGAATGATCCAAAGAATTTCCTATTCATAGAAGTCAAGTGAGCCCCTTTGGAAATCTGCTAAGGACGCTGTTTCTTACATTGCTTTTGTTATAACAACTTTCCCCACAACTGCTGGACACAACTGGCCTTGCCCTTGTTGTAACAAAGAACCAACATCCCTTTGACATCCATCATGATTCTTTACTTCTGGCAAACCTTAATTTCGGTATCAATCGGTAGAGCGCCTGCCTGCCGGTCTCAGGGTTCCATTCCCGCCTGGGGATGGGGATTTTTCTCCGACCAAGATAATTCCTCATCTTTCCCAGAATCTGGAAGTATGAATGAGAGTGCGAATGTGTACATGATCTAATGATTAAAATTCAACGAATACGAGTTAACACTTCAATATGTTCCTAAGGAGAACGGCCGCCGATATGACCATTGGAGTTAAAGGCGGACTATAAATGGAAGAAAAAAAAACTTTATCATTTCTAAGTAATTCGATTCAAAATCAACATGTAACTCCGGCCCGGGGCCATCCTTAAATTAAGGATGATCCTTGACCCATTTCCTACGTTGAAACATTGAAGCAGTTGAAATGGGTACGAATTGTATGCATCAGAAACCAGAAACTAGCACCGCTACGTGATAACAAACCTAGCAGAAAGATGGCTTAGGATTGTAGAACTCTCACTTTGAAGATTAGAATCATTTTTGTAAAAACACATTTGAAACAGACTTTTGCTTCTAAACGACTTAAGTTATGGGATGACATCTAAGAAGGAGAGATGTAGGACAATCAGAAAATAAGGTAAATACACAGTTTCAATTCCCCTTCGAATAAGGGCTCTGTTACTTGTAAATGAAAAAAAAAAAAAAAAAAAAAAATAGTAGAGTTATTCTTTGGGCATCATGAAGCTATCTACAGTTATACAATTATGAAATAACAGCGCATTAAGCGTGTACTATTTAAACTTACAAATAAAAAGAGGTTATTTATTCTCTGAAAGTCAGCTGTATGTTGACAAGGGCATGGCAGTTCCTTATGTAACTCCACGCATGAAAACAAAAGACGTGGACACAGCGTTGTTTTCTATAACAATGGAGAAAAAGTGAACTTGAAAATAGAAAAATAGCATCAACACAAAAACCACAAGGTTACAAGGCGACACAAAAACTAAAGCAATTTGCACCGTGAAAATTTATGGAACGGTGGAAAGGTTTCTTGATGGGTGTGCCAAATGTTTGTGGTCAATCTGTCCTGCTCAGGTTTTTTTTTCTTGTTAACCCTGTTCTTGCTAAAGTGTAAATTGTTTCACATTTCCATGGTCCTCTAGGAAATTTCCTACGTCCACCGGTTTGCAGCACGGCATCTTCAAGTCTTCTGGTACATTTACGTGGCTTCCTGCTGGAGTTGTGATTTTAATTTCTGAACCGTGACCGAAAGACGGTTAACACAAATCTGGTATTTAAATTCAACATTTCGACCAAAACATTTGACTATCATTTAAAGTCTACTGTCTTCCCTTGAAACTACAATAAGATAATGTTTATCTTGAAGTAGGTAGAGCAATAAGTGTTTGTACAAGAGTAGAGAAAGTCATGTGCACATCACGTAACGACCAAAACATTTGACTATCACTTAAAGTCTACTGTCTTCCCTTGTAACTACAATAAGATAATGCTTATCTTGAAGTAGATAGAGCAATAAGTGCTTGTACAAGAGTAGAGAAAGTCATGTATACATCACGTAACGACCAAAACATTTGACTATCACTTAAAGTCTACTGTATTCCCTTGTAACTACACTAAGATGTTTATCTTGAAGTAGATAGAACAATAAGTGTTTGTACAAGAGTAGAAAAAGTCACTATACATCACATAACGACCAAAACATTTGACTATCACATAAAGTCTACTGTATTCCCTTGTAACTACAATAAGATAATGTTTATCTTGAAGTAGGTAGAGCAATAAGTGTTTGTACAAGAGTAGAGAAAGTCATGTATACATCACATAACGACCAAAACTTTTGACTATCACATAAAGTCTACTGTATTCCCTTGTAACTACAATAAGATAATGTTTATCTTGAAGTAGGTACAGCAATAAGTGTTTGTACAAGAGTAGAGAACGTCATGTATACATCACATAACGACCAAAACTTTTGACTATCACATAAAGTCTACTGTATTCCCTTGTAACTACAATAAGATAATGTTTATCTTGAAGTAGGTAGAGCAATAAGTGTTTGTACAAGAGTAGAGAAAGTCATGTATACATCACATAACGACCAAAACTTTTGACTATCACATAAAGTCTACTGTATTCCCTTGTAACTACAATAAGATAATGTTTATCTTGAAGTAGGTACAGCAATAAGTGTTTGTACAAGAGTAGAGAAAGTCATGTATACATCACATAATGACCAAAACTTTTGACTATCACATAAAGTCTACTGTATTCCCTTGTGACCACAATAAGATAATGTTTATCTTGAAGTAGATAGAGCAATAAGTGTTTGTACAAGAGTAGAGAAAGTCATGTATACATCACAAAACGACCAAAACATTTGACTATCACTTAAAGTCTACTGTATTCCCTTGTAACTACAATAAGATAATGTTTATCTTGAAGTAGATAGAGCAATAAGTGTTTGTACAAGAGTAGAGAAAGTCATGTATACATCACATAACGACCAAAACATTTGACTATCACTTAAAGTCTACTGTATTCCCTTGTAACTACAATAAGATGTTTATCCTGAAGTAGATAGAGCAATAAGTGCATGTATAAGAGTAGAGAAAGTCATGTGAGTCCAAGCCACCGTATTTTTCTATCGGTTCTCAAATATTTAAAAAACGAAAATGTTTCGAAGGATATTGAAATGAAGTACCATTGGCATTTAACAGAGATTTTGACTCAGAGACTAACTGGTACCTCCTCCGGGAACTGTCTGCCTAACCAACGTTAATTTCCCTTCGCCAAATACAGTGCGATCCATATAAATCTGAACCATTTCAATAGGTCGTAATTTCCCTTTGAAAAGCTCGTAGAATGTAGAAATTTGTTTTCATGATCTCAGTAGCTCTTTCAGAATTGACAACACTGACAACTGCTGACAGTTGACAGTCTGAAATGTGCCGTCATGACGGCAACATGCGGTACTCACTACGAGAGCGTGTTTACATTTTGAAAACATATTGGAAGACAAATTCCTTGGTAACAGCACAACGGGAAATTCGAAGAGAATTTAATGTACGCGATGTTCCGACAAAGACAACAATTTTATCGCTCGTAAGAAAGCTGGAGACAACTGGTATACTCATTAGTGAGAGTGGAAAACATAGACCGTCATCTGTTACAGATGTTCGCAGAAGGCTATTGAATTCTCTAAACAAATCGTTGTGTCGATTGAGTCAGGAATCAGTGTCTTCATATGGAACATGTCAAAGAGCTACGACCTTACAGAGTGCATATGGTGCAACAACTGAAAGAAGCAGAATCAGTTACTGTCGATTGTCTCAGGGTACTCTTATTCCACGTCCAGACATTCTCTCCATAACGTGGTTAACAGATGAGGCATAGTTTCATCTGCCACGCTACATAAACACACAAATCACCAGATATTGGGCTGCTGTAAACCCCCAAGTGATCCACGAATCCCCACTGCATGAGGAAAAGGTTGGGGTATGGTGCGCGGTGTCATCTTCCAGGATCGTTGGTCCCATTTTCTTTGATGCAACTGTAGACACTGAAGTTTATATGGGTATCTTCAAGACATTTGTGGAACAGCTGGATGATATCGAATTGAGAAAAGTTTATTTCCAGCAAGATGGAGCAACGTGCCATATATCTAAAGTCACCATAGAACTTGTAACCAGTTTCTTTGATAATCGAATAATCTCAAAAGGTCTGTGGCCCCCAGATCCTCTGGCCTAACCTCACCGGATTTTTTCTTGTGGGGGTATCTAAAAATACAGTGTACAGGAATAGGCCACAGACAATTTATATACTCAAGGAATCCATTCGAACCGAAATAAGTAACACTGGCGAGGATACTCTCCATAAAACTTCAGGTAATATGGTGAGACGAGTACAAACACGTATAGATGCTGGTGGAGGACACTTCCAACATTTTCTCTGAGATGTAAATAGTGTAATGTAATCTCACAATTGTGTATTATATTCTCCCAAAGTTGCATATGTGTCCTATTATTGATTCAAAGGTTATGGCCTATTGAAATGGTTCAGATTTATATGGATCGCACTATAGATATCTAAAACCGATCAGTTGAAGTGTTTCTTTTTCTTTCGCCCCTCCCATATGTTTACAACAGGGTCGTTATAGTTTGAGGTAATTTAGTTTGTAATTTGTAATTTATTTCTCATCTTTTCTTTTACATCATCAAATGGAAAGACAAAATCAAGATTACAATTATAAAATCCATACTGGAAAATGCTATATATTCCTAAATCCTGAAAATCCTACCATGTTGCCTTCCACTGAATAATAATTCGGTCCCCATACACCTAACCGTAGGTTTTCGTGTATTGGAAGTCCTCTACTCCTTTTTACACATTCTGTCATTTCACCTAACCTAATCTACATTTTTCTCAATTGTTCTTAGCCATCTCTCTTTAACTTTTCCTAAATAATTCCCTATATTTATCCTGTTCTTTTCCCCTTTTACTAAAAATCTTTTTCTAATTACTACTTCGCCCCCCCCCCCAAACTGTCCCATTTACGTAGCCAGGCCTGCTCTCTCCAGATATTTGTTTGACTACAATATAATATACAATGGAAATCTGCATTCTCTTCTCCACACAATGGACATTTATCTAGCTCCCTCTCTTGACCTGTACCTTTCTGACCCATTTACGTAGCCAGGCCTGCTCTCTCCATATCTTTGTTTGACTACAATATAATATGCAATGGAAATCTGCATTCTCTTCTCCACACAATGGACATTTATCTAGCTCCCTCTCTTGACCTATACCTTTCTGTCCCATTTACGTAGCCAGGTCAGCTCTCTCCATATCTTTGTTTGACTACAATATAATATACAATGGAAATCTGCATTCTCTTCTCCACACAATGGACATTTATCTACCTCCCTCTCTTGACCTATACCTTTCAAGTTTCTCACTCCTGTTCTCGCCCAAGCAAAACCTTCTCGCCCTAACTTACTACATATATCTATACATCCTTCCCTCCCCCAAGTTGTTTTTATTTCTCTATATAACCTCAGTGAGCCTTTGTCACTTGTACTGGTAAAATTGTCTTGTCTGTCAGTATCTTCTAATATTAGCTTAACTTCTTTCCAGAAGCCTCTATATCCATACTCTGCATTTATCCAACAATGACCCATACCTATCTGCTTCAACACGTCATTCATTTTATGTGCCCAAGACCCACCCCAGTTACTTCTCTTTTGAATATGAAAACAAATTTAGTTTAAAACATGGGGGAAGGAGAGTACAAATTGATGTGTGCCTTGCATGGAACATCTGTAAGGTACTATACCAACCTTTTGAGCATTTTCCCAGTTTAAAACACGAAAAGTCATTTACTGTAAACCCAAATTTCTTTAATTTGCGCTATCTTTGTTTCACGCGTTAGTGCAATTGTTTTATATCAGAGATCAGAGCGTTTCACGTTTGTTTTATGTCAAAAAACACAAGTCTTTGGTGCAGTAGGCTAAGTAAGACCTGATGTTGTGTAACTATGTTGCATTTAAGCTTGACTTTTCGCAATGTATTGTGTAGAAATAAATGGTCCACTAAGCCGAGGTCACACAAAACAGTGATTTTCTCCAAGTGTTAGGCGATTCCATACTTCAAGTTCAAGGCACATTTGTTAGGTTTTAGTGTTATGTAACGCTACCTCATGTGTCATCACGTGGAAAATCCGTTCTGATGGGCCCATGAGGAAAGATTGAAACAAACTCATACAGCACGACACTTGGTGAATAAAAACACAACTTTAGATCGACCTGACAGGAAATTTGGGGGGTGTAATTAACATACCCAGGATTAGCCTGGCGGCCCGGGGAAACCCCCGAAAAAACCATAGACCAGTAAGGGTGGCCACGGAATCTACGAGGGCAGTTTTTATTTCAACTTCCGACAGGCTATCAATAAAAGACAAATTCATAGAAAAAACTTTTATTACCAAAAGTTTTGTACAGTTATGGTTAATTTTCAACATAATAACGGAAAAAGATTATTGACCTATTCATGGTATCTGTGAACAAGTCTTGAAATACCACCTGCAAAAAATTTGCCGCCAATGATTTCAAATGAGGATTGATATTGTTTTAAAGGTGCATCCATTGTTGTGATTGTGGTTTTGCTTCCGGTGTGTCATCCGGTCGTTATCACGATGAAGGAGAGAACTTCTGGAGATGAAACTTGGATCCAATACAGCACACCGACAACATTTTTTGCAGAGACTATTTCAAGGCTTGTCCACAGATAGAATAAATGTCTCAATCTTGTCGGTGATTATGTTGAAAAGTAACCATAAGTGTATAAAATTTTGTTACTAAAATAATTGTTTTATATGAATTTCTCTTTTATTTATAGCCTATCGGAGGTTGAAAAGAAAAACAGCTCTCGTAACCCAGATCTGAATACGAGCCATTTTGCTCGGTGAATAAGACCAGAAGTTATAAAAGCTTACCTTTTGAGGTTTTTCATTAAAATATTCCAAAACAATATCTTCATTCACACCTCTGATATATTACATCTTTTCCAATCATAGAATACAGCATCCTCCTTTCCGTATGTAGATTTTCTTGGTAACAAATCAAATGAAATACTCTTGACTTGCCCCAGTACTTTGGCATGGATAACTTCTCTTCTTTCAATATAGTTCTATTAGCATTTGTTTTCTTAATTAGTATGTCTCAATCAATTGTCCAGAGGTAGTCCTAGTCGGGCGGGGCTTTCCCCGTCCGGGTGTCATATGCCGCAGTACCTAGCCGCTTTGCGGCTTAACCTGCGAAATGAACTAGTAGATCCATGTTCTGCTGGGGTGTTTGAAATCGTTGACTGTTTGAAATTTTGGAGAGGTTTGGAATGGGTTGCCCCTCTTTGTCGTGGGCAGCTGTACTTAATCGTTCTCCCTTTTTGGGAGACACGAATTAGTTTTTTGCCCCGTTTTGGATACGGGTTGTGTAGCGCTTGGTCCTTTGGCGTAGAGGTTGTTCCCAGAGACATCTGGGGTTTTCCTTGGGTTACCCAAGGGGTCCCAGGACGTCTCTCGGCAGTCTGAAGGACGGCAAGCGCCTTTGATCTCTCGGGTCATACCTTCCCAGGGAGTTCACTAAAGGGTTGGGGTGCATTTGGATTTTCTCGTACATTGATCGTGCCCTCTCGCGAATGACATCGACAATGTACGGGATCTGGGAGTGCTCATGTAGGATATGAGCCGGGAATCTCCAGCCTGTATCGTAGATGATGCGTAGTGCCTTGTTCTGCAGCGTCTGGAGTCTGACGAAAGTGGTATTAGCCACTGTTCCCCAGATCTCACAGCCGTACAGAATCATAGGTGGAATGATCGCCCGATACAGTTGGAGTTTGAGACGGATCGGCATGGTTGATCTGAAGATAGGGTATAGGCTCCGGAGTGCGACGTGCCCCAGCTGGACCTTGCCCTTGACGTGCGGAACGTAAGTTAACTTACGGTCCAGCGTCACCCCGAGATACTTCGCCGTTTGCACCCAAGGGATTCGACGGCGCCGTAAAACGAAGTTCTGCTGCAACCGGTTGGCTATGGTTTTCGCCAGGAGAATAGCAGAGCTCTTCTCCGGGTTATCAATCAATTGTCCTAAGTTGTTATTCAAACTATACCAACAATTAAAACAAATAACTAACCAACTTCGTTTCTCTCATATTAGGTATAAGCCAACGATGTTTGTGACATGCATCCAGCTGGCTTTGGTCTGTATTCTAGAATATAAAGTACAAATAAATTTGTTATTTTATTATAGTTTAATTGAAGATATGTCCGGAAAAACGGGCTAATCCTCAAAATAAAGTATTTTGCGATAAGTGCTGCCCTCTGTTGTTGCGGCAGAGCGCTATCTGTTCTTGTGTTGGTCTATCCTCCAGCAATTATATTACGCTAAATACAGAGAGGTGAAGTTCTTGCGTTTCGTGATATGCTACTCGTATAATCTCAAAAATGGACCAACCTGTTCATCCTCTGTGCCTGCCATTTAGTGGCCGATCAAAGATTTTTACCTTGTGACCGTGACTTCAGCCTTATGAAGAGAAAAAAAGAGGCAAGCAGTTTACATTTATGTTTCAGATCAGTGAATGAAGCTAGTGAAAAAAGAAAAAAAAAAAAAAACACGGTAAAGAATCCTTTTCATGTTGTCAAAATGACAGCTACCATGTTCATTTCTGCAAAGCCTCTTCTGTATGAACTACAGAGAAGAGCAGATTCAGAATTAGGACAAAATATGCTCTTGAGCGAGGTGGCATGCATGAAAGTATTTAAAGACCACCTCTCTAAGCTATATTTTAAATACATTTACGGTGATATTGAGGATTATGACATTTTGAACATTAAAAGGAAAATATCTGGCAAACCTTCGCTTACATGATATTTCGTCCAAAATAGAATGGTCAAAGACCTACAAATCCTGCGAAATTAAAGGACTCACAGGATTTGATGACTTATATCTAACCAGTTTATAATGAGTACTACAAAACTCTTAAATCTGAGACCACAGCTTCTCATAATATTACTGATGAACCTTTATCAGCTTAGCTACAGCTAAAAAGCTTGCACCTACTTTCCAAAATGATATACGTATTGAAAACTGGAATAATCCGATGTTTAAAAATGCCAGAAGACATATTTAATTATTAATTTTACCTAAAATGTATGTAAAACGTATCTAGAATAAAACGGACAAAGAAGCTGACAAAGGTTACCACTATATTTTTCTTATTTTATTTTTATTAAGTTTATTACATGATTCGTGTTTTGGGGTCTATTAAGGATAACACTGATAAAATATGCTGCATTCTTAAGACTCATATTCTCAGAGATGAAATAAAATAATGTTAATGATTTCTTTCAGCCTCATTCACAAAACCTGTTTTTCTCCATTTAAAAAATGTGCGTTAACCCACTTTTCCGGGCATGTCTTCAATTACAAGAGTAGCAAACCTTTTTAATGTTTAGGGTAAGTATTGGATAACACATTGTATGGTACAAGACTTATTTATACATTTATGGAAACTAACAAACCTTAAAATACATTTTTATTCACTACTACCATAAATAATTATGATATCATGAATTTTTCTGCGCATGTCCTGTGAAGTTTTTCATTCTTAATTATTTTTAGTGACTAGCACACCATTAGAAATAGACAAAGATCTCGTTAGAGCACACAATACACATCAATTTGTTTGTGCCAGTAACCATTCACAAATACTCTTTGCTTTTGCTTTGTATTTTCGAAATCTACTTCCCTTCAGTAACAAACTGCTGTTTCATTTTACTGCTGGTCGTGGAAATCTTGGGATTTTATAGCCATCACATAGGCATTCACTTAAAATGGCTACCAACTTAATCAAAAGGAAGTAAGTAAATATTGGAACAGTTTGTAGAAGGCTGCAATGAAACTGAAGTTGACTTTGTATTTGCGGACAATCCTGTGATTCTCGGCGTTCCATTCCATATTGAGAATGAAACACCGCTTTACTTTGCTTAGAGGGCTCCTCGCTACGGTTAAATCTCTATTACGGGTCTTAAATCTACGAGAGCTGTTCAATAAAGAACTATCATAATTTTTTTAAGGTCATAATTTTTCGCACTAAAATTCAATCTTATTATATTCGGTTAGCTTAATGTGAAACAAACACGCCGTAGTAGTTTCATTGTTGGGACTGGTGGCTCCCGCCTGTGAGAACCAGGCAAGTTCAGACATGTTCAGTATCGCCTACCACTGCAATGGAGGTAACATGTAGTTAAAGTTAATGTTAGAGGAAGATCCGGAGTTTCTTGCAAACGTAATCACTGCTGATGAAACTTGGTTACATCATTTTGATCCTGAGAGCAAACAGCAAAGCTCAGTGTGGAAATCTCCTTC
The DNA here is from genome assembly GCA_030765055.1 of Mantis religiosa. NCBI lineage: Eukaryota > Metazoa > Arthropoda > Insecta > Mantodea > Mantidae > Mantis > Mantis religiosa. The sequence goes on from CM060955.1 coordinate 158,888,209, forward strand.
ATCACCAACCCCCAAAAAGCAAAACTGGTTGCTTCTGCTGGGAAAGTTGTGGTCATCTCATTCTTTGATATTCATGGAATGGTTTATCAGCATGTTGTACCTGCACACACATCAGTAACTGGGCAATACTACAGGGATGTCCTGAAAACATTGCAAGTCCATATCAGGAGCAAAAGACCACATTTCCATGAAGCAGGCTGGATGCTGCACCACGATACTGCGCGGCTGTATATTACCAATGTTGTTGCTGAATATCTTGCAAAAATCAACGTGAAGTGCATCCCTCACCCTCCCTATAGTCCGGATTTAGCCCCATGTGACCTTTTTCTATTCCCTAACTTGAAGAAACGCCTTCTAGGGAGGCATTGTCCATCATCAGAAGCAATGGTGAAGGCTGCGGAGGCGATTTTGAAGGATCTCTCAAAAATGGTTTCCAGCATGTCTCTGAAGACTGACAGAAGCCCTGGGACAAGTGAATCGTATTCAGGGGAGACTATTTTGAGAAGGAGCATCAAAATTATGAGGATGAGTAAAGGTACGTTGTCAGGAAAAAAGTTGTGCTCATTCATTATTGAACAGTCCTGGTAGAATGTAAGATAGAACTGAAACAAAACGAATTGTACTAGCAACAACTTATTATACCTAAAATAATATTTACCTCTATAGTAAATGTTGAAGACGTCCTCCATCCTCCATAAATCAGAACTCAACACGTCGTTCCATGTTACTGACCACTCGATGGAGGCCTCTGTTGTCAATAGCTTGAATCTCTTTTTGATGTTGTGCTTCAGGTCGTCCAATGTCTGAGGAAGTGTGGCGTAAACCCTGTCTTTTAAGTAACCCCATAGAAAGAGGTCCAGCAATGTCAAATCTGGAGATCTCGGTGGCCACAGGTTCCTGGAAATTATGCGTTCGTCAAAGAAACTTGCAATTAGTTCCGTGTATTCATTTGATGTATGGCATTTAGTGCCATCTTGCTGAAAATATCGTTCACTCAGCTCTACATAGTCCAGTTGTTCAACAAACTCCATGAAAATCAGTCGTTACTCTGCAGTGTTCACAGTCTGGTTAAAAATAAAATGGCTCCACTATTCTCTGAGTGGATATTGCCACCTAACTCCGATTTTAACGGGGTGCATAGGTGCTTCATGGATGACGTGTCGATTTTCGATAGCGTGAGTTCTGTGAGTTCACATAACCGGATAAATGGAATCATACTTCATCTGTGAACCATGTGATGGACAATATGACACATGAACGTCTGAGCCAACGACAATAATTCAATCTTTTATCCTTATCTGGTTCCTGTAGCTGATGACTAGGGCCCGGATTTTGATGAAAAGTCATCTTTTTTCTGAGTAGTCACAGACGATGCTTATTGTAAATTAAGTGCATTCTGGAGCAAATACGTTAGATATATATGCTTTTTATTGGTCATAAAAACGTATTTTTCCCACATTTTTATAATAAAGTCATTTTTTAACATTTAGATGCATTTTCCAGTCATTTTCTTTATTTTTCACGAATTTATTGGGCATTTTCATCTGTAGCCAGCATTCGGGAGGCCCGCGTTCGATTCCCATGGCCGACCTGACCCTGACCCATTGGCTTTACCGTCTTTCTTTAAAAATAATATGTGATTAAGTATGAAAAGTTTATAAATTTATAAAAAAATGATGATGTAAATATATTTGGTAATTTAAATAAGTAAAAATATATGTAATTTTATGACTGGCCGTAGTAATAATTTTATGACGTAATGTTGTGACGTGGAATTAAATCGGTCAATCACTAAATTAAGATAGAAGTAACGATGGTTACGAAAAATCAATAATCTTGGTAGAGATGTTTTGTAATTGTGAGTGTGATGAATAGTGATGCAGAATCAAGAACATTTATGTAATTGTTTGAAACTGTTTGAATATAACAAAGTAAGAATTTATCGATATGTTGGAAGTGACTGGGAAAGGAAGTTCAAGTAAAATGTAATTCAAATAATACAATTAAATAGTTACAAAAGTTGACTTCTCCGAAACTTTATTCCGAACCACGCCTGAAACCAAGATTCTCATGACTCTTATTTAAGCAAACACAATCATCAATAAACAAATTAAAATACAACGAATTAATCCTGTTATATCTGACTTCTCGACATAGGTTTTGCATCCCATCTCAAATATAGAAATCCCGCACCAAATTGCGTCCGAACGTGTGGCTGACTAAGATGGAGACAAATTAACTACAAACACAGAAATCCTGTCTCACTTTGTAAGTGTGGTAAACATGTAATTAACATAGGTCAGCGTCGTAACAGTACTGGTGCATTTATGACGCATCAAATCGAGGAATCGCCGATTACATCATCCAATGGACTTCAGGAGCTAGAAGTGTAGCAGTTTGTGAGGTGTGTAAATTTGTTGTGTTGTGGAGACAAATTAACTACAAACATAGAAATGTTTGTTAGGTCATTTTTTTTTTTTTTACATTTTATGTGCACTTTTTTTCCATTTTAAAGGCATTTTATAGCTCATTTTTAGAGAATTATTAGGTCAACAACTTCCCTACTGATGAACAACCGTAACGCTACATGGCTTTAGGTCTGCACTTCTAGCAGCTTTCTCACACATTGAGTAGGTGTGCAGATGTATTACTTTATCTTGACAGGAATCCTGCGCGGTAGGGATGAGTAGCAATTGTGGTGGGGATAGTGCACCTATCGCCACAATGCGTCACACGCGTAAGATTACGAGAGGGGAGGGCGGTGCATAAGGTGTCTAAAAACAAATTTCATTCTCGAAGCCAGTTTTGCAGCTCTTATAAACTAAGTTGTAATTCTTACTATGGCAGTAATCTTCACGCTTTTGTTCGATCTTAAATAGTACATAGGCATTTGGAACAAAACCCTGTTCTCCTCCAGCAGGCATGATAAACAACTGTCGGCCTTTCAATATCGCTGCAGATTCCCTGTAACGTATTTCACTCCAGGCATATGGTCCAGTATGTGCTGTATTTATATAAGTTTCATCCATATAAACTATATAAACTTCACTTCGATATCTCCGAATATTTCGTAAATACTTAAGCCTTTTTGCACGTATGTTGCGATTATCAATTAAAATTTGTCTGTCACGCTTAGTGCTTTTTTTTCCAAATAATCCTAGCTTCAAAAGAACTCTTCTTAATGTTCAGACACTGCCTTGGAAGTCAGTAGAATTTTTAAGCTTCATAAGCACTTTCTTCAAAGTTGGTCTTTGTTTTTCTGTGTTTTAAAAATTATTCATAGTTCATCTAACTACTTCTGAATTAAAACATCCAAATTAGATTTTGTGCATGTTCTTAATCTTTGTTTACTGGGCATAGAGAAGGACGTTGTTGCACTAGCACCAATGGCTTTTCTTTCCTTAATAACTCTCCTAAACTGCTTTCAGACACAACTGTTGCCTCAGATACCCTTCCCCAGATTTTTATAGCTGACCCAGACCATTGTTCCTTTCGTATAAATCTATGGATATTGGTTATTACTTCTCGTGTTTTTAAATGTGCTGCTAGGAGGCGTCATTTATAAATGCTCTCTTGGAACCAGGAGACAAGCACATTTTGAAACAAGCTGTAGTGTTACCGAGTAGCTCTGCACGTGTTTAGTTGCTCGCAACTGGTACGCAAATGACCTGCGCTCCCCTCCAGTTGCAACCGTTCTGAGGTGGACTCGTCCAGATACCACTGCGCAGCGCTCTGCACTTTTCAAGATAAAAAAATACATCTGTACGCTGTCTCCTGCGACAAACGTCTTAATGACTTTTTGGGTGACTGCTCCAGTCGTGCTCTTACGTCAACAACAACCATGAGAAGACTAGATGAATGATGCTTGCCTTTCTAACTTACAAGAGATCTAATTGTTTCCAATTTGTTTACCAGTCCCAGTATTGTGTTTCTTTTGAGAGGATTGCGAACACCAAATTCTCTCTGGTAAGACCTTTGAGTAGCTGTAATTGAATTACTAATCCAGTATTGCTGCACAAGGAAGAGTCGCTGATTTAATGTGTCATGCATTTTCACGTTGGCTAAAACAAAATGTTGGAAACAGTTGCCAACAATAACAATTAGGGATAAAACATCTGCGCATCTAGTAACAAGAAATCGAAGCTCCAGAACATTTGGCTTGATTTAGTGCTAAAACTGGGTCATTGAATGAGTTTCCAACGAGTAATTAAGGAAAGAAAAGTGTAACTTCTATATAAACCACTATAATATACAGCATAACCGGCTTTCCGAAGCAAACCTGAAAAACGCCCTCTCCCCGGTTCACTTTAACCCTAGTAAACGGAGGATAAAGAAATATGTGAGGACAGAAATTCATGTGAAAACAATATCTATTTTTGTATGTAGATTAGCTTTCCTAGGGTGAGCTTCAAATCTTCGGGAGGTGTTAGTCTTACATTGTTAAATACATTGTTACTTGCTGACTACCAAGTAAGGACAAAGAATTACATAAGCTACGCGGACCTTCAGTAACCGTAGAAAAGTTGTACATGTTCCATATGATATGTTTTTACACAATCTATAATGGCAGAGAAAAACTTCCGCATTAACACTGCATTATCAACCACAAAAACCAACTCGAAGGTTATTTTTTTCTTTAATTTACGTCCTCCAACGTTAAGTCATATTGGACGATAAATGAAATTATGTTCAAGTGAGTACAGGGTACATAAAGCTTAGAGCTACCAGACATTCATTTTAGGAAAAGGGAAAACCTCCAACGTTAAGTCATATCGGGCGATGATGAAATAATCAAATGCGTACAGGGTACATAGAGCTTAGAGTTAACAGATATTCATTTTTCAGGATAAGAGAAAACCTCCAACGTTAAGTCATATCAGACGACGAATGAAATGATGTTAAAATGAGTACAGGGTACATAGAGCTTAGAGTTACCAGACATTCATCTTTCAGGATAAGAGAAGACCTCCAACGTTAAGTCATATCAGACGATGAATGAAATGAATTTCAAATGAGTATAGGGTACATAGAGCTTAGAGTTACCAGACATTCATCTTTCAGGATAAGGGAAGACCTCCAACGTTAAGTCATATCGGACGATGAATGAAATGATGTTAAAATGAGTACAGGGTACATAGAGCTTAGAGTTACCAGACATTCATCTTTCAGGATAAGGGAAGACCTCCAACGTTAAGTCATATCAGACGATGAATGAAATGATGTTCAAATGAGTATAGGGTACATAGAGCTTAGAGTTACCAGACATTCATCTTTCAGGATAAGGGAAGACCTCCAACGTTAAGTCATATCAGACGATGAATGAAATGATGTTCAAATGAGTACAGGATACATAGAGCTTAGAGTTACCAGACATTCATCTTTCAGGATAAGGGAAGACCTCCAACGTTAAGTCATATCAGACGATGGATGAAATGATGTTCAAATGAGTATAGGGTACATAGAGCTTAGAGTTACCAGACATTCGCTTTTCAGGATAAGGGAAAACCTCCAATGTTAAGTCATATAGGACGATGAATGAAATGATACTCAAGTGAGTGCAGGGTACATAGAGCTTAGAGTTACAGGGACGTGCAACTCGAAGGTTGCACAGAAATATCTAACGACTTTCTCAACTCGGGTACAAATATTTCTTAACAAACGTTATTCTTCTATCTGCTTTTGTCAATCGAGATAAACTGTGGAGATAGTGTTTTATTAAACACTTCCTGGTTGGTAGAATCACATTAGGAGGGTAATTTAGCCTTAAGCGATATATGGATATTTTTAGGAGCTGGTCGTCATGTAATAGATTTAAATTTCCCTTCTACTGGCAAGAATAGGAGGAGAGCAACTTGGCCTCTGAAAAACCACACTGCGTTCAAGAAGTCACTCATTATGATAGGAAAGTTTGAATTTTGTGTGCTCCATAATTGGTCCAATATTGTAGGAGAGGTGCAGAAATGACATCATATGGATGGTTCCAACTAGATTCTGCTATTACCCATACAGCAGAAGTTCATGAATAAATTATGGAGATGTTTGAAGTTAGAATGATTAGTGCTAGTGTACGGCCCTCTCGCGCCCCCGATCTAATAGTGTGTGGGGTAATCTGAAAGACAAATCCTTATATATTGGAAGAACTAATCAACATATTAGAATTTAAATCACAAACATCATAGTGGTTTAAATTAATTGCTTAGCCGAGGATTGACGACATTTTCAGCACTTCTGTAAGGTAAGAGTATCATAAAAGCTTTACACTCGGATTTTATGTTCCAGCAAGGCCGGCTGAGACACCCCCAATCGCGCACAGGTGAAACACCGTGCGCCGGTTAGGTTTTAACTGCAAAATCCTGTAGTTTATTGTTTTATCTAACTTACACTTATAATGGAATTTAATTGTTCTTTCACACTAGCCGTGTGTAGGACGCACAATGAGAGGGTACAGCCAGACTGAAATATTCAATGCCATAGCCGGGATTTGAACCACCGATCTTCTAAAGATCCGTGAATCAGAAGATCTGTGGTTCAAATCCCGGCTATGGCATTGAACTTTTCAGTCTGGCTCTACCCTTTCATAGTGCCTCCTACACACGGCTAGTGTGAAAGAACAATTAATTTCCATAAATTGTACGTAATAATGGTCCGAACTATAAAGCCCGGGCCTTAAAGTACTTACAGGATTGTAAGTCGCCATTAAGGTAGTTGTCTCATGTGTTTATGAGAACTCCTAGTTGTTTACTATAAAGTCCGGGCCTTAAAGTACTTACAGCATAGTAAGTCGTCATTAAGGTAGTTGTCTCATGTGTTTATGAGAACACCTAGTGGTTTACTATAAAGCCCGGGTCTTAAAGTACTTACAGCATAGTAAGTCGTCATTAAGGTAGTTGTCTCATGTGTTTATGAGAACTCCTAGTGGTTTACTATAAAGCCGGGGTCTTAAAGTACTTACAGCATAGTAAGTCGTCATTAAGGTAGTTGTCTCATGTGTTTATGAGAACTCCTAGTGGTTTACGATAAAGGCCGGGTCTTAAAGTACTTACAGCATAGTAAGTCGTCATTAAGGTAGTTGTCTCATGTGTTTATGAGAACTCCTAGTGGTTTACTATAAAGTCAGGGCCTTAAAGTACTTACAGCATGGTACGCCGCCGTTAAGGTAGTTGTCTCATGTGTTTATGAGAACTCCTAGTGGTTTACTATAAAGCCTGGGCCTGGAAGTACTTACAGCATAGTAAGTCGTGATTAAGGTAGTTGTCTCATGTGTTTATGAGAACTCCTAGTGGTTTACTATAAAGTCAGGGCCTTAAAGTACTTACAGCTTAGTAAGTCGTCATTAAGGTAGTTGTCTCATGTGTTTATGAGAACTCCTAGTGGTTTACTATAAAGCCCGGGTCTTAAAGTACTTACAGCATAGTAAGTCGTCATTAAGGTAGTTGTCTCATGTGTTTATGAGAACTTCTAGTGGTTTACTATAAAGCCCTAGCCTTAAAGTACTTACAGCATAGTACGTCGCCGTTAAGGTAGTTGTCTCATGTGTTTATGAGAACTCCTAGTGGTTTACTATAAAGTCCGGGCCTTAAAGTACTTACAGCATAGTAAGTCGTCATTGAGGTAGTTGTCTCATGTGTTTATGAGAACTCCTAGTGGTTTACTATAAAGCCCGGGTCTTAAAGTACTTACAGCATAGTAAGTCGTAATTAAGGTAGTTGTCTCATGTGTTTATGAGAACTCCTAGTGGTTTACTATAAGGTCAGGGCCTTAAAGTACTTACAGCATGGTACGCCGCCGTTAAGGTAGTTGTCTCATGGGTTTATGAGAACTCCTAGTGGTTTACTATAAAGCCTGGGCCTGGAAGTACTTACAGCATAGTAAGTCGTCATTAAGGTAGTTGTCTCATGTGTTTATGAGAACTCCTATTGGTTTACAATAAAGCCTGGGCCTTAAAGTACTTACAGCAAAGTAAGTTGCCATTAAGGTAGTTGTCTCATGTGTTTATGAGAACTCCTAGTGGTTTACTATAAAGTCCGGACCTTAAAATACTTACAGCATAGTAAGTCGTCATTAAGGTAGTTGTCTCATGTGTTTATGAGAACTCCTAGTGGTTTACTATAAAGTCCGGACCTTAAAGTACTTACAGCAAAGTAAGTCGCCATTAAGGTAGTTGTCTCATGTGTTTATGAGAACTCCTAGTGGTTTACTATAAAGCCCGGACCTTAAAGTACTTACAGCATAGTAAGTCGTCATTAAGGTAGTTGTCTCATGTGTTTATGAGAACTCCTAGTAGTTTACTATAAAGTCCGGACCTTAAAGTACTTACAGCATAGTAAGTCGTCATTAAGGTAGTTGTTTCATGTGTTAATGAGAACTCTAGTGGTTTACTATAAAGCCCGAGCCTTAAAGTACTTACAGCATAGTAAGTCGCCATTAAGGTAGTAGTCTCATGTGTTTATGAGAACTCCTAGTGGTTTACTATAAAGCCCGGGCCTTAAAGTACTTACAGCATAGTAAGTCGTCATTGAGGTAGTTGTCTCATGTGTTTATGAGAACTTCTAGTGGTTTACTATAAAGCCCGGGCCTTAAAGTACTTACAGCATAGTAAGTCGTCATTAAGGTAGTTGTCTCATGTGTTTATGAGAACTCCTAGTGGTTTACTATAAAGCCCGGACCTTAAAGTACTTACAGCATAGTAAGTCGCCATTAAGGTAGTTGTCTCATGTGTTTATGAGAACTTCTAGTGGTTTACCATAAAGCCCGGGCCTTAAAGTACTTACAGCATAGTAAGTCGTCATTAAGGTAGTTGTCTCATGTGTTTATGAGAACTCCTAGTGGTTTACAATAAAGCCTGGGCCTTAAAGTACTTACAGCAAAGTAAGTTGCCATTAAGGTAGTTGTCTCATGTGTTTATGAGAACTCCTAGTGGTTTACTATAAAGTCCGGACCTTAAAATACTTACAGCATAGTAAGTCGTCATTAAGGTAGTTGTCTCATGTGTTTATGAGAACTCCTAGTGGTTTACTATAAAGTCCGGACCTTAAAGTACTTACAGCAAAGTAAGTCGCCATTAAGCTAGTTGTCTCATGTGTTTATGAGAACTCCTAGTGGTTTACTATAAAGCCCGGACCTTAAAGTACTTACAGCATAGTAAGTCGTCATTAAGGTAGTTGTCTCATGTGTTTATGAGAACTCCTAGTAGTTTACTATAAAGTCCGGACCTTAAAGTACTTACAGCATAGTAAGTCGTCATTAAGGTAGTTGTTTCATGTGTTAATGAGAACTCTAGTGGTTTACTATAAAGCCCGAGCCTTAAAGTACTTACAGCATAGTAAGTCGCCATTAAGGTAGTAGTCTCATGTGTTTATGAGAACTCCTAGTGGTTTACTATAAAGCCCGGGCCTTAAAGTACTTACAGCATAGTAAGTCGTCATTGAGGTAGTTGTCTCATGTGTTTATGAGAACTTCTAGTGGTTTACTATAAAGCCCGGGCCTTAAAGTACTTACAGCATAGTAAGTCGTCATTAAGGTAGTTGTCTCATGTGTTTATGAGAACTCCTAGTGGTTAACTATAAAGCCCGGGCCTAAAAGTACTTACAGCATAGTAAGTCGTCATTAAGGTAATTGTCTCATGTGTTTATGAGAACTCCTAGTGGTTTACTATAAAGTCCGGACCTTAAAGTACTTACAGCATAGTAAGTCGTCATTAAGGTAGTTGTCTCATGTGTTTATGAGAACTCCTAGTGGTTTACTATAAAGTCCGGACCTTAAAGTACTTACAGCATAGTAAGTCGTCATTAAGGTAGTTGTCTCATGTGTTTATGAGAACTCCTAGTGGTTTACTATAAAGTCCGGACCTTAAAGTACTTACAGCATAGTAGGTCGTCATTAAGGTAGTTGTCTCATGTGTTTATGAGAACTCCTAGTGGTTTACTATAAAGTCCGGACCTTAAAGTACTTACAGCATAGTAAGTCGTCATTAAGGTAGTTGTCTCATGTGTTTATGAGAACTCCTAGTGGTTAACTATAAAGCCCGGGCCTTAAAGTACTTACAACATAGTAAGTCGTCATTAAGGTGGTTGTCTCATGTGTTTATGAGAACTCCTAGTGGTTTACTATAAAGTCCGGACCTTAAAGTACTTACAGCATAGTAAGTCGTCATTAAGGTAGTTGTCTCATGTGTTTATGAGAACCCCTAGTGGTTTACTATAAAGTCCGGACCTTAATGTACTTACAGCATAGTAAGTCGTCATTAAGGTAGTTGTCTCATGTGTTTATGAGAACTCCTAGTGGTTTACTATAAAGCCCGGGCCTTAAAGTACTTACAGCATAGTAAGTCGTCATTAAGGTAGTTGTCTCATGTGTTTATGAGAACTCCTAGTGGTTTACCGGAAAAACACGAGTCAGTTGGAGAATTTAATGTCATGTTGGCACGTTGGCCATAGTAGCTCAATGGTTTAGGGCGGCTGGACCAGACGATCCGTTGTTCAAATCCCGGCTATGGCATTGACATTTTCAGTCTGGCTCTACCCTTACACTTATAAGCTTAAACATTCGTAAAAGCGTTGTTATTACATAACTACTTGTAGGTACAATGGGAATATGCAGTATATGAGGCTTAAGTAACAGTCAAATCTTTTAAGAGTTGGTGGATATGTGATACCTTTGGCATTCTATTCTCTTTGCAAAGACAAGTGATAAATAATAACTATTTAAATTTTAAAAAATATATGACGGTTTTAGAATGGTCTAAAAAGTACAAACTAACCTCTCTTGGTCTTACAGAGACTCCAAGGCGGCCGGGGTTTGATCCCAGGTGATCGCAAGGTGAGATTTGTGGTGGACAACATGGCGTTGGGGCGGGTTTTCTCCGAGATCTCCGGTTTCCCCCACCATCTCATTCCACCGGTGCTCCATCTTCCACTCATGTATCATCAGTGTCATCGCCTGCGGTGCCGTATGTAGTAAAAGCGGGCGTTAAATACTACACATATCACAGATACTGTCGTTAGGAAAGTACTTGTAAGATTTAGAAGGAAAAATGTGTGGTATACACGTGTTAGAAAATACGAAGATCGTCTGATAAGTCCTGGGCCTCATACAGAGATGGCGCCACTCAACTTTGATTTGCGTAGTCGTATTGCCTTTCAAAAGCAAATAGTTAATGACAGCTCGATACTCGATTTTGTCCATTTTCATAAAAACACTCGCATCAACCAACACCAACTCCAATACTCAGACCATAATACGGATTCCAAGATGGCGCCCGTCGAAGCCTAGCGGCTCTGGTTACGCAGAATATGAAACTATACACAATGGACATAATATAATCCATATTACGGAGCAGCGAGGTAACTCCTAAGCATTTATCACTTTATACTTTCAACTAAAACGTGTAATAACATAAATAAAGAGCATCATGACAAATCCTAAGAGCTTATCACATTATATAGTAGCACGACCAGTACTATGCATTTTCCACCTTATACTTCCAATCAAAATTTAATTTATAAGGCATGACAACTCATAAGCATTAAACACAGCAAACTTTATCTTATTGGACTGTATCATCCTATCGCCTGTAGCAAGTACTAAAGTTTCTTTTACATTGTTTACATGGTAACCTTTTCTGGCAAGGACATACTACTTATACTATAATATTTAAGAGAACTCACCAGATGGTCCAGTTTACTCCAATTGTCACGTTTGAAGGTGTCAAGTTCCCTCACACTGCAAGATTCATTTAAAATTTTCCACTGGTAGGCTCATAATATTTCTTCTAGGTTATGAAATACTTTGAAACTTATTAAGTGAAGGAACATCAGTGAAGCTGTTATTGAAAAGAACGTAACTAATCGTCTTTAATAATGACTATCAATGGGTTAAAATCTCCTCACCACTTCGGTTCAAAACTGTCAACAACAGCTTGTGCACACCAAATATTAAAATTATCTTCACTCTCTGTAAAATGTGTTGGATGCATTCTTCAGGATATCGCATTTTCTGGTTGAGCTTTAATGTGTGATAGGGTGGCTGATTCTTAAAAATCGTGGGGTAGGCATCATCTATTAATTTTGGTACTTTTCGAAGGGCACGAATTGGTTCACTATCATTTACTGGAAATATGTCTTCCTTAACCTCAAAGCACTGTTCAAAATGATGAATACAAACTACAATTTTGTCATTTACTTTAAAATCTTTACGATGTATGTTCCTGGTCCACTTATCCCATTACGATTTTTCCTTCGCAAATTTAAATGTCGTGTGAGTTATACTGCCATAGTTAGATTGCAGCTGGGAACACAACAACGATGCATTTCGACAATACTTCACTGTATATATTTAGGTAAACGTTATCACTTTATGTCAAATACTTAACTATAAACTAACTCGTTAGTCATTAATTGCCACTGTAATATGAATTACATTAATTCTTCAAACACACAAAGTAAACAAACACACACTTTACTCTGTAGATATAACCACAACATAACAAGCTGGGCCACGAGCGCCGCCATTTTTCCTACAATCGATTCTCGTATTATGGTCTGAGTATTGGAGTTGGTGTTGCATCAACTCACTCAAACGACTGTTACATAACAACTGAGCGTCAGAATGGGCTGAAACTTTTGTAACTGTCAACAGATGAACAGCGAAATTCGTCTCTCAAACTCTTACGCCCACGTTTAAATTCAGCTGTCCAAAATTTCACTGTGGTAAATGATGGTACAGAGTCCCCATACACAGAATCCAACTCATCTTTTATTTGCGTAGGCGTATTGCCTTTCAAAAATAAATATTTAATGACAGCTCGATACTCGATTTTGCCCATTTTCATAAAGACGCATCAACTCACTCAAACGGCTGTTACATAACAAGTGAGCGTTCAAAATGGCTGAAACTTTTGTGAGTAACTGTCAACAGATGAACTGCGAAATTAGTCTCCCAAACTCTTACGTCCACGTTTAAATTCATCTGCCTAAAACTTCACTGTGGTAAATGATGGTACAGAGCCCCCATACACAGAATCCGACTAAAATTGTTTTTGAAAAAGGTCTTGTTATTTCTTAGGTCGGAAACCTTTCAGATTACCCTCGTATTTTATAAGTATCAGCCGACATGTCAATTTTCAGTGACTACCACCTTTTCCCGACCCTCAAAAAGTTTCTTATAGAACATCATTTGGCAAAGAAAAAAACATTCTTTTTTCACAACAATGCTCCGGCTCGTCGTTCAGTCATCGCAATGGGACAAATACGCGAAATGAAGTTCGAATTTCTTGACCTTCTACCCTATTCGCCAGATCTAGCACACAGTGACTACAATTTTCGGGTATAGTAAACGCCTTCTATCCTGCGCTTTGAAACTAGCATTGTGGTGTAAATCCTTAACGGAAGAGTTTTTGGGCATAAAGGAATCAACTACAACTTAGTTAGTCGGCAATATGCCTTTTTGGTTGTGCGAAAATTGCACTATCATCTAGTTCTGAGCAATGTTTAAAGTTAAATGTCTCATCACAAAGTTTGTTTAAAAAGGATTGCAACATTTGTACCGAACGAACAAAGACAAAAAAGTGAGTTACTTAAAAAAAAAGTTGCTAGGGGTCCCGTGTTCGATTCCCGGCGGTGGGGGCCAGGATTTTTCTACGTCCAAGATAATTCCTCATCTTACCCAGAGTCAGGAAATATGAATGAGAGTGTGAATGTGTACGTGATGTAATGATTAAAACCCAACGAATACGAGTTAACAGCTTCGATATGTTCCAAAGGAGAACGACCGCCGATATGACCATTGCAGCTAAAGGCGGAGTATAAATGTGTACGTGATCTAATGATTAAAACCCAACGAATACGAGTTAACACCTTCGATATGTTCCAAAGGAGAACGGTCGCCGATATGACCATTGTAGTTAAAGGCGGGGTATAAATGTGTACCTGATCTAATGATTAAAACCCAACGAATACGAGTTAACACCTTCGATATGTTCCAAAGGAGAACGGTCGCCGATATGACCATTGTAGTTAAAGGCGGGGTATAAATGTGTACCTGATCTAATGATTAAAACCCAACGATTACAGGTTAACACCTTCGATATGTTCCAAAGGAGAACGGTCGCCGATATGACCATTGTAGTTAAAGGCGGGGTATAAATGTGTACCTGATCTAATGATTAAAACCCAACGATTACAGGTTAACACCTTCGATATGTTCCAAAGGAGAACGGTCGCCGATATGACCATTGTAGTTAAAGGCGGGGTATAAATGTGTACCTGATCTAATGATTAAAACCCAACGATTACAGGTTAACACCTTCGATATGTTCCAAAGGAGAACGGCCGCCGATATGATCATTGTAGTTAAAGGCGGGTATAAATGTGTACGTGATCTAATGATTAAAACCCAACAAATACGAGTTAACACCTTCGATATGTTCCAAAGGAGAACGGCCGCCGATATGACCATTGGAGTTAAAGGCGAGGTATAAATGTGTACGTGATCTAATGATTAAAACCCAACGATTACAGGTTAACACCTTCGATATGTTCCAAAGGAGAACGGCCGCCGATATGATCATTGTAGTTAAAGGCGGGGTATAAATGTGTACGTGATCTAATGATTAAAACCCAACGAATACGAGTTAACACCTTCGATATGTTCCAAAGGAGAACGGTCGCCGATATGACCATTGTAGTTAAAGGCGAGGTATAAATGTGTACGTGATCTAATGATTAAAACCCAACGATTACAGGTTAACACCTTCGATATGTTCCAAAGGAGAACGGCCGCCGATATGATCATTGTAGTTAAAGGCGGGGTATAAATGTGTACGTGATCTAATGATTAAAACCCAACGAATACGAGTTAACACCTTCGATATGTTCCAAAGGAGAACGGCCGCCGATATGATCATTGTAGTTAAAGGCGGGGTATAAATGTGTACGTGATCTAATGATTAAAACCCAACGAATACGAGTTAACACCTTCGATATGTTCCAAAGGAGAACGGCCGCCGATATGATCATTGTAGTTAAAGGCGGAGTATAAATGTGTACGTGATCTAATGATTAAAACCCAACGAATACGAGTTAACACCTTCGATATGTTCCAAAGGAGAACGGTCGCCGATATGACCATTGTAGTTAAAGGCGAGGTATAAATGTGTACGTGATCTAATGATTAAAACCCAACGAATACGAGTTAACACCTTCGATATGTTCCAAAGGAGAACGGCCGCCGATATGATCATTGTAGTTAAAGGCGGGGTATAAATGGGTACGTGATCTAATGATTAAAACCCAACGAATACGAGTTAACAGCTTCGATATGTTCCAAAGGAGAACGGCCGCCGATATGACCATTGCAGTTAAAGGCGGGGTATAAATGTGTACGTGATCTAATGATTAAAACCCAACGAATACGAGTTAACACCTTCGATATGTTCCAAAGGAGAACGGCCGCCGATATGATCATTGTAGTTAAAGGCGGGGTATAAATGTGTACGTGATCTAATGATTAAAACCCAACGAATACGAGTTAACACCTTCGATATGTTCCAAAGGAGAACGGCCGCCGATATGATCATTGTAGTTAAAGGCGGAGTATAAATGTGTACGTGATCTAATGATTAAAATCCAACGAATACGAGTTAACACCTTCGATATGTTCCAAAGGAGAACGGTCGCCGATATGACCATTGTAGTTAAAGGCGAGGTATAAATGTGTACGTGATCTAATGATTAAAACCCAACGAATACGAGTTAACACCTTCGATATGTTCCAAAGGAGAACGGCCGCCGATATGATCATTGTAGTTAAAGGCGGGGTATAAATGTGTACGTGATCTAATGATTAAAACCCAACGAATACGAGTTAACAGCTTCGATATGTTCCAAAGGAGAACGGCCGCCGATATGACCATTGCAGTTAAAGGCGGGGTATAAATGTGTACGTGATCTAATGATTAAAACCCAACGAATACGAGTTAACACCTTCGATATGTTCCAAAGGAGAACGGTCGCCGATATGACCATTGTAGTTAAAGGCGAGGTATAAATGTGTACGTGATCTAATGATTAAAACCCAACGAATACGAGTTAACACCTTCGATATGTTCCAAAGGAGAACGGCCGCCGATATGATCATTGTAGTTAAAGGCGGGGTATAAATGTGTACGTGATCTAATGATTAAAACCCAACGAATACGAGTTAACACCTTCGATATGTTCCAAAGGAGAACGGCCGCCGATATGACCATTGTAGTTAAAGGCGGGGTATAAATGTGTACGTGATCTAATGATTAAAAACCAACGAATACGAGTAAACACCTTCGATATGTTCCAAAGGAGAATGGCCGCCTTATGACCATTGTAGTTAAAGGCGAGGTATAAATGTGTACGTGATCTAATGATTAAAACCCAACGATTACAGGTTAACACCTTCGATATGTTCCAAAGGAGAACGACCGCCGATATGACCATTGTAGTTAAAGGCGAGGTATAAATGTGTACGTGATCTAATGATTAAAACCCAACGAATACGAGTTAACACCTTCGATATGTTCCAAAGGAGAACGGTCGCCGATATGACCATTGTAGTTAAAGGCGAGGTATAAATGTGTACGTGATCCAATGATTAAAACCCAACGAATACGAGTTAACACCTTCGATATGTTCCAAAGGAGAACGTCCGCCGATATGACCATTGTAGTTAAAGGCGGGGTATAAATGTGTCCGTGATCTAATGATTAAAACCCAACGAATACGAGTTAACACCTTCGATATGTTCCAAAGGAGAACGACCGCCGATATAACCATTGTAGTTAAAGGCGGGGTATAAATGTGTACGTGATCTAATGATTAAAACCCAACGAATGCGAGTTAACACCTTCGATATGTTCCAAAGGAGAACGACCGCCCATATGACCATTGTAGTTAAAGGCGGGGTATAAATGTGTACGTGATCTAATGATTAAAACCCAACGAATACGAGTTAACACCTTCGATATGTTCCAAAGGAGAACGGTCGCCGATATGACCATTGTAGTTAAAGGCGGGGTATAAATGTGTACCTGATCTAATGATTAAAACCCAACGAATACGAGTTAACACCTTCGATATGTTCCAAAGGAGAACGGTCGCCGATATGACCATTGTAGTTAAAGGCGGGGTATAAATGTGTACCTGATCTAATGATTAAAACCCAACGATTACAGGTTAACACCTTCGATATGTTCCAAAGGAGAACGGTCGCCGATATGACCATTGTAGTTAAAGGCGGGGTATAAATGTGTACCTGATCTAATGATTAAAACCCAACGATTACAGGTTAACACCTTCGATATGTTCCAAAGGAGAACGGTCGCCGATATGACCATTGTAGTTAAAGGCAGGGTATAAATGTGTACCTGATCTAATGATTAAAACCCAACGATTACAGGTTAACACCTTCGATATGTTCCAAAGGAGAACGGCCGCCGATATGATCATTGTAGTTAAAGGCGGGGTATAAATGTGTACGTGATCTAATGATTAAAACCCAACAAATACGAGTTAACACCTTCGATATGTTCCAAAGGAGAACGGCCGCCGATATGACCATTGGAGTTAAAGGCGAGGTATAAATGTGTACGTGATCTAATGATTAAAACCCAACGATTACAGGTTAACACCTTCGATATGTTCCAAAGGAGAACGGCCGCCGATATGATCATTGTAGTTAAAGGCGGGGTATAAATGTGTACGTGATCTAATGATTAAAACCCAACGAATACGAGTTAACACCTTCGATATGTTCCAAAGGAGAACGGTCGCCGATATGACCATTGTAGTTAAAGGCGAGGTATAAATGTGTACGTGATCTAATGATTAAAACCCAACGATTACAGGTTAACACCTTCGATATGTTCCAAAGGAGAACGGCCGCCGATATGATCATTGTAGTTAAAGGCGGGGTATAAATGTGTACGTGATCTAATGATTAAAACCCAACGAATACGAGTTAACACCTTCGATATGTTCCAAAGGAGAACGGCCGCCGATATGATCATTGTAGTTAAAGGCGGGGTATAAATGTGTACGTGATCTAATGATTAAAACCCAACGAATACGAGTTAACACCTTCGATATGTTCCAAAGGAGAACGGCCGCCGATATGATCATTGTAGTTAAAGGCGGAGTATAAATGTGTACGTGATCTAATGATTAAAACCCAACGAATACGAGTTAACACCTTCGATATGTTCCAAAGGAGAACGGTCGCCGATATGACCATTGTAGTTAAAGGCGAGGTATAAATGTGTACGTGATCTAATGATTAAAACCCAACGAATACGAGTTAACACCTTCGATATGTTCCAAAGGAGAACGGCCGCCGATATGATCATTGTAGTTAAAGGCGGGGTATAAATGTGTACGTGATCTAATGATTAAAACCCAACGAATACGAGTTAACAGCTTCGATATGTTCCAAAGGAGAACGGCCGCCGATATGACCATTGCAGTTAAAGGCGGGGTATAAATGTGTACGTGATCTAATGATTAAAACCCAACGAATACGAGTTAACACCTTCGATATGTTCCAAAGGAGAACGGTCGCCGATATGACCATTGTAGTTAAAGGCGAGGTATAAATGTGTACGTGATCTAATGATTAAAACCCAACGAATACGAGTTAACACCTTCGATATGTTCCAAAGGAGAACGGCCGCCGATATGATCATTGTAGTTAAAGGCGGGGTATAAATGTGTACGTGATCTAATGATTAAAACCCAACGAATACGAGTTAACACCTTCGATATGTTCCAAAGGAGAACGGCCGCCGATATGACCATTGTAGTTAAAGGCGGGGTATAAATGTGTACGTGATCTAATGATTAAAACCCAACGAATACGAGTAAACACCTTCGATATGTTCCAAAGGAGAATGGCCGCCTTATGACCATTGTAGTTAAAGGCGAGGTATAAATGTGTACGTGATCTAATGATTAAAACCCAACGATTACAGGTTAACACCTTCGATATGTTCCAAAGGAGAACGACCGCCGATATGACCATTGTAGTTAAAGGCGAGGTATAAATGTGTACGTGATCTAATGATTAAAACCCAACGAATACGAGTTAACACCTTCGATATGTTCCAAAGGAGAACGGTCGCCGATATGACCATTGTAGTTAAAGGCGAGGTATAAATGTGTACGTGATCCAATGATTAAAACCCAACGAATACGAGTTAACACCTTCGATATGTTCCAAAGGAGAACGTCCGCCGATATGACCATTGTAGTTAAAGGCGGGGTATAAATGTGTCCGTGATCTAATGATTAAAGCCCAACGAATACGAGTTAACACCTTCGATATGTTCCAAAGGAGAACGACCGCCGATATAACCATTGTAGTTAAAGGCGGGGTATAAATGTGTACGTGATCTAATGATTAAAACCCAACGAATGCGAGTTAACACCTTCGATATGTTCCAAAGGAGAACGACCGCCCATATGACCATTGTAGTTAAAGGCGGTGTATAAATGTGTACGTGATCTAATGATTAAAACCTAACGAATGCGAGTTAACACCTTCGATATGTTCCAAAGGAGAACGACCGCCGATATAACCATTGTAGTTAAAGGCGGGGTATAAATGTGTACGTGATCTAATGATTAAAACCCAACGAATGCGAGTTAACACCTTCGATATGTTCCAAAGGAGAACGACCGCCCATATGACCATTGTAGTTAAAGGCGGTGTATAAATGTGTACGTGATCTAATGATTAAAACCTAACGAATGCGAGTTAACACCTTCGATATGTTCAAAAGGAGAACGACCGCCGATATAACCATTGTGGTTAAAGGCGGGGAATAAATGGAACAACAAAAAAGTGTAACGAAAACATGCGCTGTGTTTAAAGTACCGATCGATTAAAACTTTATTAACAACAGATGGCAGCACAAGAGTTTAGTGGTGTTACTTTTAAAAAGAGAACTAAAAATATAGTATGTAGTGAAAACACTAATAAAGTTTTACATTGAATATGTGAAATTTGAGTGCAAAGATGATTAGTGCTCTTGAATAAGTAAAGTTGTCATTATTCTGTAAATTATAAATAAAACTTTTATTATAACTTGTACATGAAGACCTCGTAAGAAAATATAATTATGGCGTAAGTATTAGAACACAGTAATTTTTACAGATCAATTTTATTCTAATCACCGTGAGTGTATTTAACGAGTTGAAGGAATTGAAACGTGAAATATCCTGTGTGACTAACTCTGGGGCATATTCATAGTTATCACTTTGGTCTAGACTATCTTCCGACTAACTTGGTCCGGACCAAAGGCGGTCTAACTTGTTGGTATTCATAGACGATAAAAAGCCTCGGACCAAATGTTACACGACGTAGAAAGGTACTTCTGCGCATGCGCGAGTCCCATAGAGAGCTAAACAAACCACAGTGTAGCTACAAGTTTATAAATATCTGTGGTCGTTTCGCAGCTGTTTCTTGATCATTCTTACGGTTGCTGCTGTTGTTTGAGGTTAGGTAACAAAGTTTGGTGTGCTGTAAATATGGATAATATGAAGAAGCGTGCTATCAATTGGTCAGAGGAAGACCAATGTTTTCTCTAGTCCAAAAAAGAATGAACATTATAGAAAATAAATCCGTGTCGACGAATACAAATATGAGAAAGGAGGAGGCATGGAGTTTGCTGATAATGCGGCTTGCTGGTGCAGGTCAGCAGTGTTGTCTTGATATCCTCCTCTTACATAATACCGAAGTGCTGTTAGGATTTGAGTGTCAGTTCTCGGTTATCGTCCCTGACGTACAGGTTAGGACGAATCATTTCTATCAGCTTTCTGGCGTTCGCTTTACTAAACTTGTACCTACTTTTGAAGTTTAAGTCATCGTACTTCGCAATAATGTCTATTCTTGGTAAATAAGTTTTTCTTCGTCGTTTTATTACACGAATTCT
Source organism: Mantis religiosa (assembly GCA_030765055.1). Taxonomy (NCBI): domain Eukaryota; kingdom Metazoa; phylum Arthropoda; class Insecta; order Mantodea; family Mantidae; genus Mantis; species Mantis religiosa. The sequence goes on from CM060955.1 coordinate 158,909,165, forward strand.
ACACGCCACAGCTACAATCATCACTTCATTGTCGTCCATTTTGCAAAGATAGTCCGCCTTTAATCTACCCCTCGGAGGTGGACCAAGATTTGGTCCGGACCAAGTCTGACTATGAATATGGCCTTTTGCATTTCATTACTTCTGTTTGGTACAGCCTTTTAGAGTGCTCTCCTAATGGACTGCTATACTAATAACAATGGGCAACAACAAATATTTTTTGAATGTTTCGAGCACTTCATGAGGCAATTCTTACTAATTTTGGGTTGAGAAAAACAAACATGACTATGACAAATTTTTATTTGCTCTAGTTTCTGTGATATACACAAGGTGGAAGTATTACATATTAACGGATTGAGAGAAAAGGATACATTTTAATTACATACATGCTAACAACAATGAAAGTGCATTTGATTTTTTAAACTGGCAATTACATGTTAAGAGGTCTAAATTGCTGTAAAAATACTTCGGAGATAGTCGTGTCTGAAGAGAATCATGTGGTGGCCTATTGACTTCGTCGTGTTTTAGCTTGACTCTTGTGATGGAGTTCCGCAGAATCCCTATACAAAGACCAACAGTAATCCGCAAGCATTACTTCATTCCAACGGCCCTGATATCTTTGTTCCATAACAGAAATGTCCTGATGGAATCTCTCCCCATGTTCATCACTAACAGCTCCACAACTAGGAGGGAAAAAGTCTAGGTGGGAGTGGAGAATATGGATCCTAAGGGACATGATGCATCCAAGGTTACGGAATTTTTGCAGGAGCACTGTCACCAAATGCTTGTAGTTGTCATCTCTTTTGTTGCCTAAAAATCCACGAACAACACCCTTGGAGGCTTCCCAAGCTTCCTTTTCTTTCCCCTCCAAAATTTGGTCAAATGCAGGATCCTTTACAAGTTCTCTTTTAAGTGGCCCGACAAAAATGCCTTTCTTGAATTTCGCATCACTTAATTTGCAAAAGTTCTCTCTGATTGTGTTTTGTTATTTAACAGGTGTGCCAACTCCCCAAAAAATTTCCCCAAATTTATAGTTTTCACTCTAAAATGTGAAATGTCACTTTATCTTCAAAACAAGAGCTAATCTATCATTTTTATGGTGATTTTTTAATTCAACAGGTGGAAATACATGTAAATTCACTATTTTAAAGCCCAAAACATTTCCATTGTTGCCCAGTGTAATTTAACATTCTCATCATCGCCGTGCCATCCCCATAGCTTTCTTACCTTTAGCGAAGCTTGGATTTGTCCCAACATTACTGAGCAGCATAAAAATGTATGTAATTACGAGTTATATATTAAAAATAAACACTTAAATGGTTCATTATAATAAAACAAAGTTTCTCATTATTGTTCTCGGGAATAACCTTAGAAGCAATCCTTCAATAACTGAGCGAATAAGTGATTGTAAATCTTAGAAGAGAGTATTTCCCCGTCTTCATAAATGACATAACCGGAGTGTAGCACCCAGAGACAAAGAACTTACAGAGTATTCTCCGAATAGTTACTTTGATTAGTTATTAAGCATGTCTTACTGATATAATCAGTAACAATCTTCCAGCAGATGTCTGACTGCACTTTCTTCGAGGAGTATGCTAATGACGCAGTTTAATGTACCGGAAAGTGCAGGTAACTCTCCTCTCCAATCGGTGCTTTACCTTGAAATGTACAGATCATCTCAATACTGTAACCTCAACGTGAGCAAGCAGGGAGATGAAGAGTAAAAAATTGGAAGCTTTACCTTGCTGCTACTTTGGCTTACATGACACCCTGGTCTTCTGCACTGCAAGGTAGCTCTTAACCTCCATGCCTCCTTGTTACTTAATTAGTCTCATTCTTCCCCCTCATCTTTCTTTCTTATATTCGTTACAGTTACGGCCCATTTTTCTTTTACTTTCTGCAAGACCTCTCTGATACTTCTTACCTTCATTTCCTCCCTGCCCGTTAACATTTTTATAGCTACTATCCTCTTCTCTACTTTCTCCCATTTTTCTTCCCAAACCTTTTTTCTCCATATTGCAACTTCTTCGCATTCTGTCACGTAGTGTTGTTCTCTGCTTTCTTTTCCCCCACAGAATGCACAAATTCCCTTTTCCCTACCCCTTATACCTCTTAGAAATATTGTTCCTGTTCTCATCCAAGCTAACCCTTCTCTCTCTTCCCTATTGCAGTAATCTACATTTGCTACTCCTCCCAAAATTCTTGTTATTAGCTTGTAAAATTGTAATTATTTCATATTTTCTAGATTTCCCCATATCTCCGATTCCTATTTTTTCCATATTTCCTCCAACTCTGCCCACAAACTATTTGAGTTCTCTAATATTTTTTGCTGTCTCCTGGACAATTTCATAATTTCCCCTTCTTCTTTGACCAAAACACCTACATACACCAAAATTTTATTATTATTTCCATTATTATATATATGTAGACGGTAGAGAGAAATTCATACGATATATATATACATATATAGCAATTTAAAACCTATTTAAAATTATCACACGGTACACTCACATAAATTTTTCTCTACCCTATATTGTTCATTAAAGGGTATACAAACTGCTATTTCAAACACTTATTTTCTCCATCGCGTACAGGGTAGTTCAGAAGGCATTGCATTCTTCACAAAGATTCACTGGGGTCCCCTGAGCATGAACATATTTTTATTAAAATTTCTATGCCTATTCCTATGTAGGATATGTTTTGAACACCATAACTATCCACCTTACTCATCAGATCTAGCCCCAAGCGACTTGATTTTGTTCCCTCATCTTAAAATTACGCTTGGAGGGCAGAGAATTTCGTCAAATTAAGAGGTAGTCACCTTCGCGAACAATTATTTTACACAGAGAAAAGCCGAGTAGTATTTGGACGGGTTACAGAGATGAGAGCATCGCTGGGAGAAGTGTGTAGAGTTACAAGGAGACTATGTTGAAAAACGCCGAGTACTATTTGGACGGGTTACAGAGATGGGAGTATCGCTGGGAGAAGTGTGTAGAGTTACAAGGAGATTATGTTGAAAAACGCCGAGTACTATTTGGACGTGTTACAGATATGAGAGCATCGCTGGGAGAAGTGTGTAGAGTTACAAGGAGACTATTTTGAAAAACGCCGAGTACTATTTGGACGGGTTACACAGATGGGAGCATCGCTGGGAGAAGTGTGTAGAGTTACAAGGAGACTATGTTGAAAAACGCCGAGTACTATTTGGACGGGTTACAGAGATGGGAGCATCGCTGGGAGAAGTGTGTAGAGTTACAAGGAGACTATGCTGAAAAACGCCGAGTACTATTTGGACGGGTTACAGCGATGGGAACATCGCTGGGAGAAGTGTGTATAGTTACAAGGAGACTATGTTGAAAAACGCCGAGTACTATTTGGACGGGTTACAGAGATGAGAGCATCGCTGAGAGAAGTGTGTAGAGTTACAAGGAGACTATGTTGTAAAACGCCGAGTACCATTTGGACGGGTTACAGAGATGGGAGCATCGCTGGGAGAAGTGTGTATAGTTACAAGGAGACTATGTTGAAAAACGCCGAGTACTATTTGGACGGGTTACAGAGATGAGAGCATCGCTGGGAGAAGTGTGTAGAGTTACAAGGAGACTATGTTGAAAGACGCCGAATACCATTTGGACGGGTTACAGAGATGAGAGCATCGCTGGGAGAAGTGTGTAGAGTTACATGGAGACTATGTTGAAAAACACCGAGTACCATTTGGACGGGTTACAGAGATGAGAGCATCGCTGGGAGAAGTGTGTAGAGTTACAAGGAGACTATGTTGAAACACGCCGAGTACTATTTGGACGGGTTACAGAGATGAGAACATCGCTGGGAGAAGTGTGTAGAGTTACATGGAGACTATGTTGAAAGACGCCGAGTACCATTTGGACGGGTTACAGAGATGAGAGCATCGCTGGGAGAAGTGTGTAGAGTTACAAGGAGACTATGTTGAAAAACGTCGAGTACTACTTGGACGGGTTTCAGAGATGAGAGCATCGCTGGGAGATGTGTGTAGAGTTACATGGAGACTATGTTGAAAAACGCCGAGTACTATTTGGACGGGTTACAGAGATGAGAACATCGCTGGGAGAAGTGTGTAGAGTTACATGGAGACTATGTTGAAAAACACCGAGTACTATTTGGACGGGTTATAGAGATGAAGCATCACTGGGAGAAGTGTGTAGAGTTACAAGGAGACTATGTTGAAAAACGCCGAGTACTATTTGGACGGGTTACAGAGATGGGAGCATGGCTGGGAGAAGTGTGTAGAGTTACAAGGAGATTATGTTGAAAAACGCCGAGTACTATTTGGACGGGTTACAGAGATGGGAGCATCGCCTGGAGAAGTGTGTACAGTTACAAGGAGACTATGTTGAAAAACGCCGAGTACTATTTGGACGGGTTACAGAGATGAAAACATCGCTGGAAGAAGTGTGTAGAGTTACAAGGAGACTATGTTGAAAAACGCCAAGTACTATTTGGACGGATTACAGAGATGAGAGCATCGCTGGCAGAAGTGTGTAGAGTTACAAGGAGACTATGTTGAAAAACGCCGAGTACTATTCGGACGGGTTACAGAGATGGGAGCATGGCTGGGATAAGTGTGTAGAGTTACAAGGAGACTATGTTGAAAAACGCCGAGTACTATTTGGACGGGTTACAGAGATGGGAGCATCCCTGGGAGAAGTGTGTAGAGTTACAAGGAGACTATGTTGAAAAACGCCGAGTACTATTTGGACGGGTTACAGAGATGGGAACATCGCTTGCAGAAGTATGTAGAGTTACAGGGAGGCTGTGTTGAAAAACGCCGAGTCCTATCTGGACGTGTTACAGAGATGGGAGCATCGCTGGGAGAAGTGTGTAGAGTTACAAGGAGACTATGTTGAAAAACGCCGAGTACTATTTGGACGGGTTACAGAGATGGGAGCATCGCTGGGAGAAGTGTGTAGAGTTACAAGGAGACTATGTTGAAAAACGTCGAGTACTATTTGGACGCGTTACAGAGATGGGAGAAGCGTGTAGAGTTACAAGGAGATTATGTTGAAAAACGTCGAGTACTATTTGGACGTGTTACAGAGAGGGGAGCATCGCTGGGAGAAGTGTGTAGAGTTACAAGGAGACTATGTTGAAAAACGTCGAGTACTATTTGGACGTGTTACAGAGAGGGGAGCATCGCTGGGAGAAGTGTGTAGAGTTACAAGGAGATTATGTTGAAAAACGCCGAGTACTATTTGGACCGGTTACAGAGATGGGAACATCGCTGGGAGAAGTGTGTAGAGTTACAAGGAAACTATATTGAAAAATAAAATAGAAAAGTAATGTCTTCCATCTTTATTAGTTCGGAAACTTTTCAGACCACATATGCATGAACTTTGTGATGTGAATATTTTAAATATATAGCTTTCTGCTATAATGATCAGAGCCATCTTAAAAATTGTTGCTAGTAAATGATGGTTGGTAGTTTGAGATAAAGTCTTTGTGGCAATCCTTCGGAAAAGGTAATTTTAAATACCAAATATTTGTTTGACAATTCATTTCTTATTATGTCTGCACAGACAGCCAAGTAACTTTGGATATCACATTTCTGGTTGGAATATGATATTTCTGCTTACCAGTTACTTTACAGAGAAAATATTGAAGCATATTATACTACATTTATGTGGATATTTTATTGTTGCTACAGTTTTCAGTTGTCCCTGGTCGTTTACTTATTTCAACAGCTGTTTCCCAATGCTTCACGCCATGTTGACAATTGTAGATCTACAAAGAAACGGAACCTTGAAGCTTTCCTCTCTTGCAACAAAACTTTGTCACTTTGTTCCATATTTTAAAGACAAATGCCATTTCTTCATGTCTCTATGGATGTCACGTGTCTGTTGTTTTGCTTTATCCCCCTTTCTTATGTTCGATTAGAGTTATGGATGATTCTGTGTTGTAAGATGTGAGTAATGTTACAATCTTTATTTATTATTTAACGTGAATTAAGATTTGCTATATTTTAATAACAAAAAACTCTTACATGTCCACAATCATTAATTTATCTTCTCACTTAAAACAAATATGCCTTAAAAATTATTCATTTATCAAATAGGTAATATAATGATGGTTCAATCTATAAAAAGCTATTGCTTTGAATCCCATTTCTCCTGCAAGGCAAGGACACAAAAAGCCGAACCTCTTCCTATTTAAGAAAAGTACTTGAAACTTGAAAATTATAACCAGAAATATGTCAAAAATCAAAATCTCCGCAAAAAATGTATTTGACATAAATATGTAATATAGAGTCCTCATATTCAAGTGGTCCCAAGTGAATTATCTCAATAAGGTTTCTTCCGGGATTTTCCCTTATCCAGAAAGTAGAATGTCTGGTAGCTGTAAGCTCTATGTAACCTGTACTCATTTGAACATCATTTCATTCATCGTCCGATATGACTTAACGTTGGAGGTTTTCTCTTATCCTGAAAGATGAATGTCTGGTAACTCTAAGCTCTATGTACCCTGTACTCATTTGAACATCATTCCATTCATCGTCCGATATGACTTAACGTTGGAGGTTTTCTCTTATCCTGAAAGATGAATGTCTGCTAACTCTAAGCTCTATGTACCCTGTACTCATTTGAACATCATTTCATTCATCGTCCTATATGACTTAACGTTTGAGGTTTTCTCTTATCCTGAAAGATGAATGTCTGGTAACTCTAAGCTCTTTGTACCCTGTACTCATTTGAACATCATTTCATTCATCGTCCGATATGACTTAACGTTGGAGGTTTTCTCTTATGCTGGAAGATGAATGTCTGGTAACTCTAAGCTCCATGTACCCTGTACTCATTTGAACATCATTCCATTCATCGTCCGATATGACTTAACGTTGGAGGTTTTCTCTTATCCTGAAAGATGAATGTCTGCTAACTCTAAGCTCTATGTACCCTGTACTCATTTGAACATCATTTCATTCATCGTCCTATATGACTTAACGTTTGAGGTTTTCTCTTATCCTGAAAGATGAATGTCTGGTAACTCTATGCTCTTTGTACCCTGTACTCATTTGAACATCATTTCATTCATCGTCCGATATGACTTAACGTTGGAGGTTTTCTCTTATCCTGAAAGATGAATGTCTGGTAACTCTAAGCTCTATGTACCCTGTACTCATTTGAACATCATTTCATTCATCGTCCGATATGACTTAACGTTTGAGGTTTTCTCTTATCCTGAAAGATGAATGTCTGGTAACTCTAAGCTCTTTGTACCCTGTACTCATTTGAACATCATTTCATTCATCGTCCGATATGATTTAACGTTGGAGGTTTTCTCTTATCCTGAAAGATGAATGTCTGGTAACCCTAAGCTCTATGTACCCTGTACTCATTTGAACATCATTTCATTCATTGTCCGATATGAATTAACTTTAGAGGTTTTCTCTTATCCTAAAAGATGAATGTCTGGTAACTCTAAGCTCTTTGTACCCTGTACTCATTTGAACATCATTTCATTCATCGTCCGATATGACTTAACGTTGGAGGTTTTCCCTTATCCTGAAAGATGAATGTCTGGTAACTCTAAGCTCTTTGTACCCTGTACTCATTTGAACATCATTTCATTCATCGTCTGATGTGGCTTAACGTTTGGGGTATTCCCTTATCCGGTTATAATAACGTACTCTGAACTCGAGCAGTGCTGAAGTTGAGGCAGACACACTACAGAGACGAGCAACTCTTTCTGTACGTACCTGTACGTGGTAGACAAAATAATAAATGGCAGGTAGAGATTTTTACGTGTCTCTTGCGAACCAATGTACACACAAATCAGATCGTGGTAACATCCGGGAGAGTAATCAGTCACGTAACAGTTCGACAATAGAGGGCAAGTGTGCCTGCCATGTTTCGCATCAGTTCAAACACAATGCTGCCTTCAATTCGACAGTGGGATAAGGAATGCAGTCGGCTTTTGTTTCCTTGACCATGATCCGAGCTACTGACACCTTCATCTTGCAGTGAGAAACATCTGACTCACGTTAACTGAACTACAAGTCGAGCCAGTGTCCAAGTTTCCATTCCCACTGTGGTTCTATATTATTGTTTAATGAAAAACTGCGTTTATAGCTGATCTCATTTCTAGTTTTGCAAACAAAATACAGTAAACGCTGTTCCTCAGGAAAATTCAATATATATTTCTATTTATTACACAAGTATCTTAAACATTTGGTAGAGACATTAATGAGAAAATAAAAAACCTTTTTCCATTTCATTCATCGTCCGATATGACTTAACTTTGGAGGGCGTAAATAAAATAAAAGGGGGGGGGGGGAAGAAACACGAACAAATAACACGAGTGTGAGTCAAATGAAAACCTTAAATATTTTTTAAATATTATTTATTGTGCAGAAATGGTACAAGCTGTTTCACTTTTCAACATAATCTCCCCCATGCTCAATGCAAGTCCTCCAGCGCTTACAAAGTGCATAATTGCCTTTAGAAAAAAATTATTTTGGTAGTCCACACAACCACTCATGCACCGCATGGCGTATCTCTTCATCGGAACGGAACTTCTTTCCTCCCATTGTGTCTTTGAGTGGTCCAAACATATGGAAATCATCTGGGGCAAGGTCTGGTGAGTATGGTGGATGAGGAAGACACTCAAAATGCACGTCTGTGACTGTTGCAACTGTTGTACGGGCAGTGTGGGGTCTTGCATTGTCATGTTGCAGAAGGACACCTGCTGACAGTAATCCACGTCGCTTTGATTTGATTGCAGGCCGCAGATGATTTTTTAGGAGATATGTGTATGATGCACTGGTGACAGTAGTCCCTCTAGGCATGTAATGCTTCAAAATGACGCCTTTTTCACCCCATAAGAGAGCCAACATAACCTACCCTACTGATGGTTCTGTTCGATACTTGTTTGGTTTTGGAAATGAGAGATGGTGCCATTTCTTGCTCGCTCTCTTCGTTTCCGGTTGGTGGAAGTGAAGCCAGGTTTCGTCCCCAGTAACGATTCTTGCAAGGAAGCCATCACCTTCCCATTCAAAGCGCCGAAGAAGTTCTTCACAAGCATCAACACGTCATTCTCTCATTTCAGGAGTCAGCTGACGTGGCACCCATCTTGCAGACACTTTGTGAAACTGTAGCACATCATACACAATGTGGTGTGCTGACCCATGACTAATTTGTAAACATGCCGCAGTGTCATTCAGTGTCACTCGGCGGTTTTCCTTCACTATGGCTTCAACTGCTGCAATGTTCTGTGGCACTCGTTGTGCCTGACCTGGACGTGGCGCATCTTCCACTGAAGTCACACAATTTGCGAACATCCTACTCCATTTGTAGACTTGCTGCTGTGACAAACATGCATCACTGTACTGAACCTTCATTTGTCCCAAAATTTCAATAGGTTTCATACCTTTACTACGGAAAAACCGAACAACAGAACGCTATTCTTCTCTGGTGCAAGTCGCAAGTTCAACGACAATCTTTATACTGATTCTGCGACGCTATGTGTGTATCTGTACCATGCTGCCACATTCTGCAGGCTGTTAGTAGCGTTCTGGAAGACCTAAGGTATGGAATATTGAAGATACACGCCAAGTAAAAAGGTACCCGTAGGCTTTCAGAAGAACTTGTTGCACCACAAGATACCATACATTGCCTCATTAAGACACTTGGAAAATCATACAGAAGTTGTAGATCTGAACCTCATGAACTGACACCTCAACAGAGTGGGTATCTGACGTCAGCTTATCCGTAATCCCATGGAGGAGAATTGTCACTTGTGATGAAGAATGAGTATATTACCATAACCCTGGTGCCTCGAAACAGTGGCTTGATCCCCGCAAATCTGCTAAAGCTATTGTTAAAATCCAGTTTGGTCCCAAAGTAATATTGTGTCTGATAGAATTTTGAAGGTGTGATTCACTGGGAGCCTGTTCCAAACTGGCGAGCAATTAATCCGGATCTCTATTCTCAACAACTGGAATGAGTTCATGAAATTTTGAGACCGAGATACCCAGCATTAGTTAACCGAAATAGAATTCTATTGCAATAAGACAATGTTCAGAGATAGGCACAAAATTAGACCAAATATACGGATTGTTTTACAAAATACTACTAGGGCTGTCAAAATCGTCACCAAGAGAGCTGGCATTACTAGAGTTGGGAAATACTGTCGCGGTATCAGACATAAACAGTTTCGGCGCAAACAGATAATAGACGGCGGATATTGTTTCACTGTAATGAAGAGCATGCGTAAGCAGCAGGGGCGGTTCCTCCATAAGGTTGCAGGTTTGCGCTACACCCACTGATTCTGAATATACAACAGGTGCATTTTGCACATTAAAGCTGTACTTGTTTACATTGTTTTATATACAGACATGTTTCAATTACGCTTATCGTCTGTAGCTGCCCATGACCGCAGAAGTCGAAATAAACAGTGATTAGCTGAAGGAGCCGCAGGTTTGCAGTGAGGAGTTAACCTAAGATTTCGCCCAAATGTAGGCTCTCTGAGGGGTTTGTGGAAAGGTGAAGAGATGGAAGTGGCTTCTTATATATTGCTTAAATGGAGGTTTATAAACCTAGCTCCTCCTACTCTTAGCAACGGCTATAGCGTGACCTTCAGGCTTAGCCACTGTGTGCTCTGCTTTTCGAACACAGGGAGAATTTAATTAAATGCATGGAGGTTATTCAGAAGAGAGCTCTGTTAAACAACAACGCCACACTTGTTCAGGCTTCTGGGTTTATGGCCACTTTGTAAGATTATAATTTTGAGTTCTGGCTGTCTTTCTTCTACAAGATCATGCCACATGTGGACATTTTGTACAATCAGCTGCAGAAACGAGACTGCAATGAAACGTTTGCCATCGCCCGGCTAAACGCATTTGAATGGGAAGTGCAAAAGTTAAGAAATAGCGTGGATGTCGAGGAACACGAAGAAACTGCAATTAAGAGGAGAAGAATAGAAGATCATGATGTGAAAAGAAGAGAAGCTCTTGAAGAATGTGACATTCTTAGAGAAGCTAAGGACAGATTTAGCTTCACGGGGCATCTGGTAGCCTCAACTTTGTTTCATCAAGAAAATTTCTAAGACATTTCCAGAGGATTCTCTTAGAGAAACAATAAGGTTCTATCCTTTTATCATTGGAACAAAAATTCGTAGAGAACTGACTGTAATTTACAGTCGAGAGGAATTTCCTGGAATATCCGCCGTTTTGTGCCTGATGGACTTCAATAAGGAAAACAATTTATGTACTACATTCAGCGAATATGTCAAACTCCTCCGAGTACTGTTAACTATGCCAATGTGTACCGCTGAAGCAGAATGCTGTTTCTCAACTTTAAAAAGAATAAAAACTTTCCTTAGGAACACAATGTCACAGGACCGATTGTCAGCATTAGCAATGCTTTCAATTGAGAGAGATTTTGTTATGAAGATCAGCGACTTCAACACAAAAGTTATCGATAGATTCGCCAGGTCTAAGGAGAGTACAGCAGAGAATCTGTATAAATAGGTGAGTCATTACTACTCTGTATTTTATTTTTCATTTGTGCACCACCAATAATTTAACCCACCAGCCGCCACTGGTAAGCAATTAACGATATCGCGGCTACTGTAAACCGATAGCCGAGATAAAAGACTTGCCGGCCCAGACGTTTCCGGAAGGTGATAGAATATTCGAGTTATGTCATTAGACACCTTGTTGATTCGAGAAACATCCAGTGATTGTAGAGAACAGTCCAGAATTCATGAATGTGTGTATAACAAAAGAAGCCATGGCTAGTAATGAGTCAGTTGTGTGTAAAACGAGTCAGCTTTGAAGTTGTGAAATGAGAGACAGTCAGCTGTGTTGTTGTAACGAGAGCTAAGGATGTAATCTGCTGTCACTTGTTTATTGTGATCGACCTTGGTAGACTGATGGTGTATGTAACGTAATGCTGCTGTAATCTATAAGAGTATTTCTACGAAAATAAAGGAGATTTTTAATTTCTGCAACTTGGCCTCTTAATTCTACGAACCCACAAAGTCACAGGGAATAATAATAGAGAGAACTCTAATAATAATAGAGAGAATAGTGAAATTCTGGTATAAGTGTATTAAAGGGCAGAAAAGGGAATTGTTGAATCTGTATAAAGCAACAGAAAGCATTAAGAATTCAAAGAGATGACGGTCGGAATTGGAAAGAATGGGAGCTCTATGGAGAGCAGAGGAGACAGATCATAGCGGTTTTGGGAACGAAGTGAGAACTAGACTACAAGACATAGATAGACAAGAGATATTGGAAACTATAGAAGAAAAGAAAACTTTAAACTTTATAAGCAATTAAATACAGAATGGGGTAGGGAAGAATATATAGATCAATGTGACAAAACTGGAAGAGAAGGCATAGCAGGGATGAGAGTAGGAATAATATATCTAAAAGGGTTGAGAAGTAATGAGGTAGGGATATGTGAATTTTGTGGAGATGAAGAGAGCACTGTTCATTACCTGGTAGAATGTAAGAAGTTAACAAATTACAGGAGAAAAATATGGGATAAGAAATGGAACAGTGTGAGCAAAGAGGTAGTGACGTTACATGTGTTAACGGGGATGGGTAAAAGAAGGAAGGAAGTGGGATTTAAGGGCGCACAACCCGGTACAGGAACAGGGAAAATTAAAGATGAAAACTAAAAAGTTAAAACGCGTCAAAATGAGGGATGCGGTACATGAAAACACAACTATAGATGAAAAACCGATGAGAGGCTAAAACAGGTGTTAAAAAAGATAAAATCCAATAGTAAAAGCGCAGATCGAGGTTATATTTGGGAGATGATGCCAAGTTGTTGGGTAAAAGCTAAAACACGTTCCACAGCTCCCGAGTCATCCGCTAAAATGCTGGGCAAGTCAGCGGCTATGTGCAAGGAAACACGAACTGGAGTTAAAATGGGACAGTGTTCCAGCACATGCCGGACAGTCAACGGCGCGCCACAGCGAGAACAAAGAGGAGCCGGTTCTCTGCGCAACAAATGCCGGTGGCTAAAAGAGCAGTGACCAATACGTAGTCTGCACAAAACGACCTCCTCCAAACGGGAGAGCCGGGAGGACGTCTTCCAGACAGAAGGAAGTGGTTTTATGGCGCGCAATTTGATCCCTGAAATAGCGGACCAACACGCAGCCCAAAAAGATATAACATGCTGCCGGAGATAGCGTTTGCAATCCTCCGCAGGGACAAATGAGAAAAATACCTGGACATTAAAATGGCAGATTTCGCTGCGGCATCCGCTGCTTCATTCCCTGGGATACCGATATGACCAGGGACCCATGCAAAACCTAAACGGACGCCAGCGGTCCCCAGCTGGTTAGTGGAACCGTGCACGCATTGCACAATTGGATGGTGGGTGTACAATGAACGAATGCTCTGCAGGACACTCAAGGAATCCGTGCACAAAACACAACACTGAAAACCTCGCTGGCGAACAAAAGAGAGGGCTATTTCCAGGACAACCAGTTCTGCAGTAAAAATGGAGCACTGATCGTGAAGACGAAAACTAAAGTTCTCAACACCAAACACAAAAGCACATCCTACCCCACGACCATCCTTAGAGCCATCAGTGTAAATGAAGACCGAGGTCCCCAACCTGAGACTGCAGTTCAACGAAAGCAGCAGGAAGAACTTGGGAAGGAGTGGAGGACTTGGGGGTATTCGCCAACCCATAAGAAGGTTCGGGGTGTAGCCAAGGGGGAAAACGAGTTTCTCCCCTGGGAAGAAACGCTGGGAGCTCGACAGCCAAGTCCTCAATAACCTTGCGAAACCGCACACCTGGAGGGAGTAGGGCACGGGATCGACAGGCATACAAACAATCCAAGGACTCGTTAAAGAAAGAATTGAAAGTAGGGTGTTGGGGCATACTGGCCAAATTGCAAGCATAGTTGCAGAGCAATATGTCACACCGATAAGACAAAGGAGGTTCGCCAGCCTCCGCACAAAGGATCAAAACCGGGCTGGTTGGAAATGCACCAGTTGCCAGCCCGATACCTTGGTGGTGGATGGTATGAAAAGAAAAATAGATGTATAGGAGAATTCTTATATAGGTTAAGAGAAAAGTGGATTAGGGTAAAAGAAGTGAAGGTCAAGAAGAAATGACACCAAACTGCTCAGGAAAACCAAAGACTTATGGCCAGGGGACCTGAGTCAGTGAGTAAATCTTAGGGTGAGCAGTTTCATGTACTTATACAGGATGCATCAAACAGGATAGTTATGTGCAGAGGTTCTACTCCCATTAGTCCTGGACTGGAGGCTTTCCCTTATCCTGAAGGACGAATGTCTGGTAACTCTAAGCTCTATGTACCTTGTACTCATTTGAACATCATTTCATTCATCGTCCGATATGACCTAACGTTGGAGGTTTTCTCTTATCCTGAAAGATGAATGTCTGGTAACTCTAAGCTCTATGTACCCTGTACTCATTTGAACATCATTTCATTTATCGACCAATATGACTTAACGTTGGAGGTTTTCTCTTATCCTGAAAGATGAATGTCTGGTAACTCTAAGCTCTATGTACCCTGTACTCATTTCAACATCATTTCATTTATCGTCCGATATGACATAACGTTGGAGGTTTTCCCTTATCCTGAAGGATGAATGTCTGGTAACTCTAAGCTCTATGTACCCTGTACTCATTTGAACATCATTTCATTTATCGACCGATATGACTTAACGTTGGAGGTTTTCCCTTATCCTGAAGGATGAATGTCTGGTAACTCTAAGCTCTATGTACCCTGTACTCATTTGAACATCATTTCATTCATCGTCCGATATGACTTAACGTTGGAGGTTTTCTCTTATCCTGAGAGATGAATGTCTGGTAACTCTAAGCTCTATGTACCCTGTACTCATTTGAACATTATTTCATTCATCGTCCGATATGACTTAACGTTGGAGGTTTTCCCTTATCCTGAAGGATGAATGTCTGGTAACTCTAAGCCCTATGTACCCTGTACTCATTTGAACATCATTTCATTCATCGTCCGATATGACTTAACGTTGGAGGTTTTCCCTTATCCTGAAAGATGAATGTCTGGTAACTCTAAGCTCTATGTACCCTGTACTCATTTGAACATCATTTCATTTATCGTCCTATATGACTTAACGTTGGAGGTTTTCCCTTATCCTGAAAGATGAATGTCTGGCAACTCTAAGCTCTATGTACCCTGTACTCATTTGAACATCATTTCATTTATCGTCCTATATGACTTAACGTTGGAGGTTTTCCCTTATCCTGAAAGATGAATGTCTGGTAACTCTAAGCTCTATGTACCTTGTACTCATTTGAACATCATTTCATTCATCGTCCGATATGACTTAACGTTGGAGGTTTTCTCTTATCCTGAGAGATGAATGTCTGGTAACTCTAAGCTCTATGTACCCTGTACTCATTTGAACATTATTTCATTCATCGTCCGATATGACTTAACGTTGGAGGTTTTCCCTTATCCTGAAGGATGAATGTCTGGTAACTCTAAGCCCTATGTACCCTGTACTCATTTGAACATCATTTCATTCATCGTCCGATATGACTTAACGTTGGAGGTTTTCCCTTATCCTGAAAGATGAATGTCTGGTAACTCTAAGCTCTATGTACCCTGTACTCATTTGAACATCATTTCATTCATCGTCCGATATGACTTAACGTTGGAGGTTTTCCCTTATCCTGAAAGATGAATGTCTGGCAACTCTAAGCTCTATGTACCCTGTACTCATTTGAACATCATTTCATTTATCGTCCTATATGACTTAACGTTGGAGGTTTTCCCTTATCCTGAAAGATGAATGTCTGGTAACTCTAAGCTCTATGTACCCTGTACTCATTTGAACATCATTTCATTCATCGTCCGATATGACTTAACGTTGGAGGTTTTCCCTTATCCTGAAAGATGAATGTCTGGTAACTCTAAGCTCTATGTACCCTGTACTCATTTGAACATCATTTCATTCATCGTCCTATATGACTTAACGTTGGAGGTTTTCCCTTATCCTGAAAGATGAATGTCTGGTAACTCTAAGCTCTATGTACCCTGTACTCATTTGAACATCATTTCACTCATCGTCCGATATGACTTAACGTTGGAGGTTTTCCCTTATCCTGAAAGATGAATGTCTGGCAACTCTAAGCTCTATGTACCCTGTACTCATTTGAACATCATTTCATTTATCGTCCTATATGACTTAACGTTGGAGGTTTTCCCTTATCCTGAAAGATGAATGTCTGGTAGTCTAAGCTCTATGTACCTTGTACTCATTTGAACATCATTTCATTCATCGTACAATAAGACTTGACGTTGGAACAAGTAATTATTTTTAAAAAGAAATAGTTTTCGTAGCAACAAACGAATGTGCAGGCTACATATATAAAATAAACAAGAACGAGTGGAGAAAGTAATTTAAAATGCGTGTGCTAGAACCTTCTACTACTTCTACTAGCTATGCAGGCTAGTACCCGGGACTTTTAGGCAACCCTCTACCCCCTCCAGGCGGCCGTAGCCTTGCCGGAGGTACCCAATTCCCCGTGGGTATCGAGAACCCACTGCCCACTCGAGTCCAAACCCAATCCGTACAACTCCCCGACGGGAGGGGCTCGGCAGTTCGGCCCGAGGTTCCTCTAGTAAAGTCAGAGGTACCACGAGGGTCCGCAGCGCTTGCACCACGCCCGCTGAAGGGGATGGATCCCCTCCCCTGCGGGAATCAAACAGGACAATGTAACATTCCATACTTCACGTACAAACAATGAAAAAATAAGGAATTGGGAGCAACCGAACGGATACCACACCCAGCATACAGCCCTGATCTCACACCATCAGATTATCATGTTTTTCGATCCAATACACATTTTCTACGGGGAAGAAATTTTGACAACAGTGAAGTAGTACAAGTGGGTGTCACCGAATTCTTCATGGGATAATAAACCTCACTGGACGATGGCTCATGACCATAGAATCTTGTAGTCTGTATCTTGAATATTAGGCAATTGCTTGTCCAAACATATTGAAAATAATTGTTTTGTCCTAAAAAGCGAAATTACTTATCAGACAGTATGTATTAATACCTCCATCATCATAGCTTTTCCATAATCTTTGGGATAAAGCAATTGACATTCCTATTAGAGTGGGACCAAACTTATTTTAACAATAGGTAAAGGTTACGAACGGAGGAAGATTTGAACTCTGGGTCAAGGAAGTACAAAAGGAGGCCAAGCATGTGCAGGTGTTGCATCTCAACCTTTGCTTAGCAATCAAGGACAATCAAGAATAAACCATTACTCAGGATGGTCAATCACGGCTTTGAACAAATCTGAATTCTAGCACACGCATTTTGAATAACTTTCTCTACTCGTTCTTGTTTATTTTATATAGCCTGCGCATTCATTTGTTGTTACGAAAATTATTTCTTTTTTAAAATAATTGCGTGTTCCAACGTCAAGTCTTACTGTACGATGAACGAAATGATGTTCAAATGAGTACAGTGTCCAAAGAGCTTAGAGCTACCAGACATTCATCTTTCAGGATAAGAGAAAACCTCCAACGTTAAGTCATATCGGACGATAAATGAAATGATGTTCAAATGAGTACGGGGTACATAGAGCTCAGAGTTACTAGACATTCATCTTTCAGGATAAGGGAAGACCTCCAGCGTTAAGTCATATCGGACGATGAATGAAATGATGTTCAAATGAGTACAGGGTACATAGAGATTAGAGTTACCAGACATTCATCTTTCAGGATAAGAGAAAAACGTCCAACGTTAAGTTATATCGGACGATGAATGAAACGATGTTCAAATGAGTACAGGGTACATAGAGATTAGAGTTTCCAGACATTCATCTTTCAGGATAAGAGAAAAACGTCCAACGTTAAGTTATATCGGACTATGAATGAAATTATGTTCAAATGAGTACAGGTTACATAGAGCTTAGAGTTACCAGACATTCATCTTTAAGGATAAGAGAAAACCTCCAACGTTAAGTCATATCGGACGATGAATGAAATTATGTTCAAATGAGTACAGGTTACATAGAGCTTATAGTTACCAGACATTCATCTTCAAGGATAAGAGAAAACCTCCAACGTTAAGTCATATCGGACGATGAATGAAATGATGTTCAAATTAGTACAGGGTACATAGAGCTTAGAGTTACCAGACATTCATCTTTCAGGATAAGAGAAAACCTCCAACGTTAAGTCATATCGGACGATGAATGAAATTATGTTCAAATGAGTACGGGGTACATAGAGCTCAGAGTTACTAGACATTCATCTTTCAGGATAAGGGAAGACCTCCAGCGTTAAGTCATATCGGACGATGAATGAAATGATGTTCAAATGAGTACAGGGTACATAGAGATTAGAGTTACCAGACATTCATCTTTCAGGATAAGAGAAAAACGTCCAACGTTAAGTTATATCGGACGATGAATGAAACGATGTTCAAATGAGTACAGGGTACATAGAGATTAGAGTTTCCAGACATTCATCTTTCAGGATAAGAGAAAAACGTCCAACGTTAAGTTATATCGGACGATGAATGAAATTATGTTCAAATGAGTACAGGTTACATAGAGCTTAGGGTTACCAGACATTCATCTTTAAGGATAAGAGAAAACCTCCAACGTTAAGTCATATCGGACGATGAATGAAATTATGTTCAAATGAGTACAGGTTACATAGAGCTTATAGTTACCAGACATTCATCTTTAAGGATAAGAGAAACCCTCCAACGTTAAGTCATATCGGACGATGAATGAAATGATGTTCAAATTAGTACAGGGTACATAGAGCTTAGAGTTACCAGACATTCATCTTTCAGGATAAGGGAAAACCTCCAACGTTAAGTCATATCGGACGATGAATGAAATTATGTTCAAATGAGTACAGGTTACATAGAGCTTAGAGTTACCAGACATTCATCTTTAAGGATAAGAGAAAACCTCCAACGTTAAGTCATATCGGACGATGAATGAAATTATGTTCAAATGAGTACAGGTTACATAGAGCTTAGAGTTACCAGACATTCATCTTTCAGGATAAGAGAAAACCTCCAACGTTAAGTCATATCGGACGATGAATGAAATTATGTTCAAATGAGTACAGGTTACATAGAGCTTAGAGTTACCAGACATTCATCTTTAAGGATAAGAGAAAACCTCCAACGTTAAGTCATATCGGACGATGAATGAAATTATGTTCAAATGAGTACAGGGTACATAGAGCTTAGAGTTACCAGACATTCATCTTTCAGGATAAGAGAAAACCTCCAACGTTAAGTCATATCGGACGATGAATGAAATTATGTTCAAATGAGTACAGGGTACATAGAGCTTAGAGTTACCAGACATTCATCTTTCAGAATAAGAGAAAACCTCCAACGTTAAGTCATATCGGACGATGAATGAAATTATGTTCAAATGAGTACAGGGTACATAGAGCTTAGAGTTACCAGACATTCATCTTTAAGGATAAGAGAAAACCTCCAACGTTAAGTCATATCGGACGATGAATGAAATTATGTTCAAATGAGTACAGGGTACATAGAGCTTAGAGTTACCAGACATTCATCTTTCAGGATAAGAGAAAACCTCCAACGTTAAGTCATATCGGACGATGAATGAAATTATGTTCAAATGAGTACAGGGTACATAGAGCTTAGAGTTACCAGACATTCATCTTTCAGAATAAGAGAAAACCTCCAACGTTAAGTCATATCGGACGATGAATGAAATTATGTTCAAATGAGTACAGGGTACATAGAGCTTAGAGTTACCAGACATTCATCTTTCAGAATAAGAGAAACCCTCCAACGTTAAGTCATATCGGACGATGAATGAAATGATGTTCAAATGAGTACAGGGTACATAGAGCTTAGAGTTACCAGACATTCATCTTTCAGAATAAGAGAAAACCTCCAACGTTAAGTCATATCGGACGATAAACAAATGATGTTCAAATGAGTACAGGGTACATAGAGCTTAGAGTTACCAGACATTCATCTTTCAGGATAAGAGAAAACTACGGAGAAAATCGTATCCAGTTAAGTCACCCTGAATGAGAATAGAACTCGGGACCTCTTGAACTTGAGG
Source organism: Mantis religiosa (assembly GCA_030765055.1). Classification (NCBI taxonomy): domain Eukaryota; kingdom Metazoa; phylum Arthropoda; class Insecta; order Mantodea; family Mantidae; genus Mantis; species Mantis religiosa. The sequence goes on from CM060955.1 coordinate 158,929,264, forward strand.
CAGATATACTACGGAGGAAACCTGGTCTATTGTCAATTTTTTTTATAATTTTTATAAGTTTCTGTCCATATATTACAGTTTACACTTACATGGTTGTGCCAATTTTTATAGGTGAATCGATTTCATGGAATTCAAAGTATCTATAGTTTTTATTTGTTGCGTACGTGTATTAAAATATATGACATTTTAATCCAAGTAGTGAGAAAAGTTTTGGAGAAAATCACAAATATAGAAACAGCTTCTATGTAAAAGGTACTTTGAGGTAGCAGAATTTTCTTGAAAATTTGCCAAATACAACTTTAGAATATACTGTAATAATTGCATGTCAAGTTTCTATTTACCATATATACCTTTTTTTTTTTTTTTCTAAAAATGCTAGTTTTGAGCTTAGGGCAATAGTACTTATATCATTCTTGCATTTAGTAGTACTTCACACATGTGACGTGAGGTAAGAGCAAACATATGCACGAGATGAACAGAAGCTTATAAAGTGTGCAGATTTCTTTCCTTCTGTTCCATTATTACTCATGCATCATTGGCAGCCAAGGTAAGACTGTATGACACAATCTAGCTAGTAATAATCTCAACTTCCAGGAAAACGTTACGTATCCACCTAGTGTCGTAATACTGCAGTTTGGTGCTTTATCCAACTCAAAATACTTCATAAAGGCATTTTTTTAAAAAAAACCTATGAATTAAGGAAAACATTTTTAAATACTGATTTGAAATTTGTAGTTTTTTATAGTTACATACTTACAAAAAAACTTTATAAACACAAAAGATGACATATATTGCTTGCGTTTTAAGAAACTAATTAAGAAATTTCAGAAGAATACTGCATCATGTGGAACACTTTCAAACACTGAATGTGGTTAGAAATGATATTTTTGAAAACTTTAAATTTATATATGAAAAATATTTTATTTTACATTCTAACGTACACTTTATATATAATATAAAATATACAAAACTCCATTTACAGCTTTTAAATAATTTTAAAGTAAAGGAATGCAAATGGAGAGGTTTACAAATTCTAGTAGTGCATTCCCGTAAGACAAAATACAGTGTGATTTATGTATCATTAATACATTTCTTTCTTCATTGGCTATAAATTAACTTAACGAGCAGTTTATGGTGCCCAAATTAAGCAGAATGTTTCGGCGCATCGAACCGCGAAGCGAGATGCGCAGATGTTTATTCTTCGTGGTCGTCTTTTGTCTTGCTGTTGGCAGTTGTTTCAGACATTTTGTTCTAGTCGCTGGTACAACTTGAATGAACAGATTCAGTGAACATCATTCAATTTAAAGCTTCTCTAAGAGTACTTATACTAGCAATCCTTAAAGAAACAGAATACTGGGAGAAGTCATCAATTGAATTTGTGATAAGTACAAATATCGTCCATCAAAGGTCCACGATAGTTGGATACTAGAAAAGATCTCGTCCCGAAAGTCATGGCCAACAATAAGACCAAATACAAGAGCAAAGCCACAAATAGATATTAGGTTTTATTTTTTAATTTACATCCTCCAACGTTAAGTCATATCGGAGGATGAATGGAATGTGTTTACATGGATCACACTATATTTGCGTGGCCATCTTTACTCATTCTAGTACAAAACAATCTTACAAAAGTTTATATTGTTATTTATTTATTATTAATATAGATAAACTATGAAAAAAGGTAATATAAAATATTTGAAAATTCAATCTAATAATAAAAAATGTATATATGAAGCGATAGTAGAATAAAAACTGGCATATGGTGTGGAGTTATTGGGGGGCCAATGAGGTTAGAAATCATGTTGAACATACATATGAACAGTTCTGTAAAGAGATACTGGGTTTGAATAAGTCAACGCCAAATGGAGTAGCTAGAGGGGAATTTGGAAGATGTTACAGGAGTAGGGTAATTACAGAAAGATCTTTATAATATTGGTATAGTTGTATAAAAAGGGACGATGATAATACGAGGGCTGTGCCATAAAGAATGGTCATAACTTTTTAAGCTCATACTTTTTTCGCACTGAAATTCAATCTTACTATACTCTGTTAGCTTAATGTGAAACAAACACGCCGTAGTTGTTTCATTGTTGGTACTCCTGGTTCCCGCCTGTGAGAACCAGGCAGGTTCAGACATGTTCAGTATCGCCTACCGCTGCAATGCAGATAACACGCAGCTAAAGTTGATGTTAGAGGAAGATCCGGAGTTACTTTCAAACGTAATCACTGCTGATGAAACTTGGCTACATCATTTTGATCCTGAGAGCAAACAGCAAAGCTCAGTGTGGAAATTTCCTTCATCACCAACCCCCCCAAAAATGCAAAAGTGGTTGCTTCTGCTGGGAAAGTTACGGTCATCTCATTCCTTGATATTCATGGAATGGTTCATCGATATGTTGTACCTGCACACACATCAGTAACTGGACAATACTACAGGGATGTCCTGAAAACATTGCAAGTCAATATCAGGCGCAAAAGACCACATTACCGTGAAGCAGGCTGGATGCTGCACCACGACAATGCGCAGCCGTATATTGCCAATGTTGATGCTGAATATCTTGCAAAAATCAACATGAAATGCATCCCTCACCTCCCTAAAGTCCGGATTTAGCCCCATGTGACTTTTTTCTATTCCCTAACTTGAACAAACGCCTTCGTGGGAGGCATTATCCATCATCAGAAGCAGTGGTGAAGACTGCGGAGGCGATTTTGAAGGATCTCTCAAAAATGGTTTCCAACATGTCTTTGAAGACTGGCAGAAACGCTGGCACAAGTGCATCGCATTTGGGGGAGACTATTTTGAGAAGGACCATCAAAATTATGAGGATGAGTAAAGGTACGTTGTCAAAAAAAAAAAAAAATAATAATAACTGTGATCATTCTTTATTGAAAAGCCCTCCTACATTAAAGATCTATCTAAAATATCAGAAGAATTCAATGTGTAAAGACAGCTGGTGGGCAGAGCTAGAGAGAGCGCTGGTCAAAGTAGGGATGGGGGATATCTGGCAAGAGAGAGAAAGAAATGTAAAAGGTTTTTGGACAATTATTAAGAATAGGGTAGAGGATATTGACAGACAAGTGACGTGGGGAAATCTGATAAGTAAGAAATCATTAAATGATAACAAAGACAGAATGGGGAAGGGAAACATATATAGACATGTGTGATAAATATGAGAGGGAGGTTTTAGCTTGGTTAAGGACAGTAGCCATATTGAGAGGGGGTTCACCAAAGGAGTGCATTCTATGTGGAAAGAAAATAAGCTTAGAATATTATGTATTGGAGTGTAAAGAAATTGAGAACTGGAGGAAATTAATATTTGATAATAAAGGGGCTTACGTAGTAACAATAAAAATGCTTACATTGAAAAGAGAGAAAAGAATAAAGCAGGTTGGGAAATTTGCTGAGAAAATCAAAGAGAAATGTTTGAGAAGGATAAGGAAGTAAGAGGTAGAGAAATGCAAGACACAATCAGAACATTAGGTCAAGGTCGTATAAGGGCTAGGATAGAGGTAAATGACCAGGGAGCCAACACCACTATCAGCCCGTAATATAAGCGGCTGACAAATTTGTACCTAGATTAGAATTGCAAAACTTGTAACTGAGATTGTAAGATATGGAAGTACAAATAAATATTAATATATAATATTAATAATAAAGAATGTCTTAGAAATAGATAAGGGCAAATGAACTGCCACTTGACACGAATTGTGTGCCTTAACGGGAACTAAAATTTTAGTAAGATATTGTCTATCTCATACGGTTTAGCAACTATGCACAAGTAATTCACAGGACTTCAGAGGACATTCCCAAAACATAAACTTTATGTATTTCATTTTTATGAAAATTATTAAACACCATGTTTTAATCCAAGTCGTTTGTGCTATTTTTGAGAAAACCAAACATTTCGAAAGGTTTCTGTAGTAGTTCAGAGTGGGGGAATTTACGGAAAATTTTGATGTCCAATCCTTGGAAACTGCTGTCGGTTTTTTTTTTTAAGTTATGCCATTCACACTTTTGGATTTAGGTGTCTTAAGGCGTCTACCTACTTCTAGGAAACCTCGGTAATTTTATGTGGGTGGATTCCAGGATTTCCTTTATTTGTTATATGTATCAGACGAAATAAAACTGATTGTTGCACGTCGTTTCGTCATTCTGAGGGGCAGATTCAAAGCGAAGGACACTCCGATCTATTTGTTGTCACATACTTGTATGTATTCCAGGTTCATTAACTTTATTACTTCATGCACTTGATTTAACAGTTAGGAAAATGTAAATTTGACAATTGTCTTGTTAATTTAACCATTTGCTATTGTATATTCTAAGAATTGTATCGTATTCCAGTTACTGGAGGCCACTCCGAAAGGAACAGGTTTCAGGATCTGGGCAGATAAAGTGGAAAAGCTGCTTCTGTATTCCGGCAACAAATCTAAAATATAAATCACGGATAAGGAAAATTCAAATTCCTTTCAAGCAAGTTATCCTTCTCACTGAATTGTTCATTACGCGAAGGGAAACATCTTCAGTGGGAGAACACCGAGGAACAGCGTCTGGTTTCCTGAAACTCCATACTACTGTTACATAACCTCAACCTCGTTACCTACTCGTACAAACTTCCTCGACTGTTTTCATGAAGTTGGTGCGTGTGAATGATTTATATTTAGCTTGAGGTGGTTAATATTACTACTAGTATCTACTTGTAACTTAGTAAGTACTTGAAAGTGAAGAATCATACTCTCACCACTGCCAAGGTCACATTGACAGCACGCCAAACAAGGTCGCCAATCGACAATTTGCCTATGAAATAAATTTCATTCTTATTTAATTACAATATCCAATACAGCTGTACTCTATTACAAAAGCTTCGTCTATCTACTTCTTGTTAAAACTAATTTTCAATACTCACTTGGTAAAACAAAGGAAGCATTCAGTAAACTAAACCAACTGTCACAATTTTGAAAAGCGAATCGCTGCACCATGGCTTTGAAATTCCATGGCCGTAACATAACCACACACACACACACACACACACACACACACACACACACACACACACACACACACACACACACACACACACACACACACACACACACACACAAAACGAATATAAGTTTTACATTTTCTTAAATATCTTAGTGTTGCACTCATATTGCTTTGTATGTATCGAGCACTTCATGAGGCAATTCCTACTAATTTTGGGTTGAGAGAAACAAATATGACAATGAAAAAGTTGTATTAGCCCTAGTTTCTATGATATACACAAGGTGGAAGTATTACAGTTTAAATGGATTGAGAGAAAAGGATACATTTTAATTACATACATGCTAACAACAATGAAAGTGCATTTGATATTTTAAACTGGTAATTACATGCTAAGAGTTCTAAATTGCTGGAAAAATACTTCGCAGATAGTCGTGTCTGAAGAGAATCATGTGGTGGCCTATTGACTTCGTCGTCTTTTAGCTTGCCTCTTGTGATGGAGTTCCGCAGAATCCCTATACAAAGAACAACAGTAAACCGCAAGCATTACTTCATTCCAATGGCCCTGATATCTTTGTTCCATAACAGAAATGTCCTGATGGAATCTCTCCCCATGTTCATCACTAACAGCTCCACAACTAGGAGGGAAAAAGTCTAGGTGGGAGTGGAGAAAATGGATCTTAAGGGAAATGCTGTATCCAAGGTTACGGTATTTTTGTAGGAGCACCGTCACCAAATGCTTGTAGTTGTCATCTCTTTTGTTACCTAAAAATCCATGAACAAACACCCTTGAAGGCTTCCCAAGCTTTCTTTTCTTTCCCCTCCAAAATTTGGTCAAATGCAGGATCCTTTACAAGTTCTCTTATTTATATCTCCTGTACAGATACATGAAACTGCTGACCCTAAGATTTACTCGTTGACTCAGGTCCGCTTCCCATAATCTTTGGTTTTCCTGAGCAGTTTTGTGTCATTTCCTACTGACCTTCACTTCCTTTACACTAATCCACTTTTCTCTTAACCTATATAAAAATTCTCCTATACATCTATTTTCTTTGCACTCATCCCCGTTAACATGTGTAACGCCACTATCTCTTTGCTCACACTGTCCCATTTCGTATCACATATTTTTCTCCTCCAATTTGTTAACTCCTTACATTCTATCAGGTAATGAACAGTACTCTCTTAATCTCCACAAAATTCACATATCCCTACCTCGTTACTTCTCAACCCTTTTAGATATATTATTCTTACTCTCATCCATGCTATGCCTTCTCTTCCAGTTTTGTCACATTCATCTATATATTTCCCCTAACCCATTCTGTCTTTAATTGCTTATAAAATTTAAAAGATTTCTTTTCTTCTATATTTTCCCATATCCCCTGCCTATCTATGTCTTGTACTCTGTTTTGCACTTCCTTCCAAAAAGCACTATGATTTGTCTCCTCTGCTCTCCATAAATTTCCCACACCTATCTTCAAAACCGTAATTTTGATATAGTAAGATACTCTCTTATATTTTACCAGTTATGCTGAGAACGCCATAAGATAATCCCAGAAAATTTAAAATGTACATTTCATTTTTCATAAAAAATATTAAATATGCGGTATTTAAATCTACATATGGAATCTTTTTTGAAAAAAATCAAGATTTTGAAGAATTTTCTACGTAAAGGGGCTTTTCATGTAGACGACTTCGTTTTTAAAATCTTGTCGCATTTAAATAACCAAATTAAATTTCCATTTTTGACCTATGCTTTTTCTAAAACTGTTTTTTTTTTGGGGGGGAGGGAATTTTTCGGTTCTGAAAACATTATTTCCGGTGAAATTTTAAGACAAAAGCTTTTAGAGGGAAGAGGATATGCACAAAACCTCCCTTACTTATTATATGTACCATAAAAAAGAAATCTCTCACAGTCTCCTACTGCAATAAAAAGCATTTGGAGAATGGAACAGCCCAAAATACCTACACATTCCACTTAACTGACATTTCAACATTCATTGAGAAGCTTGCATTCAACCTTCCATACTTAAAACAAAAGAGGACTAGAAACCGAGCCAAACAAGGAAAACACCATCTCCGGATGCACAATACATGACGAATGTTTCCTCTAAACTGTGATAAATTTACTTTCTGTAATAAATATTATGTCAGAGACAAGATGATGCAATTTCAAAGGAAATCAGTTTCTCATCATGGATAAAGCTAAAAATAATCTGATATATTATATCTTATCGCTGGAAAACTGTGTAGCTATTTGAATAAAAACAAAACTGCGAAATGTTTAACGCTTCTAAAGACAATTTCACATGATTTGTGCGTTTTAACATAAATATTGTTGTATTGTATGTTTACCCCGCGTGATTTGCGGCCACCCGAGATAACTCAGGAGATAATCTTTACAGCAGCTAAAGCTGAGCTTCATATTATTCTTCTAAGCTGTTTGGCATCATCATTTCAATCCACATTATAATTTATGAAATACCAGGGTGGTCTGAAAAGCTTCCGATCTCATAAAGATACAAGACATTTTTTCAGACTTTTTTATTTTTTATTTTTCAAAATAGTCTCCTTGTAACTCTACACACTTCTCCCAGCGATGCTCCCATCTCTGTAACACGTCCAAATAGTACTCAGTGTTTTTCAAAATAGTCTCCTTGTAACTCTACACACTTCTCCCAGCGATGCTCCCATCTCTGTAATCCGTCCAAATAGTACTCGGTGTTTTTCAAAATAGTCTCCTTGTAACTCTACACACTTCTCCCAGCGATGCTCCCATCTCTGTAACCCGTCCAAATAGTACTCGGTGTTTTTCAAAATAGTCTCCTTGTAACTCTACACATTTCTCCAAGCGATGCTCCCATTTCTGTAACCCGTCCAAATAGTACTCGGCGTTTTTCTCTGCAAAATAATTGTGATCGCCTCTTCATTTGACGAAAATCTCTGTCCTCCGAGCGCAATTTTCAAATGAGAGAACAAAAATAAGTCGTTTGGGGCTAGATCTGGTGAGTAAGGTGGATGGTCAAGAAAATGAAACAGCAATTCGTGGATTTTCGCCATTGCAACCGCTGAGGTGTGAGACTGTGCCTTGTCTTTGTGAAACAACATTCTCTTTTTCTGTAAATGTGGCCATTTGTCCGCAAGTTCTGCCTTCAGCTTGTCAAGTAATGATGCCTAGTATGCTTCTGTAACGGCTTTTCCTTTTTGAAGATAATCGATTAAAATAACTCCATGAGTACTCCAAAAAAAAAAAAAAAAAAAAAAAAAAAAAAAACAGTCACCATCACTTTTCCAGTCGAAAAAAAAAAAAACAAGTTTTTCATTTTCCTGGAGGCGGTTGCCCCTTTGTAATCCACTGTTTTGGATTGTATTTTTGTTTCGGGCGTATAATTGATTATCCAAGTTTCAACTACAGTAATTAATCGGTGCCAAAACTCGGATTTGTTGTGCCTAAACTGCGCCAACAGAGCGTTGGAAATGTTCATTCGAACACGTTTTTGGTCTAACGTGAGCAAACGCGCGGACAGCTTTCTCAATCCAAATATTGATTTAGTATGTGACAAACATGTTCTTTTGACATGTTCATGGCCTCTGTTATTTCTCTCACTTTAATTCGGCGGTCGTCTCCCGTTCTAAGGGTCCCGAGTTCGATTCCCGGCTCTGGGGTTGGCGATTTTAAGTCGGCCCTATCCACGCTTTCACCTCTGTCTAGCACACGTGAAGTATCCCCTATGCCCAACGTGGTTCGGAGTCCACGGTAAAAACTGTAGGTCCTCTCACCTCACCGCCATCCTCACTATCACCCTATCATCGGAGGTAATGGACACCGCCCTCTGGGTGCCTCCACCTGAGAAATGGGTCCGGTCATCACTTGGTGGGGTGAGGTTACCCCGAAGGCCAAGGTTGCCATGTGGGGAGTGTTAGTAACTAACTAACTAACTATTCGGCGGTCGTCTAGCGCCATTTGGTGAACTTTGGCGATGTTTTCGTGGTAGTCGCAGTTTTTGGACGCCCCGAACGTTCATCGCCTCCCAAACTGTTAGGGCTACGTTTAAATTAAGCAGCCCAAAATTTTACTGTGGTAAATGATGGTTCAGAGTCCCCATACACAGAATCCAACATATCTTTGATTTGCGTACTCATATTGCTTTCAAAAACAAATATTTAATGACAGCTACATATTCAATTTTGTCCATTTTCATAAAAACATTCACATCAACTCAAACGACTGTTATATAACAACTGAGCGTCCACAATGGCTGAAACTTTGGTGAGTAACTGTCAACAGATGAGCAGTCAAACACTACCTTTTATTTAAGATTGCTGCCATCTTCATGCTGAGGTTGGAAACTTTTCAGACCACCCTCGTAAAATACCAGGGTGTATAAGACTTTACATCGTTTCCTTACACCCCGAGGAACATCAAAATTCTACCTAAAAGTCACATACCATCTAGTAAAAGCCTTTAAGATACCTTACCTGCGGTAAAAGCCTTAACGGGTGGGCACGCAGCAAAAGCCTTCTGACCTTACATAGCCAGCCTGCACGACGGACGGACGGAAAAATGTTACAAACTATGGAGAGTCTGTTCTCAGAAATACAATATATTATTTTCCTTATAAGTGTATTAAATATTAAGTATTTTAATAAAATTATTAGAGGAATTTTTAGAAAACAAAAAGATCTGTGTAAAGGGGTTGAGAGTGGGAAGGTCTTCCTGACATTTTGGTGTTATATCTTTAGACGTTATTTAACTTAAACGATGAAACACAAAGATTTTGGATAAAAAAATATCTATATCTCAAATTTTCTTTTGTATGAAATAATTTTTTAACAATTTTGAAGCTGTGGAAAGCGGCTCTGTTTTGTTTGAATTTCGATATGTTTAAGCTTTTTATGAAAAATTAAATGTATATATTTAATTTTCTGGGAACAACCTCTGAAGTCCTGAATGACTTTTGCCTAACTCGTAAGAGATGGACAAAATCTTCCTACATAAAAACATATTCTCGTAAAAGTACACAAGTTATATCAAGTATTTTTCGTGGAGTTAAGTATTTCCGAAATATTCTATGTTTTTTTTCTGAATTGTCTAATATTTTTACTGCGTAAATGAATGAAAATAACGAAATGTTTAAGTGTAACTTTCATCCACTTCAAATCGTTCGAATAATCTAAACTTTAGGAACTGGTGACAGTGCAAGAATTTCATAGTATTTTCACAAACTCCTTATTAGTTTGTGATTAAAATTAATGCATAATTTTGTAGGTTGTGCACATAGTATTTATCATCACAGTATATATTACCTTTATTCCTGCGTCTTTCTGTTGTTTTTTTCTTTCTCTTGGCCATACAAGGAGATCAAATTCGAAATACATCATATAGCGACGAGCTGTTTAAAACAAATGACTGCCGCTTAAAGTCTTACTGTATTTCTTTATAACTACATGGAAATATACAACAAGATGATTTTGTTGAGTGATTTATTCTCGATTAACGTGATATACATAGAACAGTAAGCGTTCGTAATAACAGTTCGTGCAACATAGAGTAGAGACTGGAACATACCACATTTTACATTCAGAGAGTCTCAAAGATCTCGAAATGAAATTTTCTATTTAATACAATACCTTCTCAGCTTAAAGTAAGTAATAAAGGAATAAAAAATGACGCATGAACATATCTTAAAATTGCTATATTTTATAGACTCCGATACATGATAATAGTACTTTTTACATTAGTGTAGATAGCAATTGGACTGTATGGTTTCATAAATAAAAAGTATATTGACATTTCATAAACATATGGAACAGCTCTTAGTAAATCAATTCACCTACTCTAAGGTCAAGAAAACATGAAAAAGGATGTATATCAGAGCAGTGGACCTAGTTTAGAATCCTGTTTGGTTCAACTTTCTCATTCGGGGTTTTCCCTTGCTACTTACCAGATAGGATTAGCACTTTAACTCCCTAAGGTCATTTCTAGTTATATATTATGACTTCGTCCATTTTTTGTCCTGTTTTCTACTGTCACTTCATTAACTTTCACTGCCACTCAATAATCCAGTTCAATGTTTAAAAAGAGTTCACTTAGTTCACTTAGATTTCACTAACACTTCATTAATGTAAACTACTTCTACTATTCACTTCACTTTCTTCCGCAACGATTCATTCGTTGGCGAGTCGAACATAAGACTTCTCTAATTTCATCTAGTAAGAATATTTACTGTACTTTAACATGTTCGTCAAAAACTGACTCGGAGAGCACTGTACTTTTGTTAAACGTGATCACCATTTTATTACGATGCGAATAAAGTGAGTAGTAGTGACTCATTTGAACATCATTTCATTCATCGTCCGATATGACTTAACGTTGGAGGTTTTCCCTTATCCTGAAGGATGAATGTGTGCTAACTCTAAGCTCTATGTACCCTGTACTCATTTGAACATCATTTCATTCATCGTCCGATATGACTTAACGTTGGAGGTTTTCCCTTATCCTGAAGGATGAATGTGTGCTAACTCTAAGCTCTATGTCTGGTAGCTCTAAGCTCTATGTACCCTGTACTCATTTGAACATCATTTCCTTCATCGTCCGATATGACTTAACGTTGGAGGTTTTCCCTTATCCTGAAGGATGAATGTGTGCTAACTCTAAGCTCTATGTCTGGTAGCTCTAAGCTCTATGTACCCTGTACTCATTTGAACATAATTTCATTCATCGTCCGATATGACTTAACGTTGGAGGTTTTCCCTTATCCTGAAAGATGAATGTGTGCTAACTCTAAGCTATATGTACCCTGTACTCATTTGAACATCATTTCATTCATCGTCCGATATGACTTAACGTTGGAGGTTTTCCCTTATCCTGAAAGATGAATGTGTGCTAACTCTAAGCTCTAAGTACCCTGTACTCATTTGAACATCATTTCATTCATCGTCCGATATGACTTAACGTTGGAGGTTTTCCCTTATCCTGAAGGATGAATGTGTGCTAACTCTAAGCTCTAAGTACCCTGTACTCATTTGAACATCATTTCATTCATCGTCCGATATGACTTAACGTTGGAGGTTTTCCCTTATCCTGAAGGATGAATGTGTGCTAACTCTAAGCTCTATGTCTGGTAGCTCTAAGCTCTATGTACCCTGTACTCATTTGAACATCATTTCCTTCATCGTCCGATATGACTTAACGTTGGAGGTTTTCCCTTATCCTGAAGGATGAATGTGTGCTAACTCTAAGCTCTATGTCTGGTAGCTCTAAGCTCTATGTACCCTGTACTCATTTGAACATCATTTCATTCATCGTCCGATATGACTTAACGTTGGAGGTTTTCCCTTATCCTGAAAGATGAATGTTTGGTAACACTAAGCTCTATGTACCTTGTACTCATTTGAACATTTCATTCATCGTCCGGTATGACTTAACGTTGGAGGTTTTCTCTTATCCTGAAAGATGAATGTCTGGTAACACTAAGCTCTATGTACCTTGTACTCATTTGAACATTTCATTCATCGTCCGATATGACTTAGCGTTGGAGGTTTTCCCTTATCCTGAAAGATGAATGTCTGGTAACTCTAAGCTCTACGTACGCTGTACTCATTTGAACATTTCATTCATCGTCCGATATGACTTAACGTTGGAGGTTTTCTCTTATCCTGAAAGATGAATGTCTGGTAACTCTAAGCTCTACGTTCGCTGTACTCATTTGAACATTTCATTCATCGTCCGATATGACTTAACGTTGGAGGTTTTCCCTCATCCTGAAAGATGAATGTCTGGGAACTCTAAGCTCTATGTACCCTGTACTCATTTGAACATCATTTCATTCATCGTCCGATAGGATTTAACGTTGGAGGTTTTCCCTTATCCTGAAAGATGAATGTTTGGTAACACTAAGCTCTATGTACCCTGTACTCATTTGAACATCATTTCATTCTTCGTCCGATATGACTTAACAATGGAGGTTTTCTCTTATCCTGTAAGATGAAAGTGTGATAACTCTAAGCTCTATGTGCCTTGTACTCATTTGATCATATCATTCATCGTCCGACTTAAGGTTGGAAAACGTAAATTGAAACAAAAGAAAAAGAGTTAGGAGTCCGTTCTTTTGCGATCTTTTGTCCTTGTTTAGCCCCTAATGCATATTTGTATTGTTTCTTCTGATATTTATTAAATGGAAGAGCAACAGATACTGCAGTACCTCCAAGGATATGCCAAAATTAATGCGCAAAACCTTGGGAAAACCTTAGGAACGAGTATTGCACCAGGAATCGAAATGGGGCACTCCCATACCATGCCTAATGTGCTCGGCTATCCTTGGCGACGGAAGACAATGTGAATAATTACGTCACACAACTAATGAAATGCCAAATCATGCAGAAATGAGTATACAATCATCATCATCATCTTTGCTTCATGCTGTTCGTTGTATCCTTATAATGTTCAGGTAGATTTTTCTCCAGTCTTCTCACATTGCATTTACGTTTGAGGTTATATTAACTCACGCACGCACGCACACAGACACATGAGTTTGTCCCAAAAGGTATCTATTGTTTTGATTTTGAGTCTGAAATCTTGGTCTGAAAAGTTTTCGTTGGACAATACTTCCTTTGTTTACAGTTAAGTACACAATAGTGAAAGAAAATTGCCATAACTAGCTTTAAATTCTGCTGAGTTGCCTATTGTTCTTTCACTGCTATGGCCAGGCACAAACAAGCGCCTGGTTGCTATGCAACATGGTTGACCTTGGGGTAATGAAGGTTGCATATTATGAAATCATTATTGCAGTAATAGATATACCCGTTTTGGTATTATACAGTATTTTTACAACTCTCTGCATGAGAATAAAGTGTAACAGTCAGCATATGCGACCTCCAGCTATTTTAAAAATGTCTTATCTCTTGCTTCAAAGTCATTTTTCTGGTTTGGCCTTTCGGAAACTGCCACTTATTTATCCTGCGTACTAACTTCAGCAGACTTATATGTGGGATAATCGTCTAGCCACATCCATTACCTACACAAAATGTTTTATCAGTTACAATCACACGACTTTCTCCACACATTCTAATACAAGTTATTCTTACATAGGGTATTCTCAATTTTACTTCATGTTATTAAAGATAAACACTTGCATCAATTGTTTTATTAAATAACTAATTCTAGGTTATGTTTGAAACAGGGAGTAGAGTACACTTAAAGGATAGTGAAATATTTTAAGTGCTTGTCGCTATGTGATGTACTTAATATTATTTGTATGTTCAAAATAAATGTAAAAGGAGAAGCAACAAGTATTTCGGAAATGTTTAATTCTAAAAAGAAAAAAGTATTTGGAATAAATTTCGTGCTCTAACAACATTTTTGTGTAATAAGAATTTATTTACCTCTTACGGTTTACAGTTAAGTAAAAATCATCTTGAATGAAGAGGACTTCAGAGGAAATTTCTAGATAAGCAAAGTACACATTTAATTTAACATGGAAATACTTGACCTTGTGGTACTTAAACCAAACTCATTAGTATGATGTTTAAGAAAATAGAAAAATGTCAAACAGTAACGACGTAAAGGATTGTTTTGAATGTGATATTTGTTTAAATCTTCGAGGCATTTCTTTGGAAGATATTGAACTTATAAAACAATTTTATTTATCCAGTTCTTCGTTTGTTAGTCAACTGTTCAAATACACATAGAACCCCTCTTTAATTTTTTTTTCAGTTTTAAAATATCTGCTACATAATGTGACTTTGTGGGTTCAAAGGATTAAAAATCAAGTTTGCAGAAATTTAAAACGTTCTTTATGTCCGTAGAAATACACTTGGTACACTAGCAGATTACAGCAGAATTACGTAAAACACAGAATTACAATCCACCAGTTCGTCTGTCACAGGTCCACACTGCACTCACTACTCGGTTCTTTGCCGTGAAAACTCACTCTCGTCTGCACGCACTAAACTTTGACCATGATGACGATGACGTGCTGGCTGGCTGTATATAGCCAGAAGGTTTTTGCTGCGTGCCCACCCGTTAAGGGTTTTGCCGCAGGTAAGATATTTGAACAGGATTTTGTAGGATGGATATGGTGTAGGTTTTCAGATTTGAAGAATTTTATGATGTACCTTCGGGATGAAAGGACAGGATGCAATTCCCTGCACCCTGGTGTTTTAATTTTGTTTTGGGTTGGAAATAATTTTGTTGCCAAACAACTTAGGAGATTATGTGGAGCTCAGTTTTAGCTGCTGTTAGGATTAGCTCATGGGTTATCCTGGGTGCCCGCATGTTGTCTAGAACGGCGTCTAATGGGGTCATAATCTCCCAGTGATCTAACAAGAGCGCTTCTATGAGTTGGTAAAGTTGCGTAGAGTTTGTTGCCCGGCGCCTAACTTCGTCCTCCACATATGGAAGTCCCGAGGCTTCGTGAAGCAACCTGGTAGGAAAATAGCGACCCACAGAATAGAAAGACCGTAGCCCTCTATTCTGTGCACGTTGAAGCCATGCCAACCAGCTATCTGCGGCCATGCCCCAGATCTCGCAGGCATATAGCATCACGGGGATTACCAGCGCTCGGAAGAGCACGCACACACTCCTATTTATACGTGAGTCAGCGGCTCTGGAGAATTCTCCCCAATGGAGAAGAAGTCCTACGAGAGGTTTCGCGGTCTTTCGAGGTGGCAGGAGGGGAACGAAGATCCAGCTACCTCCGTGGCTTCCCCTCTCCCCACCCTGTCTCGCCTCCGTAGGCGCTAGCTCACTGCCGTAAGCGTGGCTTTAACGCTATCCGTCTCCTACCCTTCCCGCTATCTGGCTTTGGCTGGCCGTAAGTGATGTCTCGCGTCAATAATAACTACTTCTAAAATATTTCTCACACTTCACCAACTATTAGTCAACAGCTCTCATTAAATAAACAGCTATTATACTTCAGATACGTGTAATAGACGTTGCTATGGAGAACGACTTAAGAAAACTCGGAATTTAAATCAAAGTGATAGCTATTAGGGCAACGAGTGAATAAAGTAAATAAATAAATGGTTTGTAGCTACAAATTTTCTATAACCTTTTAATAGCAACATCAAACATTTGTATTATTTAACTATGTACATGAAACTGAACTTGTACATTACCATTGAAGTTAATGCCTCCAAATGGAGTAGAAGCAGTCAGTAATATTGCCAGTATTTATATAATTGCAAATAGGAACACTTATTTCCATATTCATACATAGCCTATCTTATTCATAACTATAAGTACGCCACAATACAATACCTTATTCCTTATTTAATTTATTACTACATGTTGTAAAACCATTAACTTAATATATGTCAAATATTAATTTAACGTATCTATGGGATAAAATAATGTATTATACAATTGGACAAACCTCTATTATCCCTCCCCTTGGGGTCACGGTTTAAAATGTTGTACTCATGGATAAACTCTCTGTTTATCCACTTGAATAATAATATGACTTCCTGGGTTGGTAGATTCAAAGGTCTCGTTAGCAGAAATTTAAAAACACTATTTATTGCAGTAAGAAGAAGCTTTGTACAATCCTTGCAGCAGCAAAAGGTCGTGATATTGACATACACCAGTCTTCAAGGTCGTCTCGTTGCTCCGCCAAACAAAAGAATCACTACGGCACAGTTCAAATGTCCACCATCACACAGTTCACACAATTACAACACAACTGACTGCTTCTCATACTTCGCCGCTATTTATACCTCCCAGTCATTGTTCTAGAATGTAGTAGACCATTTGATAACAAGCACAACGGCATCAGAAAAGCGGAAATACCCAGACTTCTCTCTGCATCTTTCTCTCTTGGCAAGCGTCCAGCCTGCGTGCCACTATGTCTCTTTCTTTACTGCCCACGCGTACAGCTCTGCTTTTGCGGCGGCTTCATAACAACAATGCCGTCGGTGACAAATTACTATTATTTGTTGCGTGCAAATACATAGATCTCCTTAATGACGTCAGAAACAAAAGACAATGTCGCACCTCAGAGCGGTTTTACATGTATTTGTTAGGTAGTGTGCCTGTATTACAAGCAAAATCAATCGAACTCTTTATTTTCCGAATGTTCCCCTGAACATCTCGCTCAGTGGGTTATATGCCCATGTCATTATATCCACAGAGGCCGACAAAAGTATTCGAATAATATAACATGTAACATTGCACGTACTATAAATACTGTAATATTTATTTGGCAGCGATGAATTCTTAAACATGTAAACATTAACCTTTTTTTGTCTCGGAAACAATATTTAAAATATAACTTTGGATGTATTTATTACACAATCTGTACTGTATTTATTATATTGTCCTTCTTATTGGATGACATAAGTATTCGAACGTACATAATCGAAGAGAGAACACTGGTTCGATGTACACTACACGCCACTACCACATAGCAGTTGTTTATGCTATGCCTCGAGACAGTGTGCTCAAATTTATTCAGCCGATTGTGAACTCACAAGTAATTTGGGACGTAAAGGTAAGGAGGCAACAGTGACAGAGAGGAATATCGTGATAAATATGTACAAACAAAACAAATCTCTCCCTGAAATTTCCAAAGCAATTAACACAGGCAAAACTACAGTGTTTTGCTTAATTCAACGCTTCAAACAGACAAATACTGTTGTAAATAAACCTAGAAATGGCGCTCCTTCTAAACTCATCATCAGAGACAGGAGGCGAATAATAAAAGTGGTGAAGCAGATTAGGAGAGTCACTACATCTGAGTTTAGAGGATGTCTTGAGGAATATTCTGGCACTGTGGTTCACACCAGAACAGTTGAACGGGTTTTAAATAGTACTGGGTACAATGCTCGCGTTCCTAGGAAGAAACCATATGTTAATAAGGTAAATAAGAAAAAGCGTATACAATTTGCTAAACAGTATATAGTGAAACCAACAGAATTCTAGGATAAGATTCTCTGGTCGGACGAGAGCAAATTCTGCTTATTAAAGAGTGATGGACGTCTTAAAGTGTGGAGATTGCTAAATACAGAATGGGAACCTAAGAACATGGTAGCTACAGTGAAACATGGTGGCAGTAGTGTGATGGTATGGGGTTGTATATCTTCATCTGGCTTTGGGGAACTGGTGTTCATAGATGGGATCATGGACAAATTTGAATACAAGAGGATTCTTGAAAACAATCTTAAAAAGAGTGCAGAGAAGCTGGGATTAGGGCATGATTATTACTTCCAGCAAGACAATGATCCGAAGCATACTGCTGAAATTGTAAGGCTTTGGATCGTGTACAACACTCCTCACACTTTGAAGACACCGCCTCAATCTCCAGATTTAAATCCTATAGAGAACATCTGGAAGGAACTTTAGGAGTGTGTGAGGAAGCATCAAATCAGAAGCAAGGACCATCTGAAAGAACTTCTTCAAACAGAGTGGAGAAATATGTACTCTGCAGTCACTAAACAACACATACAGACAATACCCAAACAATTATCAGTAGTAATTCAAAGAAAGGGGATGATAACTAAGTACTAGGTATTCTCTGTTTGAATACTTATGTCCAGATGTAAAGTAACCGTTCTATTTCTCCTTGTAGTGCAAATTATTTTCAGTTGCTATTTATGAGTATATGTGTTTAATGGAAGACTCAAGTTTATTTTGTACCAGTTGTATTTACGTATGCTTACTCTGCGTAGCTTTAAAATAATAAAAGTAATAAATGTGTTTACGTTGGTATACTTATGTCAGTCTCTGTATTTCTGTCCGTCTTTTGTTTCCAAGATAACCCGTACATACCAACGTGAATGTAAGGGACAATATTCGCTTCGCTTCGCAGGTGCTGACAGGCTGTGTTAGCCCGAAGATTGCTGTTGTGTGCCCACCCAGGATAGGGCTTAACCACAGATAGGATTTTCTTTTCGGGTTTTTAGGATGGCTGTTTTTGTTTGAGGATGGTGGATTGATTACGAGGTAGTTTAGTACTCCTCTAGAAGGATAGAATGCTTTCCTTTAGCACCCTGGCGTTGAAGGATTTATTTTGATCTGAACTGATTTATGTTAAATTTTGAGACCAACAACTCTTGGTAGATTATGGGAGCTCAGCTTTTGCTGCTGCTGGAATTGCTCCGTGGTTACCTAGGATGCCCGCAAGACATGCGGGGGACCCAAATAGTCGGCGACGACGTCTGGTGGGATCATAATCACCAAGAGACCGAACCAGGGCACTTCTGTGCAAAGGTAACTGTGCGTATAATTTTGTAGCCCGGCGTCTAATTTCATCTTCCACGTATGGAAGACCCGAGGCTTCATGGAGGAACCTTACTGGGAAGAATCGGCCTACTGAATGGATGGACCTAAGTCCTCTATTCTGGGCGCGTTGAAGATATGCCAGCCAGGAATCTGCGGCCATGCCCCAGACCTCGCAGGCATATAGCATCAACGGGACTATAAGAGCTCGAAAGACTGGCATCGATCGAGAACCCAGCATAGGATACAGGGAAGCAATAGCTCCCTGAATCCTTGCCGAGAGTTCCCTGATGTGTCGACGGAAAGTCAGACCCTTGTCTAGCTCTACTCCCAGGTATTTGATAGAGGGTACCCATTCTATCCTTCGACCTCTGAAATGGAAATCTGGGCAGTCTGCGGGAGTGTGGCGCTTGGTGAATAGAATAGCGTGGCTTTTGTCCGGGTTAACGGACATCCGCCAACGCCTGCACCACTCTTGTGTGAGACGGAGGTGTCTTTGGATTGGGTTAAAGGCTCTGCGAATATGTCTGTCTTTGCAAAACAGCAGTACGTCGTCAGCATATTGTGCCATTTCGACGCGCGGCTCAGTTGGGAAGTCTGCCATGTATACACTAAATAGTGTGGGAGATAATACAGAGCCTTCTGGGACTCCGCCTCTCACGATGTTTGCCCCGCAACTGTGACTTTAAAAGTGCGATGTTTTAGAAAGCTGTGTAAGATGTTGATTAATTGATTTGGTAGGCCCAGGTGGATAAGCTTGTGAAGGAGTCCGGTGTGCCAGGTTGTAGAGAAGGCCTTCTCGACGTCCAAAGACACTGCTGCCCTGAACGCCTGTTCCTGGAAGCCCAGGGCAGCCGCCTCCACGACTCGCAGCAGCTGTTGGACTGTCGAGTGCCCCGGACGAAATCCAAACTGATAAGCAGGTATGGCTTGAATGTCAGCCAATACTGGGGACAAGCGGGTGAGTATTATCATCTCGAAGACTTTCGAGAGGGTGGAGAGGAGACTTATAGAACGGTAGTTGGTAGGGTGTACCGGGTCCTTTCTTGGCTTCAATATGCAGATCACTCTGGCCTCTCTCTACTCTCGCGGAAAGTGACCGAGAGTTAGACACATACTGAAGACCTTTGTCAGGAACAGCACGGCGTTGAAAGGAAGATGGCGGAGCATGAGTGGGGTAAGCCCATCAGGTCCCGCCGCCTTTTTAGGTTTGAGACGCTGGAGAGCGCGCTGGACTTCACTAGGACGGACAATGGGAAGTCGGTCCGCATCCTCCGGGGGTCGGCGAAAATATGTGAGTTATATGTTATTTACTGTACTAGTTCATGCTGGACAATATTCAACATGACCTAGGGCAGTAAATAACATATAACTCAATTTTCAATACCTAGCTATATCTTCGTAATCCACTTTAAATTCTACTTGAAGTACTAAGTATCTGACGTCTTATTATTATTTTCAAACAATCTACTCTGAGCCGACCATCTATTGTTACAAAGCCTCCTACATACATAAGCTGTAGCTGTTAAATTACCAGTACTGTAGTACCGGAAATCCGATGTGATGATTGGTAAGTTTGTTAGAAATTAAAAAGCTTTCTTAATAATTCATTAACACTCGCATCGTAATATACTATTAGTACTATTGCGGAAGTTCTCATGCCCCGTCTTTGTCTTTGTTTATATTTCAGTTATTTATGAAAAGAAAGTCGTAAAATATATCCACTTTTATCACTTAAAAGGACGTTAAACGGTTATTGCTACAATTTGCACATCGTTAAGGAAAATTTGTCAGTAATAAACATTTGAAAGAAATCTCTGAGTAAGGAAAGTCGAAAATAACCTCAGCCGGATATTGACAATTTACGTCAGTCCATTGTTTCCCTTTGTGTTATCTGTCGTAGTTTTGTTCGCTACGTTGGAGGTAATTTTTATTCCCTACTTTGCTGTCATTCTGAACTAACGGTGTATGTTTACTATCGCGTTCAATTGTTTCCGCGCAATGCCGCCATTGATATTTTAAAATACAAACTTCTTCCTTAAACTTGCACCAAACTAGAAGTGGATTTCAAGAATGAATTCATTTAAAAATTCTGATGTTGCAATTCACATTATTTTCTTTCCTCACCTTCTACAATTTTCGTTTACGAAATCCTCTATTTGCTTATTGGTGATAAAAATAAAATTTCTCTACTCTTGTATAAACTATTTTTACATTTATTTCTTTATCTACTTAATGTTAATAAATATAAATATTATTTTCTTGCAGAGACGAGGGAATACACTAAAACGTTAAGCGATAGTCAAATGTTTTAAGAGTTGGTTGGTATGTGGCCTTGAAATTTCATACGGTTTACTTAACCGTGAGAGATAAATCATAAATATTTGAAAATTAAAATTTCAATAAATGTGTAGTGTTTAACGCCCGCTTTTACTACATACGGCACCGCAGGCGATGACACTGATGATACATGAGATGAAGATGGAGCACCAGTGGAATGAGATGGCGGGGAAACCGGAGTTCCCGGAGAAAACCCGCCCCAGCGCCGTGTTGTCCACGACAAATCTCACTTTGCCTTCGCCTGGGATCGAACCCAGGCCGCCTTGGTGAGAACCAAGCGGTCTAACCACTGAGCCACGGCGCGGTCTTTAAAATTTCAAATAATACCTTGAAAATGGATAACAGCTATTTTATATAAAATGTTTGCCATCAGGGATGTGCCAGTCTTTTCGGGAACAGTTGACGAGTTCATTGGACAGTTTCGCGTGAGTTGTAGAAGCACTTCAGCTGCGACAGTTCACTTGTGATTCGAATCTGCTGCATTTGTTCTGAGTGTCTCTAGTGTTAGATTAACCACTTAAAAACCAAAACCAAATAAAATGTAGCTGAAATGTAGCTGAAGCTGATATATTTAACGATTCTCAAGCCGTTAAGTTAAGCTTACACTGTAGCTATCAACAAAAGACAGTCATTTCTTAGCTAAAAACCATTGCGTAACTGATTTTGAATATTAGTCATTCTTTTGCTTTGTGCAATTAAGTTGGTTATACCATAAGTAACCATAGCATTATAAACAAAATGCTGTTTCTTGATTGTTAAATATATCAGGAGAGTTAGCTGCCCCTTTTCTCGAGTTTTAAGCAATAGCATTTTATACTCTAACATGAAAACATGGACCCCATTACTAGGTTCTACCCGCGTATTTAACATGGATGTTAAACACTCAATGAAATTAGTACTAATACAGATGTTATCACATCGCCTGTAGTATATTCGTAATTAGACAGTTGACGTTCGCACGTCTGCATATGTTCACTGGAATCAGCCAATACTATACGTTAGAAGGAATGTTTATCTCACACGTTACTAGATAGCTCAGTTAGAACGAGCGCAAAACTTCGATGTCATCTGTCTGCTCTGATCGTGTTTTTTTTTGTTTTTTTTTGGGGGGGGGTGCAATTTTAGGTCTTCCAACTTTAAGTCATATCGGACGGTGAATGAGATGGATGAAATGATGCTCAAATGAGTCCAGGGTTCAGGGAGCTTAGAGCCACCCGATATTTGTCTTTTAAGGATAAGGGAAAACCCCGAAAAAATCTTATCCAAGTAGCTCATCCTGACCGAGATTCGAACTCGGGACCTCCAGAACGTAAGCCAGACACGCCAGCATCCACGCTACCGAGGCCACTCTGACGGTGGTTCGAATCCCCTGCATAGGTATAATAATTCTTTTTACTACGTAATACGCAAAATTTACAACTTTTATTCCGAAAATTTTTATTATTTTTATTTTTAATTGCTTTATTTATATTTATGGTATTGTTTGACGTTTCTTTACTGTGCACTATTTTTCAAGAAAGTAAATATACACTTTCAGCTGGTCAGTATCATTCAGGCGTTCTGTTGCTAGAGAGTATGAAAACTAAATCGGCCAAGTTCGTAAATATATAGTGTCGTGGTCGCCATTTTAACCTTATTCACTTCGAAGATTTCTAAGGCTATATTAACCCAGTATCACGATAGACTAATGCCCCATTTCACCAACAGATGTTAAGACCTAACACGAGTTTAGCAATAGTTAACACAAAAACTGCAGTTCACCAACAAGTGTTAGCTTAACACACGTATTAAATCTCTTGTTAAACTAACAAGTCAAATTTCTGTTGTTAAGTCCTTAACAATTGTAGATAGTCAAGATGGCGGGCATGAACGCAGCTGTTGATGTCGATTTGTTATATTTAAGACCGTCTAAACGGCATTCCTAATAGAGTACGGTCTATGAGGAGAAATTATTTTGAGAAGCTATCAGAAGAAAATTTTCTACAGAGGTATAGACTGTTGAAACATGTTGCTATGAAGGTTACTGCGGAAGTACAAGAGAAGTTAGAACATGCATCGAAAGGAATATGTCGGTCTTAACTCTGCTTTAAGTATTAATAACTTTGCGATTTTATAATTCACTGAATTATGTGGATAATACATTGTTTACCTCCCGTCTTGAAACGTTCAAGTTGCTCGTCACTTGTCCTTCACTCCTCGTTTTAAATTTGCGTAATACTGACGTTAGAACATGCATTGAAAGGAATATACTAATCTCGCCTTTGCTTCAAGTATCAATAACCTTGCGATTTTATAATTCACTGAATTATGTGGATAATACACTGTCCACCTCCCGTCTTGAAACGTTCAAGTCACTTGTCCTTCTTCGCTCCTCGTTTTAAATTTACGTAATAAATGTGAAATGTGTAGTATTTAACGCCCACTTTTACTACATACGGCACCGCAGGTGGTGACACTGATGATACATGAGATGAAGATGGAGCACCAGTGAAATGATATGGCGGGGGAAACCGGAGGTCCCGGAGAAAACCCGCCCCAGCGCCGTGTTGTCCACCACAAATCTCACTTTGCGGTCGCCTGGGATCGAACCCGGGCCGCCTTGGTGAGAACCAAGCGGTCTAACCACTGAGCCACGGCACGGTCTAAATTTACGTAATACTGACGTTAGAACATGCATTGAAAGGAATATACTAATCTCGCCTTAGCTTCAAGTATTAGTAGCTTTGCGATTTTATAATTCACCCCCGTCTTGAAACGTTCAAGTCACTTGTTCTTCTTCGCTCCTCGTTTTAAATTTACGTAATACTGACAAGTTGTTTGGTGCTTGTAGTAGTGACACATACATTTGAATTAAATTCGTTTCCAATATTTTCCCCGCGACATCTTTCTCTTTTACATTCACCACATCCATTCTCTTATTTTCCACGATATCCTTACACTTCGTCACCAATTCAATTAACAATTCTTTCTCCATCGATGAGAAATTTGTTTCACGGCTTTATTTATGATTTTGTTCATCCGCCATTTTTTCAGCTTGTGCAGACGAAAATTGAAACAAAAGCGCATCGCAGTGCGTTCAGAAAATAATACGAATCATCCATAGCCGTCTATAGCTGTAATATTTACAAGTTTCTTGGGGTTAACACGTGTTTGTTAACATTTTCAGAAAACAGGTTGGTGAAATGCAAGAAATTTAACATTAGTGTTAGCGCTGTGACAATTGTTACGTTACATTTGTTAACGTCGATTTTAACATCTGTTGATGAAATCGGCATAAGTGTCACGAAGCAAGTAGCAGTTCTCTTGCAGCTAAGCTGTTAACTAGATGGCACTAGGAACTATGCAAGAAAACGGAATTATAATTAAATTATTTCAAGTTCTTGTTTTTATAAAATAAAATATTTCTTGGAGTTCTGATTTTAGTAGAACCAATATCTGTGATGTATATAAGGCACACTTTATCAGCTGCTCTCGTAGCTCAGTGCGAAACCGCAGGCTGTGACAACCGACACGAGGGTTCACGGTTCGAACACTGATATCTAGGTACACTTTTTATATCCAAAGTTTTTACTTTGTTAATAAAATCCTCTCCTGCCATTCCAAACCTCTTTTTTTTTCAAAAATATCAGTAGAGTTTTTTATTGCATTACCTCATATTTAAGATATCTGTGCGACAAATGAAATTATATCTTACACTTGCTGAGAATAAAGCCCATCATTCTCGATGGCCTGAATAACTGGTAAACCGTAAGACACAGACAAAATCATACTTCAGGAAATATGTTCATCTCGTTAAAACACGCAATTATTGTCAAATAATATTTTTGAGTAGTTAACCATTTCCGAATTACTCATTATTAGTTTCAGTTAAAATATTTACATTTTTCTGAAATATGGTGTCGTTATTTTCTTTTTTTATGTCCAAAGTCGTCACATAGCCTTCAACTTTTGAATATTTACTATACGAGGATGTAATGATGATGTTAATAACATTAACTGTGGATGAGTAACCCGCTGTCAGGTAAAGAGAACTTGTCAGTTGTACATGACGTGTGTGGTGTGGACCACATGCCGTTTTAGAGCAGGAAGCGACACGGGGAGTTAAAACGTTCAACAAATTTATATTCTCACAGCTCGCCCGCAGTGCATCGTAATTACATCTGGGTTTACCCTTTCTCATTCACAGTTTTGTTGCACATTCACTTATTTTGAGCTCAAATCAATCAGGAGGACATATTTTTTTAACACCGGTGCTTAAATGTATGTTCATATATTTATACTGGTCGAAGTGCCGAAACCCTTCCTTACAATTCTACACTACTCTATCAATGATAAATGCAGTATGAAAATCGCGTGGCATTAAATCTCTCCATATAACACATAGAATGCCTAAGGGCCGTATTTATAGTTATCACTTTGGTCTAGACTATCTTCCGACTAACCAAAGGCGGTCTAACTTTTTGGTATCCATAGACGATAAAAAGCCGTGAACCAGCACGGAGCATATGTTATACGACGTAGAAAGGTACTTCTGCGCATGCGTGAGTCAGACAGAGTGCTAAACAAATGACAGTGTACCTACAAGTTTACAAATCTCTGTGGTAGTTTCACAACTGTTTCTTAACCATTCTTACGGTTGCTGCTGCTGTTTGAGGTTAAGTAACAAAGTTTGGTGTGCTGTAAATATGGATAATATGAAGAAAGGTGGTATCAATTGGTCAAAGGAAGACCAACGTTTTCTCTAGTCCAAAAAAGAATGAACATTATAGAAAATAAATCCGTGTCGACGAATACACATATGAGAAAGAAGGAGACATGGAGTTTGCTGATAATGCGGCTTACTGATGCAGGTCAGCAGTGTTGTCTTGATATCCTCCTCTTGTATAATACCGAAGTGCTGTTAGGGTTTGAGTGCCAGACCTCGGTTATCGTCCCTGACGTACAGGTTACGACGAATCATTTCTATCAGCTTTCTGGCGTTCGCTTTACTAAACCTGTATCTGCTTGTGAAGTTTAGTAAATAAGTTAACCTCCGTCGTCTTATTTCACGAATTCTATACGCTACAGCTACATTCATCACTTCATTGTCATCCATGTTACAAAGATAGTCCGCCTTTAATCTACCCCTCGGAGGTGGACCAAAATTTGAGCCGGACCAACATGTATGGTCCCCGGACTATCGCTAATTCCGGTTTATGAATAAGAACATCGATGGTCCACCGTTGGTCCACCGGAAGAAGAAAGTTAGTCCAGACCAATAAACATATCTCAAAATAACCTTCAAATGTTTAGAACTGGTCACTACATGCTGGCGTTAAAACCATGTAATTGCGATAACTTTAAAAGCATGAACAAAATATTAAATAGTCTGAAACATTAATAACGAATACTTCATAAATGACTTATGGCAGAAAAAGTTATTAAATATTATGCTTTAAAGATATCTACTTCCTTCGTGGAGTACACTTAGTACATTCTTAAGATTTAAGAGTCTAGTTTATATTTAAATACATGGAAATTTAAACAAATCATTAAGAACCAGTTTTGAGAAATTAACATTTTGTCGAAAAATATTCCAACTAAAAGGTAATTTGGAGTGGGAGGATTTCTCTGAAAATTTTTGTACTTTATTTGTGGAAGATACTGAACATATAAAACCAGTTTGGTAAACATCCTATATTTCATTTTCTACTTATAGAGTTCAAGGTACACGATGTTATGTGCTTTTGTATTTATCATGGTGACCCGTATTTCCAGTAATTCTGGTCTCAGATTCTTGGATGGAATACATTATTGCCTCTACGTACTGTTAAAGTATGTGCTAAAGCTAGTAAAAAGGCGAACATACAATAAATACATAATTATTTGGAGATTTCAATGCACGGTTAAACGGCGAAAACGTCTCTATTGGAAAAAGGAGAAAGAAAATCTTGATGTCAACAGGCTAACCTGAAGAATAATATCAAAGAGGTACTACTTAGTTTTTGCAATGTACTGGGTTTACAAATTCTCAAAGTTAAGTATGTTCAAGATATACGGAAGGAATTAACGTCTATAAATGGAAACGGGAGAAATTTCTATACATTTTTCTACTCAAGTTATCCATTTCCAAATGTATTACACGTATGAAACATTTATATTCCAAATCCTCTTGGGAAACAACCCAGGTGGAAAGACGATTAGAAATCGACGAAATTAATTGATTAGGTCAAAGAAACGTAACCACTTAAGCCGACGGATTTCCATTTTTAAGGCCGGTTTCCACGGGGAGCTGAACTGAAATCCAGCGTTACGATTAAGCGTACTCCGCTCGGAGGAAATGGTCAAAGCCTCCTTAACTCTCCGCTCCCAGTAACTGTTGCATTTTGCCAAGATGGTCGTCTCCCGAAAGCTGAATTCTACGCTCACGCCATCTCCTGAACTGGCATTTAATTTACTCAAAACAGTCTTTTGTTCAGTGATGCGAGTATTGTTAGTGTTTTGTCTTTGTTGATATTTGGTTATATCCAGTTATACATTTGTGGTTATAACATTTAATAAATATCCTGTGATGGGAGAAATGTACACTCCCGAACGTCGATTTCTAATCGTCTTTTCATCTCGCTTGCCTCCCGAGAAGATCTCAAATATATTCATCAACAGGAAAGCTTCAGGTCTTATTTTGTATGAAACATTTGTTATGTTCTCTAGAAAGTACCTGGTTTAAACATTTAGTGATTGGTATTTATTGAAAGAATTAATTTTAATTTATGTTTTCTATGATCATCAAACCGACTGACAGACTGACATCAAGAAATACCTTTTCTTTAAAAAGAAATAATTGTTTTGTTTTGTCCCAGGGTCAGTTCTACCTCAAAAGCTTAAGAAAATAAACATTTGATCTGTTACGTTCGCGTAACTTTCTCTGCATTGCTCCTACAAGCTTATAAAATATTGTTTTTCTATGTACGTCCAGATAGCGATCTTGTTCATCATCTCTGGTCTACGAGTAACACGCTAGCCTCTGGATAACGGAGTAGCAGGTTCAAAGCCGTCGGAAGACGTAAGTAACTCCAGTGGTCTCGTGACGTACGTTTACGACACGTACACGAACGTCAAACCTGATAAAGAGAGCTGGAACAAAATTGAGTAACATTTCATGACCAGTATACAAAGGGACACTGAAAATCATAGCAGTTAAGGACCGTTCATAAATTAATAAAATACGCTTAGAGCAAATGACTTCAAAATTCATGTCTATTACCAGATCATGCAACACAAATGCCACAAAAGCAGCAAAAGACGTCATGGCTAAGTTTGCAGCACTGTAATACTGTACTGCTTTACATAGGTAGTCTGAAAAGTTTCCCATCTAATAAAGATACAATTTTTTTTTTTCAGAAATTTATTTTTCATTTTTCAACAAAGTCTCCTTGTAAAGGTACCCACTTCTCCCAGCGATGCTCCCATCTGTGTAACCCGTCCAAATGGTACTCGGCGTTTTTCTCTGTAAAATAATTGTTCACGAAGGTGATTGCCTCTTCATTTGACGAAAATATCTGTCCTCCGAGCGCAATTTTCAGATGAGGGAACAAAAAGAAATCGCTTGGGGCTAGATCTGGTGAGTCAAGCAATTCAAAACGTAATTCGTGGATTTTCGCCATTGCAATCGCTGAGGAGTGAGACGGTGCGTTGTCTTGGTGAAACAGGATTGTCTTTTTCTGCAAATGTGGCCGTTTTTCAGCAAGTTCTACCTCCAGCTTGTCAAATAATGATGCGTAGTATGCTTCTGTAATTGTTTCTTCTTTTTGAAGATAATCGATTAAAATAACTCCATAACTATCGGAAAAAAAAACAGTCACCATCACTCTCCCAGCCTAGAAAAAAAAAACATTTTTTACTCTTTTTGGAACCGGTTCCTCCTTTGATTCCACTGTTTGACTGTATTTTTGTTTCGGGCGTATAATGGTGTCTCAAAGTTTCATCTACAGTAATTAATCGGCGTCAAAACTCGGATTTATTGCACCTAAACTGCGCCAACGGAGCGTTGGAAATGTTCATTGGAACACGTTTTTGGTCCAACGTGAGCAAATGCGGCACATAACGCGCGGAGAGCTTTCTCATGTCTAAATGTTGATTTAATATGTGACAAACACGTTCTTTTGACATGTTCATAGCCTCTGCTATCTCTGCTACTTTAATTCAGCGGTCATCTAGCACCATTTGGTGAACTTTGGCGATGTATTCGTCGGTAGTTGCAGTTTTGGACGTCCCGAACGTTCATCTTACGGCAGCGTTTAAATTCAGCTGCCCAAAATTTCACTGTGGTAAATGATGGTGCAGAGTCCCCATACAAAGAATCTAACTCATATTTGATTTACGTAGGCGTTTTGCCTTTCAAAAACAAATATTTAATGACAGCTCGATACTCGATTTTGTCAATTTTCATAAAAACACTCTCATAAACTCACTCAAACGACTGTTACATAACAACTGAGCGTCCAAAATGGCTGAAACTTTGGTGAGTAGCTCAACAGATGCACAACGAAATTCACTAGGTTTTATTTACGTGTGCTGCCATCTTCATGTTGAGGTCGAAAACTTTTCAGACCACCCTCGTGTTCAATAAAATGTGTAATCATGACTTTTAGTATAACATATTCGACATTTCTTACTACTCCAACGTCAAGTCATATCGGACGAAGAATGAAATGATATTCAAATGACTACATGGTACAGTTTTTGAGAATGTTTAAAAACATTGTACAAAATTCCTTCCAAATAAAATGGTTGCATAAGATATTCGCAGAACGCTCAAGATATAGATGGCAAATTGCATGAAATTTCAAATATCTTACATGCCAACATGCTCTTTAAACAAGTGACTATCACATCGCCTGCTCTATCGGACCACGAAACGTGTAAACGTGAATTGAAAGGTTATCTGTGTTGAGAGAAGTGGACACGAGGACAAGCTTCTGTAGGAATAGTTCCCAGGAAATCCTCCTATCCAAAACATTTTTTTAAAATGTTCTATGCAAAGGATGTCTTTTTCTCAAAATGATTACAATTATTCTAATAATTATAAGAAATAGAGGAATAACATTTTATAAGGATAGTTGTAAAAAGTGAGTAGGAAAGGTAATTTGAGTGCAATTAGCAGTAATGTTCAGTTTGGATAACGTCACAAAAAGTCCCAATTTACGGAACCTACTGAGAAACACAGACGTCTTATTCTTTCAAGAAATATCGAAAGGTGTTCATGATATGTATCGACAATAAGAGAACGTAAGTTCTAACCCCCACTCCCAGCGACAGAGGTGCAGGAGGGGACATTTAAGAGCATTTCTTTCCTCATAGATGGCTGGATAGAATATATATAGCACCCCAAGGAGCATAGTCCTAGTTCAGTAGCTTTATTCCTTCAGTTCAGGCGACCTAAGCAATCAGCAATGGTCAGGTAAGTCAAAAACAGCTGACTGTCAACGACTGAAACTCCAGTGCAATCGGTCATAACAAAACAATAACTCAACAGCGATTTTAATATTTTAGATTTCAGGTTTTTTTACTGTATCTATTTAGTACTTACTAAAACTATTACAATTCACCCAAAAATTCGATAACAGATTTGAGTGAAAATACAACACGTTTTGGGAGTCGTAAATAAATTAAAAGTATTTTTAGAAAATATTCGTATGTATGAACTTGGTTGAATGCCAAACTTAATATATCTTCAAAAGTTTTATTTTCACAAAAATCCCTCTAGCGATTTTGAATCTACTTTTAATACATTTTCAGGAAAAATGAAAAAAATATATTTAGAATTTTCTGAGAATGTCCTCAGAAGTCCTCTTTATTCTTGATTACTTTGTACAACTGATAAACCGTAAGACACACAAAATCATACTACCCGGTTCGCTAAACTACACCATTTGTATCAAAAATTTTTCATGTATGTGTGTTTGGACTGATTCACTTCAGACATATTTATTGTTATATTTCTCAAACATACATTTTAATTCTTTGCCATGCAAAGAGAACTGAATTTCAAAGTCAGCACATACCGGCCACTTCTTAAGAGTAATGCTTAAACCACACTGTAATCCTATTTTTACAATTTACGTCCTCCAACGTCCATCGGAGGGTGCATGAAATGATGTTCAAATGAGTACAGGGTACATAGAGCTTAGAGTTACCAGACATTCATCTTTCAGGATAAGGGAAAACCTCCAACGTTAAGTCATATCGGGCGATGAATGAAATTATGTTCAAATGAGTACAGGGTACATAGAGCTTAGAGTTACCAAACATATATCTTTCAGGATAAGGGAAAACCTGCAACGTTAAGTCATATCGGACGATGAATGAAATGATGTTCAAATTAGTACAGGGTACATAGAGCTTAGAGTTATCAGACATTTGTCTTTCAGGATAAGAGAAATCCTCCAACGTTAAGTCATATCGGACGATGAATGAAATGATGTTCAAACGAGTACAGGGTACATAGAGCTTAGAGTTACCAAACATATATCTTTCAGGATAAGGGAAAACCTCCAACGTTAAGTCATATCGGACGATGAATGAAATGATGTTCAAATTAGTACAGGGTACATAGAGCTTAGAGTTATCAGACATTTGTCTTTCAGGATAAGAGAAATCCTCCAACGTTAAGTCATATCGGACGATGAATGAAATGATGTTCAAACGAGTACAGGGTACATAGAGCTTAGAGTTACCAAACATATATCTTTCAGGATAAGGGAGAACCTCCAACGTTAAGTCATATCGGACGATGAATGAAATGATGTTCAAATTAGTACAGGGTACATAGAGCTTAGAGTTATCAGACATTTGTCTTTCAGGATAAGGGAAAACCTCCAACGTTAAGTCATATCGGACGATGAATGAAATTATGTTCAAATGAGTACAGGGTACATAGAGCTTAGTGTTACCAGACATTTGTCTTTCAGGATAAGAGGAAACCTCCAACGTTAAGTCATATCGAACGATAAATGAAATGATGTTCAAATGAGTACAAAATCCATAGAGCTTAGCGCTACCAGACATTCATATTCCAGGATAAGGGAAAACCAAAGTTAAGTCATATCGGACGATGAATGAAATGATGTTCAAATGAGTACAGGATACATAGAGTTTAGAGCTACCAGACATTCATCTTTCAGGATAAGGGAAAACCTCCAACGTTAAGTCATATCGGACGATGAATGAAATGATGTTCAAATGAGTACAGGGTACATAGAGCTTAGAGTTACCAGACATTCATCTTTCAGGATAAGAGAAAACCTCCAACGTTAAGTCATATCAGAGGATGAATGAAATGATGTTTAAATTAGCCCGGGATGTTCATATTTCAGGATAAGGAACTCCTGATAAAACGTTATCCGGATATCTCATCCTGACCGAGATTCGAACTCGGGATCTCCTGAACGCGAGGCAGACACGCTACCATCTACCCCATCAACTCACCCTGGCAAGAGATTCGAACTCAGGATAGAACGTGAAGCAGACACGCTACCATCCACCCCATCAACTCTCCCTGACCGATATTCGAACTCGAGACCTCTTGAGCGTGATGCAGATACGCTACCATCTACACTACAGAGGCGGGTTCTTTTATCCCTTATCCCTTTAGCCACATGAGAAAAAGAATGAAAAGTACAAAGAGTATCAAATTTTGTGTAGTGACCGTACAAATAGAACGTAATTCCAAAGCCGTCATACACCAATCAGCTTTGAAAACATCTGAATGCCGCTTAATGCCTGCTGCATTCTTTTATTCGCATTTGTCTACAAGAAAATATATAATACGATAACATCTGCAAATGGTTATCTTATTAACATAATAAAGAAAGAGGGATTCGATTTTCTGACAACAGTGTGTTAAGAGTGAGAGAAGGTCATTCGAGTGCGTAAGGTCAGATAATTCTCATTAACAGTGATGCATGCATTAGCAGTAATGTTCAGTTTGCATAACGTCAGTAAAAGGCCCCAATTTATGGAACTTACTGAGAAAACATAAGGAACACACGTGTTTTCCTTTCAGGAAATATGCTAAGGTGTTCATTCACTATAGGTATCGACAATAAGAAAACCAAGTGCCCCCCTCCACCCAACGACGGCGGTGAGGGGGCAGGGCGTTTAAGAGCATTTCTTTCCTCATAGAAAGGTAGATGGCTGCAAAGAATATATATAGCGCTCCAATGGAGCATAGAGTTAGTTCAGTAGCTTTATTCCTTCAGTTCAGGCGACCTAAGCAATCAACAATGGTCAGGTAAGTGAGAAACAGCTGACTGTCAACGACTGAAACTCCAGTGCAATCGATCAAAACAGCTTATAATTTCTGAAGGTTTTCACCCAAAACACTTCAACATTTAAAAAAATATATTTTTTATTTATTCTTAATTTCACTGTAGTTAATACTGCATTTTTATTTTTGAAACTATATTGAACGTAACATAAAAACTAATACTTCAAGAACCATTCTGAAATTATGTCAAATTTAACTTTTTGCTCAGCCTTCATAATAAGTAAGTAACCTTTATTTCCATTTCACCTATAAATTATTATACTGTTGCTGGTTACTCTTGGGCCCAATAGACTCAAACTCTGAGGTTGCCGGGCCCAATTGGCATCTTATCTGAAATAACTTCATCTTCATTTTTGTCATATTTACTTATTTTCCTCAACCATTTGGCTCTTATTTTGCCCAAAAAGTTCCCAATTTCAATTAAATTTTCCTTGGTTTTTACAATCATTAACTTCATAGCTTGAATTTCCTTTGTTAACCTTGCCCATTCTTTTTTACTTAGCTTCTCCGTAAGCAACCTACTTTCTTCACATTCTAAAAGAAAATGCCATTCTTTATCCCTTTGGTGACACAATGGGCATTTCTCCAGATCCCTTCAGGTTTACCACTCCTGTTCTGGCCCATGCAAAGACTTCTTTTGCTGCTTTATCACAAATATCAATGTATTTTTCCCTGTTCCACATCACTTTTATCTCTATAAATTTCCAGCGAGCTTTTCAAGTTGAAGCTTTCTAACATTTCTTGACGTTCAATATCTTCCGTTCTTAACTTCTTTCCAAAATCCACTTTGCAATAATTCCCGGTTTTCCCACATGACACCAAACCCTATTTTTAACATCATTTCCTTTATCTTATTTAGCCATGAATCTTTGTGATTTAGTCTTTCCTGTACTAT
This sequence comes from Mantis religiosa, assembly GCA_030765055.1. NCBI lineage: Eukaryota > Metazoa > Arthropoda > Insecta > Mantodea > Mantidae > Mantis > Mantis religiosa. Next base: position 158,963,999 of record CM060955.1, read on the forward strand.
CAAGCATTGCTCATCTAAACTCCTAATTCTCGCCCAATATTTTAACACCCTTTCCACCATTATCACTCTAGTTCCCAGTTTTCCCAATTCTGCTTGCGTCACTCCATTTGGTGAAGCCCGTGGTAAGCCCAAAACTTATTTGCAAAAGTTTCTAATGTATCACATATTTGTACCCCCCTCCTTCAAACCCCATACATCTACCCCATACAGCATTTTAGCTTCTACTACGGCTGTGTAAATTCTCTCCAGCTGTTTTATTTGCATTCCTGGTAATTTATTTAGACATGTTTTAATATCTTTTAATGCAATTTTACCTTTTGCCATTGCCATTCTCTTCTGCTCTTTCCAACCCCCCCTTATTGCTTAATCGTACTCCTAGATAATTAAATGCATTGACCACCTCAATTTCTCTTCCTTGCCAGTACCATTTCTCCTCTTTTCTTAACTTGTTGCCTTTCTTAAATACCATAATTTTGGTTTCGTTTACATTAATTCTAAGGCTCCATTCCTTAAAAAATTTATCTATTGCTCCAATTCCCACTTTGGAAATAGCTCCTGCTACTAAATCATCTGCAACCACTGATTTAATTAATTTACAGTTCAAATTACTAGATCGATTTGCAAGCTTTTAAACTGCTTACAGATACTGACTTAATCAACACACAAATTCTCCATATTTAACAGAAATCATATATCATTTACCTGATAAAATGCATTATACTTTTGTGACGGTGACTGTCACTTATTTTTGTCGCTAAATCCAGCAATTTTTCCACTTTATAATAAGAATTAATACTAGAGGTATGACAACTATTAGACCAGTATACATTTTTACAGAACCATGACCTTGAAATTCTGTAATTCAAAACAATTAGCAAATAAACCACTGTGATGGACTTTGAAATTCCGTTCTATTTCCATGACTACGACGAATAACTTATATGCCTTTTCATTTGAGAAAAAAGTATAACTGCAAATCAAAAGCGATAAATCCATACAAAAATTATTTGCTATAAGTTATGTGCTTTAACATTATGCATATGTTTTATATACCAAGATTTGTCCATTGTTTGCGGTTTACCAGTTAAACAAAAACTTGTCAGAAAGAAAAGGATATCATAAGCAATTCCTAAAAGCATTGAAAAATGTATGCATTTCATTTTTAAAAATCGAACTTTTCTATTCAAAGGAATTTTGGAATGGAAAATTTTGTTTTCTTATTCTCCCGCCTCTATGGTGTGGTGGTAGCGAGTCTGTCACGAGATCAGGGTGAGTTATCTGGATAAGGTTTCTTTCAGTAGTTTACTGTTACCCTGAAAGATGAATTTCTGGCAACTCTAAGCTCTATGTACCCTGTACTCATTTGAACATCATTTCATTCATCGTCCCATATGATTTAACGTTGGAGGTTTTCCCTTATACTGAAAGATGAATTTCTGGTAACTCTAAGCTCAATGTACTCTGGACTCATTTGAACATCATTTCATTCATCGACTGATATGAAAACGTTGGAAGTTTTCCCTTATCTTGAAAGATGAATGTCTGGTAACTCTAAGCTCTATGTACCCTGAGCTCATTTGAACATGTGATATGACTTAATGTTGGAGGATGCATACTTAAAAAAGTGGGATTTTTTTTTTTTTTTTAACATCATCGTGTTGCATCCTTGGTAAAGACGAAATTTTGTATCTAATCTAGTTTCGTTTTTGTAAGGTACTGTTTACAAACTTCTACAGTTAACAGATGTCATTACGTATTGTCCCCACTGAAGTTCTTTCCCCACTACTTGATAATGGGATACAATTGGGTTGAAAAAGGGAACAAAAGCCAATCGCTTATCACGTCTAGAGAAGTGGAGGTCAAATTCGTCATTGTCAAGGAAACCTGCATGTGGTTTCTAACTACTCCAAAAAAAAGCTTGCTGAAACAATAAATACAAGAGGGTCAAGTTTACTGTCACACTTTATACATTTCCAGCAGCTTTCACCACAGATTTTACGGTTTACGTTTCGAATATTGACAAACTCAGCTTTTTGTGTTTCTGCGGGCAAGGCCAGACATGACAACTGACTGCACTCAGCTATCCGTAACAGGTCACTTCAGTATGTGCGAGATTTTATGATGAAATTACGTATTAATTTGAAGATCCACAGTTACAATTCGAGTGCTGTTTTAACGTTTCTGACGAATCGAATTATAACATGCATACCCAAATTCATGTATATTTTTAACTTATTTCCCGAGGTATTTATGCTTTTACTTCTTTAAAAATTGTTGTACGCGGTGCAATTATGTTTTGGGAAAGTTCTCCTTATTATGACTGACTTTTGTATAATCAGTAAACACTAAAAGGTAAAATAAATCGTAATGCATAAAATATCTAGAGCTGGTTGACACAAACCATTTCCGAGATATTATTTGTAATTAGATTGAATTTTCTAATATTTTATACTTATCTCAACTTTTATATTCTCCACTACGTGTTTACAGCAAGTAGAGGATGCATAATATAATACCTAAGAATAACAAAACTGATATTGAAATTTCACAGGATATGGATGCTCTAAGATACCCTGAATCCAAAAGAGATTATTTTTGTGTGTGTGTTTGGGATCCCGTGGCAGTCTGCATGTGAAAGGCATAACTGCCTGCCGCGGTAGTGTGTCTGTCTCACATTCAAGAGGTACCGAATCTCGGTCAGGGTGACTTACCTTATCCTGAAACATGAATTTCTCGTAACTGTAAGCTCTATGTACCCTGTACCCATTTAAATATAATTTCATTCATCGTCCAATATGACAACGTTGGAGGTTTTCCCTTATCCTGAAAGATGAATGTCTGGTAACTCTAAGCTCTATGCACCCTGTACTCATTTGAACATCATTTCATTCATCGTCCGATATGACAACGTTGGAGGTTTTCCCTTATCCTGAAAGATGAATGTCTGGTAACTCTAAGCTCTATGCACCCTGTACTCATTTGAACATCATTTCATTCATCGTCCGATATGACAACGTTGGAGATTTCCTCTTATTATGAAAGATGAATGTTTGGTAGCTCTAATCTCTATGTATCCTGTACTCATTTGAACATCATTTCATTCATCGTACGATATGACTTAACGTTGGAGGTTTTCCCTTATCCTGAAATATGAATGTCTGGTAGCTCTAAGCTCTATGTACCCTGTACTCATTTGAACATTATTTTATTCGTCGTTTAATGATAACGTTCGAGGACATAAATTTATAAAAAAAGGCATAACATAAGAACAAAAATATCAAATTCGGAATTTAAGATGAGTATTTTCAAAGATTTTCAAAGAAATTCCTCTCACTTAAAAATTTGTTTTTCGTGCGAATTTTTTTCGACAATTTTGATTCAATTACGACATATTTAAGATATTTTCATGAAAAATGAAACTCATATCCAGAATTTTCTGGGAAAAGCTTCTGAGGTCATCCTCATTCTGGGTGACTTTTGCATAACTTGTATTCCTTAAGAAATAGACAAAACCTTACTAACTTTATATTCGTTAGGCCATAGGAATATCCCAAACATTTTTTTAAAATTACACTTCTGAATGGTTTTTCATATAAAGGATAGTTTGGGATGGCTAATGCTCTTAAAAATCTTTATGTCGGATCTCTGGAATACCCTGAAGTTAAACTAAGTTTGGGCTTTAACCGATTTTTTATTTCTGGGTTATGGCTGTTCACAGACGTTCCGAGACGTTTTCTATTTTACAGTTGTGAAGTAAAAGTTAAATTAATCAGAATATAAGTGTAAATTCCTAAAGAATGCTGTTAAACTTAGCAAGCGATGTTCAGAAATATTTTGTGACACAATATTTAGTGAGAAAAGAGATTTTTATGCTAACATGTTTTTGTTCTTGTTTAGCAGTGAAAAAGGAGAAGCTTTGGTGCTGAACACAGACAAGCTCCTGGGGAATGTTGTGATAATGCCGATGAATAAATCTAACCTAAGAGATGAGGACGACAACAAACCAAAAACGGAGAGATGGGTGTTCTCAAATGGAGTCGCTCATCAGGTAAATATCAAAACACGACAAAATATCGTCCTTTCCTTTTCAAACTGTACCCTGAAACCGCTCATTATTACGGGCGGAAATGCTTGAGTTTTGTATTCCTGAAAGTTGTTGCTTTTAAGAAAGACAGGAGTCGAGGCCTCACATGTCCTCATAAGACTTGCCCTAGTTTGATCCTGCTGTAAACATCTGGGTGGGAAGAGAGACAGAGACAGAGATATTGGAACAGAAAACGGTTGAGCTGTTGATTGGTTTAGCGAAGTTAATGGGTGTTTTCTTTTATTTGCATACGTACGATAAACCCCTCCTTTAAGTACAGCACTGTAAGTTTTCTGATCACTGCTCTGTGCGAGCTAATTTCGGAGAGAGAAAAGTATGCAAATGTTTCGATTATTATAAACGTAATAGCCCCAGATTTTATCTTTCTGCTTCACATACCACATAGATGTGTTCTGTATACTGTATACAGATTAGACAAAGACACGTGAAATGATACACACTATTAACTTATGTTAAATTAAGTTGCATTTTATTTAACAATTACTAAAGGACACTACTATTATAAAATATTTTTGCATTTATATACCAGGCAGCTCTCTCACAACGAGGTCTGTATCAAGTTGAATGCTCATTAAGATGTTATTGTTTATAGTGTGAATTTTCTTCTGATATTTAACACTGTATTTTCTATACATCTCGCATCCTTACAAGCCCAAGAACACATGTATATGCAATTTAAAATCGATAAGCTTTTCATAATGGAGCAGGCCGGTGCTTCAGCCGAAATAAAACACAATCGAGGCGAACCTTTAAAAAGTGGTGAGCAGCGAATGATCGTGCATTGTTTCGCGGTGTTTAAAGAAAGAAACCCGGAATTGTCTATAACAAACATTGAGAAAGAAACTGATGATCTCCTTGGTGTTTTCGCAAGTAGTGTACATACTGTTAGAATGGAACAGTAAGCATCCGGAACTCTAACAACGTCGGGAAAATCGCGTAAATGCAAACAGCGCGTGGAGAAACACGACGATTTTACGAAAAGTGCTCTACGCGATAAAGTTCATGATTATTTTTTTCAGAAATGAATCAACTCATAGATTTAATAAGTTAATGCGTAACCCAGCTCTATTTACTGTCTAGAAGTTAGCGCTGCTAGATATACTGCTAGTGCTGCAAAACTTAAGTGCGTGTAGCAGTGTCTAGCACGTGGCGAATTGAGTCAGCTTCGCCTTGTTTACAGCAGGATTAAACTAGCGTGAGATAGAGTATAGACTGTAGTATACACAGGTCCTTGTGTAACATGTAATAAGTAGAGGTGGTGATTTTTCGCAAATGCGATACAGCGCGATGAAGTGCGAAATTGACTCAAAATGCGATATAAATGCGAAATCGAAGATTTTCCCAAGTAATTATTTTTTCCCAATGCTTTTTGTTCTGGAAACTTTAACTGAAGTGTCTGCAGAACCTTTACATGTTTAGAAGGTTATAAAGTGGCCACTCTTCTGGAATGCGGATAGCAACCCTTTCCGCTAAATTAGCTTATTGTTTCATCATTGCCCATGTGAGGTATGTTTGGTACCTAAAGCGAGTTCAGTTGTTTTACGAAACAGACCCTCTTACGACGCCTGACTGTCATAATTCTATCTTCACAACCCAGTTAACGCCCGCCTCGGTAACGTGGTGGTAGCCTGTCTGCCTCACGCTCAAGAGGTCCCGAGTTCAAATCTAGGACACGTGAGTTACCTGGATAAGGTTTTTATCGGGGGTTTCCCTTATCCTGAAAGACGAATGTCAGGTAACTCTAAGCTCTATAGACCCTGGGCTTATTTGAGCATCATTTCATCCATTCCATTCATCGTCCGATATGATTTAACGGTGGAGCACGTAAATTGCAACAACAAAATGGAAAATTTGAATCCCTGTCTATGAAAACTAATAGCAATCCTAATTTTAAGGAAGTGACAAACACTGGTTTTGCATAAGTATGAACGTCAGTATCTTTTTTGCGTTATGCAGCATGTTCTATATTTCTGTGTATTGCTTTAACCTATATTAATGTAAAATAAATTGCCACTTTATGCACTTTTAACTCTGTTATTAATAACACTCCATAAATGTGTTTTAGGTCTCATATATAATGTTAATATTCATCATTTAAAAATAAATTAACTCAAATTAAACTTTTTAAATGCTATAAAGTGCTAAACTGCAAATGTATAAATGCTATAACATGCTAAATGTAAACATCAAAATGACTCCTAGTAAAAGCAATCAATGTTTATGTCGACAGGCTCTGATAGTAACGGCTGTACTGCTGTACGGAGCATGTCTAGGGGCTACCATGGGCTACCCAGCCATCCTGCTCCCCCAGCTGCAGGCCAACGACAGTACTCTACCCACGGATAAGGACACTGGCTCTTGGATAGGTAAGTTATTTTCCTCCTCCTGCTGCACAGGGAAACTCTTCAATGGACGGACGGTTAGAAAGCGCGGGCGCGTGAGTTTCCAGTAAGTGAGAATGCACCAATGACGCAATTGCCCGCGGCACCTTGCTCCGTTTTCCTTACTGTCCTTGTCGCAGCTTAGTTCATTGACTAGGCAGTCTTCCAACTGCGATAGCTTTGAAATGCCATTTTCATTGTTTGCATAACCGTGAAAAAGAAATAAATAAGAAGACTAATAGATATGTACCTACCAATTGAAAAACAGTATAATATGTTAAATTCACACGACTTCCTTGTAATCTGAAGTTACTTTGAACTAGATACATGTTTTTAAAGAAATTCCTCTGCCAGTTAGGTTAAAATTTTGCACAAATTGTGTTGCATCAAATATTAACCCAAAATGTTATTTTTGAAGATGTATTAACTAACAGTAAACAATATTTGTGCTTGCAGCAAGTTTGCAGTCAGCTGTAAGTCCAGTGGGAGGTATTGCTGGTGGTATCGCAATGGACCGTTGGGGAAGAAGGTTCACGATGAGGTTGGGTTTGCTGCCCCTTCTCATGGGTTACCTCGTCCTCTCTGTGGCCGACAGCCATCTGGTGGTTCTCTTGGGTCGCTTTGTCACCGGTTTGGCTGCTGGCTTCCAGGCTGCCACTTCAACGGTAAGCTCGACACTATACATAGCTGGACAGAGATCTGTGTTTTGGTATCCTAGTAGATATGCAATCCAATTGACATTAGGGATGGACTAAAATCGCCTCTGGTAACATTCAGCTGGAGACACCGTTCTTGGTCCCTGCAGAAACCAAATGTAAAGCTTGCGAGCGAGTTTACTCACCAAGCCAGGTGACTACAGAACCAAGCGAATTGTTGCGTTAGCTTCATATGCTATTCAGACATGTTCTTGTTAATAAATCGGTATAGTCCTTGCAGAAAAATGCTCACACAATTTACCTAGCTTAATTAATTGTGCAAATCTGTTTGTGTTATTACAAATATCATTGCAGATATCTTTAAACACATTTATTGAAGTTGTTCAATACCAGATACACTGTCTTCTCCACTGGGTTGTTTAGAACGAATGTCGTGCTTTTCATAAGTATGTTCTGTTTGTTTTTAGTCTTTTTCCGTTTATAAACCCAATTTTCTCACTATTCTGTTTAAGGATGACTTGTTGACATGAAAATTAATGCCTTCTCTTAAAATAATAAGTAATTTATTGAAGAAGCACTTTTTCCTGAAAATACAAATTTTGAGTCGTTCTTCTAAAACACATTTTTTGAAGTCATCTAGATTTGGTTACTCATTTTGGAACTGTACTTTTTACCTGGAAATCCAGAAGATGTGTTCTGGTTTTCATTTTGTTTGCGTTTTTTAATTCTTTTTACTGGTTTTATTTTTAGGTAAAATGATGGAAATAATTATTTCTTCCACACTAGCAGGCTAAGGTTTGGATGAGTAGAGTCAGACTGGAAAATTCAATGCCATGGCCGGGATTTAAACCACGGATCTTCCGCTCTCCGTGCGATTGCTCTAAAACATTGAGCTACTATGGCCAACATGCCGTCATGACATTAAATTCTCCAACTGACTCGTATTGTTGTTGTAATTTTACGTCCTCCGACGTTAAGTCATATCGGACGATGAATGGAATGGGCGAAATGATACTCAAATGAGCCCAGGGTCCATAGAGCTTAGAGTTACCCGACATTTGTCTTTGAGGATAAGGGAAAACCCCGGTAAACCCTTATCCAGGTAACTCACCCTGACCGAGATTCGAACTCGGGAGCTCTTGAACGTGAGGTAGACACTCTACCACCACGCTACCGAGGCGGGCAACTGACTCGTATATTTCCCAGGAGACCACTAGGGGTTCTCATATGCTATGAGACACGCACCTTTTGTGGTGACTTACTAATGCTGTAAGTATTTAAGACACCACAAAAGTGCGTGTCCCATAACATATGAGAACCCCTAGTGGTCTACCGGGAAACATACGAGTCAGTTGGAGAATTTAATGTCATATCGACATGTTGCCGTAGTACCTCAGTGGTTTAGAGCAACCGCATGGAGAGCGGGAGATTCGTGATTCAAATCCCGGTTATGACATTGAATTTTTCAGTCTGACTCTACTCATCTTTTTACTGTTATTTCAGACACTCCTGTGTCTTTTTAATTCGTGATTTGAAGTTTTTAAATTTCTTTGAAAAATCGTCTGATGTAACACGTTCTTTGCTTTTAGCTTCTTACTTCATGTATACCCAAACATTTGAAAGAATTTCACGACTGTGTAACGTTTTAGATCCTTATTTAGAAAGTACAGCTGGCATAATTTATGCAATGGTCAATGACAAATTCACTATACTCATTCCAAGCTCTAATTACATCTTTCATAGCATGCTGCTCAAAAACAGCAACAGTGAATTAGCAAGGATTGTGCCTCAGAGGCATACATCTTCCCTCCCCCCCCCCACACAACTGTCGTGCGTGATTTCATTCACAATTATATCAGTTCAAGAAAGAGACAAAAGATATGGGTTCGCCTTGGCCAGGGGCCAGGAACGGTGATTCTAGCTGTAATACGGATCTGACACGTTTTTCTTCTCTTGTAGAAACTTTGTCATCGACTTTAAACCAACTTCCCGATGAGCTAGAGCTTCGAAAGTTAAGACAGTCTATATCTATGTTTTGCAGGTGTTGTTGAGTGAAGTGGCGACTCCACGCCTGCGTGGATTGTATGCTTCAGGTCCATACGTGAGCTTCTCCGTAGGAGTACTACTTGTGTACGCTCTGGGTTCTCAATTGCACTGGCACATGGTGGCTGTAGTGATAGCTCTACTGCCATTGCTATCTCTTATCGCTTTTGTCTTCGTTCCCGAGAGTCCTGCCTGGCTGGTCCGCAATAACAACATCGAGGACGCAGAGAAGGCCTTACTGTGGCTCAGGGGAAACGGAAATGAAAAACAGGTGAGGATCATACCCTACAGATTCTGTCTAAATATGTATTTCCTCGATACTTGCAAGGTATCGACATCGAACGTTACTTCAGAAAATTCGCTCGATGCTTTTTCGATACTTCGGTGGTAATTCTGCAATTTTTATTTTATTTTTAAATCACAATTATTATTGCCGCAAGTAGAGCATTGCAAAACCCGAGAAATTGCCAGGAATGTGGTACTTGTACAGTAACATTATACAAGAATTACGTAGAAAATGAAGCTAGCTACAGTGAAGCAATCAATATTACAGAAATACAAATATTTGCCACTATGGCTCCACTTATCTTAAGAAATTGGTGTTAATATTTCTTTCTAATGGAGATCGATTTCACAAATTGCTTGCGTCCTCAGTCCACATAAACAAACTCCGTTGTCAAGGATTCTCGGTTACCGTGTTTTCCTTATGTTTTTTTAGTATTACCAACATCTGAAAACGAAACAAACCTAAAAACAGAATCAACTGCTGATATTTCAAAATTTATTACGCGATGTTTGCTTTTTAAAATAAATATATTTTCCCAAACTATTAAACCTATGGGACCATTTAATTGTTTTAATAAATCCCGAAGTTAAATTATTAAAACAATTAAATAGTCTCATAGATTTAATAGTTTGGGAAAAGATTTATTTAAAAAAATAAACATTCAGCGCCAGTTAACAGCTCCCAAGAAGAAATCACTGCATATCTCAACGATGATTTGTCACCTCCTCTTTGTAGTGCACTGCATTACTATAAAATAAATCAAAAATTAAAAAGAAAAAAAAAAAACAGCCGCAAAATATTTGTGTATTCCACTTGCAACAGTTTTCTCTGAAAGACTATTTAACATAGTAGGACTCATATGTGACAGAAAAAGAAGTAGACTTGACCCCGAACGAGCGAAAATGCTAGTACTTTTGGTATTTTTCCCCTTTGGTAACAAAGGAAAACGGTATACAATGTCCTAGGATTCGCCATTCGCACAATATTTTCTTGTAGATATTACTTCCATTCTGTTACAGTTAGTAACAACAGTTATTTACATATAACTATCTGATATGTTTCAGGCAAGACGTGAACTCGAAGAGTTGGTATCCTCTATCCACTCAGAGAAGAAGGAAGACCACTTGGAGTCTGGCATCTGTGAAGAAGAGACGCTAGAACCTCCAAAGCATCCATTGAGGATCCTGACGTCAGCTGCTCTGTTGAAGCCTTTCTTCATCGCGCACGTGTACAACTTGTTCCAGATCTTCACTGGAACCATTCTCGTGGTCTTCTATGCAGTACCCATGGTCGCCCAAATGAGCGACGATCTCGACAGCTATGCAGTTGCTCAGATGACGGCCTTGGTCCGTCTCATCTTCGTCGCCGTCGCTTCTACCTTTTTATTTGTCATCAACCGACGAACCCATGCAATTGCATCTGGAGCAGCCTGTGCAGTAGCAGCCATGGCTCTCGCGGTCTTCCTCTACGCCTCAGAAACAGTGGAGTCCTTGTCCCAACAAGTGAAAATGTGGGTTACGATTGCACTTATCCTCGCCTTTATTGCAGCCAACACTTGTGGCTTTCTTTCCTTGCCTTCTGTACTTGCTGCAGAGCTGGTTCCAGTGAAGATCCGTGGCGTGGCTGGAGGTTACATATTCGCTGCCAATGACTTAACACAGTTTGCTGCAGCCAAACTTTATCCTTGGCTTGAGGATACCATGGGAGCTCATGGAGTCTTCTTCCTGTTTGGTGTCAATGCCATGATATGTACCATCTTTGCACTGCTTTTCTTGCCTGAAACACAGGGCAAGTCCCTAGTGCAGATTGAGGAATACTTCCGAGGAAACAATTTCCTCTGGTTCACAAGAGAGAAAAATCCCATTTACGATGGCACCAGAGTCAAGTACATTGAGATGAAGCAAACGGGCAAGCAGACGTATGCAGCAGAAACTGCTTGTCATGAAGAAAATGAACACAAGAGTTTAAACACAACTTGCTCAGTGAGTGCGTAGTGCTTATGAAATGGGCACCAAAGAGGCTCTCTAACGACTTCATACATAAATTATATAGTGAATATGGTACTCGGTACCATTGTGTATTTATATAGTGTACTGGTACAATTTTAATGTTATTTATTATATTCTGTGTGCATCATATTTGCTGTGCAAATATCTGCACGTTTAACTGTGATATTAGATATAAGATACCCAATAGTTCAATGTAGATTTTCCGTTAAAAGCAACATAATATCCAAGTATGTTTATACACATAACTAAACTGTTGTACATTGTAATAAAAATAAACCAATTTTTATATGACAACAATATTAATATGTTCAAATCCTACCTATTCATATTATTTTACCAGGTGACAAGACTTCTAGCTTCTGCACTTGAAACTTCAGAAGAACGCAGTACCCAGGACATTAGTTATGTATCAAGCACATTGAAATGTTTGTGCTGTGACATACAACAGCTTTAGTAAAAGCACTTAAATAAAATACACATGCTATACAACTATAAAAGGTACAGCTTGTCTGAAAAATGAATGCAGTGGATGCTTATGAAAAACAAATACGAAGTATTAAGTTAACATTCCCTGTAACACTTGGCAATACTGAGATGTACTTGCATCCATTACAGTGGATGGGTTCGAATTAATTCAAAATGTAAACACTGCTGCTAGAAGTCGCACATTCATAAAATAAAAAGCTAATATTTAATGTTATTTTGGTAAAGAAGAGAAATGTAGCGGTCTAATTCCGTTAAATTATGCTACAGCAACGCAGTGGGGAAAAGTGGATGAACTGTACATAATATAGTGAGAGAGGTTCAAATTTCAAAGCATATGGGAGAAACATTTACAACACCTGGTAAACATTGCCCAGTTTCGAATGGTACAAACTCGATGAGTTTGAAAAATGTGTTGTGCGCAGAACTTTTCTCAAGTTTTACTAACAGAGAAGAGAATTTTTTTTTACACTACATAAACTCGTGAATGTTGATGAAGAAAAGATCACTTTTGAAGGTAGGACACATTTTGGAGAGTACTTAAAGGAATGGAATATCTTAAAACTATTTGTAGTATATTAAATTTTAGATGAGTCGTATTGTTTACACATCTGCTTCACTTTCGTACCTATTTTGAGGACATGTTTCGCAAATCATCGTTTGCATCTACGGCTCTTATGCGACTCGCTTCACTGTGGTCTTCCAATACAGTTAAATCTCGATATATTGAAGTGACGTTAAGTCAAGAGGAACATGCGAAAGTTAGATCCTTTTTGAGTCGCATAAGAGCCGTAGATGCAAACGATGATTTACGAAACATGTCCTCAAAATAGGTACGAAAGTGAAGCAGATGTGTAAAAAATACGACTCATCTAAAATTTAATAATTTTTCGCTTCACTGTGGTGTTCCAATACAGTTAAATCTCAATATATTTGTAGTCTGTTTATTGACACTTTATCACTTACATTTTTATATCAGAAGCCATCACTTCCAAAACTAGTCCTTCGATAATATAAAAATGTAAGTGATGAAGTGTCAATAAACCGACTACAAATAGTTTTCAATTTCAATGTCACTGTTACTAAATTCCTCCAATAACAAATTATTGAATTATTGATTTTGCAAGAAAAAATATGTTGTATTACACACAATACGCTGATGTTTTGATGGTCAGACTATATCAAACTATATTCCTACCTTCTGACCTCTCTAAATTGAGCCATGCTGCAGCAACGACCTCCCCAAACTGCATTCATTTGTCAGACAGGTAATATAGTCACTCATTTGTTGACATTCTCACAGTTGTCTACATCCTACACTATGGCTGCAACAATGAGATGCAGATGTAGATGGCAGTCCTTATAGCAAGCACGTTCCTAAATAAGCTTGTAACTGGAAAAACTGGGTAATATACCAAGCAAATATCAGATTACTTAAAGTATAAACTTGAAAGAAGCGTAGAGACAGATTACTTCCCTAGTTGTGGTTAAAAGGCTAACTTACACATTCAGAGGTCATGAATTTGATTCCCATCTGAAGTAGTAGTAATAGCACAACTATGGTTTGGTTATTAATGCAGCTTGAGGTTGGGAATGTTTAAGTAACACAAACATTAACATAAAACTGTAAAAAGTGAACATCATAGCTGTTGAGCAACTGTTCCAGAAGTAAAAAGTAGCCTTAGATGTTAAAGACTACATATGAATGGTACACAATATAATACAGGCTTGCAATTTGACTTTTCACAACTGCATGTGTTTAAGTGAGGTAGTACCTCAAATAGACATGGTCTGTGCAAGCTATAAAGGTTTACTTTGTCCTTACTGTGAAGGGGAAGCCATTAAGATACCAACTGTCAAAATATCTGCACTTCCAAATCTAACACCCTGTGTATACTCTATGCAGCCTTCAAGTTTTTACGGATGTCAACATTATGCTATACAGAACTTTCAGAGTCCTGTGCCATGGCGTAGTGAGCTAGAGCATTGTGCTTTAGTTCCCTGCCACAGAATGCACCCATGATCTATCACACCTCTAACGGGAGGGGGGGGGGGGGGAGGGTTGCAGATTTTAACTACTGGGTATAGGAGCACTGGCCACTCATTTTCATGAGGAGATTGAGGAGCTATGCTAGGCAACGAACTCTATTCTAGAAAGCCAAGTTTCTGGCTGGGGTGCTGCGATGCTGACCACATCTCCTCCCTATCGGTTAATCGCCCACATTTATTATTATTTTTTTCTTTTTTGCAATTTATGTCCTACAACATTAAGCCATATTGGACGATGATTGAAATTGCTGAAATGATGCTCAAATGAGCCGGGGTCCATGGAGCTTAGAGTTACCCAACATTTGTCTTTCAGGATAAGGGAAAACCCCGGAAAAAGCCTTATCCAGGTAACTTGCCCTGACCGAGATTCGAACTTGGGACCTCTTGAACATGAGACAGAAATGCTACCATCTACGCTACAGAGGCGGGCACCCACCTTACATATGTGAGCAGCAACTGTCTTGATAGATTCTGATCCACTAGTAGTCCGTTACATGATGGATTGCATCATGTTTACAACTTTCAGAGCAAGTAAACAAGTGAAATATTAATGGAAATAGCTCATTATAACATTATTTATTTGATGTATTAAAGTAATAAAAGGGGTTGAATAAATACTGTAAATCAACTCCCAAAGCATACATGAGTAGAGTGAAAGATATAGGTAACAGTTACGAGTATCACCTGACCACAGAGTACATCATGTGTGTGTTGGCAGTGTTTATGTGTATACCCACTTTAAACCTGGAGGGATTGTAAATAAATATTCATCAGAGCTGCTGCCAGAAAAATCTCAACAGCAGTAGGAGGACTATATTGCATTTAACGGCTGGTGCTGTCTTGTAAATCAAGACTTATACAGACTTATTTATATGAAAAATCAGACCCTGAAAGCTTCCTCGCTTTGAACCGAATATTCTTTGCTTAAAACTACTTTGTACTTTCTTACATCACTAATGGTTTCCATGACGACTTTAGGGATCTAAGTTGCTAAGTATCATTTCTCAAAGTGTTAACATTCTGACAAGCAACTGTTTTAGATAACATGCACTAACAAAATTTAAAAGTGACATTGGCTCAATACTCTTTCAAATAGAAAATCAAATATTAGTGTTTTCACTACATTTCTCCAACTTAGAGATTAACTTTAATGCCTTTTTTGGGATGCGATACAAATACTTCCCCTATTGAACATAAGCAAGTAGTGGAGAAAGTAAAAGTATGACTTATTCATTAATTTTCAATAATCATGCCAGTATTTATTACATTTTGTCAGTGCACGAGAAAATATCTCTTTAGAAATATTAAGTCTTGAAACCAAGTGTCTGCAGCTTTTACTTGTACAGTGAAAACTGGTTTACCCAGAGGGAGTTACTGGTCAGTCGGTGAATTAAATCTTGTTTTGAAAGAGTGCAACTGAACCATATGTCAGCACTTAACATCACATTGTATTTAATATGAACCTGTGTTGCAGATTCTTAATGAGTAAGGACTATGATACAATGAAGCATAAAACTAATATCACTTTGAATTTAACTAGTACTCCATGCTTCATATATTGCTAGTGTTTACCTAGAATGCATTTCGGTAGGAACTTCATAACATCCTCAGCTAATGCTGTGGATGTTAGGATGGTC
This sequence comes from Mantis religiosa, assembly GCA_030765055.1. Lineage (NCBI taxonomy): Eukaryota > Metazoa > Arthropoda > Insecta > Mantodea > Mantidae > Mantis > Mantis religiosa. The sequence goes on from CM060955.1 coordinate 158,979,648, forward strand.
CTAAAGAAAGGCGTTCCAAAGAGTGACTCAAAATTATATTATATTATATAATATATTATATATATTACATATATTGCAGAATTAAGTTTAAGTGTGGAACTCTTAAGTAGCACTAAAAAAATTCTACCTAAATGTGTAAGCTATCAAAGATTAATTAAATTATAGATAAGTCGTATTTTTAACACAATCTTCACTTACATACCTATGCTGAGGACATGTTTTGGAACTATTACTAAAATTAGGCAAGTGAGTCAACCTTGTATATACTTTTCTCCACTTACAAGTTTTTTATGAAGACTAGTTTCTGGGGACTTCTCCCCTATCGTCAGCTCTGTGGTAGACTGATGATGCATCCGGTGTCTGCATCTGGCTTGGTGTTGTGCTGCCATCTAACGTCCTGGTAAGTTTGATGACGTCATCTACGGCGGGAATTTCAAAATTCATCAAGAGGTCCTGTTTTTTCGTAATAAATATGTTTTCCCAAATCTGTAGTTCCAGAGGTTTCTTTGCCTGTTTGATCAGTTCTATTTCTTGTTTTATGTTGTGATTCTCAGACCAAAAGTGATGTGATACGGCCGACTTGTCCATTTGTTTGAATTTAATATTTCTGAAGTGTTCTTTCATTCTTGTTCCTAGATTCCTTTTGGTCTTACCAATGTATATCTTGTCACAATCCTGGCAACTCATTTGGTAAATGCCTGATAATTGAGTTTTCGGTGTGCTATTTTTTAGAGGGTGGTTTAGTAAGTTGCGGATGTTGTGTTTGTTTTGAGGGGCTAATTTTATGTTGAAGCTCTTAAATATCTTTTCAAATTTTTTGAAGTATTTTGGATGAAATGTAAATTTTCCATATCTGGTATTTGGGTTTTCTAGTTTTTTTAACGTAGTAATGTCCTTTAAGTATTTGTTTCTTTTGTGTCTATAGATCAGTTTTTTGATGAAATTTGTGTTATAGTTGTTCAGTTCGGCAACCTGGTGTATGTGAGCGTACTCCTGTTCATATTCTGTTTTTGTTAGTGGAATGTTGATTAATCTGTGAACTAAACTATGGAATACTGCATATTGATGTTGTACTGGGTTGAATGGGTTGCATTTAATGTAATTGTCAACATGTGTTGCTTTTCGGTATATTCCAAATTGTAATCCTGTGGGTGTTCTAATGATTTTCAAATCTAGAAAAGGTAGCCATTCAACCTGCTCTACTTCAATGGTGAAAACTATGGATTTTTCTTGTAGGTTTAGCAGCTTTATAGCATCCTCGGTTAGTCTTCTAGGGACTATCGCAAACACATCGTCGACATATCTATGCCAACATTTGAAAATATGTGGAAAGGCTTTAGTAATGTGTGTTTCCAAATTACTCATGAACAGATTAGCTAGTAATGGTGAAAGAGGGTTACCCATGGCCAAGCCTGCTGTTTGTTGGAAGATCTTGCTGGAGAACGTGAAGCTGTTTTGTTCAATACATAGGGTGGTTAATTTGATGTATTCCTCTATTTTATCATCTGCAACGTTGCTTTTGGATAACCAGCCTTTCATCAATTTTGGAATTTTTTCTACTGGTATGCTCGTGAATAGAGATCTGATATCAAAGGACACCATCACCTCTTCAGTTTTTATAATTGTGTTTTCAATTTTCTTTACTAAATCAAATGAATTGTTTATGCTTAGAGATTCAAACTTGTCAAACTCTTCCAACAACCATTTTGCCAGTTTGTAAGTCGGGGCATCTATATTGTTAATAATGGGTCGCATGCTGTTGTCTGTCTTGTGAATCTTAGGTAGGCAGTATAATTTTGGCAAATTAGGGTTGTTTACAATTATGCTATTTTTCATCTTATGTGGCACTACTGTATTTTCTTTAATTGCTTTTTTGGTGGTTTCTATGTATTTCCTTAAAGGGTTTTTGGTTAGGGTTGTATATTCTGGATTTTGTAGTAGATGTTCGACTCGCTGGTTGTAATCATTTCGGTCCATAATGACTACCGTATTTCCTTTGTCTGCTTTCAGATAAAAAACTGGTTTTTGGTTCAATGTTTGAATAGTTTCTTTGTAGTTATTTTCCTGTCCGAATGTCATCCCCTTTAGAATTTCTAAGCATTTTGATTTAACTAATGTTTTTTCGCTACCATTTTCCAAAAAGTTTGAGGTTATGGTGACGTCAGCGATGTAATCGTCTAAATTGCCCGAGTTGCCAACACAAGTTTTAAAACCTTTGTTTAGAAATTTTAACTCTGTTTCGATGAAAGCTTGGGAAGAGATGTTGACTACATTGTCTGGTGTTTCTGTGACACGGCGATACTGGTTGTGTGGGTTTCTCGTCGGTCTCCTTAAACATAATTTCCGTACTTTCGATTTAAGCATCTGTTTTTTATCTTTCATGTTTAATTTCAAAATGTTGTGTAATTTTGTTTCGAAATGTGTCCAAATTATGTGTCCAAGTTCTTGAGATAGTTTCATGTGTAGGTAGTACGCTTCTATATTAATCTGTTGCAACGTTGCGTATTGTTTAGATCTTTCGGAAATCATAGCTTTCTTTTCTAAACTTCGTTGTAGTTTACTGTGTTGTCGAATTTTATCCATTTCCGCAAGAAATTTGGAGATAACCTTTCCCTGATGCATATGGTGATAAATTTTATATTGGCCGAAATTTGCCTAATCTTGTTCGCATCATCAGGTCTACTGCGACTAGTTGATCCAGTGGTGTGGGTAGTTCTGGAGTTGCTGCTGCCATCTGTTGATTTCGTGAGGATTCTAAATGTGAGATTGTCTTCTGGTGGGATTTCAAAATTCATTAATTGGTTTTTATGCTTTTCTATGTACATGTTCTCCCAGATGACGAGCTCCCTATGCTTTTTTTACATAGTTTCGTAGTTTGGTGCTATCTTCAAATCTCATGATTTTCAGACCAGAAATGAGCAGCTATTGCCTGACTTGGGTATTGTTGTATCTCAGATGCCTGAAATGTTCTTTCTTCCTAGTGCCTATGTTTCTTTTTGCTTTACCTACATACATTTTTCACTGTCTTTACACTTTATCCTGTAAATGCCTAATTTTTCCTCTGGTTTTATCCTGTCTGTATTGTTGCTGTTAAGTAGGCTTTTTTATGTTATAATTGCTTTTGTTACCAGTGCTATATTATAGTCTTTGAATATTTTTTGGAACTATTTTTTTGGAAGTTTAGAAACTAATCCTTATTTCACGTAAGCTTGCCCATTATCTCTTACCAATCACGTAACCTAATCACCTCTCATTGGCTGCTGTTGTGGTAAAGACTGTCGTGCGGTAAAAATTAGTTCGTTATTTAACATGGTGATATAACTATATGTGTTGGAAGAGAATTGTCAAATTCATATTTTCGTAACTGTTTTAATTAAATATATTACGCAACACAGTTGATTTATCTGAAATGCATGTTAATTCTTAAACGAAGTAGAGGAGGTTCCTTTGCTCTCAAGCACATGACACGATAGCATGTGCTTCAGCGGTACATATTTGTTTATGACTTATCACTGACCTTGTTTTGAAATGGATTAGTCATATATCGCCATTCGAAGGTTGTTGTGCCTAGTGCGAAAACTAAATTATTTTATTGATCGTTTATTGCGCATGTACTTATATGAATAATGGCAGAGTCTACCGCCAGTTTTTCGCTGAAGTATCGCAAAGGTAAATCTTTACAAACAGGCGAAAAAAGAATTGTGTTGCATGTGTTTAATGCACTCATAGAGAAGAATCCATCTTTGTCAGTGAGAGAAGTCGAACAGCTGTGTTCTGAAGTTACAGGTGTGAGTGTTAGATCCGTAGGAACATTGCGATGTGAAATTGAGAAAACAGGAAAACTTACCATTCCAGGCAAAAGCAGGAATAAACAAAAGCGCGTGCTCGGAGAAAATACGTGAAAAGTGCTGTGCGTAGTCATGTGTATAGTTTTTTCATTAGACACGAACTCCCTAACATAAATAACATTTCATTTGCTGTAAATGAGGATGCAGATTCACCAAATTTCAGCAGATTGCTTATACAGCTGAGGTTTGTGAATGAAGAAAGAGGCATGAAAAATGTGCTAAAACAGAGGCGATATTGCTGTTTGGCGAAGACGTTATTTAAGGACAGTTAAGACTGTACCGAGATACAAGTCGCAAAATATACTACCTTGACGAGACTTGGGAGAATGAAGAATACAGGAAAAGTAAGGTATGGCGTGACACGACTTTTAAGACTGAAAGACAAGCATTTTTGAAAGGTATGTGTGCTAGTTTAAAAACTCCCAGTGGAAAAAGCCGAAAACCTTTCATTATAAACTTGTTTCAGTTACATTGCTCAGTCATTCCGTTTCAACTTGCTCATTTCATTATAAACTTGTATTTTTGCATGCCTTCATATTCTTATCTGTATGATTTTATCTATCTTCCCGGCAATTATTATGACGTTTACTACTGGTTTAAATGTGACGGGAAGGCACCGCCTATGTCCTATGGCGCGAAAGCATTAGCCAATTAGGACGAGGGGGAAGGTAGTTGAACGCGGAGTGATACACGTCAGTGGGGCAAGGTTATATGAAACAGAGTATAAAGAATATGCTACTCGGAAAAGTAATGACAGGTGCACCAAAACCCTTACTTGCACATTTCTGACCGCAGAGCTAAGCACATATGTGACTCGCTAACAGGCGCATGTTGTACTATTTACAACATTCAACACCACCTTACCTATAATGAACTAAGTCAACTGAGAACAATAAGGAAAGAAACAACAGCAGTCATCACATTGTCGAGTAAGCATCAACAATGGAATACATCATGCTGGCGATGCAAAAACAAACAATAAATACCGCTGGTGTACTTATGATGACGCACCTGCCGGAAGGTTCAACTATTCAGTTAATGTGGCTTGTTTCCCTTTTCTTGCATTAAATGCAACATCTCATTTTGCAAAACACATTAATGAACTTAGTTTTGTCACTACAAATTTTTTACACTGATGAATTTGGCCTTGTAGGCACTACAAGAGGTCCAGAGTTTGAATCTAGGTCAGGGTCAGTTATTTGGATAAGTTTTTTCCTGGGGTTTTCCGTCACTGATATCTATACATAGCATGTATAAGCAATTCCTACATCGGGAGCAAATAAGGTTTTGGTTTTATGCCTATTAAGTGCTACCTCTTCCATGAATTTTACTTTCTTCTTTCTTCCATGGCTGCCTGGGCAACTTCCTATTGTGCATCTTGCCAAGAGGAACTGATGCTCGCTTGATTATGCATTGGCCATTGCATTTTTAGCCAATCATCTTTTAAATAGGGACCCTGCTCCAAACTGCCCACTTTGTGGCAATGTCCTCTTGGTCCACTGGAACGTCTTCACCGGTCTCTCCAGCTGCCAGTCAGCTTGGCAGAAGTACTGGCAGACGACCAGAATGCGGTGGCCAAGGTTTTTAGATTGATTTTAAATGTTAATTTTAGCATCTAGTCAGATATGCCTTTTAACCTTTTATTCTTTTAGATCTTGACATATGTATCTTTTACTTATGCTTTTACCTCTACTGAAGGTTTTTAGCCATCCTTTAGATCGCTCTTCTTAGAATGCTTGGGTTTTTAGGGGCTCTAATGACTGTGCAGTTGAGGTCTTAAACATAATCATCATCCATGGCTGATTAAAAGCAGCTGAGAACTGAAAGACATAACTGCGGCTCAACAGCAAACACCAGACACTGAAAATTATATTTACCAGATTGAAAGAACAATTTAACATCAAGCAAACAGAAAAAGTGGAGAAAAGTATATACAAGGTTGACTCACTTGCCTAATTTTAGTAACAATGGCACTCCACTTTCTGAAATACTTCTTTTTATTCTATATAGAAAAAAATCTGCTGTAGCAGCACATTTCTGGGATCTTAACCACAACATAGAACATAAAACCCAACTGCAAACTCAGTTCACTTAAACCTCTGGGGAAACAAAGAGATACGAAACATTCAATGAATTTTGACATTCCATCGGAAGAAAATATTTTACTTAGCCTCATTGGATCACCACAAGACGTCTCACCTCCAGAGAATCATACTCAGCTGCAATACTAAAGTACTAGCCAGTCGACAATTTCTTGATAATGCCTTCCAGTGCACAGGCGAAACACGGAAGAAAATTTGTGGCGTTAAGTACCGAATGTCTGTCGACTCATAGTATAATTTTAATTATCATAGTTACTTCTCACTTGTTACAACCTGTATTTGACATTTTGAAGCAAAGGTCTTTTTCTTTTGTTTCCATAGCTGAAAGCTGTCTGCTCACCTTGCATCTTCATCAGTGGCGAAAAGGAAAATGTGCCTCGAGTTACTCTCAAGATAGCATGTGACATGCTCATTAAACTATGTGAAACTCCGTTGTATTTCATAAAATTTTAATATGTATAACTGCAAATTGCGTATAAATGCATTCCATATAAATAAGTTCTATTAACATGTTTCTAAACTAAATTTTTTCCGGGACCTGCAAATAAATGCAAATGATTTATTTATTTATTTATGTTGCAAATTACTGTTGATTAAGGCTTCACGAGTGATCAGCCGCTTCAAATTTAAGAAGATAAAGCTTTCGACCATTTTACACTCCATGGCCTTCATCAGGAACTGAGTAATTGCTACAAAATGCGACCCTATTCATATATTAATCGGTGGGCAGAGCATGCCCTGCCCTGGCCAATGACCGAGTGACAATGTTAGATAGGCTCGGCTGGCAATGGACACAGCTACCAGCTGCTTTGGCATTTTCTGTGAGGTTCATCACTCAACGTGTGTGGTAGTTACTGTCGTTTTCTGCGCGGTCCGTCACTTGAACCGTGCAGTTGGTGTCTGCACTCAAAATGCTTTTGATGGCCGGTGTCCAAGCTGGGCTCAGTTGAAGATTGGAATCCCTATTGAAATTGAACGGATGTGCTTTTAGCTGAATGGCGTCCTTAATGATGCTGTCAAAGTATTTGTCGATTTGTTCCAGATCTGTAAAGCTGTTAAAGTCGATTTTATGGACCTGCTCTATGCAATGTTGGGCTACTGCTGACAAGGAGCACCAGCGTAATATCAGGCTCCTATAACCTGGAAAGTCAGCAGTAGCCCAACATTGCATAGAGCAGGTCCATAAAATCGACTTTAACAGCATTACAGTCTTGGAACAAACCGACAAATACTTTGACAGGATCATTAAGGAGGCCATTCAGATAAAAGCACATCCATTCAATTTCAATAGGGATTCTGGTCTTCAACTAAGCCCAGCCTGGATACTGGCCATCAAAAGCATTTTGACTGCATGGTTCAAGTGACGGACGGCGCAGATAACAGTAACCACAACCACACGCGTTCGGTGACGAAACACAGAAAATGCCAAAGCAGATGGTAGCTGTGTCCATCGCCCTCCAAGCCAATCTAACATTGTCACTCGGTCATTGGCCAGGGCAGGGCATGCTCCGCCCGATTAATATATGTATAGGGTCATGTTTCGCAGCAATTACTCAGTTCCTGATAGTCATGGAGTGTAAAATGGCTGAAAGCTCAATCTTCTTAAATTTGACGCGGCTGATCACCAGTGAAGCCTTAATAACGCTCGCTGCGAAATCTTCAAGTCTTATATATAACTATTACATTTAAGCAGGTTCAACTGTAATTGGAAATTATTTCTGGACTATTACACAGCAGTCTGAAGATGTTCAACATTTTGTCAACTAGACATCTTCAGTAGCACCATCAAAGACTGTGGATAAAGTTTTTCTGCACCACATGTATGGTGAGGCTGGCTGCTTCTATTACTTTACTAGCTTCTGAGTGGCTCAATCAGCTACTAAGGAGCTCTGAAAAACAAAATGTATGCAAACAACCCCTGGACGATAGACAAACTGGAAGAGAATTTGTGATAACACCTCTCCTCAGAATTAATGTGAATTAAAATACTGCCTGTAGTGTAACAATGCCTGGATATTGATGGAGGGCACTGCCAGAGCTTGCTATAAACAGCCAAATCTAGTAACTATGCAATACTTACATAGGAAGTTACATAATATTCCATTTACATGATAGGCAGTGACATGTACTGGTTTTATCATACCTGGTACCTTAGACACCTACTTTATCTTTGTTGTCTACTCTCATTTACTAAATATATTGGAATAAAACTAGAATATTGTTAGGAATTGGAGAAGAAAGGATAAGGATTGAAACTAAATCAAAATAAGAAATAACTTCAACAGTTTTGCTGTGCATCAAATAACCATTATATATTCACCGGTCTAATAGCAACTGGGAATTTCTTATTCTTATAAAACAAAATATTTTTATGCAATAACATGGCAGTATAACTTCTTGAGAATGCTTCCTATAAATGTTGACTTATCCACGTTCAAGTTTACCTAATGTTTCTTTACTATGATACACAATGAACATTTGTTTTTTCAATTTAGCTACCAATTTTAACTTCAAGTGGTTACACATTGATATATCTGCAACATTTAACTTTCAACATCTTTCCATATTGATTGGTGACAGTGAATACACGTCTTTCAAGCCAGTGATGAGAAGTGAAAATGCTGGCACCTACTGTTCTGTTTGCTTACAAAGGCTTGCGGAAGTTCTTGCCTGCAAACTTAGCCGAAGCACCAAGCTCCTCTTCAATGCGAAGCAACTGATTGTATTTTGCCAATCTCTCTGATCGGCATGGGGCACCAGTTTTTATCTGTGGCACAAGTACACAAATTAATGTATAAAATTCTATCACATGACAATATGTCAGCCATTTTAAACACAAGATTTACTTAAATTAACCCCCATCCCACCAATATGGGACATAACTTTTGGTTCAAAGTTATTAAATTTCCAAATAATGTAAGTTGCAAGTAACTGTATGGTTTTAAACCTGTACAAAGATTTTATGTGGGGCAAGCTTGATGTACAAATTCAAGTCAGTTTAAACACAAATTGGTTACAAGGTTAAAAACTTTCAGACCTGAAATCAGTAAAATCTTACTTTGATCAACAAAACAATTTTGCTGCATAAAATGTTCAGTACAATATACAAAAATTACATGTCAAGTAAATGGAAATTCCATATAAACATTGCATGCTAAGAACTAAGCGATACTTATCAGTACAAAATTGAATCGAGAATATATTGACACATTGCTTCACTCACACTGTTTATTCACAGGACATGTTTCAAGAGCTCTTGCTCCTATCCTATACTTATCAGGTCGAGAATGCATATTGGGAATACGAGATCTGATAAGTGACTTAGTTTGTGGTTAGCCAATTACTTTTGGCAATGCTTGGAGGGAAAAAAAAAAAAAAAAAAAAAAAAAAAAAAAAAAAAAAAAAAACTTTTCAGCAGGATGAGTAACATACATCAACAGTCTCTCATGGCTTCACCACACGTAAACAAACAAAAGAATTCACTTTCAAATCACTACACAATTATAAGTTCTCAACTTGCAACTCGATACAGTTCAAATGTCCACACAACTCCCACACTGCACGAAAACTGACCATTGACAACTGCCCTAACTGGCTAGTAGCAGCTCCTTTTATACCTCCACCTTCTTTCCAGAAACTTGTTGACGCTTCACGGCCTTACATGAAGCATCGAGAGGAGAGAACTACCGAGACATCTCTCCTCTCCCCACCCCTGTTCCTCCCTTGGCAAGTGCCAAGCACTAGCATGTGCATGGGCGTGGCTTGGGGCATTTTCTGTCTCTTTTTCCCCACTTTCTCTCTCTCTACATTTGCTTAAGTGCAGGCAGCCAACAGCAAACAATGCCTGGCAACAATATTCACTAATAAAAGTTAAGAAAATAAAGATAAATCTAAAACTCAAAACTGAGCAATAGTGGGGGAAATTCCGGAGATGACCAAGAATTTTGTGAACAGATCACTCAGTAATATACACTGAAAATGTTAGCATGCATATAAGTGTGCTTAAGCTTTCAGCACCAAAGAGGATAACCATGCATAACAGTAACTGTATGCATGAAAGTCTACTTAACCATCAGTGAAAGATTTAGCACGCATATCAGAACACTAGTTCAGCAATCGGCACCTAAAAGGTGAGCACACATATTATATTGCTAGTAATTCAACTCCGTAAAGCTCAACACGTACCATATCAATAAGTAATCAACCAACATTCGTCAAACTAAATAGGGTGGCAAGTAGCGCCGATTTATAGGTGTGAATGAAGTACTATTTGAATAATTGCTATGTTTATTTTTCTGGGAAATACAGGTGATGTCAGGACATACCCACATCCTGCAGGAAAGAAGAGATCTCATGCCGAGCAACCTCAAGAAAAACCTTGACACGTTCCCTATCTCCAAACCTCTATTCCATCTCCAGCCATCATTACTAAATTATGAGGTGTTGAGTGATGGGAGAACTATAACACACTGCCTCATAAATTGGCAACCAATGTGTTAACAGCCTCATCTGATAGTCAAAGAAGAAATTAAATTTATCACTGTAGGACAACTATGAGACTGGATATCACAGCAGATACAAATTGAAGATAAAATTCTTCAGATGCAGTCCTCCTGATTCAGAAAGTTTGTTCTAAGTTATATATGGACATAACAATAACAAGTGAAAAGAAGCAGAATTAAAATTACATTAGATCAGCTCTTACCTGTCCTGTACACAGTCCAACAACAAGATCAGCAATGAAGGTGTCTTCAGTCTCACCAGAACGATGAGACACCATGATGCCCCAACCATTTGATTTCGCCAAGTTGTATGCCTTGATTGATTCTGTTACGGACCCAATCTGGTTTACTTTCAACAGCAAACAATTGCAGGCTTTCTTCTCTACTGCCATCTGAATTCTCTTGGGATTTGTGACTGTCAAGTCATCACCAACAATCTGGAACATTTTCATTAAGTGAAAAAGTAGAATTAGACTGGAGATCGAAAAAAAAAAAAAAAAAAAAAAAAAAAAAAAAAAAGACACTGTAATGAACTGTATCACATATATTTGCAGAGGCTTTCATTGCTGGTATTGTGAAGAATAAAGTCACTTTCTGGGTTTGTGTGCCATGGTCCAGGAGGATTGAAACATACCAAATTTTGCCACAGAATGTGTTTGGCATCTTCAAAAGGTGATCCCTACTTGTCAGAGCTTGAATGAATTAACAGCAGCTGGCGCACTTTTATATTGAATTCAAATGAAGGAATTTAATTTATTTATAGAATTTGTTATTTACAAGATTTGGTTCTTTCTAATATGCGATGCAGCAATTTTTTTCTAATTCCTTCACACTTTTTGATGTTTTTATATATAGCCATTATTTTTTAATATAATTTCTGTACTTTTTAGTGCAATTTTATGTTGGAGGGCATTCTTTTAACGTTATTGTTTATTTACTTACCGCATAATGTAGCCATATTAAAGAATTCAGTGCAGCCAAACTATGCTTGTTTCTCCACTGAACATAATGCTACTAACAGTCTTACTTGTCCCAAAATTACACTATCTAGCAGACTAACACAGAGTAGTACCTAAATTGCACCACATAGCTAACTAAACACTAACATGGTTTAAGCAGGTTAAGAAATCGCCTGGTCAAATTTTGTTACTCATGCACTGCTTTGCACATAAACAATCCTACAACACGACGATAATGGAGTGCTCCGTAGGAAATACATGTATGAGTTCACGGACTGTATCGGACTGGTTCGGCTGCTGCCGCGAAGTGTGCATGTCAAATGACATCAAGTATACTGCAAGGGGGAAATTGACAGTCCCGGTCACGTTGTTCAAATCGACGAATGCAAAATTGGACGACGCAAGTTTTACCGTGGGCGCTGCAATTAGACTGTAGAGTGTATTTGCATCCCTCCTGTTGATGGGGTATATCGTCATCCGCACCTCATTCATTTCCACATCAATCATTCCCAAGATCCAGTTGTCCTCTACAACGCACCCACGATGAAACTTGCGTCGTCCTATTTTGCATTCCTCAATTTCAAAGACATGGCCGGGACCACCAATTTCCCCCCTTGCAGTATACTTGGTGTTGACATCATGCATACTTCGTGGCAGTAGCCGAACCAGTCCCATACAGTCTGTGAACTCATACATTTCCTATGGAGCACTCAATTATCGCCGTGTCATAGGATTGTTTATGTGCAAAGCAGTGCATGAGTAACAAAATTTGATCGGGCAATAACTTAGCCTGCTCAAACCATGTTCCTTTGCACACAGACTGCATCACCTATGTATGGGGCATTTTTGCAGAGGTTGGCTACAAGTTTTACATATCTTTCTCATAATGGCTGCAACAAGAGAACCAGCTGGTCGTCTGCTTGCACATGCATATATGTGCACCTTCAGACTTAGAAAATATTCTCGCATCGCACAAAAAACAACTTCTCCCAAGATTTTATCTACATTACATATTTCTTGTCAAGTTGTGTAAATTTTGATGCCATTTTCCTTTTTAACCTTGCTAGCTCAGTCTGCTTGGCTCCCCCAGGTGTTTTAGCATTGCTGAGTAGCATAGTCACCGTTCTATACTCTAATTTGCTATCGCTTTCGCCTTGTCCCAGCATATTTTCTTTTCCACTCTTTACTTTCTTATCCACTTCCATTTAGCTTTCCAAAACAGGTTCTCTATATTTCTATTTCTACTTTCATTTATACCCGTAAGCATTTTTATGGCTATCAGCTCACTTTGCATCTTTTTCCATTTCTTCTCCCATACTTCCTGTCTCCAGCTGCTAGCTCCTTGCATTCTATACAAAACTGATTAAGATTGCGATTTCGTGAAAGGTTTTCACATCGTCCGCCAAAGCCACTGCCACTGCCACCCGCCCCCCCCCCCCCATTATTACTATTACTACTATTATTTATAATTTTCCTTGTTTTCATCATTTTTATTTTTATGTTGTTTTTCTGTATGTTTACAAATACACAATACACATAAACACCATGCCCTAGGCGGGACTTGAACCCGCGACCCTCTGTGCAGAGGAATGCTGGAGACATGCGCTCTAACGACTCCGAGCACTTGCATCGAATACACCCAAATGTTCTCGTTTGTAGTATCCGAGAACTTGTTTTTGAAAACAAGTAAATGTTCTGGATCTTTCTAAATAAAATAAATATTTAATATTCCTTATTTTTATTATTATGTTGTTTTTCTGTATTTTAACACATAGTCAGTATAAATAAATACCATAACCAACGCACCACTTGAACCCGCAACCCTCTATGCAGTGGAATGCCAGATATCTGCTCCAGCGACCCCAAACACTTGCATTGAATAAATGCATATGTTCTCGTTTGTAGCATCCGAGACCTTTATTTCAAATACAAGCAAATGAAATTGATTCGCAGCATGTGACATCATCCGAGAACTTGCATTCAAATGCAGACAAGTGTTCTCGATTTGCAGCATGTGACATCATCCGAGTGACTTCATCCGGGAACTTGTATTCGAATGAAAGTTTCAATTCTTCAAAGTATACAAATACAGTGTATTTGATTCTCAAAATCATTCAATTCTGCCCAACACTAATTTGTATATATTTGTTTGCTTCACTGTTGACAGCTTCACATTTAATGTGTTCTTTCCACTCTGTCAGAATATGAACTCTACTTTCTGTTTCTCCTCATAATTCATATATTTCTACCCTGCTACTTCTTAGTCTCCTTAAGAACATCAATCCTGGTGCCTGCCTCGGTAGCGTAGATGGCAGCACGTCTGCCTCATGTTCAAGAAAATGGTCCCGAGTTCGAATCTTGGTCAGGGTGAGTAACTTGGATAAGATTTTTTCTGGGGTTTTCCTTTATTCTAAAAGACTAATGTCGGGTAACTAAGCTCCATGGACCCTGGGCCCATTTGAGCATCATTTCACCCACTCCATCATACGATATGACTTAAAAAGTTAAAGGACATAAATTACAAAGAAGAAAAAAAATCAATTCTATTCTAATCCAAGCCATTCCTATCCCTCTCCTGTGTATTACATTGGTCTGTATCTTTCTCTTCTTCATTCTCTCTGTATTAAGTGCTCTTAAAGGCAGGTGGGCAGTGCTTGCCACCCAGCCCAAGTGCTCATTGGTCCGGGACTTTGGAGGGCTGCCTCAGGAGTTTGCTTGTTTTTTATTCTGCTTCCCAGCATTGGCATATAATCTTTTGTATGCAAAGGATGATTGTGTTTAAGGGCGTTCAACTACTGGGTCATTAGCGCCCTTAAAAAAAACCATAAAAACAAAGTAAAAGGTTAAAACACTAAAAGACTAAAAGGCAATCAATCAAAATCAAATTAAAACACCCGCACAATGATGTGGCAAAGATCAAAATAGAAATTAAAACTATAAAAGCCACAAAGAAGGTAAAAATGGTTAAAACACACAAATTGTTTGGGCCTAAATTAAAAAATTTATAGATAAAACGAATGCTGAAACTTTGCCCATTGCCATGTTGTCATCCGCGAGTATCTCTGCCAAGCTGGCCAGCAGCTGGAGAGACCTGAGTAGACGTGCTAGTCTAAAAATTCTAAAAATACATGTCGCATCGACAGTTCGGCTCTGCAGAGTGGGCAGACTGGGGCTGGGGTCCGGTTTAATAAAAAGCTGTGGCTAAAATGACACTGCCCAATGTGCACCCGAGTCAAAATTACTTCCTCCTGCCACGATAAGCGACAGGAGATCGCCCAGTGAATCGGAAGCTCCTTTACCATATGCAAAGGGCTTCTTCCTTTTGATTGTTATTGTTCTGATTCTTAGAAATCTCTATTGCTTCCAGTTGTAGGTGGGTATGATAGTTGACAAATGATACGAATTGTGTGTTCTTTATAACTAATATTGTGGCCAAGTAGCATTACTACTAGGCTAGAGGAATATAAGCGGCACAGTAGACTAGGGCAAACAGAACTTTGCCATGACAGAACACTCTGCATAATTTGATAATTCTTATAAGGAACATACTCAATCCATATCAACCTCCTTGTTGCTACCATCTCCATCATGCTGTTCCTCCTCTAATGTAACACCATGACCATACGCTGATCTTTGTCTTGGGCCATGAATCATCGATCTACCTCTAATCCTACTGATACTAAGTCTTGCTTCCATAACAATGTAGTATTTTAACAGTGTTATAACGAAGTAGACTAACGACACAAAGCAACTGAATGCTCAAGCAAACTGTTTCCTGCACACAGGAATAGGTGATTCACCAGTATAACCCATATGGCAACTTCTATTTACATTTCCATAGCAACAACCTTCCTCTATGTCCCTTTGATAGCGGTCATGTATCTTTTAAACATCAGACTTTGGTACATCAAGTGAAGTGATACTTCATATCACTATTTTCTTCTAGCTCCAGTAAAACAAGATGTTGAAATTACCTTATACACAAAGTTTGCTTTGAAAGCCTCAAACAATTTTAAGGATCGAGATTTAACTGTATTGGAACACCACAGTGAAGCGAAAAATTATTAAATTTTAGATGAGTCGTATTTCTTACACATCTGCTTCACTTTCGTACCTATTTTGAGGACATGTTTCGCAAATCTTCGTTTGCATCTACGGCTCTTGTGCGACTGACGCTAGATCCAGCGGTGTGGGTAATTCTGGGGTTGTTGCTGCCATCTGTTGATTTAGTGATGAACTGAAATGTGGGATTCTCTTCTAGCGGGATTTCAAAGTTCATTAGTTGGTTTTTATGTTTTTCTATGTATATCCTCTCCCATATGACGAGTTCACTATGTTTTTGTACGTATTTTAGTAATTCTGTGCTATCTTCAATTTCATGATTTTCAGACCAGAAATGAGCTGCTATTGCGGACTTATCAATATTTTTGTATCTTAAGTGCCTGAAGTGTTCTTTCTTTCTAGTGCCTATGTTTCTTTTTGTCCTCCCTATGTAAATTTTTTCACAGTCTTTACACTTAATTTTGTAAATGCCTGACTTTTCCTCTGGTTTTATCTTATCAGTATTATTACTGTGAAGTAGGTTTTTAATGTTGTAATTATTTTGTCTTCGATGGAAAATATTATAAAGAAATTTCAGGACTAGCTATGGGAAGCCCGCTATCACCATTTTTGGCCAATCTATACATGAGCTTTTTCGAAAAACATATTACTAAAGCCTTCCCTCATATGTTTAAAACATGGTACAGATACGTAGACGACATCTTTGCAATAGTGCCCTACAAACTAATAGATGATGCTTTGAAACTACTCAACCTGCAAGAACCCAGCATACAATTCACAGTAGAAACTGAAGAGGACTGTACTCTACCTTTTTTAGACCTTAAAATCAAAAAAGGCAATGAAAAACTAGAATTTGGCATTCATAGAAAAGCAACACACACAGATAATTACATCAAAGCAAATAGTTTCAACCCAATTCCACACAAACATGCAACCATCAACAGTCTGACACACAGATTAGTAAATCTACCTCTCAGCCAGCAAGAATATCAAAAAGAATACCATCAAATCTTAAAAACTGCAATTAATAATGGATATGGAAAAAACCTTGTAGATAAAAAACAAATTATTCAAACTTCAAAAGAAATTAAAACAGATCACAGCTCTCACACCAATAAAACAAGAAACTAGATTTGCTAAATTTACTTACCACCCCTGGGCCACAAAAAAGTTCCAAAAAATATTCAAGAAATACAATATAACATTGGCACCAAAAAACAATTACAACATTAAAAACCTACTTCACAGTAATAATACTGATAAGATAAAACCAGAGGAAAAGTCAGGCATTTACAAGATTAAGTGTAAAGACTGTGAAAAAATTTACATAGGGAGGACAAAAAGAAACATAGGCACTAGAAAGAATGAACACTTCAGGCACTTAAGATACAAAAATATTGATAAGTCCGCAATAGCAGCTCATTTCTGGTCTGAAAATCATGAAATTGAAGATAGCACAGAATTACTAAAATACGTACAAAAACATAGTGAACTCGTCATATGGGAGAGGATATACATAGAAAAACATAAAAACCAACTCATGAACTTTGAAATCCCGCTAGAAGAGAATCCCACATTTCAGTTCATCACTAAATCAACAGATGGCAGCAACAACCCCAGAATTATCCACACCGCTGGATCTAGCGTCAGTCGCACAAGAGCCGTAGATGCAAACGAAGATTTGCGAAACATGTCCTCAAAATAGGTACGAAAGTGAAGCAGATGTGTAAGAAATACGACTCATCTAAAATTTAATAATTTTAAGGATGCTTCTTTCATGAATTACTTTTCTTACTAAGCAATATACACTTCAACTGGCAAGTTACATAGACTGGGAAACAAATCTAGTTCACAAAAAGTAATGTTATATTAAATGTTACCTGGATTGGGACAGATCCTGTGAGTTCTGCCCATGCATCCCAATGATCTTGGTCAAAGGGGTCCTCAATAGTTGCAACGGGGTAATCCTTTATAAATCCTTGGTACATTTCACTCATGCCAGCACCATCTACCCATTTGCTTGGGTCAGAATCTGGGTTCTTGAAATCCAGATCATACTTGCCATCCCTGCAAGAGATAAAAGTCACTAAAATTACACCAAAAATTTAAATGTCATTGTCTTAATAGATTTATGCTAAAACAAAATTGTTTGTCTAATTATTTCAATTAAAAAAAAATCTGATGTGTTGCAATGACATGATGCTCATTCTTTGATAAGTATTTACTAACAAAGTACAGTTTACACATATATTTCAATGAGTAAAAAGATTTTGTTCATCTCTTACAGTTTACTAGCTATATGACAGTCTTCAGAATAGAGTTTCAGACTATTCGCAGAAATAAATATAAAAATTATTTGTGGTTGGTTTATTGACACTCGCCACTTACTTTTTCATATATTTATGAGAGACTAGTTTCAAAGGCCCTGGCCTCCATTTTCAATCTCTTTCCAACTGGCATCTGTTGTTGTCTGCTCTCTCTGGTGGTGGAACTATGAACTTTTTTGTCAAATTATCCACTGGCGGGATTTCAAAGTTCATTACGCGATCCTTATTTTTCCAGATGAATATGTTCTCCCATGTTGTCAATCTATTTTGGTTTATCACTCCTTTTAATAATTTTGGATTTGGATCAATGTCATGGTTTTCATTCCAAAAATGAAATGCTACTGCTGACTTGTCTTCTTGTTTCAATCTGATGTTTCTAAAGTGTTCTTTGACTCTGGTTTTTAAATTTCTTTTTGTTTGACCTATGTAGCATTTTTCACAATTCTTACAATTTATTTGGTATATTCCAGATTTGTTACCTGAAGGAATTTCATCTTTTGTTTTTGAATTTAGTAATTTTAAAATTGAGTATCTATTAGTAGGTGCCAAGATGATATTTTGTTCCTTGAATATCTTTTTAAATTTATTAAATGTTTTTGGATGATATGTGAATGAACTGAATATGCTGTTGCTTTCTTTTTCTTTAATAAATGTGGTTGCTTCCTTAATGGTTTTCTTTAGTTTAGATTTTCTAATTTTCTTCAACACCAAACTTTTGTTGTATCCGTTTTCTTCTGCTATGTGTATTATTGCTTTTTGTTCCTTGAAATATTCTTCTTTTTCCATGGGTATGTTGACTAGTCTGTGTGTAAGGCTGTTTATTATTGCATGTTTATGTGTAATTGGGTTGTGGCTATTATTTTTTATATAATTTTCTGAATGTGTTGGCTTCCTGTAAATTCCAAATTTTATTTTTGTATCATTCCTGATGATATTTAGATCCAAGAAAGGTAGTTGTCCATTGATTTCCTTTTCTATTGTGAATTTGATAGTCCTTTCTTACAGATTGAGTAATTTTAATGCATCATCTAAATGTTTACTTGGTACAATTGCAAAGATGTCGTCAACATATCTATACCAAACCTTGAAGATCAATGGGAAGGACTTTTTAATTTGTGTTTCAAATGCACTCATAAATAAGTTAGCCAAAAAAGGTGAAAGTGGATTGCCCATTGATAATCCTGATTTCTGCTTGTAGTGTTTTCCATTAAAGCTGAAGAAGTTTTGTTCAATGCATATTTTTGTTAGAGAAATATATTCTTCTGCTTCTATTGCTTCCATATCAATTGTAGCTAGCCATTTTTTTAACACAGTCTGCAATTTTTCAGTTGGTATGCTTGGAAATAAAGATGTGACATCAAATGAAACCAGTCTGTCATTTTTGTCCAAATTTATATCTTTGATTTTTTCTACTAAATCTAAAGAGTTTCTTAAATTTGCACTTTCAAATTTTGGAAAACTATTAAATTTACTTAGTAACCATTTGGCCAAATTATATGTGGGGGCATTTATGCTACTAGTAATAGGTCTCATGCCTTTCCCTGCTTTATGAATTTTTGGCAGCCCATATACTCTTGGTAATGTTGGATTATCTACTTTAATTTTGTGCAATTCTTTTTTGTTGATTATTTTGCTCTCTTTTCGCAGAAAACTCAAGATGTACATGATGTACCCAAGATGGCATTTTAATTAAACCAAGAGCCTTTAAGTAAAAACAGTTAAACCATTTCTTTGAGAGGCAGTTTGAAGTGGAAACACTTTCTAGAAAATCTTCAAGTCACATCGTCACTTAATTGCTAAGTATAGCATTTAAATATTAGTACAAAATTGAATCGAGAATATATTGACACATTGCTTCACTCACAGTGTGAGTGAAGCAATGTGTCAATATATTCTCGATTCAATTTTGTACTAGTTTGTGCTTCACTGTCCCTACGCTTCTTTCAAGTTTATACTTTGATTTAAATATTACTTTGAGGGCTCTTCCTTCTAATATGCGACATGGCGATGTTTTTCTAAGTCCTTCACACTTTTTGATGTTTTTATATACAACCATTATTTTCAATATAATTTCTTTACTTTTTAGTGCAATTTCATGCTGGAGGGCATTCTTTTAACATTGTTTATTTCCTTACTGCATATGTAGCCATATTGAAGAATTCAGTGCAGCCAACAGTCTTATTTGTCACTACATTACACTAGCAAACTAACAGAAAGTAGTACCTAAATAAATTTAACATTAGTGTTAGTGCTGTGACAATTTTTACGTTACATTTGTTAACATTAATTTTAACATCTATTTGTAAAATTGGGCACAATTCATGGCAGTAGCCGAATCAGTCTGCGAGCTCATACAGTTTACTGATTTGTTGAGCCATTTACCGATTTTCAACAATGTACTGAAATCTTAAATATTTGAAGAACGCACAGAACAAACAGCCTTCACTTCTAACAGTACAATTGGCACTTGCTGGACAGCAAGCCTACTTTTGTAAAGCAATAAAACCTGTGAGGAAACAGTCACTTTTTCAAAACTGATCTGCGCTAATCGCCTCCACATGCCCTTTTGCACCAGTGAAGAACAGATGTCTGGGGCATTTTTGCAGAGGTTGGCTACACGTGTTACATATCTTTCTCACGTTGGCTGCAATATGAGGACTGCACGTCTGCTTGCACATGCATATATGTGCACCGTTGGACATAGAAAATATTCTCGCATCGCACAAAAGAAAGTTTCTTCACTTTGAGTTAGCACAGTAAATCACATCTTCATGTTACAGAGCATAAGAGAACCCTATATGAAAAAAGTATACACTATAACTGTATTAAATTGTACAACAAACTTCCTCAATATTTCAAAGAATTACCAAATTTAACAATATTTAAAAGGAAATTAAAGAAGTATCTAATACAAAGATGTTTTTATTCAGTAAATGAATACCTTGATGAACAGTGAATCAATTTTGTTAGACATATGTATTATATATATTGCAATTGTAAATACTATCACCTTATTTGTTTATCAGATCATGTGTTTACTGTTAATCTGTAATGTAAAATTGTATTGACGAAGCCGATATTTCTGTAATTGGAAATCTTATGGTGAATAAATTTGAGTTGATTTGATTTGTCCCAAAGAAAGCAAACTTTTCTTTTTGGTTCACAAGAGTCTCCAAATAGGTGAAATTTTATAAGTTTTTGGATGTAGTGCAAGTTGTTACCATGTCAAGAGCATCTACCTCATTCAAGAGGTCCCAAGTTCAAACCTTGGTTATGGTGAGTTACCTGGATAAGGTTTCTTTCTAGGTTTTTCCCTTATCCTGAATAGGAATGATGGAAATTAAGTGCTAAAAGTGCTCCAGGCCCATTTTAACACAATTTCAACCATTTTGTTACTTCTGCATATGGATTTACAGTTTGAAACAGTGCTGAAGTACTACATGATAAAGCATTGAGGCATATTGACCTTCAGTGACAGTACTGTTAGCTTATCTTGTTTATAGAAGAGCGAAATATTAGTAACCTGTCGTACAGTAAATGACAAACAACAAATAGAGCTTTACAATATTGAAACTGATTGTTTAGCTTGCACATTTCTCCACTCAGTTTTTTTAATACAATAAACTAGGCAGCCTTAACTCACGAAAATATGGGCAGCAGGCAAGGTCAGCGTATCAGCAAGAGGGCACTGTGTTACAGTTGATTATTTGAGTGCAGCAGCAGATGCATGTAACTAGTGTGCAGTGGCAGCTTAGAAAGTATAGAAATGGCTACATTCTGACAGCAATTTCGCCATTGGCTGTCTTTCTACCTCTGTTACCTTTATTTGTGCCTGCTTCCACATACTCAGGATCGAGTAAAAGGTTGTATCACAGTGCATTGAGTTGAGGCTGCCTGCAATAAATGTTAAAGATAAGAAAGTTACTATCAACCACTTAAAAGTGCATCAATGAGAGAAATTCCTTTGTAGTGCCAGATATATATGGTAGTTAACTTATAATCAAAACCACTCATGGCCTCTCTATTGAGTAAGACGACCAGCAGTCGCCAGGGAACATGCCGGCAGAGGCAGACTAACTCTTACCTTATAACAGAGGCTAGAAATGTTGAGCTTCTGCTCTTAAACAGGCAGTATATCTCGTGTAAATATTCTTACTCTCCGAAGCTCAGCAGCAAGTATTCCTGCGATTTCTTGCACAATGATTATGCTAAGTTCCTGTTCAGTACGTGCAAGATAAGTTGAGCCCTGGATTTACGGTGTGGTGCAGGCAGAGGGGAAAAAGCGAGAGCTAATGCTCTGTTTCTGCAGTGTGGTCAACCTTGAAAATCACAGTTCAGCAAAATAGCATGTAAGATAAGCGAAGATATCACAAGTAACATTGCATCCTCTGAAAACATTCCTTAGTTTTGCCCACGCCCGCTCAATTGCACTCAGATCACTGTTATATGGAGGTAGATGAATAACGTGTCCCCTTTCGAGAGCCATAACATCCACAAATGTTCATACAAATATAAATCATTTTCAAGTAAATGCTGATGTACCACACTCGTAACAAGGATAAACTGGCAATTCGAGCGCACCAAACGAGCCTTTATGAAGGACGCTTTAAATACAAAGGGATAATATATAATAAACTTTCAAATTCATTTAAACAAGCTGCATCATTAAAACACTTTAAGAATAAGGTTGAGGAATGTTTGCATGCACACTATTTTTATACAGTTAATGAATTTTTAGAACTATAGCCATGTAAATGAGCACTGGGAGCATAGTACATTCACAAACCTGTAATATTCATATGATATTTCTTGTAGTAAATTAGTCTATGCAAATACTACATGAAACCATAGAAAAGCTGCTTACTGTGTATATTGTATGTAATCAATTTGACTATGTATATACTGTATTTATACATTTTTACGTTTCTCATAACATGTATATGTTGCCAAGGACAAACTAAAATTTTAATTCTAACAGACGATTGCTGTAAACTGGTTTTAACCTCGAAATTGATCAAAACGAAATATGGGGGACATGATAAAGCTTAGCGTATTAGCCACTAAATGTCAGTGTACAGCACATTTCCAATTTTAAATGTTGTCATCTATGTTTACGAAGATAAACGAAACTTACCAAATGAGGACTTGGAACCTGATTGCTCCTCCTATCGCGCGCATATAGAGTGTGCAAGGATTGGAATGATACACGTCTGTTGAAACTGAAGCCCTATTGCTACACACTGTGCAAGCATTAAAGCCAAATGATCCTGCTAAACGTGTGAATTATTGTAACTGGCTTTTTCAATTTGTAGAAAGAGGTTTCATTGAACCACAGCATTTGTGTTTCACTGATGAATCTTGGTTTCATTTAACTGGACAATTAAACAGTCAAAGTCAATACTGGACTTCAGAAAAACCTGTGCTACTGGATAAAACACCTCATGTATCAGAAAATTGGAGCGTGATGTGCGATAAGTGCTAGAAGAATAGGATCCATATTCTTTGATAAAACAAATGCAGAGCCATAATCAGAGGTTAATTCTAATGTCCTTGGCCTCCCTAAACAGCCTCTTCCATTCTATTCGGACCTCTGCTTTTCTTCTCCAGGCTTTAACTCCCAACTTTCTCAAGTCATCTTCTACATCATCTACCCATCTTTTCCTGGATCTTCCTCTTCTCCTTCTGCCATCCAGTTTTCCTACGAATATCTTCTTAACTACACTGGTTTCCGGCATTCTCTGCACATGGCCAATCCACCTTATTCTTCCTTATTTAATTTTCACTACTATATTTGGTTGTCCAAATAGGCACTGTAACTCCAAGTTGGTCCGCATTCTTCATCCGTCTAAGTCATATTTCTCAAAATCTTCCTTTCCCACCGTAATAACCACTGTTCTTCCCTGGTTGTCAACACCCAACTTTCTGAACCATACATTATTGGTCTCAGTACTGTTGTATATATTTTAATTTTAGTATTCCTACTGACGTTCCTCGATTTAAACATATTCTGCAAGGCATAGAAACATCTGTTACCACTTGCTATTCTTTCTTCAATTTCCACTGATGTTTTATTATGTACTATTACTATAGATCCCAGGTACTTAAATTTTTTCCACTCTTTGATATTCTTTGTCATGTATTTTAACTGTAGGTTCTCTTCTTTTTGCATCCCCATCACCTGCCATCTTCATATATTTGGTTTTACTAACATTCACTACCAATCCTAGATCTTGTGCTTTCTCTTCCAACACTACATAACTTTTCTCAAGAGCTCTTATACTCCTTGCGAGAATTGCCACATCAGCATATGCCACTATTTGTACTGATCTGGAAAGTATGAGTAAGAGAGGTGTTTGATGACAATAATTAGTGTTGATTTGTGGCCCCCTCATTCTTCTGTCCTAACGAGCTGCAACTTATGTATGGGATTCTTTAAAAGAAAGTATATCGTTCCAATCCTCATACACCACACTACTTAGGGAAAACCTTGTGCAAGAAATCACAAGAACACCTGTTGAGCTTTGGAGAGTAAGTGAGAATATTTACACGAGATATGCTGCCAGCATATATCTTTGGGCACCCCAATTTCACCCTTTTTGGCACTTTATTTACGAGTGCATTCAAAACACAAATTAAAAGGGCCTTCCCATGGATCTTCTAAGTTTGGTATAGGTACATTGATGACATCTTTGCAACAGTTCCAAATAAACATTTAGATGCTGCATTAAAACTACTCAATCTGCAAGAAAAAGCTATCAAATTTACAATAAAACAGGAAGACAATGGACAACTCTTTCTTGAATCTAAATATCAGGAATGGCAAAAATAAAATTTGCAATTTACAGGAAGCCAGCACAGTCAGAAAATTGCATAAAAAGGTCATAGCTACAACCCAATTATACATAAACATGCAATAATAAACAGTCTTACACACATACTATAGACAGCAAACAAAATGCAGTTGGAGGCGTGGCTTACCAAAACTGAAATCCTCTACCCTTCCTCCCTCTACCCTCATTTCAGATCGCATCTCCTCCATCACATGGGTTGCATTGGTCAATTGTCACTTTCAGTTTGCATTCACTGTTAGATCCATTCTTTTTTTTTAATTTTATGTCCAACATTAAGTCATATCGGACGAATGAAATGGGTGAAATGTTCAAATGTGTCCAGGGTCCATGGAGCTTAGAGCTACCCAACATTTGTCTAAGGATAAGGGAAAACAAAAGGAAAAACCCTTATCCAGGTAGCTCACCCTGACAGATTCAAACTCAGGACCTCTTGAATGTGAGGCATCTACGCTACCGAGGCAGGCGTATTTTCTTCTGAATCACTGTTTTGTTCCTTAGGGTTTAAAAAAACTGATTCTATTGTTCAATTGTGAGGTCAAAATAGCATTAAAATACATGTTTCATGTGGTTGTGTTGTCGCATGCAGGAAGGAAGGGGTGAGAGTCGCATGATACTTGCATGGCGAGGAGGGGAGAATGCTGTGCTTGCGCATGTGCACAATAACTGAATTTTGCTTGCAGTATATCTACAGTAAACATACCCATGGATAAAGCAGAATACTACAAGGAACAAAAAGCCATACTGCAGAAGAAAATGGATACAACAAAAGTCTGGTGTTTAAGAAAATTAAAAAGACTAAACTGAAGAAAACCACTAAGAGGGCAACCACATTTACAAAAGAAAAAGTAAGCAATGGCATATTCTGTGCATACCATACCACCCAAAAACATTTAATAAATTCAAAAAGATCTTTAAGGAACAAAACATCATCTTGGCAACTACAAATAGATACTCAGTATTGTCGCGAACCCATTATTTACGATAGAACGGTGCAGAGAGATAAGGGACAGATAGTGCCGGGCAAAGATGAACAGCTTGCCTAAGCAGATAAACATAGCACGGAGATAAAAGGCATGCCAAAACAGATAAAGTGAGGTAAATGGAACATTCTAGTGACATCTTGATTGATACAGAACATTCGATTTCTTGTTTGTTCCAGAAATATCTAGTAATATGAGTAGTAGTACTTGAAGATCCTGAAGATCTGAAGATCTTCACTGCCTGAAGATCCTCAAGTAATAGCCAACGTATTTCAAACTTACTATAGCGAGATGGTGGAGAGATTAGTTGGGAATCAGCCTTGTAATTTAAATATTGAGCACATAAACTCAGTTGGAATGTGTATGTTTCTAACACCGGTGACAGAGGCAGAAATTAATACAACACTGAAATCTCTAAAAAATAAACCAAGTGAAGGACATGATCAGGTACCTATAACAGTGTTCAAATACTGCAGTAGTGTTTTGGATAAAGTACTAAGTTATTTAATTAATAAATCTTTTGAAGCTGGACAATTTCCAGATGTACTTAAAATTGCCAAAGTAAAACCAGTTTTCAAAAAAGGTGATAGAGAAAAAGTCGAAAACTACAGGCCTATATCGATTTTACCAGCCTTATCCAAAATTGTAGAAAAAGCTATGCTAGTAAGATTTAGTTCGTTTTTGGAGAAGCATAATGTAGTTAACCCTGCACAAAATGGGTTCTGTAAAGGAAAATCCACAACATCAGCAATTTTTGAGTTTACAGATCATATATTGGAGGCTATTGACAATGATAACTGTACAGGCTTACTAATAGATCTAACCAAGGCATTTGACATGATTCATCATGAAATTCTGTTACAAAAGCTGTACTATTATGGGATAAGGGGAATAGTATGGGATTGGTTCCAATCATATTTAAAAAATCGGAAACAAATGGTGGAAATCACAAATGTCGATGAGCGGAATGTCGTACGTAATCACTATTCAAAAATGAAAAAAATTAAATAAGGAGTTCCCCAGGGATCCATACTAGGACCCGTCCTCTTTTTAATATTCATAAACGACTTCCCAAATTATTTAAATCCAACTCGAGTAACTATGTTTGCTGACGACACAAATGTTATAATAAAGGGAAATGAAAATGCAAAACACATAACCAGTAAAATTGAAACTTGGTTTGCTGAAAACAAATTGATTATTAATACAAACAAATGATCAGCAATATCATTTCGTCACAAACAAAATAAAAATGTTGGCAAACCTGACATCAAGTTGTATGGTGCATGTGTTTCTTATAAGACAGAAGTAAATTTTCTGGGAGTATGGATAGATCAGCATTTAGACTGGGAAGCACACATAAAATATCTAGTAATAAAGTTAAATAAATTCTACTTCTCATTAAGAGTAATAAAAAATGAGTTGTATGCAAGTGACATGAGAACCTTATATTTTGCATATGCAGAAAGTCTAATGAGGTATGCATTATGTTTTGAGGGGATAGTAAAGACAGTCACTTGGTTTTTAAAGTACAAAAAAGGATTGTTAGATGCCTAATGTGAGGAAAAAAATATGACTCCTGCATGAACTTCTTTAAGGAGTTGAAAATCTTGACTCTGCCCAGTCTGTATATATACTGTTTGCTATGTTATACAAAACAAAACCTTGAAAATTTCACCACAAATAATCAAATACATCATCATAACACCAAAGGTAAAACAGACTTAAGAACAATAACACATAGAACTACACTTTATTCCAAAGGAGTTAGATATTCAGCAGTCACTCTGTATAATAAACTACCGGCCAATCTGAAAAACATAAAATCCATGAGGTGTTTCAAGCTATCGTTGAAAGAAATTTTATTAAGTGATTCATATTATGATATAAGTGAATTTCTAGATACACTGTAGCTGGCCATATAATTGTATATATTTGTGATGCATTTTAAATGCTGTGTAGTTGTAGAGCCATGCAACTATATATATTTATGAGTTCATGCTTAGATCTTATTAATTACACTTGATGCAACTTATTTTTTATTTTTATACTTATATTATTTGTATTGTTCTAAATATTTGTACTGACGTATCCAATGTCATTGTATTGACTTAACGGATGAATAAAACTACTACTACATAAGGAAGCCGAGACTTGCCAAGACAGTCGTAGACAGTTGTAAACAGTGTCGTAGCGAGAGTTGTGATTGAAGCTGCTGTATTGGAAGTGAACTCTTTGTTGTGGTCAAAGACCTTGGAAGATTGTATTTGTGAGTTACATAATTCTGCTGGTGGACAAAGTGTTTTTCTACGGAAATAAAGAACATTTTAAATTTCTGCAACTTGGACTTTTAATTTTAGAATATACCACCAATTAACAGATCCTGAACATTCCAGATAAGTAGTAAGGATTGTGAAAATGCTACATAGGTCAAACTAAAAGAAACCTAAAAGCCAGAGTCTAAGAGCACTTAGGAAACCTAAAATTTAAACAAGAAGATAAGTCAGAGTAGCATTTCATTTTTGGAACAAAAATCATGACACTGTCCCCAATCCAGAATTACTAAATGCAGTAATAAACCAAAACAAACTGACAACATGGGAGAACATATTCATATGGAAAAATAAGGACCGAGTAATCAACTTTGAAGTCCCACCAGTATATAATTTGACTAAGAAGTTCATAGTTCCACTACCAGAGAGAAGAGAGCACATGACAAAAGACTATATTGGACCTATGCAATTGACAAAAGACAATGGCTTCCGAAACTAGCACCTCAATAATATAAAAATGTAAGTGAAGTGTTAAAAACCGACTACAAATGGTTTTTTCAATTAAATTTGACATCACTGTTACTAAATTCCTTCAATCACACATAATTAAAATAACAAATAACATACTATTATTAAATTTTAGATGAGTCGCATTTTTTAACACATCTGCTTCACTTTCGTACCTAACCACTTTCGTGGCTAACCAAAAAATTTCAGTCCTTTCCACAATTCCATACTCTGAGTATAAAAAACTCTTTAGACCTGGTAGAAAAAATTCAAAATCTTAAACTAAAACCTCATGACACTTTAGTATCCTTTGATGTCCGCTCCCTCTTCCCTAGCATTCCATTAGACAAACTTTTGATTCAACTGAAAAAATGGCTAAATTCTATAAACCTGGATGCCAATGCAATAGAAGAATATGTAAATATAAAAAAAAAAAAAAAGGTACGAAAGTGAAGCAGATGTGTTAAAAAATGCGACTCATCTAAAATTTAATAATTTTTCGCTTCACTGTGGTGTTCCAATACAGTTGAATCTCGATAAATAACATACTATTGTATCTTAGTGTGCATAAAAATTAATGCAAGGTAAATGATTCTCCCTCAATTTTTCAGTGAAAAAATGGGGTTGAAATATGAGGGCTCATTACTATGCAAGTAAACGTAGAATATGGAATGATGAACTAAATGTTATAATTTTGAAATATTGACATTCTGCAATAAATATATGCATTACTTGTAGAATTCTGATGCTGCTATGTCCATGCCAATTTCAATTTTGCCTGTGTAGCCGGCATTCGCAATAGCGTCATTCAGCAGCTCCAAAGCTTCCTTGTTCTCTTGAATATTGGGAGCAAAACCACCTTCATCACCAACTGCTGTGGCATCCAAGCCGAACTTGTCTTTGATTACCTTCCTCAGATGATGGTATGTTTCAGCACCCATTTTCATCGCATCAGTGAATGAAGCCGCACCTGAGGAAAGAGAAATACTGTTATTTAGCAGTGTGCACGAACATGCATGTGCGCACGAACATACACATTTGCAGAATGACAACTTTATCAATGTATGCTACAAACATTCATTCAGTCACATAAATGTTCTTGCTGCAATATTCCAATAGTTCATTTCAGCTGGTGATTTCAAGACAGTCAAGTGCATGAAATCGTGCCAATGTAATGTGCAGGGGTTTATATTGGCATGGAAATACTCTCCCTTATTTTCTTCATTCCTAAGTCTAAGTGATCAATGTTCACAGCTTAATGTTTGAGTGGAAGAGAAATCAATATGCGACAATTCATTTAGATGTTCGTGTGGACAATCATTGCAAGGCATGGCTTTCTTTACCTACGAAGACGGTTCAGTAAGTACCTGTGTTAGTAATGAAGATATCAATTTTTTCAAACAAATTTCTCAACATAGTCCCCTTTTGTACTTCTCCCAACACTCCTGCTCACTGTGGACAACAAGCAGGTACAGCTTTCAACTTTGATATATATATATATATATATATATATATAATAATTTGTAACTAAAAAACTTCACTTATCTTATGAGAAATGATAACCGTTTTCTTACAAATTGGCAAGGATCACAATTTTGTGAATACCTCGTTTACGTCGTCAGCTTGAAACATCAACAAACTTTTTGTCAACATCACCGTCGTTAGATGTCACTATGTTTATTTTAGTACTATCAACATCTGAAAATGAAACAAATTTATAAACAGAACTGAAAAAAAAAAGGTGGCATTGACAACGAATTTGTTGAGGTTTCAAACTGACGACGTGAATGAGGTATTCATGAAATCACGATCCTTGCCAATTTGTAAGAAAACTGGTCATCATTTCTTGTAAGTGAAGTTTTTTAGTTACAAATTATTATATTTGTATATTTATTTGCTTCACTGTTAATAGCTTCATATTTTACATATTTCAACTCTGATTTTGTGTTTCAAGCTGTTTAAGTGAAATCCAGTAGATAATTTGACAAAGAAGTTCATAGATCCAATGCCAGAGAAAGGAGAGCAGACAACAGATGCTAGTTGGAGAGAGGTTGAAAATGGAGACAAAAGCTTCCGATACTAGTCCCTCAATAATACAAGGGGCAACCAGAAAGTTCTGTTTCAATTTATCTCTGCTGCAGCACTGCGATCGCAGTTCTGCACATGCTCTGTATCAAGAAGAAACGTGTGCCATTGTGAGATCGCTGTCAGCCACATATGCTTTGTTGTGCTTGTTTACAATGTCGTTCATTGAAAATGCCGCCGCTTGTGAAATCAGATCTATGATTCGTTTTCTGAATGCTAGGAAAGTGAAACCAATTGAAATTTATCGGCAAATTTGCGAAAGGTGATGTTTCTTCACAACACATGACTACACACTGCAAATGCGACGAAAAACATCCTACAGGGATTTGGCTGGAACGTGTTTGACCACCCCCCATATAGCCCTGACCACGCTCCTAGCGACTTTCATCTGTTTTTGCATCTCAAATCTTTCCTTGACGGTTAACACTTCAACATGAACAGCTGAAAGTGTTTCCAACTGGTTGAAGACACAGGTGGCAAACTTCTATGAAGAAGGTATACAAAAACTTGTACCTCGCTTTGACAAATGCCTGCAAAATTTTGGCAGTTATGAGGAAAAGTAGTTTAAGAGTTGTAGAATTATGTGCAATATAATCATCTTTCTGTATCTGTACACAATTTAATTTTATTACCAAACAGAACTTCCTTTCTGGACGTACCTCATGAAAATGTAAGTGACGAAGTGTCAATAAACCAACTACAAACAGTTTTTCAGATTAAAAGGATACTTGTTTTAATATCTCAAATACTTCCTGAGCAATGATTTTTTTTTAAATTTCTGCAACCTTTTTCGATGACTCTGTATATGCAGATTATTCTTGGTTCTCAAATTGTACAGACTTCTAGAAGATTTTTCTTCCAACAAACTTTCTTCTATTCAACAACTTTAGGTTACCCTGGATACATGATCTCACATTTTCCCCAACTCTTATACAATGATAGAATATAATTCAAATACAAACATTATGAACAAATGTAAACAAAAGACAAAATAAATCAGTTCTTAAAATAAAATAAATTTATAATTTCAAGTGTTTAAGACACCACTTGGAGCTCCAGAATGAACGACCATGGACACTACAAAATTGTACCTGTTTTAATTTAGAGTCCCTAAAACATCAATATTTTAATTTTGTTATTTTAAATTTATTGAGAGAAGAATTAATTGTAAATTATTAAAATTTATAGTACAAGGGGAACAAGATTAAAAGAAAATGAAGGTAAAATAGTGATTGAAGATGTGGAAGCAAAGGAAAATGATTATTAATGTTTAATGACAATAATATTGGTTTAAATTTTTATGAAATGTTTGAATATTAAATTATTTAAAAATGATTTAAAGAAAAGATTATGAAGATTAACAAACATCGTAATGAAAAGTGGGTAAGTAAAGATGACGTAAACTAATGAAAAATTACTGAATTTCCATTATCAATGGCCAATTCAGTAATTTCCAATCAGCTAGAATTAAATTCATTCTACATTCAAATGTCATTCAGTAAAGAAGCAAATTGCAATTCTGCATAGAATCATTGGGGAATGAAGTAAAATGTTTTTCTGTGCATGGACGCCATTGAGTATGGAAGCAAAACAATATGTAAGGTAGCTACAAAATAGGAATGAACATAAGGTGGTGCTAGACATGGCTGTTCTATGCCTACTAGCCAATGTAGTACATGCAACGTTGATCAGTTAAGCACGCATACTGGCTCACTTTGCCGAAGCATGCGGCTGATTTCTTTGCGCACTCTAAAGGTACCAATTAAAGAATTTTGTTTTTCCCATGTTACAGAGCTATTTTTTTCTGAGGGTTACTGTCTAAACCCTTGTTAGTAGTACATCTGGTGTCGGAGATATGGAAAGATAAGGTGCTTGACTAGAAAGAAAAATTATTAACTGTCAGTGAAGAAAAGCACGCAGATGCTATGCTGCAGTTGCATTTTGTACCTTACATTCAGTAAAGTGGTGATCTTTCAAGAGCGCACACGTGCTTTTTAAAGTTAGTAAATATACCGCTTAGAAGCCTAGTACTGGTGCGCCTAGTAGTTACTGCAAAACAACTCATAAGATTTTACATAAATAGACTACAAATATTTTTGTTAATGTGTATTCCTTTTTCAAACAAATGTCAGACATTTTTAAAAGTACATAATTTCACTCAGAGTCGAGAATTAATGTTTACAAGCTTGTCACGTGAGTGCTCATTCTGTGACGAACGTTGTTAAAGAAGGCAAACAGTCTACCAAATTAGAAGCTTCCATATTTAGCTCTCCGGGGAAACATCGGGCAGCTAAAAGACATGCTACCAACTTAGACAATTTTCAAAAGTGTGTTTTACATAGAAAACTTTGAGTTATATGACAAGGGTGAATATCCAACTGCCAAAAGGCTGGCCAATTTAATGAGGGGGAAAATAGAATATACAGATTCTGTATCTTCTATGCGTAATATTCTGAAATAACATGGGTTCAAATATAGGAGAACCAATGATGGTCGCAAATTTCTGCTTGAAAGAAGGAGATATTGTTGCTGCAAGACTAAAGTTTCTGTGCACAATGCATAACATTAGTACATGAGATTCATGGTGTAAAAATACTTCATAAATACACATTCATATATTCCGTATTTATTAAGTATTTTAATGAAACAAAAATAGGTTTAAAGCTCATTACAGGTAGTACACAAATATGGCATCATTAAAATAGAAACTATATTCACAAACCGTTGAAATGCCACTATTTTGTTTCACTGTAGCAAACTCTTTCGTAGAATGCATCTAATATGAATCATTTTGTTTTGTGTGCATTTGAACGATAGCTATGTATGCTCTCCAGTTCAAGGTTTTAAGGTTCAGATTGTGTGACAATCATTGTGTATTTTAAAGAAGCCTTGTCAAGTTGTTAAAAGTGAGATATGTTTTATATAAAATATGAGTAGCTGGCATGCTTAATTTGTAAGATTACTCACTCATTACTCAGAGAGTAATCTTACAAATTAAGCATGCCAGCTACTCATATTTTATATAATCATTGTGTATGTTCTCACAAATGCTGAAATATTAAGCAAACTTCTCTGTCAGCATTGTATCACTGTACATTTCAGCATCTGTATGATACTTGCTAGGTTGAGACAAAGACAGGTATAACTCCATCTCTGTGGCCCGCTTGCCGTGGAACTGGCAATACCAAGACGGTAGAACCGTATTGGCTCAACACATGTTCATTCTTATTTTGTAGCTACTCTAGAATCGTTGAGGAGAAATACACTATTGCAAAAGGAATAGTGATACTTCTGAAATCATGTATTAATTTTGTATTATGACGTGTTTAACTTCTGAAGTTATTAAAATTGGAATGTTTGAAAAGAAGTCAAACAATTCTTGAAATTATTTAGTAAATTACTTTCATCTCTTCCCATCTGATACTATGCCCAAGGTAAGAGGTTTTCATGTGACTCCAGCTGCCGTGTGAAATGAGAGGACATCCAAGACCTAGAATGTCAGCTCCAGTCCCTAGGACTGGATGTTGCAGCATCCCAACGCTGAGGTCCTGTAGCAATGTGGTGCAGAATAGCAGCATTATCATTAGAAACCACATCAAAAAATGGAGAGAAGGAAATTAGCAGCTAGTCTGCATGGTCTGTGAACCACATTAAACTAAAGTAACTTCTGATCTCAAAACTACAACTCACCTGTCGGCAGAAGCATGAACTCTTGCATAGCCAGCTTGTTGCCAGCATGGGATCCACCATTGATTACATTAAATGCAGGTACAGGTAAAAGGACATCTTTATTTCCTGCCAGATCAGCAATGTGCCTAAAAACAAAATCCTTATCTGAATAAACAGCTAACTAATTCTGTTGTAAATCTACCAGTCTTATAGACAAATTAATATAAATCACTTTCCCTGCCCACTAACATTCCCGTCGTCGCAGTAGTATATAGCTGCTTCATTAAATCTTTGCAGAAATAGTTCTATTATACACTTCGTTTAAGGTGCAAGGCAGCGGGTGGCCACTACATTTCGCCTTGAAATGGCACACTCAAAACAATGCGAGAACCGAACAGCAATAGCACCACCACTTTTTAAAATACTGGAAATTCAAAGCAATAACAAACGCTATGACTATTGTCGCAAAGCCATTATCTACGATAGCGCGGCTAGTGTACACAAAGGGCCAGCAAAGAAAGATAGCTGAGATAAAGGACTTGCCGGCATAGATTAAGTTACGCGTCTGGAAGGTGATAGATTATTCGGTTTCTTTATTGTTCCAGAAATATCTAGAATTTATCAATGAGGTATTTAAAAAGGCAACGACTCGCCAAGAGTCAGTTGCGAACAGTCGTAAGCAGTAAACAGCTGTAGAATGTTGTAGCGCTGTTGTCATCGACCTTGGTAGACTGTGTGTATGTGACGTAATGTTACGTGAGAATTGAACAGTATTTCTGCAGAAATAAAGAACATTTAGAATATCTGCAACTCTGACTTTTAATTCTACGAACCCACAAAGTCACGCTATTAACCAAAGAAAGAAAATTAAAACAAATATGTGTGATTTAAACAAATCCACATTTTTATAGTTAATTTTTCTGTTTATCTCGTGAACAGTATGCTGAAAGGAAAGAGTTCCTTTAACACAACTAGTTTTGCCTGCAATGCTAGCCATGCTCTTTAAAGTCCACTGTTGTACAAACTCTATACCACAAACTGTAGACACTTTAAAAATCTAAACTAATTAAAATTTAAATCAAGAGAAAACATTAATGGAAGAGCCATTCATTCTGTTGAATGAATACCTCTGCTAGTTAGGCAATTGGGATTCTCAGCAACTAAGAGGACATGACTTGAGTAAAGCTAAGTATAAAAGTAATACAGCAGAACAAACAAGTGTTACAAAACAGACATGGAACACCATTATGAAGTGGTGAAAAGACTATCATTAATGTGCTTAATAGGTTCTGTGAGGAATATCCATAAATTGCTATCAAAGACGTGGTAAAATTAACAACCTTGTTTACTGGTGTGCATTTGCAGTTTGCATACAGGAAAGTCTATAGCTAGTGAAATTACAACTCTCCTTCATGACGAAACTGATGATTGATTTAGGGTGCTCAACAGCGCAGTCATCAGCACCCCTAAAAAACAAAGTCTTCTAAAGACAATCTAAACCTTGGCTAAAAACTGTCATTAGCGATAAAATCATGACTAAAATATATGTATATGTACATAAGCAAGGTATAAAACTGATAAAGCGTTAAAAAGGTTAAAACTGAGATCTGGCTAGATGATCAAATTAACATCGGAAAAAATCTAAAAACCTTGGCCACCGCTTGCTGGTCGCCCACCAGCACTTCTTCCAAGCTGGCCGGCAGCTGGAGAGACCAGCAAAGATGCTCCAGGTTACAACACACTAAAAGAACGTGGCAGACAGAGGGCATCACCGCATAGCAGGCATACTGAAGCAGGGTCCCTTTATAAAAGATAACGACTGAAAAAGCAGTGACCAATGCGTAACCGAGCAAGAATGACTTCTTCCTGGCGAGAGGCACAAGAGGAAGTCGCCCAGGGAATCAGAAGCACCTTCACCGTTCTAAGTTTGTTTCTATGGAGAGCAGACCAATCATCACACCAGCATGACAGTACTGCTCTCCGCACGATGAACTTAGTCTTCCAAAGTTAAAAAAGGAATCCCAACCCTGGGCTCTGTGGTTGCCGCCTTAGCTGCCAAATCTGCCAGTTCATTCCTCTGCAAGACTTCGAGTCCAGGAACACACGCACACACCATGCTGACACCAGAGGCGTGTAAGACGTGGAGGGCATTCTGGATATGCTGTACAAGAGGAACGAAGAAACTGAGTGACAGAAGTGCTGGATGTATGTCAGTTTATAGGGTTGCAGTCCACTCATAACATTCATAAATTGGTAGCAGAGAAAACAAAATCTAACTACAGCATATCTATGATACTGGACCTGCATACTGAGAAGAAAGCAGTAAAGATGTACAGCACTGTCTTTTCTTTGAAACACTTTATACTCTATCAGAGTTAATGTAACCGAGCACAAAATCAGGGCAAGTGCAGATGCAACAGTCCAGCAAACGGGCATCTTCTCATCCCGTGTACCAGATGTCCTTACTCAACAGGACAAAATTCTGGAAACTTTCCAACATTCTTTCATTTGTGGGTGGTGTTGTTTTTGGACTGAGGTTTGGATTTATGTGTTTGGAACAAACCATATGGTAAAGATATTCTTGTTCTAAGCAGTGCTGTGGGCCATTAACATGTGATGGTGGAAGCTATAAGGAAAGTGTAATGGAAATAAATGCAAAATAAATGAAATAAAACAACAATTCATGCCAGAAGGAAAGGAACAAATCCTTTGCCATGGCAAAGAAAGTTCCAGGGGAATGAGCCACAAGGGGTAGAAATTACTGTTCCAACAACCTAATAGCTGTTTGACACTGATCAGTTCAGTTACACCACATTCAAAAACATCGAGGCCTATTAATAAGCAAAAAATGAAGCTAACAGTTAAGCAACAAATACTATTTGTCAAACTTCACTTATCTTTTAAGTAAATTGACGAAATTTTCACAGAATTCAGAGACTATGGCAGAGGCAAAATTTAATGGCAGTTGACAGGAGGCGCTGATTAACATCCAATCAAATGCTTGTTTATGTTTACCTGACAGCTACAGTAATACCCTATAAAGTGTTTTCATGTCTTGTTCCTGCATATAGCTTCTCCCCTCCCTTTAACATATGGCTACGTTGTGCTTTGCTGATAGTGGTCAACGTTCAGCCGCCATTGTTGCATCTACCATAGTTTCATTGACTGATATTGCAAAGAATTTTTGCTAAACTATTGGACCATTTAATTGTTTTAATAGTTTAACTTCTGGATTTATTTCATGGTTAATTGACCAAAAATGATCTGCTACGGCCGATTTATCAGTTTGTTTGTACTTAATGTTATGAAAATGTTCTTTCGTTCTGGTTTCCAAATTACGTTTCATTTTACCAATATAAACCTTGATCTAAACAATTAAATTTATTAAATACCAGATTTCTTACTTTCAGGAATTTTATCTTTTTTTAGAGAAATGTAGTAAATTTTTAATACTATGTTTATTTTGAGCAACTAGTAGTCCGATAGATTTAATAGTTTGGGAAAAGATTTATTTTAAAAAATAAACATTGCATACATGTCCTCAAAATAGGTACGAAAGTGAAGCAGATGTGTAATAAATATGACTCATCTAAAAATAATCGCATACTGAATTTTGAAATACTGGCAGTTGATTCTGTTTTTAGGTTTGTTTCGTTTTCAGATTTTGGTAATACTGAAAAAACATAGTAACATAGTAATCTTTATCGATGACGACAAAGTGTGTTAACTGATGATGCAAGCAAGCGTTCAAAGAATCGATCTCAACTAATAAGAAAAACTGACATTTTCTTAAGTGAAATTATATTATATTTGTGTAATACGTACTGCTTCACTGTAGCTAGCTTCATTTTCTATGTAATTACATATATGGTATTTTAACCAAAAAAGATCCATTTTAGAGAAACTGAAAATTTTCAGTAAGTTTTCAATGTAAAGATTAGTTTGGATGAGTTTTATACGAGGTACATCCAGAAAGTAAGTTCTGTTAGGTAATAAAATTAAACTGTGTACAGATACAGAAAAATTATTTATTGCACAAAATTCTATAACTCTTAAAACTACTTTTCCACATAACTGCCAAAATTTTGCAGGCATTTGTAATAGCGAGGCACAATTTTTTGTATACTTTCTTCGTAGAAGTTTGCAGTCTGTGTCTTCAACCAGTTGGAAACATTTTCTTTCAGCTCTTCATCATTGTTGAAGTGTTGACCATCAAGGAAAGATTTGAGATGCAAAAGCAGATGAAAGTCGATAGGAGCGAGGTCAGTGCTGTACAGGGGGTGGTCAAACACGTCCCAGCCAAATCCATGTAGGATATTTTTAGTCACATTTGCAGTGTGTGGTCATGCGTTGTCGTGAAGAAACAACACCTTTTGACAGCATTCCTCAGCGCTTATTCTGTATTGTGCGGCACAATCCTAGCATTCAGAAAACAAATCACAGATCTGATTTCACAAGCGGCGGGATTTTCAATCAACACTAACATTGTAAACAAGCACAACAGTGTACGTGGTTGACAGTGATTTCACAATGGTGCACACTTCTCCTTGATACAGAGCATCTACCGCACATGTGCGGAACTGCGATCGCAGCGCTGCAGCAGAGATAAATTGAAACAGAACTTACTTTCTGAACGCCCCTTGTATAAAGAATAACCAAAATCATTAGAGCCATTTTTGAGAAAATCAAAATTCTTGAAATATTTTCTATATAAAGGTTTGATTTGAGGCAATTTTTTTCTTCCAAATATATGTTGTACCACTGACCTTGTACCACTGATGATACTGACCTTACTGTTTGGTACTTAACTGACTATTTGAATGGAATAGAATACTACTTCTATTTAATATACATAATAGAAAAAGTAGCCCGCCTCGGTAGCATGATGGTAGCGTGTCTGCCTCACTTTCAAGAGGTCCCGAGTTCAAATCTCGGTCAGGGTGAGTTACCTGGATAAGGTTTTCTCTGGGGTTTTCCCTTATCCTTCAAGATGAATGTTGGGTAACACTAAGCTCTATGGACCCTGGGCTCATTTGAGCATCATTTCACCCCTTCCACTCATGACTTAATGTTGGAGGACGTAAATTACAAGAAAAAGGTAAGTAAGATATAAATACAAGAACCAGTCGATGGCCGGTTGCGGATGGAGGCAAAGCTCTGAAACATGTTCCAGAAAAATGTAAAAGTGTTGTTTAGTGTCATTAATTGACTCCCTTTAAATTTAAGATATAAATATTTTTTAAGTATTTGCTTACCTGTACAATGGTACCCCTTTCTTAGCAGCACCAGCTTTGCATACAGCTAGTGATACACCAAGAATGGCATTAGCTCCCAATTTGGATTTGTTTTCCGTTCCATCAAGTTGTATCATGAAGTTATCAATCTCTTCTTGCTGATGTGCTTCAAAAGTCTATAAAACAAAATAAGAATTCTGAAAATTGTATTGATTCATAAGACATTTTCTCACTGCAATATTAGATACATAACTTGCTATTGTTTACAATATATGAGGGGCAAACTCATTAAGGACCAGAGTGGCCACGCCCCACCGATAATATCAAGCAACTATTAGGTGTTTTTTAATTTGAAGAAAAAATGTATATTTATTGAATTGTAATAAAAATTATACAATTTATAATACCATAATTCTTAATGGTAACCAATACTGACATTTTATTTTGCATTTTTTGAGGTTTTAATGTCTATTGGTCATTTTTAGGAAATACTGTATTTTATATACAAATATAATAATTTGAAACTTAGAACTTCACTTATCTTATAAGAAATAATAATTCTTATAAATTCTCCAAGATCGCAATTTCATGTATATTCATACACATCTTCAGCTGGAAAAACAAAGCTGTCGTCATCGTTTCTAAACATTAGATATTGATATGCTCTTGTTAGTACTACCAAAATCTGAAAATAACACAAATTTAAAAACAGAATCGACTGCTGGTATTTCAAAATTCATTACGCAATGTTTGTTTTTTAAAATAAATATAATTTTCCAAACCATTAAATCTATTGGCCCATTTAATTGTTTTAGTAATTTAACTTCTGGATTTATTTCATACCAAAAATGATCTGCTACAGCCAATTTTTCAGTTTGTTTAGCAGATCATTTTTGGCCATTTAAACATGAAATAAATCCAGAAGTTAAATTATTAATTCAATTAAATGGTCCAATAGATTTAATGGTTTGGGAAAAGATATTCATTTAAAAAAACAAACATTTCGTAATGAATTTTGAAATACCAGCAGTCGCTTCTGTTTTTAAATTTGTTTTATTTTCAGATTTTGGTAGTACTAACAAGAACATAACATCTGATGTTTAGTAAATATGGTGACAGCTTTGTTTTTCCAGCTAAAGATGTGTATGATTATACATAAATATAATCCTGGAGAATTTATAAGAATTATCATCATTTCTTATAAGAAAAGTGAAGTTTTAAGTTACAAATTATATTTGTATATATGTGTTTGCTTCACTGTTAACAGCTTCATATTTTACGTATTTATATTTTATGTTATTTTTCTTCAGATTTATGTTTTTAAATGCACTGTTTTATGTTATTCACATGTAGCTGTTGAGGCTGCTTATTGAACTCTGTACTATTCTTATGGTCTCTTAGCAAGTCATTAGACACATGTTTACGCAGTTATTGATGTAGATGATGGTGCTTCCCTGCTCACAACACTTGCTCTCACATGAAAACATGCGGTGGATGCTTTTTCTGGAGGAATTCTGAGTGACTACTATTATATCAGCTCGCAATGTCTTAAATACAGGGTGTCTGTAAAAGTCACTATCCACTTCAATGAAAATGCAATATTTTGTTTCTTTTCTTTTCAGATACTGGTATCTTAGTGCAAGATGTTTAGCACAGAAGAACGGCTTGCCATTGTTTGTGCACGGGTACGTGGATTGTCATATGAAGATGCCAGAGCGGAATTTACCTGTAAATTCTACAAACCAGCCCCATCAAGGGCACACATTCGTCTGCTTGTGAACAAATTTAAGCGTACCAGCAGTGTGTGTGATGAGACACGACCTGGACGATCAAACATCTTGGCAGAAACACTGCAGCAGGTTCAAATTGCCAGTGATAGGAGTCCGAAGGCATCAATTCGATGCCTCAGTAGGGAATTGAACATCCCTCCCAACACAGTGTGGAAAATTCTACATTTCACTCTATGAAAACATCTGTATCACATTCAAGTTCTGCACCATCTTGAGGACAAGGATTTTGCCTGTTGTCGGACAATGTGTTATGACCTCCTGGAATGTGTAGAAAATGAGAATTTAATGGAAAGTGCACAGACAACAGCTGAATATGGGCATATGAAGAACAGCATGAGGTTCAGAGTGGGAACGTGATACACCGAAAGTCAATGTTTGGTTGGGTATGACAAACGCAAAACTGTATGGCCCATTTTTCTTTGCCGAAAGGTCAATAACAGGTAACACCTACCTCAAAATGTTAGAACTGTTCCTTTTGGCATACTGGATACAATTGTGATTTGGCAAGATGGTGCTCCTCCACATTTTGCAAACATTGTCCGTGATTACCTGAACAGAACCTTTCCAGGGTGATGGATAGGCAGAGGTTCACCTCAGCTGTGGGCTTCCCGTTCACCAGACCTTACTCCTTTAGACTTTTTTGCATGGGGGTACATCAAAAGTGTACACTAGCAAAGTGAATGGTCTACCTGAGTTACGGAATCATATCAGGGAAGCAGCAGGTCGAATTATGGTTGACATGTTACAGTCTACATTTCCTTCCATTACTGAAAGATGGCATATGTGTTTTGAGCTAGATGGAGGTCATGTAGAAGGGCACTAGAATATGTGTAACACTTCAAAATAATATTGATTTTTCAATCACTGTCTTCCTTCATGAAATAGACAGTGACTTTAGAGATACCCTGTATATTATGTACTATCTACATTGAAAACAATCTGTTCATTTGCTTGCATCTTGTATTCATATACCGAGTTATTCTAAATGATTGTTGGCATTTTGTAAATTTTTTTGGAAAGATGGAAAACATACCATTTTTATTGTTGCAAAAAGAGTTAAGACAAACTTTCAAAGTTTTGCTGTGCATCAAATGTAGTATGTAAGTTACCACAAGATGGCAGTAACAGCAGTGTTTAACAAAATTGTGGTTAGCAGTAAGGAGAAAGCTTTTTGTACTCTTGAATATCAACACTGATCTGTTACCAAAGCCCAGCGCCATTTTTGGGCAAAATATGGAAAGGAGCCTCCTTCCAACAACTATTTGTAAATGGTACGCACAAATTGTGGGTACAGGTTGTTTGTGCAAGGGGAAAAGCAGTTGGCACCTGCTGTGTCAGAAGCAGATGCGAATTGGATTAGGAATAAAATTAGTCCTAAGAAATTAACTACGAGATATAGCACAGAACTGCAAGTTTGTTCCTCCTCTACCAGTAGTTATTCAGGAAGTGAAGCAGTGCATCCCAGCCGCCTTCAAAACCATCACCATTGCACTGACTCATGTTTGGAAAAAGATGGACTATCAAATAGATGTATACAGTGACTAAAGGCGCACATATCAAGCATTTTTAATGTATGTAAAAAACTTCTCGAGTTACTGTATGCCCCCGACAAGAAAGCTAGAGGGGTATGAAGGGCAAAGGAGCTTTAACTATATCTGCTCCGGTAGCAGATCTGTTTACTAGGAAATGAGAGAATGAGAGTGCATATGAGTCACCCATGCTGCCAGATCTAATGTTTGTTGCAACGATTGGTATTATGTATACGTGAGCTATGTGACAACACTTGTGTATTTTAAACAAGCATTCCATCCTTGTCCTTTGGCATGTGTTTATATACTGGAGACAGCTTTATTTGTAAAAAATAGATTTAACGTTCAAAACAATGGAAGTGTTCATATGCATTACACAAGGCATATTAAGGATATACACTTAACGTCAATCAGAACTACAATGTTTAAGAATGGAGTACTGCATTCCTGTACAATAGTTTATAATTCCCTTCCTAATGACATCAAAAGCATAGATAACTACAATGTGTTTAAAACTAGAACAAGGGCTTTCTTGCAGGAGCACTGCTTTTATACAGTAAAGGAATATCTGCAATTTAACAAATCCAGATAATCATAAAACATGAATTTACTTAGCTTGTTCATTTTTCTCATTTATAATTATACCCAATTTGTGGTACATTATAATTGAATGTAGGTTAGGTATATTTGATGTTTAACTTTGTAATATTAAGTGTAAATTTACTGACGTATCCTATATCAAGGTACTATGTACAGATTTGATTTTAAAGGATGAATAAATTTGAAATGAACACTTGAAAGGCAAACATACACCCCAAGGAGACAGCAAAAGTGATCACAATGCACATTCCTCTAGCTTCTTGCCTTCTTGTACCTGGGCAATCAGTACAATACACAGTAAAACAAGATTCATTCCTATGTCAATTGCACTGTGAGTATTAAATTTTTGTAACCCTGACAATCATTTAGAATCACCCTGTATAAGAGGGCAGTAAACCTTGTGGATATGCTGAAAGAGCTGCAATCTTTCTGAGATAACCGTTTTTATGCTAGCAAATTCCTCACAGATGTATTCTCGCGAGAGGAACGCTTGTTACAACTACATCCGCCATTCAGTCAACATTTTACTTCTCACACGTGAAGTTGTAAAAATGCCAAAAGTGTGAAAAATTGGTCAAGAAGTTTGTGATAAAGCAAAAAACGTATTAGAAAAGGACATTGGGTTATCAGCATTGTATAAAATTGAGAAAGTTCTGCAAGATGAACATTTTAACTTTAGTTGTTTTGAAGGTTTCACACCAAAGGGCACTGGTCACTTCAAGTATGTGTCCGTAATGTTCTTTATTGCAATGCTGCATAAGAGGCATGCCTAATGTATGAATTTTTCCTAGTATATAAATATGTAAGGGATATATTACATATTTCTAATTATAATTAACTAATAAAAATGGTACACATTTTTTAAATTCTGAATGTTAAAATTACAAAAAGAATTAATGGTAATTTTTTAAAATTTTGATGTCAATTTCCCCAAAATTTAAAGGCATTTTATTGATAATTTTTCTGATTTTTGGGTCAGCTTCCAAGCCCTAGTTGTGATGCAACAGTTCAACTTCAAACTAACGTGTTTTTTTATTAACATATATTGTTATACATAGGTTATCAGGAATCTCTAGAAGTAATGTTCTATGCACAGTGTGAATACATTCAAGGATATAAAATGTTTTGTAAAATTCAAGACTTCTAAATATGCAGAATATTAACACCTATGCTTATGTAAAAAAGTAAACCTAACCTAACTTCTCAAGAATCAGAAACTTACATAATCATAGCACTGCATGCTTACATCTTTGGTGTTAATGTTCATTATGTGTATTTTTCCCCAGTTACAATAAAGAAATATGTAAATCTGCAGTATAGCAATCCTCCAGTTACAATAAAGGAATTATGTAAATCTGCAGTATAGCAACTGAAAATTTTGCCCCAACAAGGAGCACATCAAACATGTCATTTGTCAGGAAACTTGGAAATCTTGGATTCTCCGTGCCACATGTAGTAAAAATGTCCCCATTAAATATTAATGTCACTACTTTATTCAAAGTAAATACATAAGCCACATGCAG
The DNA here is from genome assembly GCA_030765055.1 of Mantis religiosa. Lineage (NCBI taxonomy): Eukaryota > Metazoa > Arthropoda > Insecta > Mantodea > Mantidae > Mantis > Mantis religiosa. The sequence goes on from CM060955.1 coordinate 159,024,489, forward strand.
AACTGTCAAAAAATTAATACAAATTTGTAATAAATACGTACCTGTTTCAGAAGCTCTGGAGCAATTATGGTATTAATATTGGCAATGGCTTTAGAAACATCCTTGCCCATGTAATTGTTTTTATCATCATCTCTCAATTCAAGAGCTTCATGAACTCCTGTGCTGGCTCCAGATGGTACAGCTGCTCTAAAAAGGCCAAGATCTGTTACCAAGTCAACCTGAAAGCAGAAACATATAAAAAATAACCAATAAATTCTTGCAAAGCACACTAAGTCATAAGTTACATTTTGATAGCACAAGGTGGTTAATAAATATAGGGGTGCAACCTTGGTTTGATTAAATTGGCATTATCTGCCTTATACACACATACAGATCGCTATTTTCTTTGATTGGGGATTCAATAGCTCTTTCCAGAGCACCTGAATATAAAATTAATATTATGGAACTTTTAAAATTTTATTGTATACATACTTCAACAGTAGGATTCCCGCGAGAATCAAAGATTCTGCGTGCCAGCATCTTTTGGAGAGGCATTTTGGTGTTCAAATTGGTAGAAATAAACCTGAAAGAAATAAAAATTTGTTTACTTCTCTTGTTTTCAAAGGCCTTCTCTAAATCTAAGAAAAATGAAGTTATACCTATATTCTTTTAAGATGTACTTGTGCAACAAAGTCAACGATAACTTTAAACAACTGCACATTATGCTTCTACCACATAGAAGGCCACTGATATATTTAATAAACCCCAACTATCCTCTGTATTGCAGTAAGTGATATGTCAAGTCTATAAAAATTGCAATCTGGAAATAACTACTTTAATTTCTACATTTAGCATTGCTTAATATTAGCTAGATGCATAGATCTGTTAATTCTTAGCTTTAATTTAACAATTAGTAAACTTACTTACTTAAATTTTGAACACCGGTTCCCAGTTGCTACTAGCCCTTGTCGGTAAAATGACCTTTGTGAAGGACAGTCACATGAAATTGCCCGAGTTCGCCAAGATTGGTGGGGAGCAGACGAAACACAATCGATTCTCAGTGACGCAATAACTTTGCCGACGACGTAAAGATTTACAATGTCCGCGGAAAATTCAAACCAGAAATTTAAATATTAACAATCTCGTATCTGAGCTTATAATCTAGGAAACTGTCCAAGATTAAAACAGTCTGCAGTTTTGGAAAGAGGAATTGAAATCCAGCTACTGAATGCAATGGTTTAAACGATTTTTACTTTCCCACTATTTAGTTAAAATAAGTTTTTCACTGAAAAATTTGATGTCGAGATTTCACGGGAAATACAAGTTTTTAGAACCCCATAATCCATAAAACTCATGTTTATAAAAACATATGTGTGTATGTTAAAAATATCGAGCAAATGCTTAAGATTTTCAAAACAAAAGAAATCCCCCACTACTACTTTTACATGAAAAAAAAAAAACGTTCCAATTTTTGTTTCCTCAAAAATAAGTAAGGATTTTGCTTAAAATGTCACATGTGTATTTAAAATACTTATATGATTAAATAAAATCAGTGGCGATGCGTGCAATTAAGCGCTGGAAGCGTCGCTTCCCCAAGAATTTCAGAGAAAAAGAAGAAAAAAGAGAAAATTCATACCAAAATTGTATTTGCTCTGGATAATTCACGAACATCCACGGTGCCGCGGAGAATTTAAAGCTGCTTAGATTCAAGTGACCAGAGCTCATTCAATACTGAATATTTCTGTATTTACGCATTCGTAACCTTGAATAACATGCTTCGTAGGTTTCCGGAAGCAATCGCGACTATGCGATAGTTCGGGACCAATGACAGATTTTGTCACATTGTCTCTGTAGGGTGTAAAGAATTTTTTATTTTATTTTATGTGGTGCTTTTAATTACAAATGTAAGTATATTTTTACACATTAGCAACAATATTTTATGTAGACTGGTATTTAGTGGTGACAAATAGGAAATTCTTGTGAAGTTTTAAGTTATTAAGCAAACGTGTGTGAATTGCAAACGTTATTCATGTTAGATTAACAATTTACACGGTGTGGGCCAGCTGTAGAAAAATTGGAACGTCTGAGTGGAGAGGGGAAGCAGGAATATGTCTGCTTGTAGTGTGAACAGTGCAAGAAGGGTCTAAGTGTGGCTGTACAGTAGAAAGAGCACTGAAGAGTAGCCTTAGTTCTTTGAGCCATTATTCTCTTTTATTTGAATGGAAATTATTATTTGGAGGTTTCGTTGCTTTGAATGTCATACCTTGCCAGTATATATCTTAATTTTCTGGGAATAGCCTGTAAAGTACTCTTAGTTCAGGAGGAATCTTATATGGTTTCGTACAACAGATCGACCATGCAATATAATCATAAACTTATTAAACAAATAATACAAATCTGTTTAAAATGCATAATTTATTTCAAATAATGTTCACAGCGACAAGAGCCATATACAAGATTCATTCTTCTTTCACAGTAGGTGTTTGCCACATCTTTCAGCCCAGTATTTTCTTGCTCTTCCTACCAATCTTCTTCCTCTATTATGTGTTTCAAATGGGAAGAGTTCTTGCCTGTAGCGAATCAGATGCGTTAGAGTGTCAGCATTGCCACCTTGTTATCCCCACTCCTTTCATATTCCCCTCTTTCTCGCACACTTGCGAGTGTTCTTGGCGCTAACACAAACTGAATTTTCCGAAGTTTTATAATAATGCAGTTGCTGAAATCACAATTGCAACATGGATATTCATATACTATGCAAATGGTTTAAAATTTTGTTTAAAATTAATTATAGTTTATGAATTACTTATTTTTCTAATCTAATGAAAATACCAGCAGTGCATCCATATAGCTGTGAATGTTACTTACGTTAAGTGATAATTCGTCATTGTCATTGTCTTCAACGTCTGAGTACTACAAATTTATGATGATAGGTTCCAAAATTTAATTACGTGCTATTTCTTTCCGAAAATCGTCTTCTTGTAGTTTATCTGATGTCGCACACAGTTTTCCTGGTCTTGTTGTGTTCCTTGTCAATTTCTTCGTAAATAAGTCATTCAATGTCAGTCAGTTTAAAAATGTTATTTCTGTTTACAACATAATTTGAGCCCACATTAACTCAATTGGATTGTTCTGGCAGTAGTAATTGGGAAGGTGGATTGTATCTCATTGATCCAGCTGATACACCTTTTCATCGAAGAGTAACTGAATAATACTGCTTTGAACTCTGGAGTAAACAGAGATTACGAACCATTCATAAACAAAGATATAATGTGTCCAGACACGTTCTGCCAGACCAGCAAGAAGTGTATTGTTTCCTCTCATCGAATTTAACAAACACCTTGGCTTATTCAAAGTACATATTTCTTTTATAACATCATGTCAAATGCTTATGTTTCAGTTCTGAGTAATTTGAAATATACGTTCACGCATACATGCCAACCAATAATGATATACATTACAGTGCTTACGATGCATTGCATTGTTATAATATAATGGTATCTACTTTATTTATTTGTATTAGGAAAACTATTTGAGCTAAAAATATGAGGTTTTTACGGTTATATTAAATACATTACTCTCTCCTTCCTCATGGATGAGTTTTAGCAAAATCTGAATTTTTGTCTTAGCGCAAATAGTATTTATTAGAGATTGATTAGTTTTCCGCTCATGACACACCACTTAGTGGGAATGCAGTACAAGAACACCGCAGTACTCCAATTGGTTGCTCATCTAGTAGCGCTCAAGGACAAACATCATCCCATTTGAAACACATAATAGGTTTATACATGACTGCCATGTTTGGCATCCTATCCTCTGGCATTGTTTGCAAATGCTCTATCCAATTGTTGCTATGTTCTACTATTTGTTGAAAAGGGGTTGTAATTTTAATTCTTCTCTAATATTCTAATGTGTTCTTGTCTTGTACAACCTTTCACAGCTCATGGAAAGCACATTTTTACTTCTTGAACTTTGTTTTGTTTTTGTTTTTGTTTTAGGTCCCAGACCTCATTTTCATGCATTGCTACTGGTAGTGCCACTCTTAGCTGCTTATCTTTTCTAACTTTGTTCCTCAGTGTTTGTCCAGTTGTTCTACAAATATGTTAAAATTGTTACATTTTCTTATTTATATCTGGTTCTTCCTCATGCATTATATCATAGCCCAAGGGTTAAACCTGTTCAAACACTTTATCTTCTATTACTTTTTTGTTCTTACTGCGTATCTTCCATGGAATGCCATTACTTTACTTTCTGATTTTGAAATTACCATTATATCTTAAATTTGTTGCTTAATCGATAAACTGCTTTTTGTGGCCTGTCCTCTCTGGAAAAAATTAATAACAATATTGTCTGCCAAACATAATACATTCAATGTTTTGTTTCATCCAAATTCTAATTCCTTATGAACTACTTGTTTCATTTCTCTAGATGGAATTGTCTAAATTTATGTTAAAAATCTTTAAGGAAAGGCTACACCTTTGCTTTAAACCACAGTTAGTTTTAATATCTTTTGTTAACTTTCCATTTATATCTATTATTACTTTTGTATCTTCATATAAACATTGAACAGTTTTTATTAAGTGTATTAGGTATCCGCTTTTCTGCATTATCTCTCATAATAATGAGCAAATCCATTATTAATAATATAAAATTGCCATTCCTCTTTTCTTAAAGTCATGTGGCAACAGAGATGTTTCTCGCCATTATCACTATGGAATTTCAAGGCCAGTTCATGAAATTAATGACTATTGATTTCAGTAAATCCCCATACACACAGCAAAATGTGAGATGAATTGTTCCTGGAAAGGTTTATTTCAATTAACATCATGTAGGTAGAGAAGTACAAATTATACTGATTTTGTTGTAATTATGGTACAAATTTACTCCTTGCAAGTTTTCATTTTTATAGTCTACTCACCACAGCAAGTGGGGCCCGAAGAGGGAGAGGGGCTTGAACTGTTTATCTGCTCTGGTAGTGGATCTGTTTACTATGAAATGAGTATGACAGTACACATGAATCATCCATGCTACCTGATCTAATGCTCGTTTCAGTAACTGCAGTGATAGGTATTATGTACTGTCTACCCACTACAAGAAGGCAAGTGGGACCTGAAGAGGGAGAGGGGTTTGAACTGTTTGTCTGCTCTGGTAGTGGATCTGTTTACTATGAAATGAGTATGACAGTACACATGAATCATCCATGCTACCTGATCTAATGCTCGTTTCAGTAACTGCAGTGATAGGTATTATGTACTGTCTACCCACTACAAGAAGGCAAGTGGGATCTGAAGAGGGAGAGAGACTTTAACTGTTTATCTGCTCTGATAGTGGTTCTGTTTACTACAAAATGAGTATGACAGTACACATGAATCATCCATGCTACCTGATCTAATGCTCGTTTCAGTAACTGCAGTGATAGGTATTATGTACTGTCTACCCACTACACGAAGGCAAGTGGGACTGAAGAGGGAGAGGGGTTTGAACTGTTTGTCTGCTCTGGTAGTGGATCTGTTTACTATGAAATGAGTATGACAGTACACATGAATCATCCATGCTACCTGATCTAATGCTCGTTTCAGTAACTGCAGTGATAGGTATTATGTACTGTCTACCCACTACAAGAAGGCAAGTGGGATCTGAAGAGGGAGAGAGACTTTAACTGTTTATCTGCTCTGATAGTGGTTCTGTTTACTACAAAATGAGTATGACAGTACACATGAATCATCCATGCTACCTGATCTAATGCTCGTTTCAGTAACTGCAGTGATAGGTATTATGTACTGTCTACCCACTACAAGAAGGCAAGTGGGACCTGAAGAGGGAGAGGGGTTTGAACTGTTTGTCTGCTCTGGTAGTGGATCTGTTTACTACGAAATGAGTGTATGAGAGTACATATGAGTCACCTATCCTTAGGGATCCCAGACATTCCAGTTTTACCAGGACAGTCCCAGATTTTAGTCTCTTTTGTTCAATTGTCCCAGTGTCCTGAAAAGTTTCACCTGGGACGCTAAATGTTCCCGGTTTTTTAGAGGTTTATTAGTATTGAATATTTTTGCATCTTACATGCACCAAATATCTCTAATTTTATTGCACTTGCATTCCTTAGCATGAAGAAATATTGTTTTTTCACATAATCAGGTAAATATCAAAAGGGAAATATTTCACTATTTGATTGTTATGTTGGTACCAAAGCATATGTTTACTATCTGGGGAAGTTTTATTCTAGTTTCTACAGATGACATGGATTTGCTTGTATCTCATTCTATGTGCATGCTTTCAGTGAACACATGGATACTAAAGTAAGTATTTGGTTTAATTTGTTTCTACTTTAATTGTGAAGAAAATTAAGATGCGTAAGCAAATTAATTGCTAGCTAGCCTAAGCTAAGTATATTTAATGATTTTCTTAAACAGCAATTTCCATTTCTGAAGCAGAGTAGTATTGATATAGAGTAACTGGATCTGAAGTGGAGTTTAATTTCTGCCAAGTGTGTTTAGCGTTAGCCATAGAGGGAAATCTAATATCATGGATTATCTTCAATGCCATAAAGTTCAGCTAATCACATTGTGCTAATAACTGTATAGGCCTGTCCCAGGCCTATATCGATTTTACCAGCCTTATCCAAAATTGTAGAAAAAGCTATGCTAGTAAGATTTAGTTCGTTTTTGGAGAAGCATAATGTAGTTAACCCTGCACAAAATGGGTTCTGTAAAGGAAAATCCACAACATCAGCAATTTTTGAGTTTACAGATCATATATTGGAGGCTATTGACAATGATAATAACTGTACAGGCTTACTAATAGATCTAACCAAGGCATTTGACATGATTCATCATGAAATTCTGTTACAAAAGCTGTACTATTATGGGATAAGGGGAATAGTATGGGATTGGTTCCAATCATATTTAAAAAATCGGAAACAAATGGTGGAAATCACAAATGTTGATGAGCGGAATGTCGTACGTAATCACTATTCAAAAATGAAAAAAATTAAATATGGATTTCCCCAGGGATCCATACTAGGACCCGTCCTCTTTTTAATATTCATAAACGACTTCCCAAATTATTTAAATCCAACTCGAGTAACTATGTTTGCTGACGACACAAATGTTATAATAAAGGGAAATGAAAATGCAAAACACATAACCAGTAAAATTGAAACTTGGTTTGCTGAAAACAAATTGATTATTAATACAAACAAATCTTCAGCAATATCATTTCGTCGCAAACAAAATAAAAATGTTGGCAAACCTGACATCAAGTTGTATGGTGCATGTGTTTCTTATAAGACAGAAGCAAATTTTCTGGGAGTATGGATAGATGAGCATTTAGACTGGGAAGCACACATAAAATATCTAGTAATAAAGTTAAATAAATTCAACTTCTCATTAAGAGTAATAAAAAATGAGTTGTATGCAAGTGACATGAGAACCTTATATTTTGCATATGCAGAAAGTCTAATGAGGTATGGCATTATGTTTTGGGGGGATAGTAAAGACAGTCACTTGGTTTTTAAAGTACAAAAAGGATTGTTAGATGCCTAATGTCAGGAAAAAAATATGACTCCTGCAGGAACTTCTTTAAGGAGTTGAAAATCTTGACTCTGCCCAGTCTGTATATATACTGTTTGCTATGCTATACAAAACAAAACCTTGAAAATTTCACCACAAATAATCAAATACATCATCATAACACCAAAGGTAAAACAGACTTAAGAACAATAACACATAGAACTACACTTTATTCCAAAGGAGTTAGATATTCAGCAGTCACTCTGTATAATAAACTACCGGCCAATCTGAGAAACATAAAATCCATGAGGTGTTTCAAACTATCGTTGAAAGAAATTTTATTAAGTGATTCATATTATGATATAAGTGAATTTCTAGATACACTGTAGTTGGCCATATAATTGTATATATTTGTGATGCATTTTAAATGCTGTGTAGTTGTAGAGCCATGCAACTATATATATTTATGAGTTCATGCTTAGATCTTATTAATTACACTTGATGCAACTTATTTTTTATTTTTATACTTATATTATTTGTATTGTTCTAAATATTTGTATTGACGTATCCAATGTCATTGTATTGACTTAACGGATTAATAAAAACTACTACTACTACTACTACTAATTCATTATTTACCCTATTTGCGTATGGAGCAGGTCTTTCGGTTTTCCAATAACACAATGTCAAAGTATCCCAATTTTTTCTTTTCAGAATCTGGAACCCTACCTATGCTGCCAGATCTAATGCTCATTTCAGTAACTGCAGTGATAGGTATTATGTGTGGGTGAGTTGTGTGACAATCAGGGCAAGAACTTTAGACACCAAACCTAATAAGTTTGCTACGCTGAGACCATAGAATTAGATTTGTTTACAAAAAACTGAGGGTGAGAGAATGACATCTGTAGAGCACGCTACACCTGATTCCACCCTTGGGTATGCAGTCAGTCGATGACAACAAACAGAGGCTCTTGACTAAGCACTTATATATGAGTAACATGAGAAAGACCCTAAGCTCATTCATTCTCTCTTTTGTGAACAGATGCACAGGCCTATTGAAATAACATTGTTTAAATTTTAATTACAGTCACTAATTTTACTGCAATGTACAAGTATGTACATTTGTAAATTTTCAAATTTGAAACTTGTTCTATTGTCTGACAAAATATTTTTGTATTGAGAGAATGTTCTCTCTACATCACATGATGTGATTGGAGCACACTTGAAACAGCTTATATCTGCATCTGTGTTGCTATTTAAACAATTTCACACTTCACACAGTTTAGAATATGATGGATTGTTTTTATGAACACATTGAAGTTTTTTTTTTAACACAATTACTATTAGTATCATCAGGGACCTTGTTTATTTGTTCACAAACTTTTTCCACTGCCCTTAAAGCAGAACACATTTCAATATTGGAAGTCTCACCTCAGATCCTCTCTCGGAACATGAGTGTACATCAGGACAGCAGTGGATCACGAGGTTCCATAGGTCAGTGTCTCGCAACCTGCAGCCACCTCGTTCCAATGTTTTGGTGTCCAAAGTTCCTGCCCTGGTAACAACGCTGTGTATTTTACATGAACCTAGCATTCTTATCATATCCATACAGTGAACATAAACATAGCAAAAGTGATTATGTTACACATTCCTCTGCCTAGCCTTCTTGTGTTGTATGGACAGTATATCTTTCCTTTATAAAGTATTATATATTTATGTGTCCTTCCTTCCTAGTTGGTTACCTTTTACTTTTGGTCCCTGCTCTTTAGTAACTTTGGTGGTTAACACATCCTCCACCAATAATCCTTCTTTTCTTCTCTTGATTCTTCATCTTCCTTGTTCACTTCTTTGCATTTCCCAAAAAAAATTGCAAATTTTTTTTTAAAACTTTACTTATTAACAACTTCAGACCTATGATTTTCCTACTCATACTGTATCATTTCTTCTCTCATATCTCTTCTCTCCATTATATCATTTTCTCATACTCCTTTTCTCCACACATAATAATACATTCCTTTAGTTCATCCCTTCTAATTCCTTTCCTTAATATTGTCCTTGTTCTTGCCCATGCAAAGCCTTCTGTTTTTTATTTCTTACAAATATCTGCATATCTTTCTCTGTCCCATTCGTGTACTATGGACAACGTGCTGATATGACATTAAATTCTCCAACTGAGCTCAGTGGTTTAGAGCAACCGCAAGGAAAGCGGGAGATCCATGGTTCAAATCCCAGCTATGGTATTGAATTTTTCAGTCTGGCTATACTCATCCAAACCTTAGCCTACACACGGATAATGTAGAAGAAATTATTATTTCTAGGTATTTAGTTTTGTTGAGTAATTCCAATGAATTTTTAATACTGTGACTTTCAAACTTTGGTAGCTCCTTAAATCTTCTGTTTAGCCATTTGGACAGTTTGAAGCAATAAATAGAGCATTAAGTACTTGTTCGACTCATGCAGTACATGAAAATATGGCTTCAATCCCTACAATTAGACCAAAACATCATAGAGGAATACCTTCAATTAACAAATATCTGCATCAAACAGTCCTTTTTTACATTCAATAAAAAAAAATTTCAAACAAAAATCAGTACTGTCTATGGGGAACTCATTGTCCCCATTTTTGGCAGACCTCTTCATGAGTTGTTTCAAAAACCCATATCACAAAGGCATTCCCACTAATTTTCAAACATTGGTATAGATATGCGGATAACATTTGGGCAATAGTAAATGAAAAACAAGTGGATGATGAGATAAAACTACTAAATTTACAAAATCCTGCAATAAAATTTTCCATAGAAAAAGAGACAAAAAATGAAATCCCTTTCTTAGATTTGAAACTATTTATAAAACACACAAAACTTGAATTTGGCATACATAGGAAGGAAACACACACAGAAAATTTCACAAAATCAGATGGATATAACCCAAGATAACACAAGCATGCTGTTATCAACAGTTTAACTTACAGGTTGGTTAATGTACCTTTAAACAAGATGGAATATATCAAAGAGTACAATAATATCATCCACATTGCAGAACACAATGGATTCAGTGCTGAATTGGTCAAAAACAAAATTGATAAATTCAAAAGACAACAAAGATGCAAACAAGTAACTACTCTATCCCCAATCAGCAATAAAACTTCATACAGAAATTGTACATATCATTCCAGAGCTACACAACTTTTCCAAAAAGTCTTCAAAGAGCACAATATTACTTTGGCCCCAAACAACAAATTCAGTGTACAACACCTTTTGAAATCACATAATACAAAGGAGATACCCACAGACAAAAAATCAGGTGTGTACCCAATAAACTGCAAAGGCTGTGACAACTTTTACATTGGAAAAACTAAAAGGAATTTGAACATTAGGCTTAAAGAGCATTTTAGGAACATCAGGAACAAAGAAATAGATAAATCAGTGGTAGCGTACCATTTTTGGAAGGAGGATCACAATATACAATGACATGCATTTATTAAAAAGTGTTCAAGGTCCAACTGCAATAACCACGTGGAAAAAGATTTTGATAAAGAAATATGAAAGAAAATTGTTCAATTTCAATACTACCTTTGAAGAAAACCCAAACTTCAAGTTCATCAAGATACCAATAGAGACCCCCTATCACCTCCAAGGAGTTCAGCAAACCAACATCCATTAGTCGACAACAGCTGATGATGTAAGGAAGGTCCTAACGAAATGCATTCTAGGTAAATACTAGCAATAAGTGGAGCATTGAGTATTAGTTTGACTCAAAATTATATTAATATGGAAGACAGTTGAATTTTGTTCCCCTCTACCTATCTATGTTCAGATTTTTCCTCCAGTTGAAAGAATACTTTCTGTTTTGAAGGATATTTTACTTGCAGAAGGAAACATATATGTATCATTCACCACTAGAATCAGATATCACTTATGAATATTTCAGATCTTCCATTCACTTTGATATAACTTTCATAGAAGTACACTAATTATAAACAGCGTAAAGTTGTTATATAAAAGAATGCTACATAATGGTTTAAACTTTCTCATCTTGTTTAGCTGCAATTTCTGAACAACTAATAAATTTTATGCAAATGCCTCATTACCTCTAAAGCTGAACCATAAAGTGCTGATAATTTTAGCACACTTTTGCAGTTAAATAAGCTTTCTTATGTATCAGGCATAGTTTCTTTTAATATGAAACCCTTTCATTTTCAATAAAGTGATAGGTATTTTATTTTAAAATCATAACTTTGCTTGTAATAAATAAAAATGATTTTATGTGTGTATGGAGGAATTTAGTAACAGTGACGTCAAAATTAATTGTAAAAACTATTTGTAGTCGGTTTATTGATACTTGTCACTTACTTTTTTTATATTATCGAGGGACTAGTTTCAAAGGCCATTGCCTCCATTTTCAACCTCTCTACAACTAGCATCTGTTGTCGTCTGCTCTCCTCTCTCTGGTGGTGGAACTATGAACTTCTTTGTCAAATTATCTACTGGTGAGATTTCAAAGTTCATTGCGCAGTCCTTATTTTTCCATATGAATATGTTCTCCCATGTTGTTAGTTTATTTTGGTTTATCACCTCTTTTAATAATTTGAATACATAATGACATTGATCCAAATCCAAAATAATTAAAAGGAGTGATAAACCAAAATAAACTAACAACATGTGAGAACTTATTCATATGGAAAAATAATTGGAGAGAGGTTGAAAATGGAGGCAATGGTCTTTGAAACTAGTCCCTCAATAATATAAACCAAGTAAGTGACGAGTATCAATAAACTGACTACAAATAGTTTTTATGACTAAAAATGATTTTGTTTCATCAGTCAATTGTAAATGTATTACTAAATGTGACTTGACAAATTCAAACAATTATCCTAAATAGCTTCCTAGATAATGGGTCATTAATTAACATTAGAAGGATAAGACATTTCAAATCCCCTTAAATTAATTCCAAAAGTTTTCTATCATGTATGTTGTAAACTATACAATACAATGACGTTTGAAAGTCAATATCTAATTCCAATTGTAACTGGCAGTTATTATGACGAGATCAACAGAATTACAAAGCGATGGGTTTGAGAGAGTACTCTAATAATTTTATCTGAAGAGAAAGGTGAACGAAATGTAATTAGATGGTTGCTCTTCTGTCATGGATTTTCTGCCATTATTTCCTTTTGTTCACTTCTTCTCACAATGCAGAACAGTAGGGATCAAATGGGATATGTTGCAAGACTTCACCACAACAGATGGACTGAGTTAACTCATAAATTGGAAGACCAAGAACAAGCTCTAATTAGGACAAGAATTGTACTTGCTCAATTTGAAACAAATTCGCAGATACATATACATAATACAAGAAGTAAATCAGATCTACACATTATAAGCCACAATACAACTTTATTCACACATGGCTTCGAATATAAAGCAGTATTATTATATAACAAGCTACCCGATGACATTAAAAGTATAACATCGGAAAAAAGATTTAAACTGACTGTAAAACCATTTTTAAGAGAAGGTTGCTATTATTCAGTGGAAGAATACTTAAAACATGATCAACATATCAATGCTTCCTAAAATGATGTTTGTGAATAAACACCTGTGCAACTTCAGAGATGATACTTGTAATATTCAGAAAACGCTGTAAAAAATATCCTACTAAAAGTAATGTCACAGACAACAGATGAGTTTCTAAGAAGTAAAATTAAATAATAAAGTAAATATTGATCTTTTTTTTGGTAAAAATTATGTCTCTTACAGCCTAGTTCTTAAAAATGTAATACATTAAACTATTATGTGACCTACGTTGCATTATTCCTAATTACTATTTGCATTATTATTCTGTTAATTACTACTGAATTACTTTAATCACTATTGTAATTATTTAATTACTATTGTATTATTCATAATTGTATTACTCATAAGAAATGTATTATTCTTATGGGTACAAATTTGATGAAGCCATGAATATTGTATATTCCTAAGGTGAATAAAACTATCTATCTATCTATCTAAGATGGGCAAACAGCTACTGGGACAACAGTGGTCCAATGCTGCAAGATACAGAATTATTAGGAAAGGTGGTCAAGGACAACTAATAAAAAATAATAGACTACGAAAACAAAATGCTACATTTGAGACTGCTTAATTTTAAAAATTATTAGTGGAATCAAAGTAAAATCCAGTGTTTGCAACAATTATATATACAGAGCTGAATCTACTGATGTAGTATAGCGCACCACATAAGTTTTAGAACTTTTCCTTCTGCAGGAGGCCTTTGTATTCTTTCATTATTTCCTTTCATCTGATATACATCGGAGTTGTAAGACCAGGCAATGGCAATTTGTGCACTATGGTGGGAGGGTGGAACGTGCTCTGTGTAAACATTTCTCCCAGTCAATTCGATGGCCCTCTGGAGCCCCTTCCTGGGAGTGATACTTTTCATTTCTCGACCTCCATGTTGAAGATGGAGTTAACTCTTAGACAGCTGATGACACAGAAAGAAAATGGAAAAAGAAAAGAAGAAAAAAGAAAACAAACATGGTAACCGAGATTTCCTTAACAACGGAGTTTGACTGAGGATGAAAGCGATATGCTTTTGAAATTGATTTTATAAAGAAGAAGGAAGTATTAACATCAACTTCTTAAGTTAAGTGGAGATTCTATTACAAATATTTTTATTTGTGTAATCGTACACAGCTGCTTTTCTTTGGGTTTTATACATTTGATCACACTCACACTCAAACACTTCCTGACTTTGCAGAGAATAGGGAATAATCTCATCCAGAGAAAAATTCCCACCTCCAGCTGGGAAGCAAATCCAGGACCCTCGATCTAATTCTAGTAATTTGAGATAAACTTTCATTTCGTTGCAGGACAAGAACCATACAGTGTGCTAAAGTGATAGATTAAGTGTCTTTCTGTGAAATTATATGCTCTATGCACGACCACGAGAAACAATGAATAACTACTTGACACTAAAAAAGAAGTATAAATACTTGAACATTGATCACAGGGGCTCAGTTGGGTAGATGCTGGCATACGGATCCCAAGGTCCAGGTTCAAACAGAGCGATGGCTTTTAAGTGTAGTTTAAAGTGATAGACATGTCAGATTTACTGGCTTGAAAAAGAACCTTTACGGAATAAAATTCCCGCATACCAGCGGCGCTGATGTGATCCTGGTAACTGACAGCATCGCTAACAAACGAAAATTTGTTTAAACATTCAAAACAATATCAAAGAATATTTCTGAAATGTTGTTGTTGTTGTTTTCAAATGCTAGGCTTCGGCAATGAAGCCATTAGCTCTCTTGCTCTCCAATATTTCTGTGTAGTGGGTCCGGCAGGTAGGACTTCACAGGTTAGAAGATGTTCTTCAGTCATTTCCTCTTCTTTGTTGCACAGAGGACAATTTGGACTTGTATAAATTCCTATTCTGTGTAAGTGTTTGGCCAAATAATCATGTTCCATAAGTAATCTAAAATTTACTACTGCAGCTTTACGTGGGATTTCTGGAATAATTTCTGGATTTTTAATTAAAATGTTCCAGTTTTTATCTTTGGCTTTGTTAGATAT
The DNA here is from genome assembly GCA_030765055.1 of Mantis religiosa. Lineage (NCBI taxonomy): Eukaryota > Metazoa > Arthropoda > Insecta > Mantodea > Mantidae > Mantis > Mantis religiosa. The sequence goes on from CM060955.1 coordinate 159,039,550, forward strand.
TGATTGGTTTTGTTTGTTTTTATATTTGCTTTTAATTAATCTTTCTATGGATGTAAAGGGTAAGTTTTTACTTTTGTTCTGAATTAAATTTGCACCTCTTTTGGCAAGAAAATCAGCTGATTCATTTCCAGCAATTCCACAATGTGCAGGTATCCACTGTAATATAATTCTTATCTGTAGTTTTTGAAGTTGTTGGATCATTTTGCGACATTCTTTAATTTGGATTGATCTCAATTTATATGAACTTATTGCACATAATGCTGCTTTAGAATCAGAAAGTATGACAGCAATTTTTGAATTTATCTATTCTGTATAGAAGGTGTTGGAGTGAAATATGAATAGCCGTTACTTTGAGTGGTATCCTGCTGGTTGATAGAATGAGAACAGTGCACACTTAATTCCTGCCCCTGAGTTGTTGTTCAAGTTAGATCCATCTGTGTAGATATGTAACCATTCTTCAGGTAGTTATCTATTGTTCACAGTTTCTAATGCTAATGCTTTTAGTACAGGTTTGGAAGTTTCAGATTTTGTAACTATTTGTTCTAAATCTAATTGAATATTAATTGGTTCAAAGGTCAGTGGGTTTTCTTTGATTAAAATATTTTCTTTAGAATTAGGAAGATTCAGATCTCTTTTTAATTCCGTAACTTTGTGTAGGAAACTTGTTTGTGTTTTCATCTTGATTGGTTGTAGTAATCTTTTCTTCCATTTTGTTGTTTTTAACCGCAACATTTTTTCATGTTGTATTAGTGCCTGCTTCTCTCAAGAATATGCATTAACGACCCAGTAAGATCAGCTTGTCTCATCATTCACAATGATGAGGACTTCACAGATTTGTCCTTTAAAATCTGATATATGTAATATTTTAAGCAAAATTGTTACAAACATTTTTCACAAAACAAAAACATAACAAGTTTTTTCCATATTGGTGGGATTTTCTTATAGTACTTTTCAAGTAGCAGCCTTGGAAGATGCTGTACTTCAGTGCCAAGTTCATGACTTAATGTTGGAAGACGTAAATTAAAAAAGAAGAAAAAAAAAAAAGAACCGCACACGCACTCACAAATGCGTTCTTTTAGTTCAGGTGGTCTGAAAATGAGTATATTCGGTGAGATTCGGTATCCATTTTTGGATGAAATACAATACCTTTCCTCTTTAATATAAGCAGTACATACTGTCACGGATCGCATATTTCGTTGGAGTCGCGACAAGCCAGTGCTGGTCACGCGTGCCGCAAGCCGCAGCCGGCGCGTAAGGAGCACTGAACGCTTGCCGAGAAAGAGACAGAAATACAGAGACAAAGAGACAGAGATAGTCTGGAATATCCCGCTGCCATCGTGATTGTTATCGAATGATCGGCGGCTTTCTAGAGCAATGGCTGGAGGTACAAGAGCCGTCAAAACGTCAGATGTCAGTCAGTTGCGAGTGAGTTGTTGATTGTGTGTGCAGCTGTGTGGACATTTGAAGTATACCGCAGTTAATTCTTTTGTTTACGTGTGGCAAAGAACCTCGAGGACTACCTTTGTGAATGTTACGTCATTTCGCTGCTGTAAGAGGTGTACAAAGCGTCTTTTTACTGAAATAAAGAGCATTTTAAATTTATGCAAACAAGACTTTAAATTCTGCGAACCCACAAAGTCACAATACATAAAAATAGCTTCCATTAAAAATATCTAAGGGCGTCTAAGAGCATGTGGTAAAAATGTCAGTTTGAAGTTATAGTCCTTCTGAAACAAGATGACAAAGGTGCTGCCACGACTCAATATGCAGAAGGTTAAGATAAAATTAGCGAGCAAGCAACAGCAATGATGCTCAAGTTGTTCTCGGGAAGCAAGTCAGGTGAAAAGACGATTAGAAATTGACGTTTCGGGAGTGTGCAACTCTCCCATCATCAGGATATTTATTAAATGTAATTACCACAAATGAATCACTGGATATAACACAAATATAAACAAAGACAAAACACTATCAAAATTCGCATCACTGAACAAAAGTTTGTTTTCAGTGAATTAAATTCCAGGTCAGGAGATAGCGTGAGTATAGAAAATTAATTATGTCAAAGAAACGTAACCATTAACTTGATTATCAAGCTGTATAGATCTGTGCTTCTTAAGTCGACGGATTTCCATTTTAAGACCGGTTTCCAAAAGGAGCTGAACAGAAATCCAGCATTACTTGAGCGTATTCTTTGCCAGGAAAGCTTCAGGTCTTATTTAACAGCAATGATAGTTCCAGTGTTCAATAATACGCAAAAATATTAAAGATTTACAGTGTTCCGGAAGAAGCAAGTTATGGAATATTGAGTATATGTGCCGAGATTGGGAAGTAAATCTGAGTGTGCGCCACAAGTATACCACTCATGGCCATATTAAACCTCTAAGTACCATCCAGAAGCTATACATTTGTACCAAATGAATTGACAACTGATAAAGCTCAAAGACAACTGAACAGCTGTCGTCAGCTTTCCGCTAAACTCTGAAGAACTGTCACGGTAATCAAATCCTGACACTCAAAAGAGTGACACAATGCCCAACAACTTGAAAACGTTGTCGGTGCGGACCCAGAATAACGACATACATCTGATAGAATTTGGTGCGTTTTACTGGAAATTTCTTCCAAATGAACATACAGTCGATGCAGAACACTTCCAAACTGGATCGCGCTTATTAAGAGACAAAAGTATCCGGATTATTTAATATATACCTGATACAACTCAATGAATGATGGATAAAATCAAGAATTGAAAGGATTCGAATTGCAATCGTATACAGGACTTAGTCCTGATCGTGTACCATCAGATAAACAGCTGCTTAATTTTATCACCCATTTTCTACGCTATAATGTTGAAAACATTGAAATGAGTAGCTTCGAATTCTACACGTCAAAAACCAGAAACTGATACCGTTGGGAATAGCAAAGTTCTCTGAAAAGTGCCATAACGACTAATAGGTTTAATTTGAAAATTAGGATCATTCCTGGTAACAATACATTTTAAATTAAGTTTTGTTTTTTATATAGAAGAAATTACGACATCCAATATAAAGTCATATCGGATAGTGAATGAAATATTCAAACGAGTGCAGGGTACATACGGCTTAGAGTTACCAGACATTTATCTCTCAGGATAAGGGAAAACCCCCAACGTTAAGTCATATCGGACGATAAATGAAATGATGTTCAAATGAGTACAGGGTACATAGAGTTTAGAGTTACCAGACATTCATCTTTCAGGATAAGGGAAAACCTCCAACGTTAAGTCATATCGGACGATAAATGAAATGATGTTCAAATGAGTACAGGGTACATAGAGCTTAGAGTTACCAGACATTTATCTTTCAGGATAAGGGAAAACCTCCAACGTTAAGTCATATCGGACGATAAATGAAATGATGTTCAAATGAGTACAGGGTACATAGAGCTTAGAGTTACCAGACATTCATCTTTCAGGATAAGGGAAAACCTCCAACGTTAAGTCATATCGGACGATAAATGAAATGATGTTCAAACGAGTACAGGGCACATAGAGCTTAGAGTTACCAGACATTTATCTCTCAGGATAAGGGAAAACCCCCAACGTTAAGTCATATCGGACGATAAATGAAATGATGTTCAAATGAGTACAGGGTACATAGAGTTTAGAGTTACCAGACATTCATCTTTCAGGATAAGGGAAAACCTCCAACGTTAAGTCATATCGGACGATAAATGAAATGATGTTCAAATGAGTACAGGGTACATAGAGCTTAGAGTTACCAGACATTCATCTTTCAGGATAAGGGAAAACCTCCAACGTTAAGTCATATCGGACGATAAATGAAATGATGTTCAAACGAGTACAGGGCACATAGAGCTTAGAGTTACCAGACATTTATCTCTCAGGATAAGGGAAAACCCCAACGTTAAGTCATATCGGACGATAAATGAAATGATGTTCAAATGAGTACAGGGTACATAGAGTTTAGAGTTACCAGACATTCATCTTTCAGGATAAGGGAAAACCTCCAACGTTAAGTCATATCGGACGATAAATGAAATGATGTTCAAATGAGTACAGGGTACATAGAGCTTAGAGTTACCAGACATTCATCTTTCAGGATAAGGGAAAACCTCCAACGTTAAGTCATATCGGACGATGGATAAAATGATGTTCAAATGAGTACAGGGTACATAGAGCTTAGAGTTACCAGACATTCATCTTTCAGGATAAGGGAAAACCTCCAACGTTAAGTCATATCGGACGATGAATGAAATTATGTTCAAATGAGTACAAGGTACATAGAGCTTAGAGTTACCAGACATTCATCTTTCAGGATAAGGGAAAACCTCCAACGTTAAGTCATATCGGACGATGAATGAAATTATGTTCAAATGAGTACAGGGTACATAGAGCTTAGAGTTACCAGACATTCATCTTTCAGGATAAGGGAAAACCTCCAACGTTAAGTCATATCGGACGATGAATGAAATGATGTTCAAATGAGTACAAGGTACATAGAGCTTAGAGTTACCAGACATTCATCTTTCAGGATAAGGGAAAACCTCCAACGTTAAGTCATATCGGACGATAAATGAAATGATGTTCAAACGAGTACAGGGCACATAGAGCTTAGAGTTACCAGACATTTATCTCTCAGGATAAGGGAAAACCCCCAACGTTAAGTCATATCGGACGATAAATGAAATGATGTTCAAATGAGTACAGGGTACATAGAGTTTAGAGTTACCAGACATTCATCTTTCAGGATAAGGGAAAACCTCCAACGTTAAGTCATATCGGACGATAAATGAAATGATGTTCAAATGAGTACAGGGTACATAGAGCTTAGAGTTACCAGACATTCATCTTTCAGGATAAGGGAAAACCTCCAACGTTAAGTCATATCGGACGATGAATCAAATGATGTTCAAATGAGTACAAGGTACATAGAGCTTAGAGTTACCAGACATTCATCTTTCAGGATAAGGGAAAACCTCCAACGTTAAGTCATATCGGACGATAAATGAAATGATGTTCAAACGAGTACAGGGCACATAGAGCTTAGAGTTACCAGACATTTATCTCTCAGGATAAGGGAAAACCCCCAACGTTAAGTCATATCGGACGATAAATGAAATGATGTTCAAATGAGTACAGGGTACATAGAGCTTAGAGTTACCAGACATTCATCTTTCAGGATAAGGGAAAACCTCCAACGTTAAGTCATATCGGACGATAAATGAAATGATGTTCAAATGAGTACAGGGTACATAGAGCTTAGAGTTACCAGACATTCATCTTTCAGGATAAGGGAAAACCTCCAACGTTAAGTCATATCGGACGATAAATGAAATGATGTTCAAACGAGTACAGGGCACATAGAGCTTAGAGTTACCAGACATTTATCTCTCAGGATAAGGGAAAACCCCCAACGTTAAGTCATATCGGACGATAAATGAAATGATGTTCAAATGAGTACAGGGTACATAGAGTTTAGAGTTACCAGACATTCATCTTTCAGGATAAGGGAAAACCTCCAACGTTAAGTCATATCGGACGATAAATGAAATGATGTTCAAATGAGTACAGGGTACATAGAGCTTAGAGTTACCAGACATTCATCTTTCAGGATAAGGGAAAACCTCCAACGTTAAGTCATATCGGACGATGGATAAAATGATGTTCAAATGAGTACAGGGTACATAGAGCTTAGAGTTACCAGACATTCATCTTTCAGGATAAGGGAAAACCTCCAACGTTAAGTCATATCGGACGATGAATGAAATTATGTTCAAATGAGTACAAGGTACATAGAGCTTAGAGTTACCAGACATTCATCTTTCAGGATAAGGGAAAACCTCCAACGTTAAGTCATATCGGACGATGAATGAAATTATGTTCAAATGAGTACAGGGTACATAGAGCTTAGAGTTACCAGACATTCATCTTTCAGGATAAGGGAACACCTCCAACGTTAAGTCATATCGGACGATGAATGAAATGATGTTCAAATGAGTACAAGGTACATAGAGCTTAGAGTTACCAGACATTCATCTTTCAGGATAAGGGAAAACCTCCAACGTTAAGTCATATCGGACGATGGATAAAATGATGTTCAAATGAGTACAGGGTACATAGAGCTTAGAGTTACCAGACATTCATCTTTCAGGATAAGGGAAAACCTCCAACGTTAAGTCATATCGGACGATGAATGAAATGATGTTCAAATGAGTACAGGGTACATAGAGTTTAGAGTTACCAGACATTCATCTTTCAGGATAAGGGAAAACCTCCAACGTTAAGTCATATCGGACGATAAATGAAATGATGTTCAAATGAGTACAGGGTACATAGAGCTTAGAGTTACCAGACATTCATCTTTCAGGATAAGGGAAAACCTCCAACGTTAAGTCATATCGGACGATAAATGAAATGATGTTCAAACGAGTACAGGGCACATAGAGCTTAGAGTTACCAGACATTTATCTCTCAGGATAAGGGAAAACCCCCAACGTTAAGTCATATCGGACGATAAATGAAATGATGTTCAAATGAGTACAGGGTACATAGAGTTTAGAGTTACCAGACATTCATCTTTCAGGATAAGGGAAAACCTCCAACGTTAAGTCATATCGGACGATAAATGAAATGATGTTCAAATGAGTACAGGGTACATAGAGCTTAGAGTTACCAGACATTCATCTTTCAGGATAAGGGAAAACCTCCAACGTTAAGTCATATCGGACGATAAATGAAATGATGTTCAAACGAGTACAGGGCACATAGAGCTTAGAGTTACCAGACATTTATCTCTCAGGATAAGGGAAAACCCCCAACGTTAAGTCATATCGGACGATAAATGAAATGATGTTCAAATGAGTACAGGGTACATAGAGTTTAGAGTTACCAGACATTCATCTTTCAGGATAAGGGAAAACCTCCAACGTTAAGTCATATCGGACGATAAATGAAATGATGTTCAAATGAGTACAGGGTACATAGAGCTTAGAGTTACCAGACATTCATCTTTCAGGATAAGGGAAAACCTCCAACGTTAAGTCATATCGGACGATGGATAAAATGATGTTCAAATGAGTACAGGGTACATAGAGCTTAGAGTTACCAGACATTCATCTTTCAGGATAAGGGAAAACCTCCAACGTTAAGTCATATCGGACGATGAATGAAATTATGTTCAAATGAGTACAAGGTACATAGAGCTTAGAGTTACCAGACATTCATCTTTCAGGATAAGGGAAAACCTCCAACGTTAAGTCATATCGGACGATGAATGAAATTATGTTCAAATGAGTACAGGGTACATAGAGCTTAGAGTTACCAGACATTCATCTTTCAGGATAAGGGAAAACCTCCAACGTTAAGTCATATCGGACGATGAATGAAATGATGTTCAAATGAGTACAAGGTACATAGAGCTTAGAGTTACCAGACATTCATCTTTCAGGATAAGGGAAAACCTCCAACGTTAAGTCATATCGGACGATGGATAAAATGATGTTCAAATGAGTACAGGGTACATAGAGCTTAGAGTTACCAGACATTCATCTTTCAGGATAAGGGAAAACCTCCAACGTTAAGTCATATCGGACGATGAATGAAATGATGTTCAAATGAGTACAGGGTACATAGAGCTTAGAGTTACCAGGCATTCATCTTTCAGGATAAGGGAAAACCTCCAACGTTAAGTCATATCGGACGATGAATTAAATGATGTTCAAATGAGTACAGGGTACATAGAGCTTAGAGTTACCAGACATTCATCTTTCAGGATAAGGGAAAACCTCCAACGTTAAGTCATATCGGACGATGAATGAAATTATGTTCAAATGAGTACAGGGTACATAGAGCTTAGAGTTACCAGACATTCATCTTTCAGGATAAGGGAAAACCTCCAACGTTAAGTCATATCGGACGATGAATGAAATGATGTTCAAATGAGTACAGGGTACATAGAGCTTAGAGTTACCAGACATTCATCTTTTAGGATAAGGGAAAACCTCCAACGTTAAGTCATATCGGACGATGAATGAAATGATGTTCAAATGAGTCCAGGATACATAGAGCCTAGAGTGACCAGACATTCATCTTTTAGGATAAGAGAAAACCTCCAACGTCAAGTCATATCGGAGGATGAATGAAATGATGTTCAAATGAGTACAGGGTACATAGAGCTTAGAGTTACCATTCTCTTTCAGGATAAGAGAAAACCTTCAACGTCAAGTCATATCGGACGATGAATGAAATGATGTTCAAATGAGTACAGGGTACATAGAGCTTAGAGTTAATAGACATTCATCTTTTAGGATAAGAGAAAAACTCCAACGTTATGTCATATTGAACGATGAATGAAATGATGTTCAAATGAGTACAGGGTACATAGGGCTTAGAGTTACTAGACATTCATTTTTCAGGATAAGGGAAAACCTCCAACGTTAAGTCATATCGGACGATGAATGAAATGATGTTCAAATGAGTACAGGGTACATAGGGCTTAGAGTTACTAGACATTCATCTTTCAGGATAAGGGAAAAACTCCAACGTTAAGTCATATCGGACGATGAATTAAATGATGTTCAAATGAGTACAGGGTACATAGGGCTTAGAGTTACTAGACATTCATCTTTCAGGATAAGAGAAAAACTCCAACGTTAAGTCATATCGGACGATGAATGAAATGATGCTCAAATGAGTACACAGTACATAGAGCTTAGAGTTACCAGACATTCATCTTTCAGGATAAGGGAAAACCTCCAACGTTAAGTCATATCGGACGATGAATGAAATGATGCTCAAATGAGTACACAGTACATAGAGCTTAGAGTTACCAGACATTCATCTTTCAGGATAAGAGAAAAACTCCAACGTTAAGTCATATCGGACGATGAATGAAATGATGCTCAAATGAGTACACAGTACATAGAGCTTAGAGTTACCAGACATTCATCTTTCAGGATAAGAGAAAAATCCAACGTTAAGTCATATCGGACGATGAATGAAATGATGCTCAAATGAGTACACAGTACATAGAGCTTAGAGTTACCAGACATTCATCTTTCAGGATAAGGAAAAAAACGGAAAAACCCAGATAAGTGATCACGAACGAGATTCGAACTCGCGACCTTTTGAATGTGAGGCAGACACGCTACCACTTATGCTACAGAAGCGAGCGAAGTTTTGATTAAAACCCGTCATTACTTGTAAGACATCATCTATATTGATATAGCTTAGTATTGGTAAGAAAGACCCCCTAAGCTCCAAAATGAGCCAGAAAACAGGAACGAAAGAGAAAAGGCGAAAATAATCGAAATATTGAATACGGTAGAATTTCTCTTTAAGTATATATAAGGTTTAAGGGAAACGATGATTTGAAGGTTTGCTTGGGCGTCTGTAAGAAGTTTAATAGCTTTTGTTGGAGTAAACTCGGGGTCGGCTCTAGGAATTTATGCCCCATGCGGTAAGTGCAGCAGCGGTCTGGCTGGCCCCGTAGCTCAGACGGTAGATAACCTGTCTGTCGTGCTAGGGGGCCCGGGTTCGAAACCCGACGGTTGGGTGGGGATTTTTCTCCGACTAAGATAATTGCTCATCATCCCCAGAGTCCGGAAGTATGAATGAGAGTGCGAATGTGTTCGTGATCTAATGATTAAAACCGAATGAATACGAGTTAACACCCTCGATATGTGCCAAAGGAGAACGGCCGCCGATATGACCATTGCACTTAAGGGCGGGATACAAATGAAAAAAAAAAAAAAAAAAACAGCGATATCTCCTTATACTTTATTCCACAATGCCACCCTCCATGACTACTTATACTGAAATAGCGAACGAGGTCATGCTAAAAACGCGAAGAACAATTTTTTTCTTAATTTTTATTTTTATTTTATGGACAAACCAAGCACACTACCTTTACCTTCGTTCTGCATGCTCGAAAATACTATTAAGATAGAACTCCATTCCATTGTTTTTCGATGGCAACCTTTTGTTTCAGGCTAGTGTTAAGGGAAGCAACTTTATTTGCCTGTTACAATATTCACAAAAATGTACTGCCTTCATTTAAAAATAAACTGCTTTTCTTTTAGATACAGACTTCAAATGTAATTTCAAATTATTTATTATACATTTATAATTACGTACTTATTTATTATAAAATATTTTATAATGTAATACATATTTGTGTTGAATTTCTCAGCTTGATATGGCATAATATTACGTCATGAGTCACCAATATGAGGCAGAGGATCGAAACACTGCTTCCATGATAATATAAATGAGGGTAGTATTCAGTGATCAACTTTAATGGTTCATTTGCCCCCAGTTTCATTACGAAAATATTCAGAAAGTCTTTAGAAGCATTGCTTGTAATTCCGTCATATTTTCACACATCTTGTTTGTGGTTTAACATTTTATCGTCCACCTGGCTTATGTTTAACCACATTTCATAGATTAATGCGACCTTACGAGAAGTAAGCAAGTTTCCGAACAGTGGCCATTCATGAAGTTCAAGCGGCTGCAAGGAGATAGCGCTAGTTGCCTCTGGAAAGAGTCAATCTATTTACGTAATGAAAACTTAACAGCATTCAGATCTTAATCAATGCTGCCAACTTTCGCTAGATCTGGAATCTTTTGAAGTTGTGTAGCGACAGAATTTCAAAACAGTGACTTTTCCAATGATTTTAGGTGACATTTGCATACAGTTATGGAAAGTTTAATTTTTCTCTATACATTTTCTAACCGAAGAATAGTTGGATTCTTAAATATCAAATAGAATAAATACACGGTGTTCATTTTTATTCGTTATTTCCCGCCCTCCGATTGAGCAAGAATGACGTCATAGTTGAGACTATCTTGAAATCCTAGTGCCCTCTACAGACAAAATGCGATCATCTTTGCGGAACAGTAAGCAAATTACAGAGCTAATACAAACAGCTTCCCCTGGATTCACAGAGTACTGCGTCTTCATGGTTGAATGCTACTTTCGTAGCGGCAGACAAGTCCCTCGGAGCGTTATGTTGTCAAAAGTGTCCAGATACCGTCAAATTGACATACTTTTGTTTGCAGCATACACGTTTTACATTTTATCAGTATACCATATACATTTGTTGTCATTCTCATGCTGAATTAAAATGTCAATGAAGGCAGAACATCGTGTGACAACAAACCAAGACAGTTGCAGACATCGCCTCCAAAACTGACATTTCCGTGGGACCTGTACACACAATCCTGCATGATCTGAAAATACTCAATCGGCGATCTTCCAAAACAACGTTCTCCACTCGCTGGATCATGTCGTCAGTCAGGCTGGTGCGAGGCCGTGACTGTCTTGGTTTGTTGTCACACAATTGAACTGTCGCACCCAGGAACGCACATTAGACACATCCATGGTACCATCACCACATGCCTCACTCAACTGAAGATGAATTTCAATAGGTGTCACACCACGAAAATGGAGAAAACGAATGATTACACGCTGCTCTTGCAATGAAAACGTCGCCATTTTAAGTATACTAAACAGTCCTAACTCTCGTCACTGCCACTAGAGTTCTATGCATCGTATAGTGCTGCCATCTCTGTCATGCATTCATAAAGAGTCCACGTGTATTCTAAAGAAACCACAAGTTCCTATCTGGTGCCAGTCCTGAAAAAAATTAGGTGTTATAACTTGAAAGCACCTCGTATTTTGATTTAGCGATATTCTAGTAACATTTAATTTAAAATTTGGAGCCTTTGGCTAACACTAGTTGGCAACATTGGTCTTAATGCCATGTTCTTACAGACCTTGCTAACTTATTAATGCATCGCGATCTTGTATTTGAAGTTTAAATGCCACTAAGTTTGGATAAATGTAATTTTTTTTTACATTTTAACGTTTGGGTTATCGTTTAGAGGCATTATTGAGGTACTCCTCGGTCTCTTGTGACCGGCCAACACAGGTACTTCACAATATTGGCTATTATGTGTTTCAAATGGGGTGATATTTGTCCTTGAGCGCTACTAGGTGAGCAACCTATCGGAGTCCTGCGGTGTTGTCGTATTGCATTCCCCCTAAGTGGTGAGTGCCGAGCGGCAAACTAATCAATCTCTAATAAATACTATTCGCGCTAAAAAAATCAGATTTTACAAAAGCTGATCCATGTGGAAGGGGAGACTAATGTATTTAACATAAACGTAAAACCCCATATTTTTAGCTCAAATAGTTTTCCTAATACAAATAAATAAGGTAGATACCATTATATTATAACAATGCATTGCGACGTAAGCACTGTGATGAATATCATTATTGGTTGGTATGTATCCGTGAACGTATATTTGAAACTACTTAGAACTGAAACGTAAACATTTGACATGACGTGATAAAAGAAATATGTACTTTGAATAAGTCAAGATGTTTGTTAAATTCGATGAGAGGAAACGATACACTTCTTGCTGGTCTGGCAGAACGTGTCTGGTCACATTATATCTTTGTTTATGAATGGTTCGTAATCTCTATTTACTCTAGAGCGTTCAAAGCAGCATTATTCAGTTCCTCTTCCACGAAAAAATTGTATCAGCTGGATCAACAATCCAATAGAGTTAATGTGGGCTCAGATTATGTTGCAAACAGAAATAATATTTTTAAACTGACTCACGTTGAACGACTTGTTCACGGATAAATCGACAAAGAACAGAACAAGATTGGGAAAACTGCGTGAGACATCAGATAAACTACAAGACGACGACTTCTGGAAAGAAATAGCACGTAACGAGATTTTGGAATCTATCATCATAGATTTGCAGTACTCAGACGTTGAAGACAATGACAATGACGAATTATCTCTTAACGTAAGTAACATTCACAGCTATACGGATGCACAGCTGGTATTTTCGTTGGATTAGAGAATAAGTAATTCATAAACTATAATTAACTTTAAACCAAATATTTAAAAAATTTGCCGAATATTCATGTTGCAATTGTGATTTCAACAGCTGCATTATTATAAAACTTTGGAAAATTCAGTTTGCGTTCCCTTACATCTAGCGCCACGAATACTCGCTAGTGTGCGAGAGAGAGGGAAACATAAGAGTGGGGGATAACGAGGTGGCAACGCTGAAGGCTCTAACACATCTGAGTCGCTACAGGTGAGAACTCTTATTTGAAACACATAACTTTATGCTAGCAATAAATTCTTTCCTTTTCTGCTCCGTGGAAGGTATTCTAGTGCGTATTCTAAGGTCAGAGAGAGGAGCACACTTCCAGGTTAGATATGGCAAGTGTTGGTTAGTAAATGTGTTTTTACTCTTCCTGTGTTTGTATCTAATTGAAGAAGAATTACTGCACTCGATCTAAAAGGTTCGCAGGAAATGCAGGTTTATGACCACGGGTTGTCCCTTTCTCCCCGCGTGAGAGAAACTTAATTCGAGACAGTCAGATGTTTCAAAGTTATCTATTTATATGCTGACCTTAAAATGCCAATCATTCCAAGACATTGGAGAAATAAATGAATTGGGAAACCTTTAAGTATTGGAAAATTCCAACAATAATATTTTGGAAACTTCTGATGCCACAAAAATGTTATCTGATATCTCTATTTTCTAGGCATGTCTATTACTTAATGTTTACGGTTTTACAAAATTAGCCATGTAAACCCATTTCCTAATAAAGATAACTTCTCATGCTACTCAAAGAAAATTCAAGATCTAGATTTCATTTAGCAAGAAAATAGCTTACATATGTGCCGTTTTAATAAACCTGATTGAAGCTAGTTTTCAGAAATAAAAAACTGAAGATTGTTCTACGTAAAGAATAAATGGTAGCTTGAAATTTTTATGTTTACTTTTGTTTACGTCCTCCAAAGTTAAGTCATATAGGACGATGAACGATACTCAAATGAGCCCAAGATTCATACATCTTATAATTTACAGACATTCATCTTTCAGTATAAGAGAAAACCCCCAACGTTAAGTCATATCGGATGATGAATGAAATGATGTTCAAATGAGTACAGGGTACATAGAGCTTAGAGTCACCAGACATTCATCTTTCAGTATAAGAGAAAACCTCCAACGTTAAGTCATATCGGACGATGAATGAAATGATGTTCAAATGAGTACAGGGTACATAGAGCTTAGAGTTACCACACATTTATCTTTCAGGATAAGGGAAAACCTCCAACGTTAAGTCATATCGGACGATGAATGAAATGATGTTCAAATGAGTACAGGGTACATAGAGCTTAGAGTTACCAGACATTCATCTTTCAGGATAAGGGAAAACCTCCAACGTTAAGTCATATCGGACGATGAATGAAATGATGTTCAAATGAGTACAGCGTACATAGAGCTTAGAGTTACCAGACATTCATCTTTCAGGATAAGAGAAACCATCCAACGTTAAGTCATATCGGACGATGAATGAAATGATGTTCAAATTAGTACAGGGTACATAGAGCTTAGAGTTACCAGACATTCATCTTTCAGGATAAGGGAAAACCTCCAACGTTAAGTCATATCGGACGATGAATGAAATGATGTTTAAATGAGTACAGGGTACATAGAGCTTAGAGTTACCAGACATTCATCTTTCAGGATAAGAGAAACCCCCCAGCGTTAAGTCATATCGGACGATGAATGAAATGATGTTCAAATGAGTACAGGGTACATAGAGCTTAGAGTTACCAGACATTCATCTTTCAGGATAAGGGAAAACCTCCAACGTTAAGTCATATCGGACGATGAATGAAATGATGTTTAAATGAGTACAGGGTACATAGAGCTTAGAGTTACCAGACATTCATCTTTCAGGATAAGAGAAACCCCCCAGCGTTAAGTCATATCGGACGATGAATGAAATGATGTTCAAATGAGTACAGGGTACATAGAGCTTAGAGTTACCAGACATTCATCTTTCAGGATAAGGGAAAACCTCCAACGTTAAGTCATATCGGACGATGAATGAAATGATGTTCAAATGAGTACAGGGTACATAGAGCTTAGAGTTACCAGACATTCATCTTTCAGGATAAGGGAAAACCTCCAACGTTAAGTCATATCGGACGATGAATGAAATGATGTTCAAATGAGTACAGGGTAGATAGAACTTAGAGTTACCAGACATTCGCCTTTCAGTATAAGGGAAAACCCTGGAATATTCGAATGAACATTTCCAACGCTCTGTTGGCGCAGTTTAGGCGCAATAGATACGAGTTTTGGCGCCAATTAATTACTGTTAATGAAACTTGGATACACTATTATATGCCCGAAACAAAAATATAGTCCAAACACTGGAATGCAAAGGGAACACGGCTCCAAAAAGAGCAAAACTGTTTTTTTTTTTTTTTTTTTTTTTTTTGATGGAAAGGTGTTGGTGACTGTTTTTGGGGATAGTCATGGAGTTATTTTAATCGATTATCTTCAAAAAGGAAAAAACATTACAGGAGCATACTGCGCATCACTACTTGACCAGCTGAAGGCAGAACTGACGGGAAAATGGCCACATTTGCAGAAAAAGAAAATCCTGTATCCCCAAGATAACGCACCGTCTCACACCTCAGCGGTTGTAATGGCGAAAATCCACAAATTACGCTTTGAACTGCTTGACTCACAACATCTAGCTCCGAGCGACTTCTGTTTGTTCCCTCACCTGAAAATTACGCTCGGATGACAGAGATTTTCGTCAAATGAAGACGCAATCACCTTCGTAAACAATTATTTTGTAGAGAAAAACGCCGAGTACTATTTGGAGGGTTACAGAGATGGAGCATCGCTGGGAGAAGTGTGTAGAGTTACAAGGAGACTATGTTGAAAAACGCCGAGTACTATTTGGACGGGTTACAGAGATGGAGCATCGCTGGAAGAAGTGTGTAGAGTTACAAGGAGACTATGTTGAAAACCGTGGAGTACTATTTGGATGGGTTACAGAGATGAGAGCATCGCTGGGAGAAGTGTGTAGTGTTACAGGGAGACTATGTTGAAAAACGCCGAGTACTATTTGGACGGGTTACAGAGATGAGAGCATCGCTGAGAGAAATGTGTAGAGTCACAAGGAGACTATGTTGAAAAACGCCGAGTACTATTTGGACGGATTACAGAGATGGGAGTATCGCTGGGAGACGTGGGTAGAGTTACAAGGAGACTACGTTGAAAAACGCCGAGTACTATTTGGACGGGTTACAGAGATGGAGCATCGCTGGAAGAAGTGTGTAGAGTTACAAGGAGACTATGTTGAAAACCGTCGAGTACTATTTGGATGGGTTACAGAGATGAGAGCATCGCTGGGAGAAGTGTGTAGTGTTACAGGGAGACTATGTTGAAAAACGCCGAGTACTATTTGGACGGGTTACAGAGATGAGAGCATCGCTGAGAGAAATGTGTAGAGTCACAAGGAGACTATGTTGAAAAACGCCGAGTACTATTTGGACGGATTACAGAGATGGGAGTATCGCTGGGAGAAGTGGGTAGAGTTACAAGGAGACTACGTTGAAAAACGCCGAGTACTTTTTGGACGGGTTACAGAGATGGGAACATCGCTGGGAGAAGTGTGTAGAGTTACAAGGAGACTGTTGAAAAACGCCGAGTACTATTTGGACGGGTTACAGAGATGGGAACATCGCTGGGAGAAGTGTGTAGAGTTACAAGGAGACTATGTTGAAAACCGTCGAGTACTATTTGGATGGGTTACAGAGATGAGAGCATCGCTGGGAGAAGTGTGTAGTGTTACAGGGAGACTATGTTGAAAAACGCCGAGTACTATTTGGATGGGTTACAGAGATGAGAGCATCGCTGAGAGAAATGTGTAGAGTCACAAGGAGACTGTGTTGAAAAACGCCGAGTACTATTTGGACGGGTTACAGAGATGGGAACATTGCTGGGAGAAGTGGGTAGAGTTACAAGGAGACTACGTTGAAAAACGCCGAGTACTATTTGGACGGGTTACAGAGATGGGAGCATCGCTGGGAGAAGTGTGTAGAGTTACAAGGAGACTATGTTGAAAAACGCCGAGTACTATTTGGACGGGTTAAAGAGATGGGAGCATCGCTGGGAGAAGTGTTTAGAGTTACAAGGAGATTATGTTGAAAAACGCCGAGTACTATTTGGACGGGTTACAGAGATGGGAGCACCGCTAGGAGAAGTGTGTAGAGTTACAAGGAGACTATGTTGAAAAACGTCGAGTACTATTTGGACGGATTACAGAGATGAGAACATCGCTGGGAGAAGTGTGTAAAGTTACAAGGAGACTATGTTGAAAAACGTCGAGTACTATTTGGACGGGTTACAGAGATGGGAGCATCGCTGGCAGAAGTGTGTAGAGTTACAAGGAGACTATGTTGAAAAACGCCGAGTACTATTTGGACGGGTTACAGAGATGGGAGCATCGCTGGGAGAAGTGTGTAGAGTTACAAGGAGACTATGTTGAAAAACGCCGAGTACTATTTGGACGGGTTACAGAGATGGGAGCATCGCTGGGAGAAGTGTGTAGAGTTACACGGAGACTATGTTGAAAGCTAAATAGAAATTTCTGAAGAAAAAAAATATCCTGTATCATTATTAGGTCGGAAACTTTTCAGACAATGTACGTTGGATGTCACACCTACTATATTTTCCTGGCCTGCTTTAAGCAGGAAGAAGAGTAAGTAAAACTGGAAGATAGTTTCCATGGTACTCCTCCAGCATGAAGGAGAGTATTTTCTTTTTTGAGACAGTGAAATTCATCGATGATATCCCATGTAGGGGATAGTTAACTATAGTAAATGGGCGTGGCCTTTGAAACTCCTCGAATATTTTATCTCCAGCATTGATCCTCGTCATGTTTATTTCCCCTTTGTTTTCTCTCAGCTAGGGAAACAGCCAATAAAAACAGTACGGCTTTGTGCGTCACTGATAAAAGTCCCGCGTTTACGCAACCATGCGTGCCAACACAAAGGGACGTCCAACACACGCACAATGTTATTGTTTGATGACTTCTTTGACCTGCACCAATCCCTCTTGATAACGTGGCCCTCATAATTTAACGTTTAAATGAAACCGGAGCATAACTCGTAAAAAGTCAACATTGGAAGTAAATAATTCGTCCGATTATTCAACAGTTGCCGCCACCATTAGTAATTTTTAGATAAGATAGGGCTGTCACTATCACGGATATTCCCATAAGATCAACGGCCTTCCTGAACCGAATGAACCCAGAGTCCGGATACCCACGTTATACAACATTCTCTATTGCTTTCTGTATGTATTACCCACACTTCGATATTCAAACCTTCATTTCTACTTTTAGTTTCAATACAATATAGAATTTAGGTTAATTATTGAAAATTAATCATTTCTTCACACTAGCCGTATATAGGCTAGTTTTAGATAGTGTCAAAATGAAAAATTCAATGCCATGGCCGGGATTTGAACCACGGATCTCCTGGTTTCCGTCTAGCCGCTTTTACCACTGTGCTTCCATGACCAACGTACCGTCCTGACATTAAATTCTCCAATTGACATATATTTTCCCGGTAAACCACCAGGGGCTCTGCATCCGAGATACACCGTTAGAGTCAACATGAAAAATTCAATGCCATGGCCGGGATTTGAACCTCGGATCTCTTGCTTTCCATCCAGTCGCTCTTATCCATGAGCTACCATGGCCAACGTGCCGTCCTGACATTAAATTATCCAATTGACTCATATATTTTCCCGGTAAACCACTAGAGGCTCTGCATCCGAGATGCACCGCTAGAGTCAACATGAAAAATTCAATGCCATGGCCGGGATTTGAACCACGGATCTTTTGGTTTCCATCCAGTCGCTCTTATCCACTGAGCTACCATGACCAACGTGGCGTCCTGACATTAAATTCTCCAATTGACTCATATATTTTCCCGGTAAACCACTAGGGACTCTCGCAAACGACATACACCGTTAGAGTCAACATGAAAAATTCAATGCCATTGCCGGGATTTGAACCACGGATCCCCTAGTTTCCATCCAGTCGCTCCTATCTATTGAGCTACCATGGCCAACGTGGCGTCCTGACATTAAATTCTCCAATTGACTCATATATTTTCCCAGTAAACCACTAGGGGCTCTCGCAAACGAGATACACCGTTAGAGTCAACATGAAAAATCCAATGCCATTTAAAACCTTAGCCTATATACGGCTAGTGTGAAGAAATTATTAATTTCCATCAATTAAGCTAAATATTAAGAGTTGAATGATGAAGCCTGGGACTCAAGTACTTATAATAGTAAGTCGCCAGAAACAGTGTATATTGGAAGCGAGAGCCGCTAGTGGTTTACCGGGAAATAAATGAGTCATTTGGAGAATTTAATATCAGGACGCCACGTTGCCCATGGTAGCTCAATGGGTAAGAGCGACTGGTCGGAAACCAGGAGATCCATGGTTGAAATCCCGCCCATGGCATTGAATTTTTCATGTTGACTCTATCTAAAACAATATAGAATGTTGGGAGAAACCTAAAATGCTAATAAAACTAAATAGCTGCACATATTTAATGAGACAAAACTTAAAACCATCAGTGTAAATTAGATATTTAAAAGCAAAACAATTGACTTTTATAAGTTTTCGTTCAAAAATACTAGCATTTTCATTGTTTCGGTATCAACTTTTTTTTCTGTCACATGTGAGTCCTGCTGTGCTAAAGTCTTTCAGAGAAAACTGTTGCAGGTGGAATACACAAATAGTTAGTGAGTAATTCTTTTTTAGTTTTAGAAATTTTTAATTTTTTTCCATTAATCCAGTACAATAGAAAGAGAAGGTGACAATTCGTCGTTGAGATATGCAGTGATTTCTTCTTGGGAGCTGTTTGTACTTGTCCCAGCGTTTCTGCCAGTCTTCAAAGACATGCTGGAAAGGCATTTTTGAGAGATCCTTCAAAATCGCCTCCGCAGCCTTCACTACTGCTTCTGATTATGGATAATGCCTCCCACGAAGGCGATTCTTCAAGTTAGGGAATAGAAAAAGTAACATGGGGCTAAATCCGGACTATAGGAAGCGTGAGCGATGCACTTCATGTTGATTTTTGCAAGATGTTCAGCAACAACATTGGCAATTGCGGCCGCGCATTGTCGTGGTGCAGCATCCAGCCTGCTTCACGGAAATGTGGTCTTTTGCGCCTGATATGGACTAGCAATGTTTTCAGGACATTCCTGTAGTATTCTCCAGCTACTGATGTGTGTGCAGGTACAACATGCTGATAAACCATTCAATGAATATCAAAGAATGAGATGACCATAACTTTCCCAGCAGAAGCAATCACTTTTGCTTTTTGGGGGGTTGATGATGAAGGAGATTTCCACACTGAGCTTTGCTGTTTGCTCTCAGGATCAAAATGATGTAGCCAAGTTTCATCAGCAGCGATTACGTTTGAAAGAAACTCCGGATCTTTCTCTAGCATTAACTTTAACTGCGTGCAGACCTGCATGTGAATGTCCTTTTGTTCGGGAATCAACAGTCTTGGAACCCATCGCGCACAAACACGTCTCATGTGTAATGTTTCTGTCACCAATGTGTTGGTGGCACCCAATGAAATGTTCAGTATTTCAGAAAATGATCTTAAGGTAATTCGTCGATCCTCTCTCACAGTGACAGCTGCAGTGTTGATATTTTCTTCCGGGTCCACCTTCCTTTGAAATTGATTGTGTCTCCCCTAAACATTTTAAACCACCTTCGAGCTGTGCTGTAGAAAAGAAAACATTCTCTATAGGCCTCCTGTAACATTGTATAGGCTTCAGCTGAAGATTTGTTGAGACGAAAACAGAATTTCAAAGCTGCATGTTGTTCCTCGCGTGTTACCTCCATTGCAGCAGTAAGTGATACTGAACATGTCTGAAGTTGCCTGGTTCTCACAGGCGGAACCAGGAGTTCCAACAACGAAACTACTACGGCGTGTTTGCTTCACATTAATCTAACAGAATATGATAAGATGGAATTTTAGTGCAAGAAATTATTACCGTAATTTTTTTTAATCATTCTTTATTGAACAGCCCTCCTATGTACCACTTTTACCTGTGGTACCACAATTATTCCGTTTCTGTTTTTCATCAAATTTCACTTGAAAGGCATAAAAAATGAATAACAACTTCCTCTTCGAAAATAAGTATACTTATTCAAACATTGAAACAAATATAAGGAGTCTCGAAATCTTTGCAATCTCTAAAATGATTGTTTTCTGAACAACAAACGAAGCAAACGCTGATTTTTCTGGAAGCAAACGCGCTGACTTTGAAAATGGTAATATTTTCGCGTAACACGTTCCATTTTTATGAAATTCAATATTGTGATACATTGGACACTATATACAGAATGTTACAAAAAGGTATGGCCAAACTTTCAGGAAGCATTCCTCACACACAGAGAAAGAAAATATGTTATGCGGACATGTGTCCGGAAACGCTTAATTTCCATGTTAGAGCTCATTTTATTACTTCTCTTCAAATCACGTTAATCATGGAATGGAAACACACGACAACAGAACGTACCAGCGTGACTTCAAACACTTTGTTACAGGAAATGTTCAAAATGTCCTCCGTTAGCGAGGATACATTCATCCATCCTCGGTCGTATGGAATCCCTGATGCGCTGATGCAGCCCAGGAGAATGGCGTATTGTATCACAGCCGTCCACAATACGAGCACGAAGAGTCTCTACATTTGGTACCTGGGTTGTGTAGACAAGAGCTTTCAAATGCCCCCATACATGAAAGTCAAGAAGGTTGAGGTCAGGAGAGCGTGGAGGCAATGGAATTGGTCCGTCTCTACCATTCCTCTGGTCACCGAATCTGTTGTTGAGTTGGGCATCTGCCAACTCCGCATTTGTAAATATTGCACTGACTACAAAACCACGTTCGTGATGAACACTAACCAGTTGATGCTACTTGCTGATGTGCGTGATGCTAGTACTGTTGAGCAATGAGTCGCACGTCAACACAAGCACTGCAGTCAACATTACCTTCCTTCAATTGGGCTAACTGGCGGTGAATCGAGGAAGTACAGTACATACAAACGAAACAATGGGGTATTTTGACAATTGTCTGCACGAATGATTTCAATTTACATTTAGAGATAAATACTAAAGTGAGCTCTAACATGGAAATTAAGCGTTTCCGGTCACATGTCCACATAACATATTTTCTTTCTTTGTGTGTGAGGAATGTTTCCTGAAAATTTGGCCGTACCTTTTTGTAACATAATTGCAGTGTTTTTTTTTTTTTAAATTTATATTGTAATTTCTGAGGAAAACTTACGGGGTAGGAAAAAAATGGAAACCACCATTGAATTTAGCATACCCAAGTTATTTTTTTGATTCTAATTTTACGTCCTCAAACCATAAGTCATGTCGGATGATGAATGAAATGGGTGAAATGATGCTCAAATGAGTCCGAGGTCCATGGAGCTTAGAGTTACCCGACATTCGTCTGTAAGGATAAGGGAAAACCCCGGAAAAACCTTATCCAGATAACTCACCCTGAGCGAGATTCGAACTCGGGACCTCTTGAACGTGAGGCAGACATGCTACCATCTACGCTACCGAGGCGGGCATACCCAAGTTAGTTAATATAAACTCGCAGATCGCAAACCGGCGAACAAAAATTTTATTTTGCAGGACAGTGTAATCTAGTGGAATCTCGACATGAAAGTTTAGACTGGAAACAACAGTTGCCATACCTACTACAACTAATAAAACAAGTAAAGGTGCTAAAGGTTTCAATACAGTTTCTGTAATTAGTTCCAAGATGAAGATAACTGGAGCAATAAGCACCACGAGTGTTGCAGAAATGTAACGAAAGCTCAACCAGACAGTTAATTTTGCAAGCTAGGTTGTTATTCATTCCAGAATTCCTAACACGTAATCTAACATGCTCAACGTTTTAGGGGCACACGTGTAAGAAGAAAGTGCATCACAAAGCAGAACAATGCTTTCCATTTTTTGTGTAGTTGTGAAGAGATAAGCTTCAGATAATAGAATGTTATTAAACAATTTACGTAAGCAACAAAAATAACTTATTTGTTTGAGTGACAGGCAGTTGTTATTATCGCAATAGTATATTTCTTTGATAAAAAATCGATTTTTCCCGATGGTGGCGTGATACTCCCCTCCATTGACCTTCCTTGTAGTACAGTACTAGTCAAAACATTTAGTGACACTGGCTTCTCTCGCCTTTGGTATTTAATGAAAATGGAACAACTGTGTATAAGGTACTAAGTGTATGGTGAAGAAACTGACAACTTAACCAATGAAAGAGGAAGTTATACAGCACATTTAAGGGGATGCAGCACCGAAAACCCCAAATCCAGCAATTTTCAACCAATCTTGCTGAAATTTTTACCACTTAGTTCTGATGCATAGTGGACATAGAATTCAAAATTTGGTTTTTATATCTTCAATAGTTTTTAAGTAATTAATTTGTTAAATTCAAAATTTGGGCAAAATTCAAATTGCTCCACGTGATGAAAATTTTCAAAATTTTAATTTTTCTATTTCTAAAAATACACTCCTGGAAATTGAAATAAGAACACCGTGAATTCACTGTCCCAGAAAGGGGAAACTTTATTGACAAATTCCTGGGGTCAGATATATCACATGATCACACTGACAGAACCATAGGCACATAGACAGAGGCAACAGAGCATGCACAATGTCGGCACTAGTACCGTGTATATCCAACATTCACAGCAATGCAGGCTGCTATTCTCCCATGGAGACGATCGTAGAGATGCTGGATGTAGTCCTATGGAACGGCTTGCCATGCCATTTCCAGCTGGCGCCTCAGTTGGACCAGCGCTCGTGCTGGACGTGCAGACCGCGTGAGACGACGTTTCATCCAGTCCCAAACATGCTCAATGGGGAACAGATCCGGAGATCTTGCTGGCCAGGGCAGTTGACTTACACCATGATGCCGGGTGTTGGCCCTGTGTGCCTCGGTCGTATGCAGTCCTGATTGTGGCGCTCACCTGCACGGCGCCAAACACGCATAAGACCATCATTGGCACCAAGGCAGAAACAACTCTCATCGCTGAAGACGACACGTCTCCATTCGTACCTCCATTCACGCCTGTCGCGACACCACTGGAGGCGGGCTGCACGATGTTGAGGCGTGAGCGGAAGACGGCCTAACGGTGCGCGGGACCGTAGCCCAGCTTCATGGAGGCAGTTGCGAATGGTCCTCGCCAATTCCTCAGGACGCAACAGTGTCCCTAATTTGCTGGGAAGTGGCGGCGCGGTCCCCTACGGCACTGCGTAGGATCCGACGGTCTTGGCGTGCATCCATGCGTCGCTGCGGTCCGGTCCCAGGTCGACGGGCACGTGCACGTTCCGCCGACCACTGGCGAATACATCGATGTACTGTGGAGACCTCACGCCCCACGTGTTGAGCAATTCGGCGGTACGTCCACCCGGCCTCCCGCATGCCCACTATACGCCCTCGCTCAAAGTCCGTCAACTGCACATACGATTCACGTCCACGCTGTCGCCGCGGTCTACCAGTGTTAAAGACTGCGATGGACCTCCGTATGTCACGGCAAACTGACTGACACTGACGGCGGCGGTGCCCAAACGCTGCGCAGCTAGCGCCATTCGACGGCCAACACCGCGGTTCCTGGTGTGTCCGCTGTGCCGTGCGTGTGATCATTGCTTGTACAGCCCTCTCGCAGTGTCCGGAGCAAGTATGGTGGGTCTGACACACCGGCGTCAATGTGTTCTTATTTCCATTTCCAGGAGTGTATTCAGATGGCTATGAAGAAAAGATCTATCATATGAATTTCTTATAGTGCTTTTAGTTCCAGAGTAAAAAAAAAAAGGTATGTAGCAAACAAAAAAAAAAAAGCCAAAATTTGATTAAACCTGTGACTTTTTATATCAATAACTTTAAAAATATAATGAATATTAAAAATTCATATGATAGAAACCTTTGTTTGCTTTCTAAGAACATGTGTTGAAAATTTTAGAGGAACTGAATCAAAACTGCATCGTGCATGACAAAAAATGTTGAAAAAACTATAAATGAGTAAATCAAATTTTAAAATTCAAAACATTTTCCTTCTCAGCTGCGTGCCTTGAAGCAGACTAAAACCCTCCAGAGAGGTAAGTTGGACCCTCTTGCCTCTTCCTTCTCTCTTCTGCTGCAGTGTTCTTCAATTTCAGTTTCCTTCTGGATGTTTTAGAAGTTACTTTCACAATAATTGCTGAACGAAGTAAGCGTAATTGATCCTTCCCTTGGCTAATTTTTAGAGATGTTGGTGAAATCTGTGTCCATTATGTCTGACTGCAGCTTGACTGAGGCAGAACAACCAAAATTGAATTTACTGATGGTTGATGTCACAGCAACCTGAAGTCTCTTCTTTAAAACAAATATTTCTTTTTGGGCAATTACGCCATATCATGTTATGTAAACCTTCATTTGCATTTTTTGTCTTACCCAATGTACATCTCTTTAGGATTTCATCTGATGCCAGCCTTTGGTACACAGGCATTAATTTTATCACATCAGACCTCAAGTATGTTCCCATTGTTGTGTTATGTTAGGTGTTTCCTCCCATGTATTGTTTGAGCTATTCATGATCCTAACTATGTACACAGTCAACAGAAGGTCAGTTGTTTCAAAGAATGTTTTACCTATAACCTATATAACAGTTATATGCACGTTTTGATGTATAAAATATCTTTATAAATGTTAAATGGCAGACTAAAACTCATCAGTTATCTCGTATATATATAACAGAAAATCCCGACCGTTGGAGACACACACAAAAGTAAAATAATAAACATTATTATTTGCTTTCAATGTTTGCAGCCAGTGTTTTGTTTCCATATTGTAAGAAATAACCATCATATTGTGATTTTGTGGGTTCGTGAAATGAAAAGTCCAATTACACCACTCAAAAATATTCTTTATTTCCACCGACTTACAGTTAAACTCTTGCCAATTACACAGAATTACGTAATGCACACAATTACGATTCACCAGTTCGTCCGTTACAATTTCACTTGCACTCGTAATTACCTACAATCTTCCGATGCTCTCACACAGTCTTCTCGTCGTACACTAGCACTGCATTCTTACACCAAGAACTGATTGACTAACTGACTAACTGCTCTTGCACGACGTGTTACTTATATAGGGTCCGCTTGCCGATCTGGAAGGTTCTCCATTAGATGAAATATCCCGTAAGTTCTAGAACACAGGTGGAGCAGAAAGAGACGGCACAGTGATGTTTTTTCTCCCAGCCATCTCCTGTCACCACTATAAGACAAACGAGGGGGGGGGGGCGTGGCTAACACGGACCTCCCCTGCTTCCCGCTCTCAGCTGCTTCTATAGGGTGTTTCAACGCTCGGGTGACAATATCAACACACAAAATTCCACTAGAAACTTTGCCCACTAATTTCAAATGTATTAATTTAGTACATTCAATAGAACTCAAATGACAGAATTCTGTGAATCCAAGGCATTTAAATTGTCATGTGAAGGTATTTAAATGCTTGAAACTAATAAATTTAGTTGGATTATGATACTATAAGTTTCAAAGTATTTTATTAGCTTAAAAACAAAAATATTATTTTTTCCCATATTTTTAGCCAATTTCGGTGCTGCATTCCCTTAAACTGTTTTGACAAAATAAATGCTTGTAAAGTTTAGAAATGTTAATACTCAGGTATCCGAATTCCAGTGACTGCTATTGTACGTGTGTTTGATCTTGTATGGAATATAAACAGCACTCATTTGTTTCCAAACATATTTAAACAGGTCGGGTAAACCTGTTGACTTGGGGTTGGGGATTTCATTACGGAGGGGATTCGGTACGTAGGCCACCATGCTGGGCCCATTGTTCCTATGCCCCCAAGTGGGGGCACCCCTGGAGGCAGGACGAGGCAAAGGAAACAGAGGGCGGCCCACCCAAGGAGCCACGTGGGACAGGAATTTGTGACTATTCGTCGTTAATTTGTAATGTCTCCTATTTTTTTCCTTAAATAAGTAAGTAATGTGAAAACTTTGAATATGGTGCAATTCCTCAAACCTTTTTCTCCAATCCCGTGCAGTAACTTCCTAAGTCAACACATGGTAGCACTGTATCCTCTTGCAAAATGGCTGAAATCCACATTCGTATTAGACAGAGTTCTGTGATTAAATTTTTGACTGCGGAAGGTGAAACGCCAATTCGTATTCATGAAAGACTAAAAAATGTGCATGGTGATACAACGGTGGATGTCAGCACTGTTAGACGATGGGTTCGTCGCTGTAATGAAGCTGAAGGGAAAACACCATTGACAGATGAAAAGCGAAGCGGCAGGCCGGTGACTGCATGCAACATTCAGCGAGTCGATGACATCATTCGTAGTGATCGCCGGGTAACAACAGGTGAATTGTGTCGCATTACCTCCCTCAGTAAAGGCAGTGTGATGACGATTATTCAACAACTGGGTTACTCAAAAGTTTGTTCACGTTGAGTACCAAAAAAGCTAACCGCCCAAAACAAAGAAACAAGGAAAACAATAACCTCCGTACACTTGCAGCGCTTCAATTTGGAGGGTGGGACAGGAATTCTTTATTCGTAGTTAATTTATCTCCGTCTTCATCAGTCACACGTTCAGGTGCAATTTGCTGCGGGATTTCTATGTTTGAGATGGGATGCACGTTGACTTTTCGAAGATCCACGTCGAGGAGCCAGAAATAACAAATTCGTTGTATTTTGATTTGTTTCTTGATGATTGTGCTTGATTAAATAAGAGTCATGAGATTCTTGGTTTCAATGCGTGGTTCGGAATAAAGTTTCGGAGAAGTCAAATTTGGAACTACTTAATTGTATTACTTAGATTACATTTTACTTAAACTTCTTTTCCCAGTCACTTCCAACATATCGATAAATTCTTACTTTTTTTTTTCTTCTATTTTTGCTTGTTCCATTTAACTGCTATGGTCATATCGGCGGCCGTTCTCCTTTGCAACATACATCACTACATTACGGACATATTCAAACTCTCATTCATACTTCCAGACTCTGGGAAAGATGGGGAATTATCTTGGTCGGAGAAAAATCCCCATCCCCACCGCCGGGAATCGAACCCGGGACCCCTACCACGGTAGGCAGGTGCTCCACCGACTGAGCTACGCGGCCAGCCTCCTTACTTTGTTATATTTAAACAGATTCAAACTATTACGTAAATGTTCTTGATGTTGCACCACTATTCATTACACTCCACCATTACAAAACATCTCTACCAAGATTATTGATTTTTCGTAACTATCCTTACTCCTATCTTAATTTTGTGATTGGCCGATTTAATTCCACGTCACAACATTACGTCATACAATTATTATTACGGCCAATCACAAAATTACATATATTTTTATTTATTTAAATTACTATATAGATTTACATAATTATAAATTTATAAACTTTTGTAAATATAACTCGAAACTACTGTTACACACGACAGTACAGAGGGCAGGGTTCCTACCGTTTACTTTGTAACGGCAGTCAGTATCAGACAGCGAATAGGAGGCAACAAATTAATAGAAATCTCGATATTGAAGAAAGGAATATTAATAAAATAATGCTTTGATAAACCAATATATATAAAGAAATCTTATTATATTAATATGAAATTAGAATGGTTAGGATGATTAATAAAATAGCAGGCATGTCAGCATCAAGGCAAGGTAGGGAGAGTACTCGGGTAAAATCTACACGCTGTAAGCGACAGGAAAGAGGACCGTTACCTTCTTTGTGTCAGAAAGGGTTGAACGTCTTAGAACTATAGAAAGGAATGCATGGAGAAAAAAAGGCTTTCAGGGTGCGATGAAACATGAAGGTTAGAACTTCCTATTTTGCTGATGTGATAACGATGTATACCGTTACAAAGAGCCCAGGGTAGGCGTGTCCGAACTCAGGGTAGGCGTTAAGTAAATGAGTTAGATGAGTTTTGGAAACCAATGAAAAATAAATCGAAATAAATCAGAAACCAATAATAAAGTAACATTTGAAAAATGGAGAGAAGGACGAGCTATTTTGGTGGTGTGATAAGTGAGAGTGGGGAGCAGAATTAGGTTCGAACTGAATCGCGAAGGCGAGGAAAGCTACTTGCTATATCGTCCTTCAAGAGATGAGACGTGTTAGTGTCAGTCGGGAGAAGAAAATGTAACATTTAGTAAAAGACTTGCTACATCATACTTGAAGAAGTCAGACGTATTAGTCGGGAGAAGAAGATGTAATATGTTGGTAGAATTTAATTGGAAGTGGTCACCGTTGCAACTCAGTCTTAATGGAACAAACACACTACAAGATAATTAAACAAAATTTCACAGTCATTTGAGAATTATTGATTCCACTGGTCAACCAACATGTACAAACCCATTTTCCTATAACCATTCACCTGAGAAGAGAACTCATAGCTCCAAATTTCAACCACAAGAACCCAAACAATTTAATTAATATGCGGTTTTGCAACTTAATGGCACTGGAAGTATGCCGCAACTTGGGTAGAGTCTTCCCCCGATAGGCCAGGACAACGAACTCGCTCCTCTACAGTGGGACGGCAACGCGCCCAGCAGCCGAGCCCTAATGTTCTCAGGCAGTCTATCCGAGCCACAAAGGCTCCCGAAATGGTCACAGCAGAGGAGCGGAGATCGGCAACCGACTTACCGGAGGAGGAAGTAGTTTTCCTCAGAGCATATCATCCTGCCAAGCACCGCCGAGACTCTCGCTGACACTTCTACCCTGAAAGAGAACAGATGATATGAAATGATAATGAAGATGAAATGGAGGGACAGGAATTCGGGAAATGTAATCAACCTACCCAGCATTCGTCTAGCAACCAGGGAAAACCCATGGGTCAGGTAGGTCGGCACGGGAATCGATCCCGGGCCACAGATGAAACCGCCTGAGCCATCCCGCTCGGTAACCTGTTGACTTGACTTGTGACATTACTGCGTCAAAATCGTATTTGTGGCTAAGAGTTATAGGTGCAAAAGGCGCGAGGGATGAAAGATGGTTAATTATTCTCAACTTTTCTGTTGATCTTGAAGAATTCTTCTAGTTATATGCCTCGGCACTCTGGAGCAATGCGTCTTCTCTCTCTCTCTCTCTCTCTCTCTCTCTCTCTCTCTCTCTCTCTCTCTCTCTCTCTCTCTCTCTCTCTCTCTCTCTCTCTCTCTCTCTCTCTCTCTCTCTGGCCGTAGTATCGGAGCGAGAATAATTTTTAGAAAATAATAACATCTATTCTCTTCTTTAAAAAATATATTGGAATTTATTAAAAAAAACATTCATATATCTAATCACTGTAACAGGAATTTGTGACCATTCGTCGTTAATTTGTCTCCATCTTCATCAGCCACACGTTGGGGCGCAATTTGGGACAGGATTTCTATGTTGGACGCACAATTCTTTCTCTTCTCGTGTGAGTTTTTGCGGCTATCTATTTCTTCTGGTCATCAATTGTATCATGTTATTCTAAATAAGAGTCATGAGACATCTGTGTTTCAAGCGTGGTTCGGAATAAAGTTTCGGAGAAGTCAAATTTTGTAACTATTTAATTGTATTATTTAGATTACATTTTGCTTGAACTTCCTTTCCCAGTCACTTCAAACATGTCGATAAATTCTTACTTTGTTACAATTATACAGATTCCAACTATTTACTTAAATGTTCCTGATCTAGTACCACTATTCATCACACTCCACCATTACAACAAAAATCTCTCTCTACCACGATTATTGATTTATCGTAACTATCGTTACTTCTCTCTTAATTTTGTGATTGGCCGATCCAATGGCACGTCACCACATTACGTGATATTACGTCATACAATTACTACTTCAGCCAATCACACAATTACATACATTTGTACATATTTAAAATATTAAATATATTTACATAATCATTTTTTTATAAATTAATAAACTTTTCATACTTCAAACATAACCCAAAAGTACTGTTACATCACAATGTTAAACTCAGTAGATTATGCACTTTCATAAAATAATAAACACCACATCTTTGCACTTCAAGATTCTGCAGACTTGCAGATAGGCACCACATATAACACGTCTGTACACTTCGATGATCTCATGCAGAGTGACACCAAAACTATTTACATATTCTCGAATCTCGGCACACGAAGTTTCTAGAAAAATATAAATTATTTTTATCCCAATGGTCCACGTCACAACATTACGTAATCACATTATTATAACAACCAATAGAAACACTGTTACGTAAGTTGTCATTCTGTGGCTACCCATTTTTACATTCTATTTTATACAAATCACATTTTCTAGACCAATCCAGAACAAATTCCCAAGGTTATGAAAAAATATGAAATATCCGTTACAGAGTTGTTTATAAGCATTTCCCACCAACTTCGGCCGCCATTTTGAATACCATGGTCAGGTACGTAATCTAGAAGGTGATACCGAAATTAAAGTATTGAAATAAGTAAAGAATCATGATGGATTTCAAAGGAATGTTGGTTCTTTGTTACAACACGTGCAGGGGCAGATGAGTCGAATAGCAGTTGGGGGTGAATAAGTTGTTTTAACAAAAGAAACGTAAGAAACAGTGTCCTTAGCAGAATTCTAAAGGGTAGCACTTGACTTTGTTTGAATAGGGTATTCCTCGAACCCTTCATAATGGCATGACAAAATAGTCACAAAGGGAATCTTTGATTGAATAAAGGGCTTCGAGAAAGTGAAAGTCACATACACCCACACGCAGCTGTGGACATTCAGTCCTCGGCGTGAAGCCGATTAGGGCAGTCATCTTCTTCTGTCTTGGTCGAGGGCAAACTAGAAGTAATGAGAGAAGATATTTGTCGGTTTATATGTACGTGAAGAACTAATTAAGTTTTATCGAGTAATAAGCATTTCACATACAGTAACTCTAAACAGTGATATTGGTAACCCTTGGTCGGCAACTTCAAGTTTGGTGTTATGATAAAAAGAAGCAGTTATTAAACCAGTTTGAAACGGGCATTCCAGTGTCATTTAAACTATTCTTCTCATACATACTCACGCATACTCTGGGAGAAACCTAATTGCTCAAACCTGAGCTACCCAATAATCTATATGCTAGACTGCTTCCTACGACACCGCACCTTTAAAGTCACAGTCACCGGGAAAACATCAACACTTAGACCAGTGAGAGGCGGAGTCCTCGAAGGCTCTGTACTATCTCCCACCTTATTCAACGTCTTTATGGTAGATTTCCCCAGAGAAACACGAGTCGTAATGGCACATTACGCTGACGACGTGTTTCTGTTCTGCAAAGACAGACACATACTCAGAGCCTTCAACCCCATACAGAGACACCTCCGTCTCACACAGCAGTGGTGTCGGCGTTGGCGGATGTTCGTAAATCCGGAAAAAAGCCACGCCATACTTTTCACAAAGCGCCACACCCCCGCCGAGGTCGAAGGATAGAGTGGACTAACTCTGTCCGATACCTTGGAGTAACATTGGATAGAGGCCTAACCTTTCGCCAACACATCAGAGACCTAGCAGCAAGGGTGCAGGGAGCTATCACTTCCCTGTGCTAAGGTCGAGCTCGATGCCGCTTGGCCTGAGGTTATACCTCCTCCGAGCGCTGGCGATCCCAGTGATGCTATATGCCTGCGAGATCTGGGGCATGGCCGCAGATAGCTGGTTGGCATGGCTTCAACGTGCACAGAATAGAGGGCTACGGTCTATCTATTCTGTGGGTCGCTATTTTCCTACCAGGTTGCTTCACGAAGCCTCAGGACTTCCATATGTGGAGGACGAAGTTAGGCGCCGGGCATCAAAATTCTACGCAACTTTACCAACTCACAGAAGCGCCCTTGTTAGATCACTGGGAGATTATCACCCCACTAAACGCTGTTCTTTTTTTAATATATTTATTAGATAGGTCAGCAATAATATATGCTTTACAGATCTGAGAGAATAGATACAAAATAATCACAGAGTAATAACATTATAGAGGTAGGACAATGTGCCTCCTCTGAACTAAAACAAATGTGTTACTGCACTAATATAAACGTGGCACTGAACTAATAAAATGGTATACATACTTCCATAGTGAGAATTTACATAGTAGAACAGAAGAATAGAAAAGATAAATTGAAACAGTAGATTATTCAGAAGTGGAAGTGTTATCACTGTAAAGCAGGTCCTGTGGTAGTCGTCGCTTCAGTCGCGTTGGGCGGCGACTTCGGACGCCGATGTTATACGTCACAGCTCCTGGGACGTGGCGTAGATTGTAGAAGAAGTGTCGAGCAGTCTGTCTGATGAAATGGTGGAGAGGAAGGAGTCTCAGCTCGTGATGCAGCTGCTGGTTGGGGACAAACCAAGGAGCATTGGTGGCGATTCGCAAGAATCGACTCTGGATGACCTGTAGACGCCTCAGGTGACAAGTACTGGCAGCCCCCCAGACCTGTCAGGCATAAGTAATGAGGTCGAACCAGAGATTTGTATAGGAGCAGTGAAGATTCTAAAGCAAGTGAAGTATGTTTGTGAAATAATGGAGACAGTTGTGAAAGACGAGCGGATGCCAGGGTAATGGTGCGGCCAATATGAGGCTTCCATGTAAGCCGAGTGTTCAGTCAAACTCCAAGGTACTTGACTGGTGTAGGTGAAGGGAGCCACGGCACATGATCAGTCAGAAGGCGTATAGGCGGAGGGGGATTATCGCGGCGTAAAGTAAAAATCTTGGCTTCAGTTTTCTGGGTATTAAGGGAGATGCACCAATTTTGACACCATTGAACGAGGCGATCAAGAGAGAGCTGTAAGGTTCGTACAGCAGAATGTAGATCGGAGTGAGAGTAAAATGAAACAGTGTCGTCAGCATACAGGGCAACTGAGGTTGGAGCCATGTCTGGAATATCAGAGGTGTAAATACTAAACAGCGTTGGTGCCAGTATTGAACCTTGTGGAACGCCTGCTGTAATACGACGCTCAGTTGAAAGAGTGCCTCCTATGCGCACCGCAAAATTGCGATCAGTGAGAAAACTGGTAATAATGTGGATTAAGTAGTCCGGGAGACCAATGCGATAGAGTTTAAGTAGCAAGTCAGAATGCCATACCTTATCAAATGCCTGTGCTACATCAAGGAAAATAGCTACGGTATGTTGACTATGCTCGAATCCAGTGACAATGTGTTGAGTTAACCTCAATAGTTGATGAGCAGTAGAGTGTTTCGGGCGAAACCCGAATTGAAAAGAAGGAATAATGTGATTATTGTTGAGGTACTGCACGAGACGGCGATGGATGACCTTCTCAAAGAGTTTAGACAGTGTGGGTAGAAGACTGATAGGACGATAGCTTCCTGGCAGATGTTTAGGCTTATGAGGTTTGTGGAACACAATGATATGAGCAAATTTCCACGTGGAAGGGAAGTAACCTGTTTGGAGACAGAAATTCAGAACAGAAGATAAGTAGGCAAGCGCTTTCCTTGTGAGGTTTTTGAAAACTATGTTGGGCAGGAGATCGTGTCCAGAGACGCCGTTCTAGACAGCACCGGGTCCCCGGCATGGCATGCGGGCACCCAATACAACCCAGGAGCTAATCCTAACAGCAGCTAAAGCTGAGCTCCACATAATCTCCTAAGTTGTTTGGCAACAAAATTCTCCCCAACCCAAAACTAAATTAAAAACACCAGGGTGCTGGGTATTGCATCCTGTCCTTTCATCCCGAAGGTACAAATTGTAACCTCACAAAATTCTTCAAATCTCAAAACCGTCACCATATGCATCCTACAAAATCCCGTTCAAATACCTCACCTGCGGTAAAACCCTTAACGGGTGGGCACGCAGCAAAAACCTTCTGGCTATATACAGCCAGCCAACACGTCATGGTTATGAGCTACCCATATTATTGTATCAAACTGTAGCGTGAACGTGGAACTGTGTGCCCTCAGCATTTTGCTGCTTCAAAGGTCCTGCGCTATTTACTGTATTTTCAAAGAAACGCCTACGTCATTAAAGCTTATCTCGATTAATTGGGGTAGGATAATAAGTTTTTTTAAATAATAGCTTGTTAAAGAATGAGCAAGGAAGGCCATGTAAATAGCTAAGCTGGAAAAATGTTTTAATTCATTAAGCCTGCAAATATATGTATGTGCTTTTTATCTAGCCCACAACAGTTGCTGCGATATCAAACCTTTGACTTCTGAATGCTCAAACAGTATTAAGATCTGAAGTAAACAGATATTTTATCCCGTAGAAGTGTTAGTGAAATTGTTTTGCACAACTGTACAAACCAATGACCAGACATCTGCAAGTTCACCCTGAAAAGGTTGTCGTCATCGATGAGGTCACTACAGAAGAATTATCCCAAGGGGCCTATAGGTTTATCACTCGTTATCTATTTTTCTTTACTT
Source organism: Mantis religiosa (assembly GCA_030765055.1). Classification (NCBI taxonomy): domain Eukaryota; kingdom Metazoa; phylum Arthropoda; class Insecta; order Mantodea; family Mantidae; genus Mantis; species Mantis religiosa. Next base: position 159,074,868 of record CM060955.1, read on the forward strand.
GTTTGTCGCAGATGCAGGTTCATTCAACCTTTGATATCATTCATCTGGATGAAACTAGAACAACACTTTCGCTTTGCAAATCTTCACTCTTGTCATTCATACATGGGAAAGATTCTTTCACACTTCAATCAGAGTTGGAGAAAGTCAAAGTCCTTTTATTGTCAGTGGAGAAATCTAATTACTTTCTCCAGCAGCAACGCAGGGACGGGTGTCTATGGAAGCATTTCTTCCAGTTTAATCGTTAGTAATACATTAACACCTCTCTAAAACAGAACGGGATCGTTCCGGCATTTATTTACCGTTTACACAAATATCCGTCTTACAGAGAGCTGTGCGGCTGGCCCCGTAGCTCAGTCGGTAGAGCACCTGCCTTCCGTACTAGCGGTCCCGGGTTCGATTCCTCCTCATCTTCCCCAGAGTCTGGAAGTATGAATGAGAGTGCGAATGTGTACGTGATGTAATGATTAAAATCAACAGAACAAGAGTAAACACCTTCGATATATTCCAAAGGAGAACGGCGGTCGATATGACCATTGCTGTTAAAGTCAGGTTATGAATGGATTTACAAAAAAAAAAAAAAAAAAAAAAAAAAAAAAAAAAAAAAAACAGAGAGCTGTGCTTGAATACAAAACATTTACGAAATAGTCGCACAAGCTTACAGTGAAGGAACGATACAAAATGAAGGTAGGGATGAGTAACAACTGTGATGGGGATAGTGCACCTATCGCAACAATGCGTCTTACGCGTAAGATTACGAGAGGGGAGTGAGGTGCTCAAGCTATCTAAAACAAATCTCACTCTCGAAGCCAGTATTGCAGCTGTTAATTAAAGTTTGCCAGAAGTAAAGAATCGTGATGGATGTCAAAGGAATGTTAGTTCTTTGTTACGACAAGGGCAAGGCCAGTTGAGTTGTGGGGAAAGTTGTTATAACAAAAGCAATGTAAGAAGCAGTTTTCTAAAGTGGCTCACTTGACTTGTATGAATAGGAAATTCTTTGGATTTACAATGGCGACAAAACAGCCACAAAGGGACTTTGGTTGAAAAGGAGTTTTCAGAGTGAAAGTGATACACCCACGCGTAGCTGTGGTCAGGCAGAACAGTCTTCGGTGTCAGGCCGATGAGAGCAGTCTGAGGCGTGAAGCCTATTAGAGCGGTCAACTTGTTCTCTCTTGAATATTTGTCGGTTCATATATATATATATATATATATATATATATATATATATATATATATATATATATATATATATATATATATATATGAGGAACGAATAAAGTTTATCGAGTAATAAACATTCTGCCGTCAGTAACTCTAAACAAAGATTGTTAACCCTTGGACGGCAACTTTCATTTCGATGTTCTAAAAAAAAAGCAGTGAATAAATAAATTGGAAACGGGCATTCCAGTGTTACTAAAATCTCCTTCTCACACACATCCACGCATACCCTGAGAGAAATCTCATTGCTCGCCAACTTATTTGCTCGCCATTAAATTATTTGCAACAAATTGGCGCCTCAACGTAGAACTCTTTGCTCGCCATTAAATTTTGCTTCAGCTGTAATTCTTACTATGGTAATTACTACTCCACGCTTTTGTTGGATCTTAAATAGTACATAGGCGTTTGGAACAAAATCCTATTCTCCCCCAGCCTTTCGACTTCGATGCAGAGTCCCTGTAACGAATTTCACTCCAGGCATACGGTCTAGTATGCGCTGAATTTGTAAAGGTTTCATCCATATAAACTATATAAACTTGACTGTGATATCTCTGAATATTTCGTAAATACTAAGACTGTGACCGTATGGTACGATGTTCGTCTGTCACGCTTAGTTTTTTTTTTTTTTTTTTTCAAATAATCCTAGCTTCAAAAGAACTCTTCTTAATGTTCAGAAACTGCCTTGGAAGTCAGTAGAATTTTGAAGCTTCATAAACACTTTCTTCAGAGCTTATCTGTGTTTTTCTGTGTTTTAAAAATTATTCGCAGTTCACCTAACTACGTCTGAATTAAAACATCCAAATTAGATTTTGTACATTTTTTTAATCTTTGTTTACTGGGCATAGAGAAGGACGTAGTTGCACTAGCACCAATGGCTTTTCTTTCCTTAATAACTCAGATAAACTGCTTTCAAACACAATTGTTGTCTCAGATGCCCTTTCCGAGATTTTTATAGCTGACCCAGACCATTGTTACTTTATTATAAATCTATAGATATTGGTTATTACTTCTCAGGTTTTTAAATGTAGCACTTTATTTCCTAATGTGCTGCTAGGAGGCGTCATTTATAAATGCTCTCTTGGAACCAGAAGACACGCACATTTTGAAACAAGCTGTAGTATTACCGAGTAGCTCTACACGTGTTTAGTTGCTCGCAAATGATAAGCAACTGACCTGCCCTCCCCTCCAGTTGCAACCGTTCTGAAGTGGACTCGTCCAGATACCACTGCGCATCGCTCTCCATCTGTCAAGATATAAAAATACATCTTTACAATAATCGTAGCTTATCGCCTGATTTCTCTGTTTTCAACTTCTCCTTTCAAAACTGCAACTGTCTGCATATCAACATCATTTGCTTCACCGTAACAACATTCAAAACAAGGTTACTGCGATGTTTGAAACTCTCGAGACATCCATTAGAAGCGCTGAAATTGTCTTTGCATAATTTTCTTGTTGTCTCTAACGCTTGAGTCTGAAGCAATGCTCCAGAAATGGCAATTCCTTTAGCACGCGCACTTACAAACCACTCGAACACAGCACGATTTAGCTCATCATAATCTCTAGATTTTGTAATGCGTTTCACACGTCCTGCTGTTCCCTTTAATCACTCGTCTTTAATTTTTATTTCTTCAAATCTGTGTTAAACAAACCGTTAATTCTTTAGCTGGACGCAGGGACGGCTTCTGAGGTAGTGCCGCTGTGCCATGGCACCATCTGTATGAAAAGGAAAGAAAGAGAAGTATATAGGAATTGAGCAAAAAGGATTCTTTCAGAGTATCTGCTCCCTCGTGTGATTAGGCGCGCTAAACGCAAGCGCTCTGTCCTGGTTGCGCCGATTCCAGAACGGCACCATCTACGCTCATAAGCGCCTGTGTTAAGCGCTAGGATGTCTGCTTATACACGGTCTCTTATGGGAGGAGGCAGTGCCGAGATTTCTCTGACACATAACTTACGCTTTATGCGCTAGAGTGCAGTAAAGCACGGGACTTAAGATTAACTCTCTGTCGCAAAATCGTACACGAACGTTTCGTATCACATTTCTCTATGAACTGTATTATCAAACTTTTACTGTGCTCATTACAGCTGTACATAACAAGAGTACAGATGTAATAAATATCTATTTCCGTTTCCCTGTGATACCGAAATTAAGGTTTGCCAGAAGCAAAGAATCATGATAGATGTCAAAGGAATGTTGGTTCTTTGTCACGACCAGGGCAAGGCCAGTTGAGTTGGGGAAAGTGTATAACAAAGCCATGTAAGAAGCAGTGTCCTTAGAAGATTTCTAAAGGACTTTTCACTTGACGTGTATGAATAGGGATTCTTTGGATCATTTACAATGGCGACAAAACAGCCACAAAAGGGACTTTGTTTGAAAAGGAATTTTGAGAGTGAAAGTTATGTGATACACACAAGCGCAGCTGTGGTCAGAAGAGCACTCTTCGGCGTGAGGCCGACATGGCTAGTTCGCGGCTAGGAAGCCATTATAAACAGTCTTCGGCGTGCAGCCGATGAGCAGAGGAGTCTTCGGTGTCAGGCCGAGGAGAGGAGTCTGAGACGTGAAGCCTATTAGAGCGGTCAACTTGTTCTGTCTTGAATATTTGTCGGGTCATCAAAATTTATCGAGTAATAAACAATTAGCATTCAGTAACTCTAAACCGAGATTGGTAACCCTCGGTCGGCAGCTTCCATTTCGATGTTTGAAAAGAAGAAGCAGTGAATAAATAATTTGGAGACGGGCATTCCCGTGTTGTGAAAATCTCCTTCTCACACCCATCCACGCATACCCTGAGAGAAACCTCATTGCTCGCCATTAAATTATTTGCATCAAATTGGCGTTCCAACGTGGAACTTGTGTACACCAATCATTTTTGTATCACCTGTACGTTCTGTTTGGTACAGTATATTATAAAATAGGATGGATTATTGATAAGATTACCTAAATCGTTCGAAATTGGTACACATCTTTTATATTTTAACAACCCTTATTTATTTACTTATTTTATTACTTATTTATTCATTTATTTATTCATTTATTTATGGCACCGTCAATACAATGCCTCACCAGCTGCCCCTGGCAGGACGTTTGTTCTTTTCGTTGTTTTGTTGTTGTTGTAATTTACCTCCTACAATATTTAGTCATATCCGACGATGAATGAAATGTGGCACGTTATTTTCCTACCAGGTTGCTTCACGAGGCCTCGAGTCTTCCATACGTGGAGGATGAAATTAGGCACCGGGCATCAAAACTGTACGCAAGTTTACCCAACCACAGAAGCGCCCTTGTCAGATCCCTGGGAGATTATGACCCCACTAGACGCCGTTTTAGACAGCACCGGTTACCCCGCATGGCTTGCGGGCATCCGAGATAACCAAGGAGCTAATCCGAACAGCAGCTAAAGCTGAGCTCCACATAATCCTCCCAAACTGCTTGGCATCAAAATTCTTCCCAAAGCAAAAATAAAATAAAACACCAGGGTGCAAGGTGTTGCATCCTGTTTTTCAACCCCCAGGTACATACTTGTAACTTCATAAATAACAGCATTCTGAAAACCTACATTTCACCCTACAATATCCCGAAATCTACCTTACCTGCAGTAAAACCCTTAACGGGTGGGCACGTAGCAAAAACCTTAAGGCTGTATACAGCCAGTCAGCGCACCGAGCCGACCTTGAAGACAGCTGATTGTCAATTTCACATATTTTTACTGCAATAAAGAGCGTTCTAAATATTTGCAAATCAGACTTTTGATTCTACGTAACCCTCGCACTGAAAATATATTCCTTGTTTCGACAGTTTGTTGTTCTTTCCATTTGTTTACTGTTTTGTTTTCTATCGTTTTACATAGACCTTCTGCACGGCGGAACGCTAGAGACATACACTCTAGCGACCACGGCTACGAGGGTCGGCTTGAAATGAAAGATGATAATAGAGATTCCGAAGAAAACTTGCCCTTGTTCTGTGTGATCCACCATAAATCTCACATGCGGTCTCTTGGGATCGAACCCGGGCCGCCTTGGTGAGATTCGAGAGGTGTACCGTTCAGCTACGGCGTGGATTTGATACACCGCAAACTATTTGCAAGTAGTTCTCTGGAGTCCCAACAGATGGCATAAAGTATTTGCTGACGGTCAATATTTACATAATCTGGTTTTGCGGGAGCAAGTTATTTCTTGCTTAATACTTCCTTGTGGGTAATCCAAGTTAGTGCTTGCTACAGTTTACGAAAGAAAATCATGTCTGTTTATGTTTTCTTTATAAATAATATTAGCGGTTTGGTATAATGTAATGTTACAGAAGTTCCTAAAAGAATGTTTCACAGTTTTCATTTCAAAAGTCTTAACATGGAGAAATAAAATACATGTGAGGGAAAAGGGTTATGTTGTGTTTGACATTTAAAATCGCCAGGTTTCTTTACATTTATCAAAAAATGAGCAATTAAAGCATTACAGATTGCGTACGATATTTTGACAACATTTATGGTGTAGAACAGTTTATGTGTAGAGCCAATTTATTTCGTATTTGCAACCATCACGACTGGCCATTGAAGATCTGAATGTCAGACCTTCGGTCTCAAGCCAGATCAGGGCTAGGCCCTCTATTGGCAGTTGAGTGTTTTGTAAGGAAGGATAATATGCGGCAGAAGATGAGGTTGGAGTTGTATATAAGCCATCTGATGTGTTATTTTATGTGCCTAGAAGCAGTCTCGGGCGTTTGTAGCCCTCTCCAGGAGCTCACATGCTCACATAGACCGCGGATGAGGGAGCTGAAGTTGTGGGAGAGGTTTTGATCGAAGGAACGTGAAAGGATATGGTGGTAGTCTGTTATTGTGGGAATACGTAGAACACGTCGGATAAATAGACTGGGGATGTACCAAGGGGAGTCTGTGGCAATTCGGAGGAATTGGGATTGTAGAATTTCAAGGCGGTGTAGGTGAGACTTGGCTGCTACTCCCCATATTTCCCTGGCGTATGTGATGGCTGGTCGGAGTACTTGCCTATACAGAGGTAGTTTCGTAGGCAGAGAAGATGAACGTTCGGGACGTCCAAATACTGCAACTACCGACGCTAACATCGCCAGTTATTTTAATCGATGATCTTCAAAAAAGAAAAACCATTACAGTCGGATACTACGCGTCATTACTTGACAAGCTGAAGGCAGAACTTAAGCAAAACGGCCACATTTGCTGAAAACTAAAATCCTGTTTAACCAAGCCAACGCACAGTCTAACACCTCAGCGGTTGCAATGGCGAGAATACACGAATTACGGTTTGAACTACTTGATTCACCGGATCTAGCCCAAAGCGAGTTCTTTTTGCTCCCTCTTCTGAAAATTGCGCTCGGAGGACAGAGATTTTCGTTAAATGAAGAGGCAATCACCTTCGTGAACAATTATTTTGCAGAGAAAAACGCCGAGTGCTATTTGGACGGGTTACAGAGATGGGAGCATCGCTGGGAGAAGTGTGTAGAGTTACAAGGAGACTATGTTAAACACGCCGAGTACTATATGGACGGGTTACAGAGATGGGAACATCGCTGGGAGAAGTGTGTAGAGTTACAAGGAGACTATGTTGAAAAACGCCGAGTACTATTTGGACGGGTTACAGAGATGGGAACATCGCTGGGAGAAGTATGGCGAGTTACAAGGAGACTATGTTGAAAAACGCCGAGTACTATTTGGACGTGTTACAGAGATGAGAGCTTCGCTGGGAGAAGTGTGTAGAGTTACAAGGAGACTATGTTGAAAAACGCCGAGTACTATTTGGACGGGTTACAGAGATGGGAGCATCGCTGGGAGAAGTGTGTAGAGTTCCAAGGAGACTATGTTGAAAACCCCCGAGTACTATTTGGACGGGTTACAGAGATGGGAGTATCGCTGGGAGAAGTGTGTAGAGTTACAAGGAGACTATGTTGAAAAACGCCCATTACTATTTGGACGGGTTACAGAGATGAGAGCATCGCTGGGAGAAGTGTGTAGAGTTACAAGAAGACTATGTTGAAAAACGCCGAGTACTATTTGGACGTGTTACAGAGATGGGAGCATCACTGGGAGAAGTGTGTAGAGTTACAAGGAGACTATGTTGAAAAACGACGAGTACTATTTGGACGGGTTACAGAGATGGGAGCATCCCTGGGAGAAGTGTGTAGAGTTACAAGGAGACTATGTTGAAAAACGTCGAGTACTATTTGGACGGGTTACAGAGATGAGAACATCACTGGGAGAAGTGTGTAGAGCTACAAGGAGACTATGTTGAAAAACGCCGAGTACTATTTGGACGGGTTACAGAGATGAGAGCATCGCCTGGGAGAAGTATGTAGAGTTACAAGGAGACTATGTAGAAAAACGCCGAGTACTATTTGGACGGGTTACAGAGATGAGAGCATCACTGGGAGAAGTGTGTAGAGTTACAAGGAGACTATGTAGAAAAACGCCGAGTACTATTTGGACGGGTTACAGAGATGAGAGCATCGCTGGGAGAAGTGTGTAGAGTTACAAGGAGACTATGTAGAAAAACCCCGAGTACTATTTGGACGTGTTACAGAAATGGGAGCATCACTGGGAGAAGTGTGTAGAGTTACAAGGAGACTATGTTGAAAAACGCCGAGTACTATTTGGACGTGTTACAGCAATAGGAGCATCGCTGGTGGAAGTGTGTAGAGTTACAAGGAGACTATGTAGAAAAACGCCGAGTACTATTTGGACGGGTTACAGAGATGAGAACATCGCTGGGAGAAGTGTGTAGAGTTACAAGGAGACTATGCTGAAAACCCCCGAGTACTATTTGGACGTGTTACAGAAATGGGAGCATCACTGGGAGAAGTGTGTAGAGTTACAAGGAGACTATGTAGAAAAACCCCGAGTACTATTTGGACGTGTTACAGAAATAGGAGCATCGCTGGTAGAAGTGTGTAGAGTTACAAGGAGACTATGTAGAAAAACGCCGAGTACTATTTGGACGGGTTACAGAGATGAGAGCATCGCTGGGAGAAGTGTGTAGAGTTACAAGGAGACTATGCTGAAAAACGCCGAGTACTATTTGGACGTGTTACAGAGATGAGAGTATCGCTGGGAGAAGTGTGTAGAGTTACAAGGAGACTATGTAGAAAAACGCCGAGTACTATTTGGACGGGTTACAGAGATGAGAGCATCGCTGGGAGAAGTGTGTAGAGTTACAAGGAGACTATGTAGAAAAACGCCGAGTACTATTTGGACGGGTTACAGAGATGAGAGCATCGCTGGGAGAAGTGTGTAGAGTTACAAGGAGACTATGTAGAAAAACGCCGAGTACTATTTGGACGGGTTACAGAGATGAGAGCATCGCTGGGAGAAGTGTGTAGAGTTACAAGGAGACTATGTTGAAATACGCCGAGTACTATTTGGACGTGTTACAGAGATGAGAGTATCGCTGGGAGAAGTGTGTAGAGTTACAAGGAGACTATGTTGAAAAACGTCGAGTACTATTTGGACGGGTTACAGAAATAGGAGCATCGCTGGTAGAAGTGTGTAGAGTTACAAGGAGACTATGTAGAAAAACGCCGAGTACTATTTGGACGTGTTACAGAGATGAGAGCATCGCTGGTAGAAGTGTGTAGAGTTACAAGGAGACTATGTAGAAAAACGCCGAGTACTATTTGGACGGGTTACAGAGATGAGAGCATCGCTGGTAGAAGTGTGTAGAGTTACAAGGAGACTATGTTGAAAAACGCCGAGTACTATTTGGACGTGTTACAGAAATAGGAGCATCGCTGGTAGAAGTGTGTAGAGTTACAAGGAGACTATGTAGAAAAACGCCGAGTACTATTTGGACGGGTTACAGAGATGAGAGCATCGCTGGGAGAAGTCTGTAGAGTTACAAGGAGACTATGCTGAAAAACCCCGAGTACTATTTGGACGTGTTACAGAAATGGGAGCATCACTGGGAGAAGTGTGTAGAGTTACAAGGAGACTATGTAGAAAAACACCGAGTACTATTTGGACGTGTTACAGAAATAGGAGCATCGCTGGTAGAAGTGTGTAGAGTTACAAGGAGACTATGTAGAAAAACGCCGAGTACTATTTGGACGGGTTACAGAGATGAGAGCATCGCTGGGAGAAGTGTGTAGAGTTACAAGGAGACTATGCTGAAAAACGCCGAGTACTATTTGGACGTGTTACAGAGATGAGAGTATCGCTGGGAGAAGTGTGTAGAGTTACAAGGAGACTATGTAGAAAAACGCCGAGTACTATTTGGACGGGTTACAGAGATGAGAGCATCGCTGGGAGAAGTGTGTAGAGTTACAAGGAGACTATGTAGAAAAACGCCGAGTACTATTTGGACGCGTTACAGAGATGAGAGCATCGCTGGGAGAAGTGTGTAGAGTTACAAGGAGACTATGTAGAAAAACGCCGAGTACTATTTGGACGGGTTACAGAGATGAGAGCATCGCTGGGAGAAGTGTGTAGAGTTACAAGGAGACTATGTTGAAAAACGCCGAGTACTATTTGGACGGGTTACAGAGATGAGAGTATCGCTGGGAGAAGTGTGTAGAGTTACAAGGAGACTATGTTGAAAAACGTCGAGTACTATTTGGACGAGTTACAGAGATGGGGGCATCGCTGGGAGAAGTGTGTAGAGTTACAAGGAGACTATGTTGAAAAACGTCGAGTACTATTTGGACGTGTTACAGAGATGAGAGTATCGCTGGGAGAAGTGTGTAGAGTTACAAGGAGACTATGTTGAAAAACGCCGAGTACTATTTGGACGGATTACAGAGATGAGAGCATCGCTGGGAGAAATGTGTAGAGTTACAAGGAGACTATGTTGAAAAACGTCGAGTACTATTTGGACGTGTTACAGAGATGGGAACATCGCTGGGAGAAGTGTGTAGAGTTACAAGGAGACTATGTTGAAAAACGCCGAGTACTATTTGGACGGGTTACAGAGATGGGAACATCGCTGGGAGAAGTGTGTAGAGTTACAAGGAGACTATGTTGAAAAACGCCGAGTACTATTTGGACGGATTACAGAGATAGGAACATCGCTGGGAGAAGTGTGTAGAGTTACAAGGAGACCATGTTGAAAAACGCCGAGTACTATTTGGACGGGTTACAGAGATGAGAACATCGCTGGGAGAAGTGTGTAGAGTTACAAGGAGACTATGTTGAAAAACGCCGAGTACTATTTGGACGGATTACAGAGATAGGAGCATCGCTGGGAGAAGTGTGTAGAGTTACAAGGAGACTATGTTGAAAAACGCCGAGTACTATTTGGACGGGTTACAGAGATGAGGGCATCGCTTGGAGAAGTGTGTAGAGTTACAAGGAGACTGTGTTGAAAAACGCCGAGTACTATTTGGACGGGTTACAGAGATGGGAGCATCGCTGGGAGAAGTGTGTAGAGTTACAAGGAGACTATGTTGAAAAACGCCGAGTACTATTTGGACGGGTTACAGAGATTGGAGCATCGCTGGAAGAAGTGTGTAGAGTTACAAGGAGACTGTGTTGAAAAACGCCGAGTACTATTTGGAGGGGTTACAGAGATGGGAGCATCGCTGGGAGAAGTGTGTAGGGTTACAAGGAGACTATGTTGAAAAACGCCGAGTACTATTTGGACGGCTTACAGAGATGGGAGCATCGCTGAGAGAAGTGTGTAGAGTTACAAGGAGACTATGCTGAAAAACGCCGAGTACTATTTGGACGTGTTACAGAGATGAGAGTATCGCTGGGAGAAGTGTGTAGAGTTACAAGGAGATAATGTAGAAAAACGCCGAGTACTATTTGGACGGGTTACAGAGATGAGAGCATCGCTGGGAGAAGTGTGTAGAGTTACAAGGAGACTATGTAGAAAAACGCCGAGTACTATTTGGACGGGTTACAGAGATGAGAGCATCGCTGGGAGAAGTGTGTAGAGTTACAAGGAGACTATGCTGAAAACCCCCGAGTACTATTTGGACGTGTTACAGAAATGGGAGCATCACTGGGAGAAGTGTGTAGAGTTACAAGGAGACTATGTAGAAAAACCCCGAGTACTATTTGGACGTGTTACAGAAATAGGAGCATCGCTGGTAGAAGTGTGTAGAGTTACAAGGAGACTATGTAGAAAAACGCCGAGTACTATTTGGACGGATTACAGAGATGAGAGCATCGCTGGGAGAAGTGTGTAGAGTTACAAGGAGACTATGCTGAAAAACGCCGAGTACTATTTGGACGTGTTACAGAGATGAGAGTATCGCTGGGAGAAGTGTGTAGAGTTACAAGGAGACTATGTAGAAAAACGCCGAGTACTATTTGGACGGGTTACAGAGATGAGAGCATCGCTGGGAGAAGTGTGTAGAGTTACAAGGAGACTATGTAGAAAAACGCCGAGTACTATTTGGACGGGTTACAGAGATGAGAGCATCGCTGGGAGAAGTATGTAGAGTTACAAGGAGACTATGTTGAAAAACCCCGAGTACTATTTGGACGTGTTACAGAAATAGGAGCATCGCTGGTAGAAGTGTGTAGAGTTACAAGGAGACTATGTAGAAAAACGCCGAGTACTATTTGGACGGGTTACAGAGATGAGAGCATCGCTGGGAGAAGTGTGTAGAGTTACAAGGAGACTATGCTGAAAACCCCCGAGTACTATTTGGACGTGTTACAGAAATGGGAGCATCACTGGGAGAAGTGTGTAGAGTTACAAGGAGACTATGTAGAAAAACCCCGAGTACTATTTGGACGTGTTACAGAAATAGGAGCATCGCTGGTAGAAGTGTGTAGAGTTACAAGGAGACTATGTAGAAAAACGCCGAGTACTATTTGGACGGGTTACAGAGATGAGAGCATCGCTGGGAGAAGTGTGTAGAGTTACAAGGAGACTATGCTGAAAAACGCCGAGTACTATTTGGACGTGTTACAGAGATGAGAGTATCGCTGGGAGAAGTGTGTAGAGTTACAAGGAGACTATGTAGAAAAACGCCGAGTACTATTTGGACGGGTTACAGAGATGAGAGCATCGCTGGGAGAAGTGTGTAGAGTTACAAGGAGACTATGTTGAAAAACGCCGAGTACTATTTGGACGGGTTACAGAGATGGGAGCATCGCTGAGAGAAGTGTGTAGAGTTACAAGGAGACTATGTTGAAAAACGGCGAGTACTATTTGGACGTGTTACAGAGATGGGAGCATCGCTGGGAGAAGTGTGTAGAGTTACAAGGAGACTATGTTGAAAAACGGCGAGTACTATTTGGACGTGTTACAGAGATGGGAGCATCGCTGGGAGAAGTGTGTAGAGTTACAAGGAGACTATGTTGAAAAACGGCGAGTACTATTTGGACGTGTTACAGAGATGGGAGCATCGCTGAGAGAAGTGTGTAGAGTTACAAGGAGACTATGTTGAAAAACGCCGAGTACTATTTGGACGGGTTACAGAGATGGGAGCATCGCTGAGAGAAGTGTGTAGAGTTACAAGGAGTCTATGTTGAAAAACGGCGAGTACTATTTGGACGTGTTACAGAGATGGGAGCATCGCTGGGAGAAGTGTGTAGAGTTACAAGGAGACTATGTTGAAAAATGCCGAGTACTATTTGGACGGGTTACAGAGATGGGAGCATCGCTGGGAGAAGTGTGTAGAGTTACAAGGAGACTATGTTGAAAAACGCTGAGTACTATTTGGACGTGTTACAGAGATGGGAGCATCGCTGAGCGAAGTGTGTAGAGTTACAAGGAGACTATGTTGAAAAACGCTGAGTACTATTTGGACGTGTTACAGAGATGGGAGCATCGCTGAGCGAAGTGTGTAGAGTTACAAGGAGACTATGTTGAAAAACGCCGAGTACTATTTGGACGTGTTACAGAGATGGGAGCATCGCTGAGCGAAGTGTGTAGAGTTACAAGGAGACTATGTTGAAAAACGCTGAGTACTATTTGGACGTGTTACAGAGATGGGAGCATCGCTGGGAGAAGTGTCTAGAGTTACAAGGAGACTATGTTGAAAAACGCCGAGTACTATTTGGACGGGTTACAGAGATGGGAGCATCGCTAGGAGAAGTGTGTAGAGTTACAATGAGACAATCTGAAAAAAATGTCTTGTTTCTTTATTAGGTCGAAAACTTTACAGACCCCCTATGTATGTCATTGTGAATGAGGAGGATGAGGTTGCATTACGGAGAAATTCGGTACGTAGGCGACCATGCTGGGCCAATTTTTACTATGCTCCCAAAATTGGGAAACCCCAGGAGAAAAGGAGATACGACAGTACAGAGGGCAGGGCCCCTACAGTTTACTTGGGTAGAGACTTCCCCCGGCAGGCCAGGACCACGAACTAGCTTCCCTACAGCGGGACGGAAACGACCCCAACAGTTGAGCCCCAAAGGACCCAGGCAGACGATCCGAGCCCCAAAGGTCCTTGGCCGGTGGTCCCGAAATGGTCGCAGCCGAAGAGCGGAGACCAGTAACCGATCTACTGGAGGAGTAAGTAGTTTTCCTCAGAGCTTATCATCGTGCCATGCACCACCAGAGCTCCCGCCGACACTTCTACCCTGAAAGAGACCACTAGATGATAGTTGATATGAAATGATAATGGAGATGAAAAGAAGGGGCAGGAAATTCGGGCGATGTAATTAACCTACCCAGCGTTCACCTAGCAACCCGGGAAAACCCCCGAAGAAACCCGTGGGTCAGGTAGGGCGGCCACGGGAATATAACCCGGGCCTCCCAAATGGGGGCGACAGACGAAACCGTCTGAACCATCCCGCTTGATCATTGTGAATGAGAAGGCGAATTTCACGTTCATGTCATACGTTCAATGTTAAAGGTTCTATTTTTTTTTTTTTTAATTTACGTCCTTTAACATTTTAAGTCATATCGGATGATGAATGGAATGGTTGAAATTATACTCAAAATGGGCCCAGGGTCCATGGAGCTTAGACTTACCCGACATTCGTCTTTTAGGATATGGGAAACCCCGGAAAAAACCTTATTCAGGTAACTCAACCTGACCGAGAGTCGAACTTGGGACCTCTTGGTTTCTATTTGAATGGGGCTTAAGGAGCTATTCATCTTTGAAATAACTTCAAAAGTCCTCTAAGGCACATTATTTATGTTAAGTCCTCTTTATGAAATTATAAGCACTATAAGGACATAATAATTTCGCGAAACTCACTGTTATTGGTTTAATTTTATAAATTTTTCAGATAGAAACTCATTTGTTTGTTTTTAGCTTTGCTTGTTCTCGTTGTCGTGCAGATACCAAGGAATTTCAACACCAGTCAGCGTACTATATTTTTCTTCGTCTAATAGAAATGTGTAAACATGTAATAGTTCATCTCGTTCAACAAAACGTTAAGCACACTACTAGATACCTTACCAAGATGCCATAAACCACCTCAGCAGGCAACTAAAAATGCAATGGAAACAAACCTGGAACCAGACGTCACTAGAAAAATTGTATATGTTACGAAATGGTGACACTAGTTGTTCAGCCATCTACTCACTAAAAAGGAAAGATCAAGTGATCATCTCTCGTCTTCTAATTGGCCACACTGGGTATCCTCGCCAAAACCAATCCACTTTACTGTGAAGTCTGCAACACGCAGCTCACCGTTAAACACCTCTTCAGAGAATGCAATGTGCTAAACAATGACGAATTCATGAGCTTGTTGGAAACTTATCTACTATACTCAACAAACCATCAAATTTCAACCAAGTGTTGCTCTTCCTCAAAAATACAAAAATGAATATCTAGTGTTTATACTATTAACATGTAAATATATAACAACTTACAATTGTAATTTTTATATTATCATACGTACAGAGGTTTGCAAATTATTAGACTTAAACTAATTTTTTCATACTTTTTCATTTATGAAAATATTAGAATAACAAAATTTTAGTAAAAATACAAATTAATAATCAGTATACATTTATCTAACATTTATTAAACAGTATTTATTACCCTGTGCATTTTATTTCCAGTAAATATACTTTTTTTTTACATTTACTTGCCTCTATTGTATATCTTAAAAAATCTTATCTTTTCAGGCAACAAAATATTAAAAAACTCTTATTGTATTATAGCAGGCAATTAATACTTTGTATGCATTATTTTGTTCTTAATTAACATTCTAATGCCCGATTTCAACAACAGATGTTAAAATCGACGTTAACAAATGTAACGTAACAATTGTTACAGCGCTAACACTAATTTTAAATTTCTTGCATTTCACCAATCTGTTTTCTGAAAATTTAAATGTTAAATAGAAGGCTATGGATGAGTCGTATTATTTTCTGAACGTACTGCGATGCGCTTTTGTTTTCATTTTTGTGTTAACTAATGCTAAACTCGTGTTAAGTTTTAACATCTGTTGGTGAAATCGGGCATAAGTCTCCTAGGCGTGCTATGGACAAGATCTTTGAATTTCTCTTGGATTTCTTCGCCATGGGGCCACACTTTGATAAGACTTTCGATAAGTTCAACCTTTGTAGTTTTCTTTTGTTTTAATCTCATTTTAACAACAGACCATAAATGTTCAATTGTATTCATATCGGGCTATTTCCTGGCCGCGGCAAGACAGTGATTTCTTCACTCTGAATAAAGTTTGTAGGTAATAGTTTTTGCCTTATGACATGGAGCACCGCCATGCATAAAAATGAATTCACCATCGGGATACCAATCTTGTAATAATTTGCTCTGCAGAACAAGCAGGTATTGATTTTGTTTCATTGTGTTTTTAACTATGTATAGTCTCCCAGGGCCATTGACAGACATTACAGACCATACCATGAACGATGTAGGGTGTTTTTGACTGTCAGCTCTACACAACTTGGATAGAATTCTTCATTTGATCTTCGCCTCACATATAAGGATTTTCCATTAGAAATCTGAAATATAGATGCATCTGAGTAACAAACATTTTCCCAGGCATTAGCAATCCAATGTTGTAATCCTTTAGCCCATTACAAGCATTTTAGTGCCATTTGAGGTGTAATTTTTGCCCTATGGCGTGGTCTGCGAGCATTTAATCCTTCTTACAGAAGATGGAGAAACAGTGACACCTACGTCTTGGAGCCAAACAGCTGACTCCTTATTAGTGCACCCACGATTCGACAGCACAATATTTCACACTTTTCTAACTGCCCTGTCATTGATTTTGCGTTTCCTCCACACTTTCTAATACGCTTTGGTCCATACACATGTGATTTACATGCCGCTTGCTTAATATGACTGACGAATTTGTTAGGTATTTCCAGTTTCTTAGGGATTTCAGACTGAGTATACCGGTTTTCTTCCAAAATTAGCTAAACACATACGGATTTACCCATAACCTCAAATTCATGATACTGCAAGATAACGAAACTCGTTGCTCAAACTTGTAGCACTTATTACTATTATTATGTCACTGAAGGTTCAAATTTTATTCTTAAAACATGTACCTTTTATACATATTGCAATACTCAATACATATTTCATAAAACACCAAAGAAACGATACTGTAAACACTAAGCATACACCATAGCATATATGGGCACAGCTGACTGTTGTTGCAATTTACGCCCTCCAACGTTAAGTCATATCGGACGATGAATGGAATGATGTTCAAATGAGTACAGGGTACATAGAGCTTAGAGTTACCGGACATTCGTCTTTCAGGATAAGAGCAAACCTCCAACGTTAAGTCATATCGGACGATGAATGGAATGATGTTCAAATGAGTACAGGGTACATAGAGCTTAGAGTTACCGGACATTCGTCTTTCAGGATAAGGGAAAATCCCGGAAAAAACCTTATCCAGGTAACCCACCCTGACCGAGATTCGAACTCGGGACCTCTTGAACGTGAGGCAGACATGCTACCACCACGCTGCCGAGGCGGGCGCACAGCTGACTGAAATACATTGTCAAATTTATGGTAATAGAAGACCTGAATCTGTCCTGGAGACGAATACGCTCACTTTGCTCTCGGGCAGCCAGCCAGATGAAAAGATGATTAGATATCAACGTTTCGGGAGTGTACATCTCTCTCATTATCAGGATATTTATAAAATGTTAGAACCAAAAATGAAATTCTGGATATAACACAACTATAAACAAAGACAAAGCACTATCAAAATTCGCATTACTAAACAAAAGACTGTTTCCAGTAAATTAAATGTCAGGACAGGAGATGGCGTGAGTATAGAAAATTGTGTCAAAGAAACATAACTACTTAACTTGATTATCAAGCTGTGTTGATATTTGCTTCTTAATTCGACGTATTTCCATTTTAAGGCCGGTTTCCAAGAGGAGCTGAAGTGAAATCCAGTGTCACGATTAAGCGTGCTCCTTTCAGAGGAAATCGCCAAAGCCTCGTTAACTCTCCGGTCCCAGTAACTGTTGTATTTTGCCAAGATGATCGTCTCCCGAAAGTTGGCTCTATGGTCGTTATCAAAACAATGCTGTACCAGTCCAGACTTCTCAGGTTGCATTAAACGAATGCTCCGTTCATATTTGATTATTCTAGTAGCGATGGTCCTTCCAGTTTTTCCTATATACGGTGTCTCACATTCACAGGGAATGCGGTAAACTCCCGGAACTTGGAAGTCCAGTTTGTCTTTCACTGGTCTCAACAGATGTTTAATCTTCGGAGGTGGCTTGTGGATGGTCCTGATGTATTTGGCGAGAATTTTGCTGATTCTGCCGGATAGATTGCCGGTAAACGGAATGCAGGCTGTAGCGGTAGGCTTATCTGACAAATTTTTATGGAAACATGTTACCAACATTGGCATGCATTACATTACATTACATTACTTTATTTGTGTACTAAGCTATTACAATTGTTGAGCTGCTCACCAGTATTTGGCCCAGGCCATTAATTGGTGGGCAGCCCGTTGAATTACAAAATGTGTAATACACTACTTACATTTCTATTACTACTAACATTACGACCATTACTACCATTACTACTATTGCTTACACACTATTGTTCATTTCCTTTTTTCACAGTCCACTTCCATTTATTTTTCACTTTATCTCAGAACTGTCCTACATTCTTGAGATTTTTATCTATAATTTTACATATATCAAGACTTCGCTTAATTTTTCTCCAGATGTATTCTTTTCGCCAAATCTCTGTTTCCCTGCATTCAAAAAGGATATGTTCCACATCTTCCTTACCGCCACACAATGGGCACTTGTTTTGCACAAACCCATTCCGCTGCCCTTTTAGCCTCCACACTCCTGCTCTCAGCCATGCTATCCCCTTCCTTTCTTCATTAATGGTTTTATCTATATACTGCTCCCTTCCCCAGCCACTTTTTAACTCAACATAATATACCAATGACCTCTTTTCACCTAACTGGCTGAACAGTTTTTGAATCTCTATATCTTCAAATCTTTTTCTAACATCCCTTCAGAAACCTTTGTAATTTCTATCTCTTTTTCTCCAAATATCACCTAGGCCATTATTTTCTAAATTGTTTCGTAGAGTGCTTGCCCAGCCCGAGCTTCACTGGCATGCAATATATCCTAAATTAACACACAAGAGCTAAAACAGTATGCAAAACTGTGCTAGGTTTAAAATGTGTCATTTTTATCTCTTTCCTAAGTAAAAACTGAAAAATTTAGATTTAGTCTAACAGTGTTCAAACTTCTGTAGGTATATATAGTATCATTGACACTGTTTTGTATTGGAATTGTAACATAATATTGTGTAACTTCAGTGTTCTATGTAGGTACTGTTACTGCATGTCAAATATTGTATGCATTCTACATATACTGTATATTTTGTATCACGTAGTCGCTGTTAAATGACTTTAAATAAATAAAAAAAAAACGCTAATAAGAACAGTATGCTTTTGTATGAATTGTGAGCAGAAATAGTCATGTAAATGTGACGTAAGAATGCCAAACTACGCACACGAGCACGCAAGAGATAGTATTAAAGGTCAATAATGACTGGAATCAGTCAAGTCATTCAGAACTGTTTCAATTTATCAAATAATTACGCTGATTCACAAAATTTCGTTGCATGTAATTGTGCAATAACATTTGAGAAAACAAAATCGAACATGGCGTCTTCGACAAGGTTATTGCGACCAGATAAAGAAACCTTTAAACGGAATACCTCTCTGATACGAAACCGTCTGATTTGGTCGATGAAATGTAAATGCGTCACTTTATCATACTGCTACAAGAAACTACGAAATAGAGCGGAACAGTAAATAGATTACAATCTTAGACCTGTAACATATCAGAGGGCATTGGAACCTCATTTCGAAATTATTTCTTTAGTGATAGTAACTGTCCCAAATTGACGAAACATATGGACATCCTCTGAAGACTTCCTCCTCCTCCTCCTCCTCCTCCTCCTCCTCCTCCTCCTCCTCCTCCTCCTCCTCCTCCTCCTCCTCCTCCTCCTCCTCCTCCTCCTCCTCCTCCTCCTCCTCCTCCTCCTCCTCCTCCTCCTCCTCCTCCTCCTCCTCCTCCTCCTCCTCCTCCTCCTCCTCCTCCTCCTCCTCCTCCTCCTCCTCCTCCTCCTCCTCCTCCTCCTCCTCCTCCTCCTCCTCCTCCTCCTCCTCCTCCTCCTCCTCCTCCTCCTCCTCCTCCTCCTCCTCCTCCTCCTCCTCCTCCTCCTCCTCCTCCTCCTCCTCCTCCTCCTCCTCCTCCTCCTCCTCCTCCTCCTCCTCCTCCTCCTCCTCCTCCTCCTCCTCCTCCTCCTCCTCCTCCTCCTCCTCCTCCTCCTCCTCCTCCTCCTCCTCCTCCTCCTCCTCCTCCTCCTCCTCCTCCTCCTCCTCCTCCTCCTCCTCCTCCTCCTCCTCCTCCTCCTCCTCCTCCTCCTCCTCCTCCTCCTCCTCCTCCTCCTCCTCCTCCTCCTCCTCCTCCTCCTCCTCCTCCTCCTCCTCCTCCTCCTCCTCCTCCTCCTCCTCCTCCTTCTTCTTCTTCTTCATCTTCTTCTACTTCTTCTTCTCTAAAGCATTATTGCCTACCTCCATGTGGCACTTCCTCTGGTCAGTTATAATCATCTTGATGTGATATAAGAATATGACTTACATGTTTTACGAGGTGCGTCCAAGTTATAACACCTATTTTCTTTTTCAGGACTGGGACCAGTTAGGAACATCTGTTTTTTTTTTCTAAATACACGTGGACTCTTTCTGAATGCGTGATACAGCTGACAGCACTGTTCAGAGCATAGAACTCTAGTGGCAGCGAGGAGAGTAAGGTTTTGATACTTAAAATGGCGACGTTTTCATTGCAACAACAGCATGCTATCATTCGTTTTCTCCGTTTTCGTGGTGACATCTATTAAAATTCATCGCCAGTTGAGTGAGGCATGTGGTGATGGTACCATGGATGTGTCTAATGTACGTTCCTGGGTGCGACAGTTCAATGAAGTCAGAACATCGTGTGACAGGAAACTAAGACAGTTGCAGACATCGCCTCCAAAATTGGCATTTCCGTGGGATCTGTGCACATAATCCTGCATGAAGATCTGAAAATGTTCAATCGGCGATCCTCCAAAACAACGTTCTCCACTCGGTGGATCATGTCGTCAGCCGTAACTGTCTTGGTTTGTTGTCACACGATGTTCTGCCTTCATTGAACTGTCGCACCCAGGAACGTACATTAGACACATCCATGGTACCAACACCACATGCCTCACTTAACTGTCTTAGTTTGTTGTCACACGATGTTCTGTCTTCATTGAACTGTCGCACCCAGGAACGCACATTAGACACATCCATGGTACCAACACCACATGCCTCACTTAACTGGAGATGAATTTTAATAGGTGTCACACCACGAAAATGGAGAAAACAAATGATTACACGCTGTTCTTGTAATGAAAACGTCGCCATTTTAAGTATCAAAAACAGTCCTAACTCTCGTCGCTGCCACTGGAGTTCTGTGCACTGTACAGTGCTGCCATCTCTGTCACTCATTCACAAAGAGTCCACGTGTATTTAAGAAAAAATAATTTCATATCTGGTCCCAGTCATGAAAAATAATAAAGTGTTATAATCTGAACGCATCTCGTACTTTGGTTCCCTGCCACGGAAAGCGCGCGCGATTGATCGCACCCTGAGGTGCGGATTTTATGTCCCGGGTATAGGACCGGTGCCCACTCAGCATCATGAGAAATTTGAAGAGCTACGGTAGGTGGTGAATCCTGGTCAAGAAAGCCAACTTTCCGGCTGGGGGATGTCGAGATGCTGACCACATCTCCTCGTATCGGTTGGATGATCGCCCACCTATGCTTTGCGTATGTGCGCGTAGGCTGGCAGTCGGGTTGGTAGACTCAGTCTCGACATGGGCTGTGCCAATTAATATATATGTGTCTGTGTGTGTGTGTTTTATTTATTGATTTTTGTAGTTACGTTCTCCAACGTTCAGTCATATCGGTTGATGAATGAAATGGGTGAAATGATGCTCAAATGAGCCCGGGGTCCATGGAGCTTAGAGCTACCTGACATTCGTCTTTCAGGATAAGGGAAAACCCCGGGAAACCTTATAAAAGTCACATTCAAGCAGCTAGGAGCAGTTAAGGGAGTAATAACATAGGTTAGATTAACTAATGAAGAAATAAAAGAAGGCTTAAAGATTAATGCTACAAAAGATATAGAGAAATAGATCATCTCGGAAGAATGGATTCAAGCAGATTACCGAAAAGGGCGCTAGAATACTAACCTAAGACCAATGTTTAGGTGGAAGTGGGTCCGGCACAGGCCAGTGACCTAATAAATGAAAGGATGAGGAAGAGGAAGAACAAGACGAAGAACAAAAAGTCCATTTATGGACTAAGCCCAGCTGTGTATGCCACTACTCAACTGAACCCTCCACCAATGAAAACCTGGTAACGAAGTGCAGCAGTACCTCGATTGCACCTGCGGAATCAAGGAGAGGTATATTGGCCGTGGAAGCCAGGATGCAAGCGTGACCGAGGCCCTGCTTACGTTCTGGTGCGGAGATACCGGAGTTTTAGGTGATGTCTGTTTAGTTAACGCGTGTGCACGTCGGCCGCTGCCTTTGACGAACCCTTATAATCGTTTTACAAGACAGACCCTCCTTCTCGCAGACCGTTCTGCAAGGTTGCCACCTTTCTCGATACGTCATGGGTATCGTACGAGGCTTCGTCTAAATAAATTATCTTATGTCCATTACTGCGAAACTTCCTTCACCAATCTACAATTCTACTGGTTTCCATAATAACCCTTATCTTATTCATAGTGCGGTGTTTGAAACCCAGCTCCTTTAGGAGACCGCGCAAAGTGCAGCGCCCATAAGGAAAATCACAAATTTCTTGCAAATGTGCAACCAATTCGTCTAAGGTGGGCGCTCTACCTTTTGCATAGTATCTATAAATTTCTCGACGAATTAAATCGCATGTAAAATTATCTACTTTAGAGAAACGTTTCCTTTTGTTTTCACACTTGATCGGCGTCTTTGGTATTCCTTTCGTCACAACATTTCTTACTGTATTTCTGTGAATACCCAGAATTTATCATGAGGTTCATTACACGACCCCTTACCAAGATTATTTGTCAGCACATATTTATATGTGTTCAAAACAAGCGCTTGAATTTGCTTATAAACTGTTCCCGTTATAACTTTGTTTTTGTTGTTTTTTTAGGTTTTTCCAGTAATATAACTCGGCCGAATTATTCACATTGTCTTCACTTTGATTATTTTCACTTGACTGAAAGTTATCTACTACTTCATTTGCATTTACCACTGCATTTCCCTCCCACGGTCTCCACATCGTGACACACAACGAATTTCTGCACGTAATGAAACAGATCAACTGGAAGTTGGAACTTTGACAACTGAGACTCCACGTGGAGTAGACATGCGACTGTCACTTCGAGAAAATCAGCATTGCTATTGGTCCTCAACGACAATGTTCCATTTCTGAAGTGTGGAGATAGATTTATGACTGTCATTATTGGGCGGTCGGGTCAGGTTCCTTTGACTCCGATCTGCACACCCGTTGACTGGACAGACTATACTTCTGACGTTAAAGTCTGTTTAGTTAACGCATGTGCAGTTCGGAGTCAAAGGAACCTGACCCGACCGCCCACTAATGACCGTCATAAATCTATCTCCACACTTCTGAAATGGAACACTCTCGTTGAGAACCAATAGCAATGCTGATTTTCTGGAAACGACAGTCGCATGTTTACTCCACGTGGAGTCTCAGTTGTCAAAGTTCCAACTTCCAGTTGATCTGTTTCATTACGTGCAGAAATTCGTTATGTGTCACGATGTGGAGACCGTGGGAGAGAAATGCAGTGGTAAATGCAAATGAGGTAGTAGATAACTTTCAGTCAAGTGAACATCATCAAAGTGAAGACGATAGTGTGAATAAATTGGAAAGTGTTGCTGGGCCGAGTTATGTTATTGGAGAAGCCTCAAAAAACAAAGTTATAACAGGAACAGTTTATAAGCAAATTCAAGCGCTTGTTTTGAACACATATAAATATGTGCTGACAAATAATCTTGGTAAGGGGTCGTGTAATGAACCTGATGATAAATTCTGGGTATTCACAGAAATATTGTAAGAAATATTGTGACGAAAGGAATACCAAAGACGCCGATCAAGTGTGAAAACAAAAGGAAACGTTTCTCTAAAGTAGATAATTTCACATGTGATTTAATTCGCCGAGAAATTTGTAGATTCTATGCGAAAGGGAGAGCGCCCACCTTAGACGCATTGGTTACACATTTGCAAGAAATTTGTGATTTTCCTTATGGGCACTGCGCTTTGCGCGGTCTCCTAAAGGAGCTGGGTTTCAAACACCGCACTATGAATAAGATAAGGGTTATTATGGAATCCAGTAGAATTGTAGCTTGGCGATATGTGTGTGTGTGTGTGTGTGTGTGTGTGTGTGTGTGTGTGTGTGTGTGTGTGAGTGTGTGTGTGTGTGTGTGTGTGTGTGTGTGTGTGTGTGTGTGTGTGTGTGTGTGTGTGTGTGTCAAAACTAAGAAAGTTTCGCAGTAATGGACATAAGATAATTTATTTAGATGAAACCTTGTACGATATCCATGACGTATCGATAAAGGTGACAACCTTGCAGAAAGGACTGGGTGAAGGAGGGCCGGGGTTGTAAAACGATTATAAGGGTTCGTCAAAGGAGTCGGCCGACGTGCACACGAGTTAACTAAACAGACTTCACCGGAGTTTTGGGTGATGGGTCCCGACTGTGAGAGGCTCTGGCCTCTTCAGCTGCGACGACCACCTAGCACTCATGGTACTTCTCACGTTACCAGAAATACGTCAGACCGAATGTTTGCTCAACCCCCCGTCCACCATAGAAGAGTTTTCTTCGTATTGTGTTGGGTCTCGACGGGACAGTGGTACCCATTGAGCTACCATGGCCAACGTGCAGGCTTGACATTTAATTCTCCATTTTACTAATATATTTTCCCGGTAAACCACTAGGGGCGCTCGTATTAAAGACACACCGTTAGTGGCAACTTACTTTTGTAAGTGCTTGAGTCCCAGGCTTCATCAATAAACTCTTATTATCTAAATTAATTGATGGAAATTAGTCATTTCCTCACACTAGCCGTGTATAGGCGAAGGTTTCGGATAGATACAGTCAAACTGAAAAATTCAATTCCATGGCTGGGATTTGAACCACGGATCTCCTGGTTTCCGTCCAATCGCTCTTAACCATTGAGCTACCATGGCCACCCTGCCGTCCTGGCATTAAATTTTCCAATTGACTCATATTTACCCGGTAAACCACTAGAGGCTCGAGACACACCGTTAGTGGCGACTTACTTTTGTAAGTACTTGAGTCCCAGGCTTCTTCATTAAACTCTTATTATTTTAGTTATATTTTATTAAGTTCAAGACCAGTGTTTAGAACAGATAATGTTTTTAAGGCGACAACTGCGGAGAGGATGCAATGCCTTCTGTCGTCAGATGATGAAATTTCGTAACAAAGTCGTAAATAGCTCGTACAGTAACTTTCAATGACACATGAAGGACGCAGTTGTGGAGTGAAAAGAAACACACTGCCCCTGAAAATCTCTCTCAACTCTGTCATATCGTCCGACTCCAGGGAGATACAAGACTCGTTACCTTCGTATGCAGATGTACCATGTAGATTACAAGTTGTTTCAAATGCACTGATAACATACATTTTTTTCTAAGCATGTGTGGGGCAAAGGTTGGAAAGAACCATCCGGAACTGAGAAATTCGAGGTCGTACACATTACGGTCTCTAGATCGAAGCCCTAAACAATGGAGCTAGCGTGTTGGGAACAAAGAGTCAATCTTAACATGTAATTCTCTAACAGGCAAGAAAGGTATAACTACTACCTATGTGTATTACTAATTTAACATACTGTGATGATGATGATGATGATGATGAGGAGGAGGAGGAGGAGGAGGAGGATAGTATGCGCTACAGGCCATGAAGGCCCTTTGCCTCCCTGACCACCCTCTTCCATTCTACTCGATCCTCTGCTTTTCTTCTCCAGCCTTTAACCCCCAACTTTCTGAGCGAAATGGCTCAGGCGGTTTCGTCTGTGACCCGCAATCGGGAGACCCGGGTTCGATTCCCGTGGCCGATCTACCTCACCCATGGATTTTTTCGAAGGTTTTCCCAGGTCGGTAGGCGAATGCTGGGTAGGTTAATTACATCCCCCGAATTGCCTGTCCCTCCATTTGTCATTTCACATCTCTCATCTGGTGGTTTCTTTCAGGGTAGAAGTGTTGGCGGGAGTCTCGGCGGTGCATGACACGATGATATGCTCTGAGGAAAACTACTTCCTCCTCCGGTAGGTCGATTGCTGGTCATCGCTCCTCTGCTGGGACCACTTCGGGACCGCCATCCAGGGAACTTTAGCGCTCGGATCTCCTGCCTTGTTACCATTAGGACTTGGCCTCTGGGCTCATTGGCGTCCCACAGTAGGTCCTCTGCTGGGACCACTTCGGGACCGCCAGCCAGGGACCTTTGGGGCTCGGATCTCCTGCCTTGTTACCATTAGGGATTGCCCTCTGGGCTCATTGCCGTCCCACAGTAGGTCCTCTGCTGGGACCACTTCGGGACCGCCAGCCAAGGACCTTTGGGGCTCGGATCTCCTGCCTTGTTACCATTAGGGATTGCCCTCTGGGCTCATTGCCGTCCCACAGTAGGTCCTCTGCTGGGACCACTTCGGGACCGCCAGCCAGGGACCTTTGGGGCTCGGATCTCCTGTCTTGTTACCATTAGGACTTGGCCTCTGGGCTCATTGGCGTCCCACAGTAGGTCCTCTGCTGGGACCACTTCGGGACCGCCAGCCAGGGACCTTTGGGGCTCGGATCTCCTGTCTTGTTACCATTAGGGATTGGCCTCTGGGCTCATTGCCGTCCCATAGTAGGTCCTCTGCTGGGACCACTTCGGGACCGCCATCCAGGGAACTTTAGCGCTCGGATCTCCTGTCTTGTTACCATTAGGGATTGCCCTCTGGGCTCATTGCCGTCCCACAGTAGGTCCTCTGCTGGGACCACTTCGGGACCGCCAGCCAGGGACCTTTGGGGCTCGGAATTCCTGTCTTGTTACCATTAGGACTTGGCCTCTGGGCTCATTGGCGTCCCACAGTAGGTCCTCTGCTGGGACCATTTCGGGACCGCCAGCCAGGGACCTTTGGGGCTCGGATCTCCTGGCTTGTTACCATTAGGACTTGGCCTCTGGGCTCATTGGCGTCCCACAGTAGGTCGTTTGCTGGGACCATTTCGGGACCACCAGCCAGGGACCTTTGGGGCTCGGATCTCCTGTCTTGTTACCATTAGGACTTGGCCTCTGGGCTCATTGGCGTCCCACAGTAGGTCGTTTGCTGGGACCATTTCGGGACCACCAGCCAGGGACCTTTGGGGCTCGGGTCTCCTGCCTGGGACTATTAGGGTTTGGCCTCTGGGCTCATTGCCGTCCCACAGTAGGTCCTCTGCTGGGACCATTTCGGGACCGCCAGCCAGGGACCTTTGGGGCTCGGATCGCCTGCCTGGGACCGTCAGGGCTCGGCTGCTGGGCTCATTGCCGTCCCACAGTAGGGGAGCGACTTTGTTGTCCTGGCCTGTCGGGGGAAGTCTCTATCCAAGTAAACTTTAATGACCCTCCCCTCTGTACTGTCATAGCTCCTTGGGTCGGCCGCCCTCTGACTCCTTCGCCTCATCCTTCCTCTCGGGGGTGCCCCACTTGGGGGCATAGATACAATGGTGATGATATATATATATATAAAGGTGCTCAACTACGGCACTCATTAGCGCCCTTTAAAAATCTAGTCATGGCAAAAACCAGATATAAAACTTTCTAAAAACTATACTAGTGTAACAAAACCTATTAAAATACACGTACATAAAAAACATCAATCAAAACCTACTAAAAATTTCGTTCACTAAATCCTAAACTCTAAACTAGACAAGAGTCTAAAAACTTTCTCCACGGGTTTCCACACACGGCCTACACGTGGGTGGGCTTGTTGACCGTCTCCCTCAATCACGAAGAGGAGCCCACACGAGGGAGACTGTTGGCTCGGGACCCCGGGTGCACCAAACCCGTACCTACCGAAGTAGGCCCCTGGGGGGGGGGGGGGTAAACAATGTAGCTAGCGTGTCGGGAACAAAGAGTCAATTTTAACATGTAATTCTCTAACAGGCAAGAAAGGTATAAATACTACCTATTTGTATTACTTATTTAACATACTGTGATGATCATGATGATGAGGATGATGAGGATGATGATGAAGTTGGCGCTACAGGCCATGTAGGCCCTTTGCCTCCCTAACCACTGATACCGAAATTAAAGGATTGCAATAAGTAAAGAATCATGATGGATGTCAAAGGAATGTTGGTTCTTTGTTACAACACGTGCAAGGGCAGTTGAGTCGAGTAGCAGTTGTGGGTGAATAGATGTTTTAACAAAAGAAACGTAAGAAACAGTGTCCTTAGCAGATTTCTAAAGGATGGCATTTGACTTGTTGAATAGGGTATTCTTTGAACCATTCATAATGGCGACAAAATAGCCACAAAGAGAATATTTGTGTGAAAAGAGGGTTTCCAAAAAGTGAAAGTTACATATACACCCACTCACGCAGCTGTGGACAACAGTCTTCGGCGTGGAGCCGATTAGAGCACTTCGTGGCTGGCAAGCCATTGAAATAGTCTGAGGCGTGAGGGCGATTAGGGCAGTCCTCATGTTCTGTCTTGGGCCAGGTATACCAGAAATGAGAGAAGATATTTGTCGCTCATATATACGCGAGGAACGAATAAAGTTTATCGAGTAATAAACATTCTGCCGTCCGTAACTCTAAACAGGGATATTGGTAACCCTTTTTCGGCAACTTCAATTTCGATGTTCTAAAAAAAGAAGCAGTAAATAAATAAGTTTGAAACGGGCATTCCAGTGTCATTAAAATCTCCTTCTCACACATATCCACGCATACCCTGTGAGAAGCCTCATTGTTTTACCCTGAGATAAACAAAATTGCTTCAAACGGTAGCCTCAACGTAGAACTCATCGTTCGCCAATCATAATTGCTTCACCACCCTCTTCCATTCTACTCGATCCTCTGCTTTTCTTTTCCAGCCTTTAACCCCCAACTTTCCGAGCGGAATGGCTCAGGCGGTTTGGTCTGTGGCCCGCATTCGAGAGCCCCGGGTTCGATTCCCGTGGCCGACCTACTTCACCCATGGATTTTTGCGGGAGTTTTCCCGGGTCGGTAGGCGAATGCTGGGTAGGTTAATTACATCCCCGAATTTCCTGTCCCTCCATTTCATCTCCTTTATCATTTCACATGTCTCATCTGGTGGTCTCTTTCAGGATAGAAGTGAGGGCGGGAGTCTCGGCGGTGCATGGCAGGATGATATGCTCTGAGGAAAACTACTTCCTCCTCCGGTAGGTCGATTGCTGGTCATCGCTCCTCTGCTGAGACCATTTCGGGACCGCCAGCCAGGGACCTTTGGGGCTCGGATCTCCTGCCTTGTTACCATTAGGGATTGGCCTCTGGGCTCATTGCCATCCCACAGAAAGTCCTCTGCTGGAACCACTTCGGGACCGCCAGCCTGGGAACTTTGGGGCTCGGATCGCCCGCCTTGTTACCATTAGGACTTGGCCTCTGGACTCATTGCCGTCCCACAGTAGGTCCTCTGCTGGGACCACTTCGGGACCGCCAGCCAGGGAGCTTTGGGGCTCGGATCGCCTGCCTTGTTACCATTAGGACTTGGCCTCTGGGCCCATTGCCGTCCCACAGTAGGTCCTCTGCTGGGACCACTTCGGGACCGCCAGCCAGGGAGCTTTGGGGCTCGGATCGCCCGCCTTGTTACCATTAGGACTTGGCCTCTGGGCTCATTGCCGTCCCACAGTAGGTCCTCTGCTGGGACCACTTCGGGACCGCCAGCCAGGGAGCTTTGGGGCTCGGATCGCCCGCCTTGTTACCATTAGGACTTGGCCTCTGGGCTCATTGCCGTCCCACAGTAGGTCCTCTGCTGGGACCACTTCGGGACCGCCAGCCAGGGAGCTTTGGGGCTCGGATCGCCTGCCTCGTTACCATTAGGACTTGGCCTCTGGGCTCATTGCCGTCCCACAGTAGGTCCTCTGCTGGGACCACTTCGGGACCGCCAGCCAGGGAGCTTTGGGGCTCGGATCGCCTGCCTTGTTACCATTAGGACTTGGCCTCTGGGCCCATTGCCCTCCCACAGTAGGTCCTCTGTTGGAACCATTTCGGGACCGCCAGCCAGGGACCTTTGGGGCTCGGATCTCCTGCCTTGTTACCATTAGGACTTGGCCTCTGGGCTCATTGGCGTCCCACAGTAGGTCCTCTGCTGGAACCATTTCGGGACCGCCAGCCAGGGACCTTTGGGGCTCGGATCTCCTGCCTTGTTACCATTAGGACTTGGCCTCTGGGCTCATTGCCGTCCCACAGTAGGTCCTCTGCTGGGACCACTTCGGGACCGCCAGCCAGGGACCTTTGGGGCTCGGATCTCCTGCCTTGTTACCACTAGGGCTTGGCCTCTGGGCTCATTGGCGTCCCACAGTAGGTCCTCTGCTGGGACCACTTCGGGACCGCCAGCTAGGGACCTTTGGGGCTCGGATCTCCTGCCTTGTTACCATTAGGACTTGGCCTCTGGGCTCATTGGCGTCCCACAGTAGGTCCTCTGCTGGGACCATTTCGGGACCGCCAGCCAGGGACCTTTGGGGCTCGGATCTCCTGCCTTGTTACCATTAGGACTTGGCCTCTGGGCTCATTGGCGTCCCACAGTAGGTCCTCTGCTGGGACCACTTCGGGACCGCCAGCCAGGGACCTTTGGGGCTCGGATCTCCTGCCTTGTTACCATTAGGACTTGGCCTCTGGGCTCATTGGCGTCCCACAGTAGGTCCTCTGCTGGGACCATTTCGGGACCGCCAGCCAGGGACCTTTGGGGCTCGGATCTCCTGCCTTGTTACCATTAGGGATTGGCCTCTGGGCTCATTGGCGTCCCACAGTAGGTCCTCTGCTGGGACCATTTCGGGACCGCCAGCCAGGGACCTTTGGGGCTCGGATCTCCTGCCTTGTTACCATTAGGGATTGGCCTCTGGGCTCATTGCCGTCCCACAGTAGGTCCTCTGCTGGGACCACTTCGGGACCGCCAGCCAGGGACCTTTGGGGCTCGGATCTCCTGCCTTGTTACCACTAGGGCTTGGCCTCTGGGCTCATTGGCGTCCCACAGTAGGTCCTCTGCTGGGACCACTTCGGGACCGCCAGCTAGGGACCTTTGGGGCTCGGATCTCCTGCCTTGTTACCATTAGGACTTGGCCTCTGGGCTCATTGGCGTCCCACAGTAGGTCCTCTGCTGGGACCATTTCGGGACCGCCAGCCAGGGACCTTTGGGGCTCGGATCTCCTGCCTTGTTACCATTAGGACTTGGCCTCTGGGCTCATTGGCGTCCCACAGTAGGTCCTCTGCTGGGACCACTTCGGGACCGCCAGCCAGGGACCTTTGGGGCTCGGATCTCCTGCCTTGTTACCATTAGGGATTGGCCTCTGGGCTCATTGGCGTCCCACAGTAGGTCCTCTGCTGGGACCATTTCGGGACCGCCAGCCAGGGACCTTTGGGGCTCGGATCTCCTGCCTTGTTACCATTAGGACTTGGCCTCTGGGCTCATTGGCGTCCCACAGTAGGTCCTCTGCTGGGACCATTTCGGGACCGCCAGCCAGGGACCTTTGGGGCTCGGATCGCCTGCCTGGTACCATTAGGGCTCTTTGCCATCCCGCAGTAGGGGAACGGGTTTGTTGCCCTGACCTGTCTGGAGAACTCTCTATCCAGGTAAACTTTAATGACCCTGCCCTCTGTACTGTCACAGCTCTTTGGGTCGGCCGCCCTCTGTGTCCTTCGCCTCATCCAACCTCCCGGGGGTGCCCCACTTGGGGGCATAGGAACAATGGCCCCAGCATGGTGGTCTACGTACCGAATTCGCTCCGTAATGAAATCCCAATCCCCAATCCGAACCCCCAACTTCCTCAAGCCATCTTCTACATCATCTACCCATCTTTTCCTGGGTCTTCCTCTTCTCCTTCTGCCATCCAGCTTTCCTATGAATATCTTCTTAACTACACTGATTTCCGGCATTCTCTGCACATGGTCAATCCACCTTATTCTTCCTTCTTTAATTTTCACTACTATATTTGGTTGTCCAAATAGACACTGTAACTCCAAGTTAGTCCACATTCTCCAAGTCTCTTATCACTCCAAATATATTTTTCACCGTAATAACCATTGTCCTTCTCTGGTTGTCAACACCCGACTTTCTGAACCATACATTATTACTGGTCTCAGTACTGTTGTATATTATTTTAATTTTAGTATTCCTAATGACGTTCCTTGATTTAAACATATTCTGCAAGTCATAGAAACATCTGTTACCACTTGCTATTCTTTCTTGAATTTCCACGGATGTTTTACTATGTACAGTTACTATAGATCCCAGATATTTAAATGTTTCCACTCTTTGATACTCCTTCCCATGTAATTAAACTGTAGGTTCTCTTCTTGCATCCCCATCACCTCCCATCTTCATATAATTGGATTTACTAACGTTCACTACCAATCCTAGATCCTGAGCTTTCTCTTCCAACACTACATAGCTTTCCTCAGGAGCTCTTATATTCCTTGCGAGAATTGCCACATCGTCAGCATATGCCACCATTTGTACTGATCTGGAAAGTATTGTTCCTTCAGGGTTTATGGGTAGTTGTTGGATTATTTTTTCCAGTACTAAATTAAACAGCAGTGTGGATAACACATCTCCTTGTGTCACCCCACTCTCCACGGTAAACATACCTGATAAATCTTGATTTAACATACTGTGTAAAACACTATTATTCAATATTTGCTTCTTCGCAGACTTATAATTTCACTTCTACAGTTCGACTGGTTTATGTAGAAACATAGGTATTAAAGAGAGCGTACTTTTGCCCGCGCAGTTGTAGGAAACCCATATCGCACCACTTCCATGTAACGTTCCGATTGACTCTGCGTAGCTGTCACTTTGTTACTTTCAAGCTTAGCGCTTTAAAGACTACTGGTATACTCTTATCTCAGCCTAGTTCAATACAGCTGTAAACAACAAGGTGGAGCGGACTCAACTCGCCATTTGTTATAATCTATCTCAGCCTAGTTTAATCCTGCTGTAAACATCTGGTTGGGAAGAGAGACAGAGACAGAGATATTAGGACAGAACAAGGTTAAGCTGTTGATTCGTTTAACGTTTTCTTTTATTTGCATATGTGCGATAAACCTCTTCTTTAAGTACAGTACTGTAAGTAGTTTTCTGATCACTGCTCTGTGCGAGCTAATTTCGCAGAGAGAGAAGTATTGTGACTTTGTGGGTTCGTGAAATGAAAAGTCCAATTTCACCACTCAAAAATGTTCTTTATTTCTACCGACTTACAGTTTAACACTTGCCAATTACACAGAATTACGTGCTGCACACAATTACAATTCACCAGTTCGTCCGTTACAATTTCACTTGTACTCGCGATTACGTAAACTCCGATGCACATACACAGTCTTCTCGTCCTACCACTAGCACTGAACTCTTGCGCTGATTGCCAAGAACTCTGACTGACTAACTCGACGTGCTGCTTATATAGGGCCAGCGGGTCGATCGGAAGGTTCCAGATTAGAGGAAATATCCTGTAAGTTCGAGAACACAGGTGGAACAGAAAGAGACGGCGCCGTGATGTTTTTTTGTCCCAGCCATCCCTTCTTAACGCTATAAGACAAACGAGGGGGCGGGGCGAACACCGACCAGTCTGCTGCTTGCCCAGTCTATAGGGTGTTCCGACGCTCGGGTGACAGTATGCAAATGTTTCGATTCTTATAAACGTAATAGCCCCACATTTTATCTTTCTGCTTCACATACCACATAGATGTGTTCTGTATACTATATACAGATTAGACAAAAGACAGGTGAAATTATAACACTATTAACTTATTATGTAGGGCGCCGGGGTAGCGCGGTGGTTTCGTTCGCGGCTCCCGTTCTAAGGGTCCCGAGTTCGATTCCCGGCTCTGGGGTTGGCGATTTTAAGTCGGCCCTATCCACGCCTTCACCTCTGTCTAGCACACGTGAAGTATCCCCTATGCCCAACGTGGTTCGGAGTCCACGGTAAAAACTGTAGGTCCTCTCACCTCACCGCCATCTTCACTATCACCCTATCATCGGAGGTAATGGACACCGCCCTCTGGGTGCCTCCACCTGAGAAATGGGTCCGGTCATCACTTGGTGGGGTGAGGTTACCCCGAAGGCCAAGGTTGCCATGTGGGGAGTGTTAGTAACTAACTAACTTATTATGTTAAATTAAGCTGCATTTTATTTAACAATTACTGAAGGACACTGCTATTATATAATATTTTTGTATTCCTATACCAGGCAGCCCTCTCACAACGAGGTCTGTATCGAGTTGAATGCTGATTAAGATGTTATTGTTTATAGTGTGGAGTTACTTCTAATATTTAACACTGTATTTCCTGTAAATCTCACGTACCTCACAAGCTCAGGAGCACTTATGTATATGCAATTTAAAATCAGTAAGCTTTTCATTCCCGTGAGGTTGCTTCACGAAGCATCTCTTCTCCCATAAGTGGAGGACGAAATTAGGCGCCGGGCGAAAATATTCTACGCTCAAATTCCAACTCACAGAAGCGCCCTGGTTTGGTCTCTAGGAGATTACGACGCTACGAGACGCCGCTTCAGGCTTTACCGGGTACCCGAGGTAGCAAAGGTGTCAATCTATACAGCAGCATAAGCTAAATTTCAATATCTCCAAACGAGCTGTTTGGCCTCAAAATTTACCCCACTTTATAAAATAAAACACCAAGGTGTAAACAAAAAAGCGATTTGGCATCCTGTACAAAATTAAAGAGGAGCAAAAAGCTACCTCATAAATTTTCCTCAACAAAATAATCCCACCTCATCCTGTAACCATCAAAATTATCAACCAGCGGTCAGACCCAAAACCTGGGTGGGTACGCAGCAAAAACCTTCTGGCTGTTAACAGCCTGTCAGTATTCGACTTGGACTAGTAAACTTTTCATCATGGAGCAGGACGGTACTTCAGCCGAAATGAGACACAATCGAGGCAAACCTTTTAAAAGTGGAGAGGGGCAAATGATCGCTTTTTTTTAATAATAATAATAAGCGATGCTTTAGCAGAGAGTAAAGGGAGAGAAGTGGCGGGGTCCCACGGAAGCATCCCCGTTAGTAACGGTGGTAAGGGCGCAGGTGACAGAGGGGCACGTTGCAGGAAAGGGTAGTGTCCGGGGGTCCAGCCATTGCCGGAGAAGCCCTGGATGGATCGCTGGGGTATAGAAGGAGGGATTAAATGTTTAGTATCGTTTATTCATTTGGGGTCACTGTGCACCAATGGTGCTTAATTTAGCGCCGGCTATGGCGAAACGGTCGCTCGGCGCATACAGCATAAAATTAAAATCCAGTCATTCGGCGTCGTTGGCGCGATGTGGTGGTTGGGTCGTCGGTAAGGTGGCGCACTGTGGTCCGGAGGTGTTCTAGGCGTGAGTGTACTTCAGCTATGCGCGAGAGTATCTCGGCGAAGTACGCATGTGACGTGTCAGGAAGCGGAGGAGCGGCCGCAGACTGAGCTTCCATCAGGGTGAGGTTAAGTTGGTCTAAGGTCAGCGAATGTGTTCGGTTGATGATGTGCTGCAGGTCACTGAAGCTCTGGGTTATACTGTCCTGTAGGCTGGTGGCTCCAATGGATTCCTGCAGTTGTGCGACTTGTGTCGAGGTGGTCCCTGTGGTCTGGTGTAGTGCCTTGAGGGACGAGATGATGCTCTCTTGGTGAGTTGCCAGGCTGTCAGTCATGAGATTCTTGGTAGTCGAGAGTTGGTTGTTGACTTCGGTCAGCATGGCGGTGGTGGCGTCAAGTCGAGCGTTCATGGTGGCGAGTGAGTCATCCAAGTTCCCCAGGCGAAGACTAATGTTCAAGATCTCAGAGTGGAGGTCTTGTACGTCGGTTCTAGGAGTCCCTTGGGTGGCTGAGACGGGTCCGCTTGCCAGTTGCTCCTCGATGGAATGTAGCCGGCGGTCAAATGATCGCGAATTGTTTCGGGGTTTTTAAAGAAAGAAACCCGCAAGTAGTGTACATAGTGTTAGAATGGAACAGCAAGCATCAGGAGAACACCGGGAAAATCGCGTAAATGCAAACAGCGCGTGGAGAAATAATAAAAACTACGAAATAATACGAAAAGTGTTATACGCAGTAAAGTTCATGATTTTGTATCAGAAATGAACCGCCGACTCTAAATAAGGTTTTGTATGCCGTAAACAGACACAGAATTGCCAAATGTTTCACGAAGTACTCTCCATCGCTTGTTGATAGATATTGGATTGAAATTTCAACAGCGAGGGCAGAAACTATAGTAAGGTAACCGTTATATTATTGCATCATTCTATTAATACTCCAACTCATAGATTTAATAAATGTGTAACTCAATTCTATTTATTGTCTAGAAGTTAGTGCTGCTATATATACTGCTATTACACGCATATAAGTTTTGCAACACTAGCAGTACATATAGCAGCGCTAACTTCTAGATAATAAATAAGTAGAGTTAAGTTACGCATTAACTTATTAAATCTATGAGTTGGTTCATTTCTGAAAAAATGATCATGAACTTTATTGGTATAGCACTTTTCGTAAAATCGTCGTATTTCTCAACGCGCTGTTTGCATTTACGCGATTTTCCCGGTGTTGTTAAGAGTTCCGGATGCTTTCTGTTCCATTCTTGCGGGAACACCAAGATAACCAGTTTCTTTCTCAGTGCTTTATAGACGATTCCGGATTACTTTCTTTAAGCACCGCGAAAAAATGCAAGATCATTCGCCTCTCACCATTTTTCACTACATGGCAAAGCAAGAAGGCGTATAGGAAACAATTCGCAACACAGAGATGTTTACCTCAGCTTATCGCACATACACGGCGAGTCCAGTGTACTACATGGTAAAGCGAGAAGGCGTATCGGAAATAATTCACAACACAGAGATGTTTACCTCAGCTTATCGCACATACACGGCGAGTCCAGTGTACTACATGGCAAAGCGAGAAAGCGTATCGACAAAAATTCTCAACACAGAGATGTTTACCTCAGCTTATCACACATACACGACGAGTCCAGTGTACTACATGGCAAAGCGAGAAAGCGTATCGACCAAAATTCGCAATACAGAGCTGTTTACCTCAGCTTATCGTACATACACGGCGAGTCCAGTGTACTACATGGCAAAGCGAGAAGACGTATCGACAAAAATTCACAACACAGAGATGTTTACCTCAGCTTATCGCACATACACGGTGAGTCCAGTGTACTAAATGGCAAAGCGAGAAGACGTATCGACCAAAATTCGCAATACAGAGATGTTTACCTCAGCTTATCGTACATACACGGCGAGTCCAGTGTACTACATGGCAAAGCGAGAAGATGTATCGACAAAAATTCACAATACAGAGATGTTTACTTCAGCTTATCGCACATACACGGTGAGTACAGTGTACTACATGACAAAGCGAGAAGGCGTATCGACAAAAATTCACAATACAGAGATGTTTACTTCAGCTTATCGCACATACACGGTGAGTACAGTGTACTACATGGCAAAGCGAGAAGATGTATCGACAAAAATTCACAATACAGAGATGTTTACTTCAGCTTATCGCACATACACGGTGAGTACAGTGTACTACATGGCAAAGCGAGAAGATGTATCGACAAAAATTCACAATATAGAGATGTTTACTTCAGCTTATCGCACATACACGGCGAGTCCAGTGTACTACATGGTAAAGCGAGAAGGCGTATCGGAAATAATTCACAACACAGAGATGTTTACCTCAGCTTATCGCACATACACGGCGAGTCCAGTGTACTACATGGCAAAGCGAGAAGGCGTATAGACAAAAATTCACAACACAGAGATGTTTACCTCAGCTTATCGCACATACACGGTGAGTCCAGTGTACTACATGGCAAAGCGAGAAAGCGTATCTACAAAAATTCTCAACACAGAGATGTTTACCTCAGCTTATCACACATACACGACGAGTCCAGTGTACTACATGGCAAAGCGAGAAAGCGTATCTACAAAAATTCACAACACAGAGATGTTTACCTCAGCTTATCACACATACACGACGAGTCCAGTGTACTACATGGCAAAGCGAGAAAGCGTATCGACCAAAATTCGCAATACAGAGCTGTTTACCTCAGCTTATCGTACATACACGGCGAGTCCAGTGTACTACATGGCAAAGCGAGAAGATGTATCGACAAAAATTCACAATACAGAGATGTTTACTTCAGCTTATCGCACATACACGGTGAGTACAGTGTACTACATGGCAAAGCGAGAAGATGTATCGACAAAAATTCACAATACAGAGATGTTTACTTCAGCTTATCGCACATACACGGCGAGTCCAGTGTACTACATGGCAAAGCGAGAAAGCGTATCGACAAAAATTCACAACACAGAGATGTTTACCTCAGCTTATCGCACATACACGGCGAGTCCAGTGTACTACATGGCAAAGCGAGAAGATGTATCGACAAAAATTCGCAACACAGATGTTTACCTCAGCTTATCGCACATACACGGTGAGTCCAGTGTACTACATGGCACAGCGAGAAGGCGTATCGACAAAAATTCACAACACAGAGATGTTTACCTCAGCTTATCGCACATACACGGCGAGTCCAGTGTACTACATGGCAAAGCGAGAAGGCGTATCGACAAAAATTCACAACACAGAGATGTTTACCTCAGCTTATCGCACATACACGGCGAGTCCAGTGTAACACATGATAAAGCGAGAAAGCGTATCGACAAAAATTCACAACACAGAGATGTTTACCTCAGCTTATCGTACATACACGGCGAGTCCAGTGTACTACATGGCAAAGCGAGAAGGCGTATCGACAAAAATTCACAATACAGAGATGTTTACCTCAGCTTATCGCACATACACGGTGAGTCCAGTGTACTACATGGCAAAGGGAGAAGGCGTATCGGAAAAAATTCACAATACAGAGATGTTTACCTCAGCTTATCGCACATACACGATGAGTCCAGTGTACTACATGGCAAAGAAAGAAGGCGTATAGGAAACAATTCACAATACAGAGATGTTTACCTCAGCTTATCGCACATACACTATGAGTCCAGTGTACTACATGGCAAAGCGAGAAGGCGTATAGGAAACAATTCGCAACACAGAGATGTTTACCTCAGCTTATCGTAATACACGGCGAGTCCAGTGTACTACATGGCAAAGCGAGAAGGCGTATCGGAAAAAATTCACAATACAGAGATGTTTACCTCAGCTTATCGCACATACACGATGAGTCCAGTGTACTACATGGCAAAGCGAGTAGGCGTATCGGAAAAAATTAACAACACAGAGATGTTTACCTCAGCTTATCGCACATACACGGTGAGTCCAGTGTACAACATGGCAAAGCGAGAAGTCGTATCGACAAAAATTCGCAACACAGAGATGTTTACCTCAGCTTATCGCACATACATGGTGAGTCCAGTGTACTACATGGCAAAGCGAGAAGGCGTATCGACAAAAATTCGCAACACAGAGATGTTTACCTCAGCTTATCGCACACACACGGCGAGTGCAGTGTATGTATTGACTGTTCACATATGATCATGTCTTCTGGACAGCGATGATGCAGAGTCCCCATACACAGAATCCAACTCATCTTTGATTTGCGTAGACGTATTACCTTTCAAAAACAAATATTTAATGACAGCTCGATACTCGATTTTGTCCATTTTTATAAAAACTCTCACATCAACTCACTCAAACGATGTTACATAACAAATGAGCGTCCAAAATGGCTGGAACTTTGGTGAGTAACTGTCAACAGATGAACAACGACATCAGCTTTTATTTACGAGTGCTACCATCTTCATGTTGAGGTGGGAAACTTTTCAGAACGACGTCGTAAAATTCTCTGTAAAAGTTACTTGAAAGATGTAGAAGCTACACGAAGGTTCATTTTTCAGTACGTGCTGCGTAAACAAAATATTACGGCACAAAATTGTTTATTTATATGTTTATACTCGAATTATCTCGATCTCTGCTCCTGATTAGAAACATTAGCATTAGAACTAAAACATCTCTTTTGAATTACTTTTCACATGTGCAGTAAACTGAAAGAGGTTATAAGTTTACATACTCCCCTACTGATTAAATAGTAACAAGTATTTACCGTTTTATAAGGAAAGATTAACTCGTTTCGTGTCATCGTAAAAGTTTCACTTTGATAATGTTTAGTTTTACATAAATTAATAAAACGCGATGTTTTATTGCATCAAGTTATCAACGTTGGTGACCCGTGTAAAAGATATCTTTGTCGGTGCACTCTGAAAGGAAAGGGGAAATCCAATGACCTTTGACCTTTCATTGATGAAATAAAGTCTACATTTTATGTAAGCATCAATATTATTTGGATCTCAATGTTGTAAGTGATGTTTTATAAACATTTGTGCTACTGTTAAACTCTTATCACAGATAACTGCAACTGAATCTAACCATGTAAGTTGGAAATGCAGTTCGAGGACTGTTCAATAAATAATGATCATAATTTTTTTGACAACGTACCTTTACTCATCCTCATAATTTTGATGGTCCATCTCAAAATAGTCTCCCCTGAATGCGATGTACTTGTCCCAGCGTTTCTGCCGGTCTTCTAAGACATACTGGAAACTATTTTTGAGAGATACTTCAAAATCGCCACCGCAGCCTTCACAACTGCTTATGATGATGGATAATGCCTCCCACGAAAGCGTTTTTTCAAGTCAGGGAATAGAAAATAGTCACATGGGGCTAAATCCGGACTATAGGGAGGGTGAGGGATGCACTTCACGTTGATTTTCGCAAGATATTCAGCAACAACACTGGCAATATGCAGCCGCGCATTATCGTGGTGCAGCATCCAGCCTGCTTCACGGAAATGTGATCTTTTGCGCCTGATGTGGACTTGCAATATTTTCAGGACATCCCTGTAGTATTGTCCAGTTACCAATGTGTGTGCAGGTACAACATGCTGATAAACTATTCCAGAAATATCAAAGATTAAGATGACCATAACTTTCCCAGCAGAAGCAACCCCTTTTGCTTTTTTTTTGGGGGGGGGGTTGGTGATGAAGGAGATTTGCACACTGAGCTTTGCTGTTTGCTCTCAGGATCAGAATGAGGTAGCCAAGTTTCATCAGCAGTGATTACGTTTGAAAGAGATTCCTGATCTTCCTCTAACATCAACTTCAACTGCATGAAGACCTGCATGCGAATGTCCTTTTGTTCGGGGATCAACAGTCTTGGAACCCATCGAGCACAAACACGTCTCATGTGTAATGTTTCTGTCACCAACGTGTGGATGGCACCCAAATGAAATGTTCAGTATTTCAGAAAGTGATCTTAAGGTAATTCGTCGATCCTCTCTCACAATGGCAGCAGCAGTGTTGATGTTTTCTTCCGTAAGAGCAGTAACTGGAGCACCGGGTCCACCTTCCTTTGAAATTGATTGTCTACCCTCTTTAAACATGTTAAACCACCTTCGAGCCGTGCTGTAGGGAAGAAAACATTCTCCATAGGCCTCCTGTAACATTGTATAGGCCTCAACTGCAGATTTGTTGAGACGAAAGCAGGATTTCAAAGCCGCATATTGTTCCTCGCGTGTTACCTCCATTGCAGCGGTAGGCGATACTGATCATGTCTGAACTTTCCTGGTTCTCACAGGCGGGAACCAGGAGTACCAACAATGAAACTACTACGGCGTGTTTGTTTCACATTAAGCTAACAGAATATAATAAGATTTAATTTTAGTGCGAAAAATTATGACCGTAAAAAATTATGATCATTCTTTATTGAACAGCCCCCGCATATTATCTATGAAAAATCTTCCTTTTCTAAATCCCATTTGGTTTTCTAATAATAACGGTTCTGTAGTTACACTTAGACGTTTGTTTATGATCTTTGTATACAACTTATAGCCTGTATTCAGGAGACTTACACCTCTGTAATTATCACATACATTTCTTTTAACCTTTTTAAATATATTAATAACATGTGCATCGTACCAGCTTTTAGGAGTTCTACTCTTTTTCCAGCATTTGTTGATAAAATTGAGTACTCTTATATTTTGGTTTACTCCTCCGTACTTTAGCGTTTATTCCATCTGGTCCTGAAGCCTTTCTATTTTTCATGTTTTGTAAAGATAATTGTAATTCTTCTTTAGTGATTAAATCTATAGATGCATTGAGTATTACCACATCCTCTATTGGCTCTCCATTTTCTCCTGGTTTATACCATTTATAAATAATACATATGAGCCTATTTATTTACACTTCGTTCTATATTATTTTCTCACCGTAAACCTGTACGACTATAGATTCTGTAATTTCTTTGTGTTCAAACAGAACTCTGTGTAAGACGGAAACCTGGGTAAACGGAAAATAAATGCCGGGAAGTCCAGTTCCGTTTTATAGAGGTTTTGCTGTATTAAAGTAAAAGAGCAGTGTGTAAAGCATCAGGTAACTTTATGAATCCTCAATTGATTAAACAATGGAAGAACCTCACATCAAAACACGTGCAGCGACACCTGAACACAAAAAGCTGCTAATAAGATAAATATCAGTTTTTACAGCTTTTTATAAAGTATTACAAATGGTAGTATTGTCCCAAGACAATGTTATAAAATAGCCGAAGTGGCAACACTGTAACCATATGGCTGGTCCACGTTTAGTGTATACGTGACTTTCCACAGGCACTACCACTGTGAAGGGAGAGATTCTCCCCTTGCGCTTCCACCAATTTGGGACATGTGCTTGCTCACATATGTCACAAGGGAGACTTCCCCTTTCACAGATGCTTATGGTAGGTCACGTTCACACCAAAGGAATGTCACGTATACCAACACATGTGTTACTAAATGTTCAACAAATGAGGCTAACCATTCAAGATCTTCCCTTCTGGAAACTAATTATACATTTATCTTCCCATAAATTTAACCCCATATATCATCACATTTAGTCTAGCGTACATGGTAGCTTCAAGAAGTCTCGAGATCCCATCTCGGTCAGATAAGTTATCTGCATAAGGTTTTTACCGAGCTTTTTCTTTATCCGGACGATAAATGTCAGGTCACTCTACGTTCTAAGGATCTTGTACTCATTTGAACATCATTTCAATTATCGTCCGATATGACTTAACGTTGGAGGTTTTCTCTTATCCTGAAAGATGAATGTCTGCTAACTCTAAGCTCTATGTACCCTGTACTCATTTGAACATCATTTCATTCATCGTCCGATATGACTTAACGTTGGAGGTTTTCCCTTATCCTGAAAAATGAATGTCTGCTAACTCTAAGCTCTATGTACCCTGTACTCATTTGAACATCATTTCATTTATCGTCCGATATGACTTAACGTTGGAGGTTTTCTCTTATCCTGAAAGATGAATGTCTGCTAACTCTAAGCTCTATGTACTATGTACAGTACGTTTACCTTTTGGAAGACAAATTCCTTGCTAACAACAAAACGGGTATTTCGAAGAGAATTTAGTGTACGCGATGTTCCGACAAAGGCAACGGTACCTTATTCTCTTGTTGGACATAGTATACATGCAACGAAGGGTTAATACCTTCATGCCCGATTTCACCAACAGATGTTAAAATCGACGTTAACAAATGTAACGTAACAGTTGTCACAGCGCTAACACTACTGTTAAATGTCTTGCATTTCACCAATCTGTTTTCTGAAAATGTTAACAAACCTGTGTTAACGCCAAGAAACTTGTAAATATCACAGCTATAGAAGGCTATCGATGAGTCATATTTTCTGGACGTACTGTGATGCGCTTTTGTTTTCATTTTCGTCTGCACAAGCTGAAAAATGGCGGATGAACAAAATAATAATTAAAGCGT
This sequence comes from Mantis religiosa, assembly GCA_030765055.1. Classification (NCBI taxonomy): domain Eukaryota; kingdom Metazoa; phylum Arthropoda; class Insecta; order Mantodea; family Mantidae; genus Mantis; species Mantis religiosa. The sequence continues at coordinate 159,118,494 of CM060955.1, forward strand.
GAGACAAATTTCTCATCGACGGAGACAGAATTGTTAAAGAAATGGTGATGAAGTGTAAGGATATGGTGGAAAATAAGAGGACGGATGCAGTGAATGTAAAAGAGAAAGATGTCGCGGGGAAAATATTGGAAACAAATTTAATTCAAATGCATGTGTCCTTACTACATGCACCAAATAACTTGTCAGTATTACGTAAATTCAAAACGAGGTGCGCAGAACAAGTGACTTCAACGTTTCAAGACGGGAGGTGGACAATGTATTATCCACATAATTCAGTGAATTATAAAATCGCAGATATTAATACTTGAAGCTAAGGCGAGATTGGCATATTCCTTTCGATGCATGTTCTAACTCAGTATTATGTAAATTTAAAACGAGGTGCGAAGAAGGACAAGTGACTTGAACGTTTCATGACGGGAGGTGGACAATGTATTATCCACATAATTCAGTGAATTATAAAATCGTAAAGTTATTAATACTTGAAACAAAGGCGAGATCTCATATGCCTTTCCATGCATGTTCTAACTCAGTATTACGTAAATTTAAATCGAGGTGCGAAGAAGGACAAGTGACGAGTGACTTGAGCGTTTCAAGACGGGAGATGGACAATAATTCAGTGAATTATAAAATCGTAAAGTTATTAATACTTGAAGCAAAGGCGAGATCGGCATATTCCTTTCGATGCATGTTCTAGCCTCTCTTGTACTTCCGCAGTAACCTTCATAGCAACATGTTTCGACAGTCTATACCTCTGTAGAAAATTTTCTTCGGATAGTTCCTCAAAATCATTTCTCCTCATAGGCCGTACTCTATGATGAATGCCATTTAGACGTCTTAAATATAGCAAATCGACATCAACAGCTGAGTTCATGCTCGCCATCTTGACTATTTACAATTGTTAAGGACTTAACATCAGAAATTCGGCTTGTTAGTTTAACAGGAGATTTAACACGAGTGTTACGCTAACACTTGTTGGTGAAATGCAATTGTTGTTTAAACTATTGCTAAACTCGTGTTAAGTCTTAATATTTGTTGGTAAAATCGGGCTTCAATCTTCTAAAAGATATAAGACTTGAAGGTTTAATGGCGAGTTCTAAAAGGATCTTTGCAAGAGCGTCTGCTATGAACTTTAGAAATGATTCTTATAAATTTCTCTTGAATAAAGAATAAAAAATACACAACGTATCTTAGGAGAACATTACATTCCGTCACTCATAAATACGATATGGACATTTCTTCGGAAGTACACACTCTGGGATCACCCTGAATTTTAAAGAAAAATGTTTTTTAAAAAGTGTCTGTGTGTACGTGAGTGAAAAGTAGAAGTGAAAAACGAAAAGAAGATGAAATACTAAACTTGGTATTTAAGTTCAACATGGAACAACACTTCTTTGTTTTAAATTCGCAAAGCCAATTATTGGTTTATTTACGTGTTTACCTATACCCAAGAGTATCGTACAGATGTATGGCGTTAGTCAAACTTCGGGGAGTTTCCAGGAAAGATGAGAGAATCACAACTCCCGCCCTAGACTTCCATTGACGTACTACGTGAAAAGGGGGGGGGGGCTCACGGTCAATGAACGACGGTTGAGTAATCCTGACATACATACGTACTACGTATCAGAAATACCGGACAGGAACTGCAATAAAACATTCCACTACAAATTCAAATATCATCTACGGTCTGCGAGTTGCTTTTGTTTCATCTACTACAAACTGAATCAAAATTTGATGTGTTGCGCTGAAATGAATTTTCCTCCGTGTTATAAAACTACTGCTACAAATGCGTATTTACCACGATTAGTATCCTTTCACCTGACCCCTCCCTTCCGTGAGGTGCCCCTCTGTTTCACAGGTACAGAGAGAGGTACCTGCCGGTTAATCACACTGAGCAGTGAACATTGATGATTAGCTATGTCACAGCCCAGCTCAATAGCGTAGACGTAGCAACTCTGCAGCGTTCAAACAGTACCGGGTTCGAACATCAGTCAGGGTGAGATATCTGGATAAAGTTTTGTTCCATGGATTTCCTTTACCATGAAATATGAATGTCTGGTGACTCTAACCTCTATGTAAGCTGTACTCATTTGAACATCATTTCATTCATCGTCCTATATGACTTAACGTTGCAGGTTTTCCCTTTTCCTGAAAGATGAATGTCTGGTAACTCTAAGCTCTATGTACCCTATACTCATTTGAACATCATTTCATTCATCGTCCGATATAACTTAACGTTGGAGGTTTTCCCTTATCCTGAAAGATGAATGTCTGGTAACTCTAAAGTCTATGTACCCTATACTCATTTGAACATCATTTCATTCATCGTCCTATATGACTTAACGTTGGAGGTTTTCTCTTATCCTGAAAGATGAATGTCTGGTAACTCTAAGCTCTATATACCCTGTACTCATTTGAACATCATTTCATTCATCGTCCGATATGACTTAACGTTGGAGGTTTTCCCTTATGCTGAAAGATAAATGTCTGGTAACTCTAAGCTCTATGTAACCTGTACTCATTCCAACATCATTTCATTTATCGTCCGATATGATTTAACGTTGGAGGTTTTCCCTTATCCTGAAAGATGAATGTCTGGTAACTCTAAGCACTATGTACCCTGTACTCATTTGAACATGATTTCATCCATCGTCCGATATGACTTAACGTTGGAGGGTTTTCCTTATCCTGAAAGATGAATGTCTGGTAACTCTAAGCTCTACGTACCCTGTACTCATTTGAACATCATTTCATTCATCGTCCGATATGACTTAACGTTGGAGGGTTTTCCTTATCCTGAAAGATGAATGTCTGGTAACTCTAAGCTCTATGTACCCTGTACTCATTCCAACATCATTTCATTCATCGTCCGATATGACTTAACGTTGGAGGGTTTTCCTTATCCTGAAAGATGAATGTCTGGTAACTCTAAGCTCTATGTACCCTGTACTCATTTCAACATCATTTCATTCATCGTCCGATATGACTTAACGTTGGAGGTTTTCCCTTATCCTGAAAGATGAATGTCTGTTAACTCTAAGCTCTATGCACCCTGTACTCATTTCAACACCATTTCATTCATCGTCCGATATGACTTAACGTTGGAGGGTTTTCCTTATCCTGAAAGATGAATGTCTGGTAACTCTAAGCTCTATGTACCCTGTACTCATTCCAACATCATTTCATTCATCGTCCGATATGACTTAACGTTGGAGGGTTTTCCTTATCCTGAAAGATGAATGTCTGGTAACTCTAAGCTCTATGTACCCTGTACTCATTCCAACATCATTTCATTCATCGTCCTATATGACTTAACGTTGGAGGGTTTTCCTTATCCTGAAAGATGAATGTCTGGTAACTCTAAGCTCTATGTACCCTGTACTCATTCCAACATCATTTCATTCATCGTCCGATATGACTTAACGTTGGAGGGTTTTCCTTATCCTGAAAGATGAATGTCTGGTAACTCTAAGCTCTATGTACCCTGTACTCATTTCAACATCATTTCATTCATCGTCCGATATGACTTAACGTTGGAGGTTTTCCCTTATCCTGAAAGATGAATGTCTGTTAACTCTAAGCTCTATGCACCCTGTACTCATTTCAACACCATTTCATTCATCGTCCGATATGACTTAACGTTGGAGGGTTTTCCTTATCCTGAAAGATGAATGTCTGGTAACTCTAAGCTCTATGTACCCTGTACTCATTCCAACATCATTTCATTCATCGTCCGATATGACTTAACGTTGGAGGGTTTTCCTTATCCTGAAAGATGAATGTCTGGTAACTCTAAGCTCTATGTACCCTGTACTCATTCCAACATCATTTCATTCATCGTCCTATATGACTTAACGTTGGAGGGTTTTCCTTATCCTGAAAGATGAATGTCTGGTAACTCTAAGCTCTATGTACCCTGTACTCATTCCAACATCATTTCATTCATCGTCCGATATGACTTAACGTTGGAGGGTTTTCCTTATCCTGAAAGATGAATGTCTGGTAACTCTAAGCTCTATGTACCCTGTACTCATTCCAACATCATTTCATTCATCGTCCGATATGACTTAACGTTGGAGGGTTTTCCTTATCCTGAAAGATGAATGTCTGGTAACTCTAAGCTCTATGTACCCTGTACTCATTCCAACATCATTTCATTCATCGTCCGATATGACTTAACGTTCGAGGTTTTACCTTATTCTGGAAGATGAATGTCTGCTAATTCTAAGCTCTACGTACCCTGTACTCATTCGAACATCATTTCATTCATCGTCCGATATGACTTAACGTTACAGGTTTTACCTTATCCTCAAAGATGAATGTCTGGTAACTCTAAGCTCTACGTACCCTGTACTCATTTGAACGTCATTTCATTCATCATCAGATACGACTTATCTTTGGATGACGTTAGTTAAAAAAAAGGTCAACACTCATCATCTTGATTTCATAAGGGTATGTATTGTGAAACCATTATAATATTTTACGCACTTCCTACTTATGTTAACGGATAAGTTGAGTAATTGCTGCTAGAGAGTAACCATGTTCAAAAACATTATATTCCGTACAAGATCATCTGAATGACAAATGCTTATGTCACTCTGTAAGAAGAATCTAGTTGATGTAATATTACCTGTATATAATGTATCTTTTATTTATTTATTTAATTATTTATTATCTTTGTTTGTAATTTACGTCCTCCAACGTTAAGTCATATCGGACGATGAATGGAACGGGTAAAATGACGCTCAAATGAGCCCAGGGTCCATAGAGCTTAGAGCTACCCGACATTCGTCTTTCAGGATAAGGGCAAACCCCGGGATAACCTTATCCAGATAACTCACCCTGACCGAGTTTCGAAATGGAGACCTCTTGAACGTGAGGCAGACATGCTAGCACCACGCTACCAAGGCGGGCTAATGTGGATTTGATGTTGAATATTCAAGTATACAGAATGTTTCAGAAATACGTTTACAAACTTCGGGTATGGGTTCCTCACACCAAAAGAAGGAAAAAAGTTCATATGAACATATGTCCCATAATGCTTTGTTTTCTCGTTAGGAGGTGTTCAACACAGTGGTACACTTATAACACACAAAACTCATAATAAATACTCGAAATGCCCTTCTTTTGCTTCTTTTCATGCCTGTACTCGTCGAATCATGGAATGTTGCACACTTTCAAAATTTCCGGAATTGTGGTGAATAGTTTCGCGGGCTTCTATGACAAGTCCATGAAGCATTACTGCATCCGGGATAGTAGCTCCATAAACCAATGATATAAGATGCCCCCAGAGGTAAACATCCACAGGACTGAGGTCAGGAGAACTTGCGGGCCATGGAACTGGTCCTCCTCTGCCTATCCATCGGTCATGGTAGATACCAGTTAGTGCATCTAGAGTAATGCGACTAAAATGTGCCCCACCATGCATAAACCACATGTCTTTTCTTATTCGCAGGGGCACATCTTCGTGAAGTAGGTCGGGGAGAGTGTGCTGGATAAAGTCTCTGTAGGCAGCACCAGTAAGACGTACTGATAAAACGTATGAACCTACCAGGCAGTCACCTACAATGCCAACCCACTCATTCAGACTAAACAGTTGGTGATGTCTAGCCTGAAGTACAGCAAGAGGATTACGATCTGTACATACATGTACGTTGTGGAAATTAGTAATTCCATGTCTCCCAGTTGCCTCACCTGTAAACAAAACTGACGAGATAAATAATGGATTGACTGGTTTTGCTACAAACCATCGACAAATATCATCCCGTGGTGGATAATCGGCAGGCGAAAGGCCCTGCACATGTTGAATATGATATGGATACAGGAGCTGCTCCTGAAGTATCCTCCATGCTCTCACGTGTGATGTACCAGATGCCACAGCCAATTGTCTTGTACTGATAGCTGTATTATCTTCGACACACTTTAACATCTGTTCTTCCCGTTCTGGTGTACAAACAACTCTTGGTCTTCCTCGATCAATAGTCCTTGGTGCAACAGTTCCTGTCTCAGCAAGACGACGATAAACCGCGACAAAAATTGGATGACTTGGTTGTCTTTGGTCTAGAAACTCCATCTGATAGAGCCGTGCATACTGTGACTTTGTGGGTTCGTAGAATTAAAAGTCCGAGTTGCAGTATTACGTCACATACACAACCAAGGTCGATGACCAAAACAAACAGCGTTCTGATTACACCTGTTTACAACATCAGCTCTCGTTACAACATCTGTTCACGACTCTGTTTTCGACTGACTCTCTTGTTTCCACTCCTCTGGCTTGTCACAATCTCTCATATATATATATATATATATATATATATATATATATATATATATATACCTCCATTGATAATTTCTCGATTGTTCTAAAACAAACCAGAAACCGAATAATCTCTATCAATCAAGAAGTCACTGGAAATTTCCATTTACCTCACTTATCTGTGTCGGTAAGTCTTTTATCTCCGGCGCTATGTTTATCTGCTTATGCAAGCTCTTTATCTCCGTGAAACACTATCAGTTCCTTTGTGTGCGCAAGACGCGCTATCGCAATCGGGTTTGCGACAATACTCTCACCCAATTATCGGAAGGCACGACCAACTGAGGGCTGAGTGGGGGACGGGAGGCATTCAGACAACGCCTACCCATTTATCTCGTGTCACTTAGGGGATGGTTGGGAGGGTGTCGCTGGTCGCTGGCCGCCTCTTTCGCCTCCCCCTGACCTCTGGAACAGTCGGGATATTTCATGTAACCCGGAACCTTCTAGATTGGTCAGGTGGTCTTATATAAGCGACGCGCCGGGCTGGAAGAGAGTTCAGTTCTTGGCGAGCAGCCGTGAAGAGCGCCGTGCTAGCGAACGGACTGGAAGACTGCGTACGTGTATAGTAGCCTCGTCCATTGAATCCCAGGCGGCGTCAAAAGCTTTCCCTTCTGACCACGCCTCCTCACATGTAAGCAATTATAAGGGTTTTCCACCCTTAAACATATGGGTGGCCCTTCTTAATACGTTCACCAAGTTAGAGCGCTGTTGCAATATTTTTCTTGTGTCCTCAGAAATTATCTTAGACTGTGCAAACGTGCTTCCTATGTGTGTTAATTAAGCTTATATTTATAGAAGTTACATAGTGTTTTACTTAGTATAGTATTATAAATTTATTTGTGTTTAATAGTTATTTGCGTTTAGCACTTGCGTAATTTAATTAAGATGTGGAGACCGTGGGTATCGAACCTAACATGGATATGCTAACATGGATTTCCGTTCACACTTGTAATATATATATCTAAAAGTATCTAAACTTTTTCGAGTTCTAAAGCGTTTATGGCATATTTAATTATTATGCGGAATGTACGTGATTATTTATTTAAATTGTGTTTAGCAGAAGACCCACCCCCCATAAACAAATACAATGCTTAACTTTATTCAAACTTGTAAAATTAGCAGACATCCTTGTAAAAAGTTTCGAAAATTTGAAAAGAGTAATAGAGTTTCCTTACTAGTTTTTCTTTAATTCCTTGGTTGTTGTTTTTTTTAAGTGTTTATTGCTTTGTTAAATCAACTGAAATTCACCACCTGTAGCTACCATAGAATAAAGGAAAATGTTTTAGGATAAAACGGCTCACGATTGCAATAAACAAAGCTCTAACGTGCAATCTTTGCTTATAAATTATTTTTAACTACCAGAATATCCAAAGTGCTTCTTTAATTCGCAAGTAAATATCCCTCGCAAATTCATGCACATTGATGCAGTTTAACCCTTTTAAAATTGTAATGATGTTTTACTAAACTTTCCTTAGATATTATGCTAATAATACGCATTTAGTTCTTGTCCGTAATAGAAGCACTAATACCATAACAGCGTAGGTGATATATTTCTTTTCAGTTATGTTATAAAGAGTTGTAACATTATGTATTATGATAGGAAACATTAATCATTTAAAATTTATTTGAAAAGATCAATGACGATTTCTTACAGTGAATTTTGCTTTATTTATTTATATTTTGCCTCTAAAAGTTAATTTAAACAACGGCAACACTGGATATTCTCAGCTGTAAACACATGCCTAACATTCTTCCACCTCTGACCCCGGTTGGTGTTTCCTAAGATGTTTATGACATTGTGGTTAGGGGGAAGAACAGTTTTTCGCTACAAAGAGAGCCGGTTGGGGATGGTTTAAGCGCGGCCACTATATCAGAGGAGTTGTACGTAATTGCGAGTGTGGAGTGGACCTGTGACAGACGAACTGGTGGATTGTAATTGGATGCGCTACGTAATTCTATGTGATCGGCAAGTGTTTCCAACTGTAATTCGGTGGAAATAAAGAACATTTGGAGTTTTTGCAATTGGACTTTTAATTCACGAACCCACAAAGTCACAATACATACAAATTTGCCAGTTCACGAAATGATAATCCAGCTATGGTAGAACGAAACACATGCAGTTAAATCACTACATTTACACAATTTAAACGTTGAAGACAGACTGATAACAAACGGCAAAGGTAAACAAGTCTCCATGGTAACTCTTAGCTATTTACTGTAACAGGAATTTGTGTCTATTCGTAGTTAATTTATCTTCGTCTTCATCAGCCGTTCGGGTGCAATTTGGGTCAGGATTTCTATGTTGGACGCACAATTCTTTCTCTTCTCGTGTGAGTTTTTTGCGGCTATCTATTTCCTCTGGTCACCAATTGTATCATCTTATTATAAATAAGTCATGAGACATCTGTGTTTCAAGGCGAGGTTCGGAATATAGAAGTCAAATTCTGTAATTGGTTATATTTATACAGATTCAAATTATAACTTAAATGTTCCTGATCTAGTACCAACCAGTATTCATCACACTCCACCATTACAACAAAAACCTCTCTCTCTCTCTCTCTCTCTCTCTCTCTCTCTCTCTCTCTCTCTCTCTCTCTCTCTCTCTCTCTCTCTCTCTCTCTCTCTCTCTCTCTCTCTCTCTCTCTCTTCTCTCTCTCTCTCTCTCTCTCTCTCTCTCTCTCTCTCTCTCTCTCTCTCTCTCTCTCTCTCTCTCTCTCTCTCTCTCTCTCTCTCTCTCTCTCTCTCTCTCTCTCTCTCTCTCTCTCTCTCTCTCTCTCTCTCTCTCAGTCTCTGTCTCTGTCTCTGTCTCTCTCTCTCTCTCTCTCTCTCTCTCTCTAAAACAAGATTATTGATTTATCTCTTACTATTCAAAACTTTATCTTCTCCGCGTCATTTTTCCACCATGAAGCCAGATTATTGATTTATCGTAACTTAAGGGTATGTATGACTGAAATTTTCAAATTCTGAACTAATAATGCTAGCTTTTTCAAATTTACACCATAGGTGTAGTATAATGTAAACATGTTACAACCTAAATTTAAACCATTTTTCTCCAGAAGTTTAGAAATTATGATAAATTTTGTATGTTTTTTGTTACGTCACTAAAAAAGTCCCTTGCGACAAAATATTTTGAATTTGGTCTAATATTTTAACCCTATGTTCATAATACACATATTTTTTGAAATTGCTCTGGGTTTTTCTGTGTCTCCTTTAGTTTAGGTAACAAAAATTTTTAATTTACAAATATTGTTTTTTTGTCTAAAAAACTGTAACTTTGGTGTTTGAAAATTAAAAATATATGCTTATATATATTTCACAATAAAACCTAGGGAAATTTCCATTCCTCATGATATTCTGAACCTCTGTAGGAAATTTCATGAATGTAGTACAAAAACAGCATCGCAAGGAGCATTTTACAGGAAGAAAAATGCTGCAAATATGAACATTGAGAAAACAGCGATTAAAGATTTGATTGCATAACTCACATTAAAATCCACCAGGCTGATAGGTTGGACCCTCAGATTTCTTTTTCCTCTCCTCTGTTGCTGCTTTTTCCACCTGTTTCTTCTTTAGATGTTGCTTTTCTTCTGCACAACTTCGCTTCTTGCTTTGCAGGATACGAGTCTGATCTCGCTGCACTGAAGTTTTCCTTGCTGAGTCTACTACACTTTCACCTCTGATATTTCGCTGCAGCTCCAATGACTTAAGACTACCCATGCTAAACTCACTGATGCGTTAATAACAGCAAGATCCAATTTTGTTTTGATATGAAAACTTCCTTTGGGCACTTATTCCATATGACATGATGCAAAGATTCATTGGCATTCTGTGTTTTTCCTGTTTTGCACCTCTCTAGTAATGTTGTAGAAGCCAGCCTCTGATATATTGGCAACATTTTAGGAACTATTTTGTCTGAAAGCCTTATTTTTCTTTTCTTGAATTGAAAATTTAAGAACGGAAAACAGACAAAGAATGTGGATGTAGGCAAAAGAGGGCGTGACTCTGACAGAGTTTAAAGGCCACCGACATTTAAATAAGCATTTAAAAATGGCGTTCGGCGGCAAATTATGCATTTTTCACATTCGGGAATGTCTAAATTATTTTATAGAATTAAAATAAAAAAGTCGTTATTTTCACGATTTTCATGAAATTTCAGTCATACATACCCTTAACAAGACTGAAGAACATATCTTCCTCCTAAAGATTATTTACTTATCGAAACTACCGTTACTTACTTCTCAATTTTGTGATTGGCCGATCCAATGGTACGTCACCACTTTACGTCATATTACGTCATACCATTACTACTTTGGCCAATCACACAACTACATATATTTTTACAAATTCACAATCCCCTCATAATTCATCCGAACACAACCCAAAAATACTGTTACACTACCTATATAGTATCATAGGTCAAAGCCTTCTGTGAGTGCATAGAGAAACGAAGTTATAAGGTTAGACCCTAAAGGCCGTTGAACTCACACTTTCTTTGTGACAGGAATTGTTTTGGTAATTTACGTCCTCCATCGTTAATTCATAATCGGTGTCCATGGAGCGTAAAGTTACCATTCATTTCTCAGGATAAGGGAGAACCCCAGAGAATAAAAAAAAAACTTATCCAGATAACTTTCCCTGACCGAAATACAGACTCGGACCTCTAGAACGTGACGCAGACACGTTATCACCTACGTTACAGAGGCGGTACACAAGGCCAACAGTGTGATAGAAAAACCGGAAGAAGAGATCAGAAAAGCTCAATGTCCCGAAAATTAAAATGTAGTGGAGTGATAAAGCGAACGGAAGAGGGGTTATCAGGAGGTTACTTAAGGCTAAGAAAAATACAAATAACCCTTAAAGTGGCATTTTATAATCACGGAACTTAAGATGGATATTACTTTTTCTACCAAGCGCATAATAGGAAGAGAAGGCAATGCAACCAGAATGTGACGCGTTTCTCTAAATCCAAAAGAATAATTTGAGAAAAAGCTCCGGGCGATCGAGTATCCGTATGCCGAAGGCTAACTTAAAAATGAAACGTCTTTAAATTCTTGGCTTGTTACTTAGTTTAGCAACTTCCAAATTTGTGATACGAAGGTTTAAGAAAATCTCAATATATTAATATAGTTGTGATTAATGTGCTATTTATATAATTGTGCTGAATTTCAGCTCCCATATTCCATACTCTCATTTATTTTAAAACTACTGGCGTTTTATTTTGCAAGTAGGCATGTTTGCGCAACAATCTATGAACAAAATAAAATCGCTTTAAAGACTTGTAGTGTGTACTATTTTTAGACAGCCTTGAATTTTCTCCAATAAAACAAAATATTATACTAATTTTAGATATGCAACTAAGAGAAATGGCGAAAACAACAGAGCGTGCAGTGACGATGCGATGTTTTATTGTCTTCTTTTTTTCTTTTGAGTTCACTAGCAGTGCTAACCTTTCACTAGTCAATGAAGCGGTTATCATACTATTTTCTGGAGCTCTTTTGGAGGCAACTTCGAGGTTATCCTTTTATAGCTTTCACAATTTCGCCCGGCTCGAACTCAGTTATTGCTACCTGCCGCCATTTTATAAATAAAAGAATGACGATTCAGACCAAAGAAAGTGCAAGCCTGCCAACAGTAAATGACTAGAACTGGCCTTCTCTCATTGACTGCTGTCACGGAGCAGGTTGTTCAGCGACATGGCTATTTATTTTAATATATTTAACAACAAGACCCACCTGGGCTCTGAATTCTAATATTCTTAAAATTATATATCAAGGTGCTGTAGTGACCCTAATTTTGTATGGTGTATCTGCATTCCAGGATGTTCTTAATAAAAAATGGGCAGTTAAAAAACTTGCACAAATTCAAAGGGGATTCCTCATTCGCATAATTCGAGGATATCGCACAATCTCCACTGATGCAGCGAGATTATAGCTAACAGCGAACCTTTGGCTCTCACTGGTTTATCAACAGCAACTATTACGAATTTAAGACATGAACGTGAATGTGCGTCTTATCTGTCTCATTTAAAACTACAAATCCCGGAGCATCCTACCACAGCAGGGCACCCATCAAGTTTTGTAATCTGTTTAAAGGAAATATGTAATTTTCATGATTATTACATATATACAGACGGTTCGCGTTACCAATTTGAAGATAATATATCTGCAGTAGGATGTGCTTTTGTTGTTTATGAAAACCAAACGGAACTAACTCACTCCATGTTTAAATTGTCACCTGAATGTTCTGTATTCCAGTCGGAGCTCTTAGCAATTAAAGAAGCTATAAAGTGGTGTACTGTTAATGGGAGCAGTGATTCACAATCAGCTCTACTCGATATTAATGATAAATACAATTTAAATTCATTAGCACATGAAATCAGAACCTTGCTTCAGAACCATCTAGGATATATTTGCATGGGATGGCTTAAAGGACACAGTGGAATTTTAGGTAACGAGAGAGCTGATTGCTTGGCTAAGAAGGCTGCAGGATCCAATCTTCCTGTCACATACTCTTTATGTCCTATTTCTACTGTAAGGAGAATAACACACCAAGAATGGAACCAACAATGGCTAACAACTCCAAATGGAAGTTTAACAAAAACATTATTTTCCCCTAGTGTATATGACAGAGGAAAATGTGAAACTCTTGTACCAAATTCTGTTTTGACAAATTTTTTAAGTGGACATGGTAAATTTGGTGAATACTTATCACGCTTTCACTTAACATCCAACCCCGAGTGCATGTGTGGTGAAGAATTTCAAACTGTGGTTCATCTCCTTTTCTGTTGTCCCATTTTCTGGAGAGAAAGACAAGAATTAATATTTAAGCTAGACTCTCTAGGAACTGAATTTTCTGCTCCGCACACATCTTTGCTAATGAAGCCACAACAGTATAAGTACTTCATGATATTTATAAACTCAGTGTTTAAACGTCTGAAATAGTTTAAATTAATATGCATCAGATTAAAACATCATTCCTTCCTTCTAGTATTTAAAATATTTTTGTTAAAATTGTGTATTTTTATGTATCAACTCTAACCCTAATATACCACTGTGTAAAATAGGGTTCAATAAATCTGGATAAAAAATATATTTAAAGACAATTATCATATTTACAATATAATAACCTTATGAATTACAGTTATTTATTGTGCTAGTGAATGAAGACGCATTGATCCACGAGTGGAAGATTTGTTAGCTTCCGTGAGTGTACGAGGGTTGTCTGAAAAGTTTCCGACCTCAACACGAAGATGGCAGCACTTGTAAATAAATGCTAGTGAATATCGCTGTCCATCTGCTGACAGTTACTCACCAAAGTTTCAGCCATTTTGGACGCTCAGTTATTATATAACAGTCGTTTGAGTCAGTTTTTTATGAAAATAGACAAAATCGAGTATCGAGCTGTCATTAATTATTTTTTTGAAAGGCAATACGCCTACGCAAATCGAAGATGAGTTGGATTCTGTGTATGGGGACTCGGCACCATCATTTACCACAGTGAAATTTTGGGCATTTCAGAAAGCTACATTCCTTATTTTTCTAATCCAACAAGAATACCAGCGGTGCGTACATATAGCAGTGAATGTTACTTACGCTAAGAGATAATTCGTCACTGTCATTGTCTTCATCGTCTGAGCATTGCAAATTTATGTTGATATGTTCCAAAATCCCATCACCTGCTATTTCTCTCCAAAAGTCGTTCTCTAGTAGTTTATCTGATATCTCACGCAGTTTTCCCAGTCTTGTTGTGTTTCTTGTCAATTTCTTCGTGAATAAGTGGTTCAATGTCAGTCAGTTTAAAAATATTATTTCTGTTTGCAACATAATTTGAGCCCACATTAACTCTATGGATTGTTCTAGCAGTAGTAAGGGGGGGGGGGAGGTGGATCGCGTCTCATTGATCCAGCTGATACAATTTTTCATGGCAGCCCGCCTCGGTAGTGTAGATCGTAGCGTGTCTGCCCCACGTTCAAGAGATCTCGAGTTCGAATCTCTGTCAGGGTGAGTTACGTGAATAAGGTTTTTACGGGTTTTTCCTTTAACCTTCAAGACAAATGTCGGGTAACGCTAAGCTCCATGGACCCTGGAATCATTTGAGCATTTCACTCAATTCATTCACCGTCCGATATGAGTTGACGTTGGAGGACGTAAATTAAAAAAAATAATGGAAGAGTAACTGAATAGTACTGCTTTGAACTCTCTAGAGTAAATAGAGATTACGAATCATTCATAAACAAAGATATAATGTGACCAGACACGTTCTGCCAGACTAGCAAGTAGTGTATCGTTTCCTCTCATCGATTTTAACAAACACCTTGGCTTATTCAAAGTACATATTTCTTTTATCACGTCATGTCAAATGTTTACGTTTCAGTTCAGAGTAATGTCAAATATACACTCACGCATACATGCCAACCAACAATGATATTTATTACAGTGGTTACGTCACAATGCATTGTTATAATATAATGGTGTCTACTTTATTTACTTGTATTAGGAAAACTATTTGAGCTAAAAATATGTGTTTTTTACGGTTATGTTATATACATTACTCTCTCTTTCCATATGGATCAGCTTTTGCAAAATCTGAATTTGTGTCTTAACGCGAATAGTATTTATTAGAGATTGATTACGTTGGTGCTTGTCACGTACCACTTATGCCCGATTTCACCAACAAATGTTAAGACTTAACACGAGTTTAGCAATAGTTAAAACAAAAATTGCATTTCACCAACAAGTGTTAGCGTGACACTCGTGTTAAATCTCTTGTTAAACTAACACGCCGAATTTCTAATGTTAAGTCCTTAACAATTGTAAATAGTCAAGATGGCGAGCATGAACTCAGCTGTTGATGTCGATTTGTTATATTTAAGACCGTCTAAATGACATTCGCAATAGAGTACGGCCTATGACGAGAAATGATCTCGAGGAACTATCCGAAGAAAATTGTTTTACGGAGATATAGACTGTCGAAACATGTTGCTATGGAGGTTACTGCGGAAGTATTGTAGCCTCGTTCATTGCATCCCAGGCGGCATCAAAGCTTTCCCTTCTGACCACTCCTCCTCACATGTAAGCAATTATAAGGGTCTTCCACCCTTAAACATATGGGTCGTCCTTCTTAATACGTTCAGCAAGTTAAAGCACTGTTGCAATATTTCTCTTGTGTCCTCAGAAATTAGCTTAAACTGTGCAAACATGCTTCCTATGTATGTTAATTAAGTTTATATGTATAGAAGTTACATAGTGTTTTACTTAGTGTAGTTTATACATTTATTAGTGTTTAATAGTTATTGGTGTTTAGCACTTGCGTAATTTAATTAAGATGTGGAGACCGTGGGTATCGAACCTAACATGGATTTCCATTCATACTTGTAATATATATCTAACAGTATTTGTAAACTTTCTCGAGTTGTAAAGCGTTTGTGACATATTTAATTATTATGCGGAGTGTACGTGATTACTTATTTAAATTGTGTTTAGTAGAAGAGCCCCCCTCCCCCAAAAAATATACTGCTTAACGTTATTCAAACTTGTAAAATTGGCAGACATCCTTGTTAAAAGCTTCGAAAATTTAAAAAGAGTTAATAGAGTTTCCTTACTAGTTTTTCTTTAATACATTGGTTCGTCTTTTTTACTTTTTTTTTTTTTACTTTTGAAGTGTTTATTGCTTTGTTAAATCAACAAATAGAATAAAGGCAAATGTTTTAGAATAAATCGGCTCACGATTGCAATAAACAAAGCTCTAACGTGCAGTCTTTGCTTATAAATTATTATTAACTACCAGAATATCCAAAGTGCTTCTTTAATTCGCATGTAAATATCCCTCGCAAATTCATAAACATTGATGCAATTTAACCCTTTGAAAATTGTAATGATATTTTACTAAACTTTCCTTAGATATTATGCTAATAATACGCACTTAGTTCTTGTACGTAATATAAGTACTAATAGCATAACAACATAGGTGACATATCTCTTTTCAGTCATGTTACAAAGCGTTGTAACATTATCTATTACTTATAGGAAACATTAATCATTGCTTTATTTATATTTTGCCTCTAAACGTTATGTTAAACAACGGCAACCTTGGATATTCTCAGCTGTAAACACGTGCCTAGCATTCTTCACCTCTGACCCCGGTTGGTGTTTCCTAAGATGTTTATGACATTGTGGTTAGGGGGAGGAATAGTTTTCCCCTTCAAAGAGAGCCGGTTGGGGATGGTTTAAACGCGGCCACTATACAAGAGAGGTTAGAACATGCACCGAAAGGAATATGCCAATCTCGCCTTTGCTTCAAGTATCAATAACCTTGCGATTTTATAATTCACTGAATTATGTGGATAATACATTGTCCACCTCCCGTCTTGAAACGTTCAAGTCACTTGCCCTTCTTCGCACCTCGTTTTAAATTTATGTAATACTGACAAGTTGTTTGGTGCTTGTAGTAGTGACACATGCATTTGAATTAAATTCCTTTCCAATATTTCCCCACGTGACATCTTTCTCTTTTACATTCACTGCATCTGTCCTCTTATTTTCCACGATATCCTTACACTTCGTCACCATTTCAATTAACAATTCTTTCTCCGTCGATGAGAAATTAGTCTCACGGCTTTATTTATGATTTTGTTCATCCGCCATTTGTGCAGACGAAAATGAAAACAAAAACGCATTGGAGTACGTTCAGAAAATCTTCCATAGCCTTCTATAGCTGTGATATTTACAAGTTTCTTGGCGTTAACACAGGTTTGTTAACATTTTAAGAAAACAGGTTTGTGAAATGCAAGAAATTTAACATTAGTTTTAGCACTGTGACAATTGTTACGTTACATTTGTTAACGTCGAATTTAACATCTGTTGGTGAAATCGGGCTTTAGCGGGAATGCAATACAACACCGCAGTACTCCGATTGGTTGCTCACCTAGAAGCGCTCAAGGACAAAACCTTCCCATTTGAAACAAATAATAAATCATCATTAACGATAAAGCGTAATCTTCCTTGGGTCATTTTGTAAGAGAAATGCTAACCGTGAAGCCTCACGTTAAATGTTGAAGTATAACGTGTCCGGTTATGTGTTTACTTACAGTGCAGAACATCGCTCGCGTGATACTAAAGTTTACGCTAACTGCCAAGAATATGGGCAAGAACTTCCTAATAGCTACAACATTTAATTCTTGTGCACTTCCGGCTGTCCATTTTGAACTATGAGTAGAGCAGCACACAACCACGAAATCTGACTTGCTCTGTATTTTGTATGAACAGTCACAGCAGCCTCTGTATATCCCCTTTAAGAATCCCACTCCGCTCGACATTCCAGGAGTATTTAAAGACTTGATAAAGCGAATGTGGTGACCTTATGTATTCAAATCTGTGAATATGCACTACGTAGTAAGATTCTTGTTGTTCGGGCTATTGACGTCAGGCTCCGGGGAATTCAAATATCGAAATGTACAATTGAGAGTTGTTTGGTGTGTACGAGAATACTCCATCACCATGACATGAGAATTACTGTCTCCATGAGTCACTCTCAGTCGTCTGACCAGAACGTATGCTGCGTATGTTCAACTGTTGCATCACTTTTTGCGTACTCTGTGAAACACAATAGCAGAATAATTACTCACTTAAGCTCATATGTACGCATTCGAAGATGCTCCAAGTAATGCGCAAAATTCTAGTCAGGAAGACGAATAGTTATTTACGATATAAGGGTTAAAAGGAAAATAACATCTTTAAAGGATATGTATGACTGAAATTTCATGAACATTTTCAAAATATAACTTTTTCTTCTTTTTAGTCTATAAAATAGTGTAAGCCTTTCTGAATTCAAAGAATGCTTAGATAACATCCGCAAGCCATTTTTAAATGCTCTAATCTAGTTTGAAAGTTACGTCAATGCTAGTGTTAGATATGTATTCTAATTCTTTATCTTTGTTTTCTCGCTATTGAACATTTCATCATTTTTCATCATTTAAGTTGCTCCTTACTAGAATCCTGGAACAGAAATCGAGGAAAATACTAGAACAAGATTTAGAAGAAGAACAGGCTGCTTTCCGAATAGGTAGACAAAACCAAGACCAAATTTTCTCATTGAGAATGATAATAGAGAAAGCTATAGATAGAGGAAAGGGTATTTATTTAGGATTCTTAGATTTGAAAGCAGCATTTGATTCAATACCTAGGGAAGAAATTTGGAGAGCTCTAAAGAACAAAAAATTACCTATGAATTTTATTGAAGCAATACAATCAGTTTATCAAGAACCAAAAGGGATAATAAGATTAGATGGACAAGAATCAGAACCATTTCTGATGAATAGAGGAGTTAAACAATGAGATAATCAGCCCACTCTTATTTATTATTGTGATGGATGAAATATGGAAAATTTGCAAAAGAAGAACAGCAAGAACTATGATAGGATATAGAAATTTAAGACCAGTTTGGGCACAATCGTTCATATATGCTGATGACATCATATTGATAGGAAGTAGTAATAATAATATACAATTAGCGCTAAATGAATGGAATGAAGAATTAACTAGAAAGGGTTTAGAATTCAACATACCCAAAAGTAAAACCATGTATATAGGAAGGAAAGAAGAAGAAGTTAAAATTAAATGTAATGATGAAATCTTAGAACAGGTAGACAGTTATGAATACCTAGGTACAATTATAAATAAGGATGGAAAAATAGAGCAGGAAATTTTAAACAGAATAACAAAGGCCAATTCGGTCTACTTTCAGATTAATAATACTTTTGTGGGAAAAAAGGAAATAACAAAAGGTACAAAAATTATAGTATTTAAAACAATGCCATGTGGTGCTGGCTGGCTGTATAAAGCCAGAAGGTTTTTGCTGCGTGCCCACCCGTTTTTAAGGGTTTTACCGCAGGTAAGGTAAATATCGGGATGTTGTAGGGTGAAATGTTTGATTTTTAGGATGAGTGAGTGAGTGTGTAGTGTTTAAGGGCCCGTCAACAACAAGGTCATTTGGGCCCCAAGTCAACACTAAAAACCTAAAAACTATAAAAATTCAGTTAAAAAGGTAAAATAAAATAAAGACACTCAACCATTAAAATCACATAAAAGCCATCTAAAAACTAATAATTTAAAATCTCTAAAATTAATAAATATAAAATACAAGTCAGACTTGCTTATTAAAACCAATTTTAACAATAAACCGCAGTGCCTTGTCCACGGCCACTGGGTCGTCACCTAAAACACCGTGCAAGTTGGTCCCCAAGCCCAAAGACTGGCGAACGCTGGCAATCAAGCAACACGTGCCGCACCGTGAGGCGTACTGCACACGGAGCACACACAGGGGCCGGTTCCCCTCTTAGCAGGTGGCCATGGGTCGCTCGTGTGTGCCCAATTCTCAGCCGGGTGAGTATCACCTCGGCCCGCCGGTTATCCCTGCAGGACGATGGCCAGGGTTGTACGCTCTCCTTTATAGCCCGGAGTTGTGTGCCTTGTAAAGCTGTCCAGGATTGCTGACAAGCAGATAGAAGCTGGCGACGGAAAAAACGTTGCACATCCTGGTATGGCACCGTAGTTGTTGAACTCCGGGGCAAACGGCAAGCGGACTGAGCAGCCGTGTCCGCCTCCTCGTTCCCGGAAATGCCCACATGGCCTGGGGTCCAAGTAAAAACAAAATGGTACCCTCGATCGAGCATTTGCGAGATCTGGGCCTGTATTTTTAAAACAAGAGAGTGAGCGGCAGTGTGCTGTTTCAAGGCCTGAAGAGCACTGAGAGAGTCGGTGCAAACAATAAAAGAGCCAGGGGCTAACTTGCAAATAAAAAGGAGCATATAATAGATGGCATACAGCTCTGCTGAGAAGACCGAAGTTGAGTCCAGAAGTCGAAATTTGTGAGCCTCACCGTTAACGAAGAACGCGCAACCCGTAGCGTTACCTAACTGAGAACCGTCTGTAAAGACCGGAACATAGGGTAACGGCCCAGTAACTCGGCAAAAAGTTGTTGGAACACCGAATGTGGAGTAGCGAGTCTAGAATTGTTTGAAAGAGCGAGATCGAACTGCGCACGATTGAGCTGCCATGCAGGATAGGGGCAGATGGACGACCTCTCCACGCGAGGCATTCGGAGGCCATGCGAATGTAGTAGATCCCGAAATCTTATTCCCACGGGGCGTGTCTGAGAACCAGGGCGCATATAACGGTGGACTAAATCTGGACACAGAACTGATTTAAAACAAGGATGATTGGGATAACTTGCCAACTTCGAAACGTACGAGCAGAGTAACAGCGAGCGACGAATATGGAGTGGAGGTTCGCCTGAGTCTGCATACAGGCAGTCGACTCGACTGGTGCGGAAAGCTCCTGTGGCAAGGCGGATGCCAGTATGATGGACGGTGTCTAAAAGGCGAAGTTTAGAGGCGGTCGCTGCGCCATAAATAAAACTGCCATAGTCCAGCTTGGACCGAACCAGAGAGCGGTACAGCCTCAACATTACCGTGCGATCGCCCCCCCCCAAGATGCTCCAGATAATACCTTCAGCACCCGAAGAGAACGATCGCAAGAGGCTCGAAGGTGACGAATGTGGTGCTCCCAATTTAGTTGTCGGTCCAAGTAGAGGCCCAAGAACTTCAGGTGCGAGACAAATGGCAGGGGTGTGCCGTTCAAATGAAGATCAGGAGGCGGGTGAATACCTCGTAGGCGGTGAAAGTGGATACACTGAGTCTTCGCAGCTGAAAAACGGAAGCCGTTTTGAAGCGCCCAAGCTGCTAGCTGGGTAATGGTCAGCTGCAGTTGGCGCTCAATGTGATCTATGTTGGCAGACCTATAATAAACTGCGAAGTCGTCAACATAGAGGATTGATGGAATTCCACTTCGAACGGCACTTGAGATGCCGTTAATCGCTACGGCAAAAAGGGTGACGCTCAAAATTGACCCTTGAGGTACGCCGTTCTCCTGTATCCACTCCCGTGATATCGTGTTTCCTACGCGAACCCGAAAACGGCGAAGTTTCAAAAAGTTGCATAGGAATTCGGGTAGATGACCACGCATACCGTAACTATGAAGGTTGCGGAGTATGCCGTACCGCCAAGTGGTGTCATAGGCCTTCTCCAGGTCGAGGAACACACCCACGGCGTGCTGTTTCAGTAGAAAGGCATCGGAAATATACCCCTCAAGGCGTGTTAGATTGTCGACACTTGAGCGATGGCGACGAAAACCACATTGCAAGTTGGACAGATGGTTATGCCTTTCTAGCCACCGTTTTAACCGAGCGTTTATCATTCGCTCGAAGGTCTTACAGAGGACACTCGTCAGGCAAATGGGGCGGTAGCTAGATGGAAGCGTGCGGTCCTTTCCGGGTCGAGGGATGGGGATGACAATACCCTCTCGCCAGGAGGAAGGGAAAACCCGCTCATGCCAAATGCGGTTATAGATGTTTAATAGGAAACATAGCGCCTCAGATGGAAGATGTAGTAGCATCTGTCGGTGTACGTCATCGGGACCTGGAGAAGAATCCTTTGCTAACGCTAGAGAATGGGCGAGCTCGGCTGCGGTAAAAGGTTGGTTGTACGGCTCGGTGCAGTCACTATTAAAATTTAGTTGTACCCGTTCCGCCTTTTCCTTAATAGGCAGGAAGAGAGCGTCATAGCGGGCAGTTTGGCTAGTAGCAGCAAATGTTGTAGCTAGGGCTTCAGCTATGTCCTGCTCGGTGGTGCACATGGAACCGTTGATGGCAAGGCCGGGAATTATCGTCCGGCGATACTTGCCATACATCCGCCGAACAGCTGACCATATTTGTTGGTTAGAACTGCGCCGGGAAAGGGAAGAGACATAGGCTTCCCAAGATTTACGCTTTGCGTTGCGCAGTATGAAGCGTGCCCTAGCGCGAGAACGTTTGAAGGCGACGAAGTTCCCTTCTGTCGGGTGCCGCTGAAAAACGCGCAAAGCACGTTTGCGTGCCTTGACAGCCAAACTGCATTCCTCAGACCACCACGGTACAGGTATACGACGTGGTGTAGATGAACCCCGAGGAATGCTGAATTCTGCAGCAAGCAGGATCGAGCAAGTAAACTATTCGACCATTTCATCGATGGTGTCGAAACCATCATCGATAAGTTTTATCAGGGAATGGAATTTTCCGCAATTAGCTTTGGAAATAATCCAGCGAGGATGTCGAGAAGGTACACATTGGCGGCCAGAAAAATGAATGTTAATCGGGTAATGATCACTGCCAAAGAGGTCGGAGAGTACTGACCACTCAAGTAGTGGTAGTAATGACGGACCGCAGAAAGAAAGGTCTAGTACGGAATGTGTACCATAAGCGGATGATAGGAATGTCGGGTCACCAGTATTTAGCAGAAGCAGGTCAGACTTATCGAAGACGTCTACGAGGAGGCATCCACGGGCGTCATCAGTGTCGGATCCCCAGAGCGTGTGCTTGGCATTCAAATCTCCCACAAGGAGTAGTGGTGAGGGGAGCTGAGCCAATAGAGCTTGAAGATCACGCTCTGGAACTATACTGAGCGGCGGCAGGTACATGTTGCAGATGGTAAAACTGATGCTCTCCAGCTGTATCCGAACGGCCACAGCTTGCAATGGTGTGGTGAGAGGAACGTTGGCGGCTGAGATGTTAGGCGCCACTAAGGTAGCAACGCCACCGCTTGCACGCATACCTGCAAGAGAGTCGCTTCTAAATGCAGAGAAAGAGTGAAGGTGTAACGAGTGATTGGGATGTAAGTGGGTTTCCTGGAGACAAATAATTGATGGTGACCGTTGAGAAACTAAATGTTGTAGGTCTTGAGCACGAGCTCGAAAACCATTGACATTCCACTGGATTATTTCCATGAAGAGTTTTTAACGGGCCGTTTTAACCTTTTTCTTGACCTTGGCTGATTTGGGCCCTACGACTCGAAAATCGTTTGCCTCCTGTGACTCCGCTGATGTTCGGGAGTCAGAACTCCTACGGCTCGTAGAACGAGACCGGGATCTAAAAGAAGGTGAGCGACTTCGCGATCTATGTGGTGGCCGGGATCGGCTTTTCGTATTTACTACGGGATGGCTGTTACCCGCTGATGGCTTGGTGGCTGGAGTCTGTACGGTTGAAGCGGAGGCTGTGCTGGTAGATATACAAACAGTCTGAGACGTGGGTTTAACGGCTAGAAAGTCTGTCTGCGTGGATTCGTGGGTGACAGGGACGTGTTGAACAGCAACAGTGGTATTAGGAGTACGGCGAGCTGCTGATGCATACCCAGTAGTAGTGGTAGCAGGTTTTAGTTGCTCAAAGCGCCGTCGTGCCTCTGGAAAAGTCAGGCGTTCTTTCACACGTAGCTCCTGAATACTTTTTTCGTCCATGAATCTAGGGCACTGTCGCGAGCTGGAAGGATGACTACCGCCACAGTTCACGCAACAAGGTGGTCGAGTGCAGTTTGGGTCTTCGTGTTTCGCCAGGCCACATTGCTCACAAAGAGCAGGATTGGTACACGTGACCTTAGTATGTCCGAACCGCTGACATTGGAAACAGCGCATAGGGTTCGGGACATACTGGCGGACGCTAGCACGTTCATAGCCGCAATAGATGTACTCGGGTAGCTTAGTCCCGGCGAAAGTAAGAAAAACCGTACGTAGTGGGTACTCTTTGCCATCTTGTTTTCGAGTTAGCCGGTACGCCTGACAAACGAGTTGATCGGAGAGGCAGCTTACTATTTCCTCGTTCGCAAGACCATCCAAGCTGGAGGTGGTGACTACTCCTCTGCAGGTGTTAAGGGTCTTGTGTGGGGCTACCCGGATCGGGTAGGAGCCCAACAAAGTCGCCTTTTGCAGTTTTTTAGATTGGTCCGCTGTTGTGGTCTCTAATAGTAAGCTGCCGTCTCGGAGACGGGTAGCGTTTTTGACAGGGCCACTGATTTTATCGAGCTCACGTTTTATATAGAATGGACTAATATCTTTAAAGGTTTTGCCATCACATGCCAAGGTCATCAATAAATATGGGTCAATGAAAGAGGTTTTGCGCGGAGACATGATGATATTGACCCCCATCCGGAACCGTCGGCGTCAGCCTGCCATCCGGGGGTTGAAGAAAGAAAGACACCGAATCTTCACGGTCTGTGCCGTCATGGGGACCCCACCCATGACCGATCTCATTTGTACCTCAGAAAAGCTACCCTTCAAAATCCACTGCTTGTCCGTATGGGTAAACCGTTCACCACGCACACCCCGGCTTTATTCCCCTACCACAGGAATAACCGCCTGTGGCCCCCCACTTTAGGCCGCGCTGCGCATAAAGGGCAGACGCGGATTCAGGGGACTTGTGGTTGATTACACCGGGGTTCCGTCAGCGGTAACACGTCCGGTCCGTGATACTAACCCAACGGCAGCACGGCCGTCGGGAGATTAACACAGATCGGGCCCTCAAGGAGCTACGTGGGTGTACTTGACGGTGTGGACGGGCTCCGCACCTAAGGCTACACATAGGGGCAGTGCGAAGGGTCCACTCAACCTTCACTTTTGAGACCTCCGGAGAGCACACATGTCGGAAGCCGCGCTGAAAACCGTGGGACAGAACCACGGAGATAGGAGAGATCCCTGCTGGTGAGACAGGAGTTATAAACCTAAGACCTTACGTGCTAATAAGAATAATAAAGAACTAGAAGAGGAAGAATGTGATGCTTACTAACAAGCAGTAGCTACACGTGGCACAGTTGATGGAGATGAAGGGGATGAATTGAGGGTGAATGGCTAGGGACCCCGGGATCGCCAATCCCGTACCTACCGTAGTAGGTCCCTGGGGAAAAATACCAGAGCCTCTTCTGCCAGTTTTCGGGGTTACTGATGGGCCTTCTCGGCAGCCGTAGCGGTCGTGGGGTACACCAAGTCCCCACCGTACATCACCCCATCAGTCAGTCCCCTACTTCCTGTTGCCCACCCCTCGGGACGAGGACCGCAGAGGTTGGATTTTGAGGGGCTTTTAGGATGATGAATTTTTCTGAGGTTACTAGTAGTACCTGGGGGTTGAAGGACAGGATGCAACACCTTGCACCCTGGTGTTTTATTTATCTAAATTTTGGGTTTATAATTTTGATGCCAAGCAGCTTGGAAGAATTATGTGGAGCTCAGCTTTAGCTGCTGTTCGGATTAGCTCCTTGGTTATCTCGGATGCCCGCAAGCCATGCGGGGTAACCGGTGCTGACTAGAGCGACGTCTAGTGGGGTCATAATCTCCCAGGGATCTGACAAGGGCGCTTCTATGAGATGGTAAACTTGCGTAAAATTTTGATGCCCGGCGCCTGATTTCATCCTCCACGTATGGGAGACTCGAGGCCTCGTGTAGCAACCTGGTAGGAAAATAAGGACCCACAGAATATATAGACCTGAGTCCTCTATTCTGTGCACGTTGGAGCCATGCTCGCACGCTGTCTGCGGCCATGCCCCAGATCTCACAGGCATACAGCATAACCGGGATTACCAGCGCTCGGAAAAGGTATAACTTCATGCCAACTGGCATCGAGGTTGACCCCAGCATTGGATACAGTGAAGCAATTGCTCCCTGTACCTTAGCCGCTCGGTCCCTGATGTGTTGGCGAAAGGTTAGACCTTTGTCCATGTTAACACCTAGGTACTGGACAGAGTTAGTCCACTCTATCCTTCGACCTCGGTAGCTGAAATTGGGGCAGTCTGCGGGGGTGTGGCGCTTTGTGAAAAGTATGGCGTGGCTTTTGTCCAGATTAACGGACATCCGCCAACGCCTACACCACTGCTGTGTGAGACGGAGATGTCTTTGTAGGGGATTGAAGGCTCTGAGGATGTGTTTGTCTTTGCAGAACAGAAGCACGTCGTCAGCGTATTGTGCCATTTCGACTCGTGGCTCTGTTGGGAAGTCTGCCATAAAGACGTTGAATAGGGTGGGGGATAGTACAGAGCCTTCGGGGACTCCGCCTCTCACTGGTCTGAGTGTAGATGTTTTCCCCGCGACTGTGACTTTGAATGTGCGGTGTCGCAAGAAGCTGTGTATAATGTTGAGTAATTGTGTTGGTAGCCCCAGGTGGATCAATTTGTAGAGGAGCCCGGCGTGCCATGTCGTGGAGAAGGCCTTCTCGACATCCAAAGAAACTGCAGCAGTGAAGGCGCCTTCCTGGAATCCCAGGGCAGCAGTCCCCACCACCCGCAGCAACTGTTGGATTGTCGAGTGCCCAGGACGAAAACCAAACTGATGTGCAGGAATGGCTTGAAGGTCTCCCAGTATTGGGACAAGCGGATGAGAATCAACCTCTCGAGAACTTTCGAGAGGGTGGAAAGGAGGCTGATGGATCGGTAGCTGGAGGGGTGAACCGGATCTTTCCCAGGTTTCAATATGCAAATCACCCGGGCCTCTCTCCACTCTCGTGGAAAGTACCCAAGGGTGAGGCACATGTTGAAAATCCTAGTGAGGAATAGAACCGCGTTGAAGGGGAGATGGCGGAGCATTAGGGGGGTCAGCCCGTCCGGCCCCGCCGCCTTTTTTGCTTTGAGACGCTGAAGTGCGCCCTGGACTTCACTGGGACGAATGGTGGGGAGACGAACCGCGTCCTCAGGAGGGCGACGTAGGAAACGACGCACGTCCCGGCGAACGCGTTCGGAAAAGTTTTTAAAACAATAATACTACCAATTCTATTATATGGAGCAGAGAGCTGGACTCTCCTACAGAAACAAGAAAGCAAAATAACAGCTATGGAAATGAGATATTTAAGACGAGCTGTGGGGAAGACAAGAAGAGATATGATTAGAAATGTAACAATAAGGGAAGAGTTGGGTACACACTCCGTTAAAGAAATATTGGAAAAAAGACAACTTAAATGGTATGGACATGTACTCCGCATGTCCCAAACAATATTTAGAAGCAAGACCAGAAGGTAAAGGAATTAGGGGAAGGCCACGCATGTTGTATAAGGAATACATTGAGAAGTTGGGGAAGGATAGAGGGAAAACAATGACAGAAATGAAGAGAATGATGATGGACAGAGAAAAGTGGAGGAAGTGTGTAGAAGAGGCTTGTACTCCACGCTTAACAGCACAAAGGAGTTAGAGAAAGAAGAAGAAGAGGAAGAAGCAGTTGCTCCTTGCATCTCAGTTTTAGTGTTAGACTAATGAAACTTGCTACACACATTCATAGAGACACAGTAAATAGAAATTGCCCTGGATTTTATTGTGAGATGCATTTAAGCACACTTTCTTTACTTCAAAACACAAACATTTCAAATTGTGGGCAAAAAATCCATATTCAGTGTTTTAAACATTTCTGCAGCCTAAAGTTATTGAAATACAGATAAATCTAAGGCAAATTCAAAAAGTGAATGTATTGGGAACCTTTTGTTAAAATATTAGACCAAAATTTTAGTTATTTTGTTGCAAGGGACATTCTAGGTGACGTAACCAAACATACATAAATTTGACTATATTTTACAAACCATTAAACTGGAATTGATAAAATTTGGGCTGTATCATATTTGCACTAAGTTACATCTGTGGTATAAATCTTAAAAATCTAGCATTATTAGTTCAGGATTTCAAATGTGCAGTCATAGGTATCCTTAAACCCGTATATCATACACTATTTTTAGACAGTCCTGAATATTTATAGATATATTATAGATTGTATATAAATTAGGGACAGGTCCACGATACTCACGAATCTTGCATGATATCGACATAGTATGATATTTCAGAAAATTCGTTCGGTACTTTTTCGACACTTCCATGGCGATTCTGCAGTTTTTATGTTATTTGATTTTAAAATCACAAAATATTATTGGTGCAAGTAGCACATAGCAGAACCCGAGAAATATCCAGGAATTTGGTATATGTACAGTAACAGTATGCAAGAAAATAATCGTGTGGCAACTGTCAGTTAACAGTTCCCAAGAAGAAATCACTGCATATCTCAACAACAATTTGGCACCTCCTCTTTCTAGTGTACTGGACTACTGCAAAACAATTCGAAGTTTTCAAAACTTAAAAAAAAAAAAAAAAAAAAAAAAAAATCAGCCGTTAAATATTTGTGTATTACACCTACAACAGTTTTCTCTGAAAGACTATTTAGCACAGCAGGAGTTACATGTGACAGAAAATGATGTAAACTTGACTCCGAAAGTGTGTAAATGCTGGTATTGTTGAACGAAAACTCATAAAAGTGAACTGTTTTGATTTTAAATACCTAATGTAGAGTTTAAAAATAAGAACATTCACTGATGGTTTTAAGTTTTGTTTCATTAAATATGTGTGCTTATTTAATTTTATTAGCATTGTACGCTTCTACCAACATTATATTTCGTATTGAAACTAGAAGTGGAAATGACGGTATCGATTATCAATGTATTGAATATCATGGAAAATATCGTATATAGGTATTGAGAATCGAGTATTGAATAATTTGTATCGACCTATCGCTAATATAAATGTATGACATTGTTTTACCTTTCTCATGGTTGAAACTGTGATTGCGTGCGTTACGTAGATTTGGAAATATGGTTTACACAATTTTATAACAACTTTTACTGGAGTAAAAAGACGTGAAATTGACATTCAGCTGTCTTCACGGCTGACTCGGTGCTTTGCTGCACGAAAACATATGAAAGAAATTACCGCGGTACACATCAATCGCCGAATGTCGCAATAACCAACAAACAACTGCCAGTCTAACACCTCGCCGGTATTTATACCTCCCCAACCATTGCTTCTAGAAACCCGCAGAACTTCCGAGAACATTCGCGGCAACAACAATGGGGAGAACGTTCCGGAGCCTCTCTCCTGGCAAGCGCCCAGTTCCGGCCTGTCACAGCAGCACAATAATGCCACAAGGTGACAATATTCATTTGTCTTGCCTGATGACAACATGACTTTTAAAAACCCATATCATTCTACATAAGGAAGACAATGGAGTTAATAAAATGATGAAAATAACATAACAAAAATTTAATTAATACATTACAACTTTTCCCAAATTTATTTAAATCAGATTTACGGTCTTCTTCAATGGGGTGATTATTATATTCCACAATAAACCTAAGTTGGCATTACCGGCGTGTTAAACGCTTTGGGGCACTGAGCGAAATAACTTTTTACCTTTAATATAGCCCACTTCTACTATCAATTGTCTAAAAACGTCATTGAATAATCACAATGTTTCCAAACTGGGATTCAAGAGCGATTTATAGGCGAAAAAATACGGACAAGTTACACAAAAAATATGTATAACACTAATTTGATTCCTCTTTTACAAATTGCTCTTACAAATATCAACATTAATCTCCAACGTTTATTTAGACAGACATTTGTAGAAACTGCTTTATTGCATAATTTCCTGTAGGTACAGGGGAATATGGAAATGTGTCGCCTTAAACGAAAGTGAATTGTTTCAAAACTTTTCGCTGTTTTTGTGTAACCAAAAGGGGAGAAAGCAAAAATAATTTGCCGTTTTAGAAAATAATAACTACTTAAAAATTCAATGAAATAGTTAAACTATCTCGAAATTTTTAACTTAACACTCGCAAACAAATGGAACAATAAATTATGTGCTTTAACGAGATCTACAGCAGTTTTTGCTAATAGTTTAGTCTCTCTCACATGGTTAACAGAAGATTATTAAGAATACAGAGATACTTATTGAACCAAAGTTCATTCCTAATCCAGATGGATGGTTTCTAGCTATCCTTAAAAGCGACCAGCACATGTCAGAAGATACACAAACACGTAAAATGACTCCAGCGAGACTAAATTTCGGCACACTGCCGGCGCTGATATCATCCTGGCAATTTAAAGTGTTATTAACCTGGAATAATAACAAGACCAGCCACTTTTAAAAACATTTACGTCCTTCAGCAATATCGGACGATGAATGAAACGATGCTCTTAGAGAGCTTAGGCTGCATTCGGCTTTAAGTTACCAGACATTTATCTTTCAGGATAAGGGAAAACCTCCAACGTTAACTCATATCTGATGAATGAAATGATGTTTAAATGAGTACGGGTACATAGAGCTTACAGTTACCAGACATTCATCTTTCAGGATAAGGGAAAACCTCCAACGTTAAGTCATATCGGACGATGAATGAAATGATGTTTAAATGAGTACAGGGCACATAGAGCTTAGAGCTACCTGACATTCATCTTTCAGCATAAGGGAAAACCTCCAACGTTAACTCATATCTGATGAATGAAATGATGTTTAAATGAGTACGGGTACATAGAGCTTACAGTTACCAGACATTCATCTTTCAGGATAAGGGAAAACCTCCAACGTTAAGTCATATCGGACGATGAATGAAATGATGTTTAAATGAGTACAGGGCACATAGAGCTTAGAGCTACCTGACATTCATCTTTCAGCATAAGGGAAAACCTCCAACGTTAAGTCATATCAGACGATGAATGAAATGATGTTCAAATGAGTACAGGGTACATAGAGCTTACAGTTACCAGACATTCATCTTTCAGGATAAGAGAAAACCTCCAACGTTAAGTCATATCGGACAATGAATGAAATGATGTTCAAATGAGTACATGGTACATAGAGCTTAGAGCTACCTGACATTCATCTTTCAGCATAAGGGAAAACCTCCAACGTTAAGTCATATCAGACGATGAATGAAATGATGATCAAATGAGTACAGGGTACATAGAACTTAGAGTTATCAGACATTCATCTTTCAGCATAAGGGAAAACCTCCAACGTTAAGTCATATCGGACGATGAATGAAATAATGTTCAAATGAGTACAGAGTACATAGAGTTTAGAGTTACCAGACATTCATCTTTCAGGATAAGGGAAAACCTCCAACGTTAAGTCATATCGGATGATGAATGAAATGATGTTCAAATGAGTACAGGGTACATAGAGCTTAGAGTTACCAGACATTTATCTTTCAGGATAAGGGAAAACCTCCAACGTTAAGTCATATCAGACGATGAATGAAATAATGTTCAAATGAGTACAGGGAACATAGAGGTTCCAGTTACCAGACATTTATCTTCCAGGATAAGAGAAAACCTCCAACGTTAGGTCATATCGGACGATGAATGAAATAATGTTTAAATGAGTACAGGGTACATAGAGCTTAAAGTTACCAGACATTCATCTTTCAGGATAAGGGAAAACCTCCAACGTTAAGTCATATCGGACGTTGAATGAAATGATGTTCATATGAGTACAGGGTACATAGAGTTTAGAGGTACCAGACATTCATCTTTCAGGATAAGAGAAAACCTCCAACGTTAAGTCATATCGGACGATGAATGAAATGATGTTCAAATGAATACAGGGCACATAGAGCTTAGAGTTACCTGACATTCTTATTTCAGGATAAGGGAAAACCTCGAACGTTGTCATATCAGACGATGAATGAAATGTTTAAATGAGTACAGGGTACATAGAGCTTTTAGTTACGAGACATTCATCTCTCAGAATAAGGGAAACCCTCCAACGTTAACAATTCTGAAGGAAAGCATTTCATAAAGTATAAATGATGTAAAGCTATATCAGCGAATTTGCACGTATACAGACGACTTTTAATGATCATATCGTTGATATGTGTAACGTTCGCTTTGTATGCGGTCCACTTCGAGCCCAATTGTTCCCTGACAATACTGATTTTGAGATAACATGCTAACATCTAGTTCCCGGGGTTTCGACGGTGGAGGGTGACGGACGTTTTCGTGTATAAGCATCCTTAGCATGAATTCTTTATACTTTAGCATAGTTGTTATAGAGCGTACATATTATCGTCGAGTCACATGTTCGGTTTACGTCACCCGGTTTCTTTCTCAGAACATCGTGAAGCAACTGCGCCCTTCGACAGCAATATTATTGGTACCTTAGCAAAAAGGCCTCATTAGACCGCGAGTGTTTTATGAGGTCATGCGTAGGGGGCGAAATGAGAGCTTAAGGGGGTTGCAGATGTGGGTCAGGGGCGCGAATATGATCTCTGGTATCAGTATATCTTCCCTGGTCCGCGAGAAATATGGAACAGAGTACCGCAATGTCAACCTTTTATCAGTCGGCCGCGATCGAGCCTCTGGCATCGGCATAGCGAAAACTTTCCATCTTTCTTCGTCCTTCGCAGTTGACGATGTCATTGACCAACACGCAGAAGCACTTGCTTCAAATGATGCTCGCTTTTTTTTCCCACCGATAGTCACGTCATATCAACGTCGTGACCTAGCTGTCAGGGTTTCAGCTGTGAAAAGCCCCTATGACTTCCTGTTTCTAAGATTTTAAAATATGATCCAAATTAGAAAAAAAGAAACTTTAGGTATTGGATTTGCATTGTCTCTTTGCTAATCCAGAGACAAACTTTCAGGACTTTTTAACTTTTTCCAGTACGTGTTTAATAGATACAAACAATATATTACACTGCAAAAAAATTGACAACAGGGTTTGACTAAAACTACGCTTTTCAGATTCCTTAAATAAAAAAGAGCCATTTTTATAAAAAAAAATGTGTGTATGATCACCATTGTTCAAAAATGCCCGCCTATACAGTCTGTCTGCCTCACGTTTAAGAGGTCCAGAGTTTGAATCCCGACAGACTGAGTTGTCTGGATAAAATTTCTCCTTATTCTGAAAGATGAATGTAAAGTAACTACAAGCTCTATGTACCCTGTACTCATTTGAACATCATTTAATTCGTCGTCCGATATGACTTAACGGTGGAGGTTTTCCCTTATCCTCAATAATAAATGTCTGGTAACTCTAAGCTCTATGTACCCTGTAGTCATTTGAACATCATTTCAACCATCGTCCATATGACTAACCGTTTAAAAGGTCTTTAAATTTATGTATTAAAATGCAGATAGTTAAATGAGAAGACTTTTGCATCTTTATTTCCTCATAGAAAGAGAATGGAATTTCAAAGACGACTACCAAGTGGAATGGCTCTGGCGGTTTTGTCTGCGGTCCGCATTTTGGAGGTCCGGGTTCGATTCCCGTGGCCGACTTACCTGACCCATGGGTCTTTTCGGAGATTATCCCGGATTGCTAGGCGAATGCTGGGTAGGTTAATTACATCCCCGAATTTCCTGTCCCTCTACTTCATCTCCATTGTCATTTCACATCATCTCTCATCTGGTGATCTCTTTCAGTGTAGAATTGTCGGCAGGAGTCTCGGCGATGCATGGCACGATTATATGCTCCTGGTAAATACTTTCTTCTCTGGTAGGTCGGACTCAGGTCTTCGATCCGGCTTAGGGGGCCATTTCAGGATAGCTGTAGGCAGGGATGCGGATTGTACTAACGTGCCGGAGAATTTCAAACTGGTCATTGGAGGCATAATGCCCTCGGCACTGTCGTGGCTCCTTGGGTCGGACGCCCTCTGTCTCCTCTCACCTCATCCACCCTCCTGGGGATGTCCCACTTAGGGCAAAGGTACGAAAGATCAGTCTGGTTGATCTGCCAAATTTCCTCCGTAAAGTCTATTCCATCCTATGAAAGGCCGCAGATAACTTTAAAAGTTGAGTATCTGTTAAAGCCTACCGCATTCCCCATTTCTTTTACAGTTTGCCACAACAAAGAAACACCTAGGGAGGGGGTCAGACACTGTTCCGTTACCCTGCGTGGTAGTGCTTATGACACTGGGGCCAGTTCAGTTACACCCCGTTCAAAAACAGTCTGAAACCTTCTACTTTTGTGAATAAATCTTCTCACTTTTTTAGCATACTGAGTGAATTTTTTTGTATAGGGTGTACGTGTTTTGAATGCTTCTATTCCATGTATAGCACACCTTCTCTGTCACACACATTCACTTCTCTTGTTAGGATAGCACAATCCTATCAGAGACTTTCTTTCAGTTGGCGTACAGTATACACCTAAAAGAGTATAACATTTTTACTAAAATTGTTTATCTCAATTATCATAAAATAGATGCAATAATGAGCTTTCGTAAGAATAGCGTTGAAAAAATGGTCAGGAAAATGTCATGAATGTAACTACATATTACATTTTTTCCCATTTAAAATAGCCGAAATTAGGTTTTGTTTTTCGGAATGTTACAGGCGCTTTCTCTAAATATTTTATTTCTCATCTTTATACAACGGAACATTTGTGAGTTATGTTGCCTATAGACACATGTTCTTTGTAATTCCAAAATGAATAAACAAAATTAGAAACTTTATGAAAGCGGTTCGTTTCTTGCTCCGAAAGTATCCTAATTGAGGGAATTGGCATCACGTCCAAAGTACAAGAAACTACGCAGTAGCAAACGAAAATGAGCGGGAGATAAATGACTGCAAGTAAATGGACAAATCGAAAGTCAACTTCCTATCGAAATACGCACAAGGTCATTCAGCTAACCGGGACGAGCAAATGACCCGCGCCACGACGTAGTTTCGGAGAATATCCATTCATAATTTCCAAGTTGTAGTACTGCTGCTTCTATAGGGTCATTAAAACGTGCTAACCCGTTCGTGGGGAGACCGAGAAATGGTGCGGGCAGAGGCCCAGTAAAATTCTTAGCTCTGCAACAGGTAGCATATTTGTCAGTGTTTTGTTAAACTAAATGGGTCATTATCACTTATCGCACATTACACTCAATTTTCATGACCTCCCAATTATGAGTCGCGGCGACATCTCTCTAGGGTCATATGTAACAGCCCTGGTCTATTACACTCCAATTAACTTGAGGTGGCAGCTGAGTCAAGATGCGCACTAAAATAACACTGGGTGACAAAAAAATAATGTTTGAATGTTTCGAGCACTTCATAAGGCAATTCCTACTAATTTTGGATTGAGAAAAACAAATATGACAATGAAAAATTTTTATTGGCTCTAGTTTTTATGATATACACAAGGTGGTAGTATTACATATTAACGGATTGAGAGAAAATGATAAATTTTAATTACACACATGCTAACAACAATGAAAGTGCATTTGATTTTTTAACTGGTAATTACATGCTAAGAGTTCTAAATTGCTGGAGAAATACTTCACAGATAGTCGTGTCTGAAGAGAATCATGTGGTGGCCTATTGACTTCATCGTCTCTTAGCTTGCCTCTTGTGATGGAGTTCCGCAGAATCCCTATACAAAGATCAACAGTAATCCGCAAGCATTACTTCATTCCAACGGCCCTGATATCTTTGTTCCATAACAGAAATGTCCTGATGGAATCTCTCCCCATGTTCCTCACTAACAGCTCCACAACTAGGAGGGAAAAAGTCTAGGTGGGAGTGAAGAAAATGGATCTTAAGGGACATGCTGCATCCAAGGTTACGGTATTTTTGCAGGAGCACTGTCACCAAATGCTTGTAGTTGTCATCTATTTTGTTGCTTAAAAACCCATGAACAAAACCCTTGAAGGCTTCCCAAGCTTCCTTTTCTTTCCCCTCCAAAATTTGGTCAAGTGCACGATCATTTACAAGTTCTCTTATTTGTGGTACGACAAAAATGCATTCCTTAACTTTTGCATCACTTAATTTCCAAAATATACCTCTGATTGTGTTTTTTTATTTGACAGTTGTGCCAACCCCCAGAAAATTTCCCCAAATTTAAAATCTTCCTTCTAAGAAATGAAATGTCACTTTATCTTCAAAACAAGACCTAATTTATCATTTTCATGGTGATTTTTTAATTCAGCAGAGGAAAATACATGTAAATTCACTATTTTTAAGCCCGAAATCTTTTCATTGTTGCCGAATGTAATTAGTCTGTTTCCAATCCTGAAAAGAGATTGAGGATGATTTTATACATTTAGAGCTATTGTTGGTACATTTATCAACTATTCCAATGTATAAATCACCGTCAGTCTTCTTTCAGATTTAATATCATAGGTACTAATTCTTTTACTCAGCTGCCAGCTCAAGTTAATTGAACTGTACATTCTTTTAACTAGATCGCGGATTTGTAAGCACAATCAAATGCTGAAATAAGCAAGCACATAGGCACGAAAAATGAAGCAAATAAGCGCCAAAATTAGCAAATAAAAATAAACATTTGAATTACGTAGGCTTTACGGTCGGAGTCATTAGATAGATAATGATTATCCGGGCTTGTGGGCCGTGGTCTAGTGGAAATTCTTCTTCCAGACGTTTTATTCGAAGCTGCGTCGAACATTCTCATTATAGCTGTAACACTGTCATTGTATTCTCGGCTGTGACTGATAAAAACGGAACGTCTGGAAGAAGATTTTCCACGAGACTAGGATAATCATTATCTACCTAAAATAAACATTTAATCATAAACATATTGTTTCGTAGAATTCTTACCTTAGCAAGCTTGTCACAGTAGACGAGGGAGGTTAATTTGAGAGTTTCCTGTGTGAAACTCCTACATTGACAGTGAAATAATATTTATACAGCGAAAATGATCTCTGAACGTCGCATGAGCATGTGAAAAAGAACCGCAGTTCTTTGGTGAATTCCTTTTCTATAGGTATAGGTTTCTTTACAAGAAAGATTTTTAGAAATTTTACACAGTATTTCGTAACCTTGGTTTTACGTTAATATCTTACTCAGTTTATCAAAGAAAGTTTTAACAATACCGCGAGTCTCTGAAGACAACATTACTGAATTGATAGAGTTTACATGAAAAATTCAATGCCACGGCCGGGTGACTGGACGGAAACCAGTAGATCCGAGGTTCAGAGCCCGGCCGTGGCATTGGATTTTTCATGTCGACTCTATTAATCCTAAATCTTAGGCAGTATACGGCTAATGTGAATAAATGATTAATTCCCATCAATTAACTTAAAATGTTACTGGAATTTCATATACCAAAGAAAGTGAATGCTCCAAGGTATTATTTCGAGTTTCCAACTGTGTTATAATAGCAGGTATTTTGGAGAAGCGGTTATGGATGTACTCTATCTTATCTTGGATGCCAATATTAACAAAACATTCTTGTGCTGTGGCGATGTTACATCTAAGGAGTACATCACTGTTTTATTTCATTGAAATGTTCTGCCAAGAATGACACAGCCTTTAACCAAGAACCTCATCGAGTTAAAACTGACTGAGGAGGTAAGGATAAATCTGGAAGGATCGGCGATAGTACAAACATTGGCTTTACCTAGAGACAAGATGTTCCCGTCTTTATAACGGCTCCTATTTCAGCGAGACGATGTAAATCATCTGAATTATAAAATGATGACTAGGAGTGAAAATTTACTTTTAAATTTACATAATTTGGATAAAATAATATATTTTAATTAAAATACATAAAATAAGTAAGAAAACCTCGTATTTCAGCAAAAAAGCATTTATTTTATAAGCCTTTTGCTTAGAAATTCGGGCTTTGCTTATGACTTTCTCTTCAAACTATTCTAAGGTTATTCCTCTATCAAGTTAGCTTATCTTATTGTAGATATAAGGGAGAATATTAGACTTTAAGTGATAGTCAGGTGTTTTAAACAACTAGTAGTTATGTACTGCCATTTGAAGCAATATATAATAGTTTAGCAAAGTTCCACGTTGGGGCCAATTTGAAGCAACATATTTTGGCGAGCAATGTGTTCCACGTTGGGGCGACGGTTTGATGCAAATGAAAATAATGGGTGTTTAGCTCAGGGTAAAGCAATGAGGTTAATCACAGAGTATGCGTGGGTATGGATGAGAAGGATAGTTTTAATGACACTGGAATGCCCGTTTCAAACTTGTTTAATGACTGCATCTTTTATCCAAACATCAAACTCGAAGTTGCCGACCAAGGGTTACCAATATCACTGTTTAGATTTACTGTTAATGAAATGTTTATTACTCGATAAAACTTAATTCGTTCTTCATGTATATATGGACCAACAAATATCTTCTCTCATTTCTGGTCTGCCTGGCTCAAGACAGAACAAGAGGACCGCCCTAATCGCCCTCAGTCCTCGGACTGTTTCAATGGCTTGCCAGCCACGAAGTGTCCTCACAGCTGCGTGTGAGTATATCGCTTTCACTTTCTGGAAGCCCATTATTCAACCAAAGGTTCCCTTTGTGACTATTTTGCCATGCCATTATGAAGGGTCCGAAGAATACCCTATTCAACAAGTCAAGTGCTATCCTTTACAAATCTGCTAAGGACACGGTTTCTTACATTTCTTTTGTTATAACAACTATTCTCCCCCAACTGCTATTCGACTCAACTGCCCTTGCACGTGTTGTAACAAAGAACCAACATTCCTTTGAAATCCATCATGATTCTTGACTTATTTCAATCCTTTAATTTCGGTATCACTTTGAAATTCCATTCTCTCTGCAGGATGAAGCTGTAATGTCATTTCACGATGTGCTGACGATCTGATCAAGCTATGAGATATATATCTCAGGATATCTGTGGATGTGTATTATTCAGTGAAAGGATGACACTGGTTCTGAACCGTCTACACTTTAGCGGAGAAGTTGCGGAAACTACTATATGAATGTCCGGCGTTTGATTCCTCTACCAGGCGATAATACGCAATTCTGCCACTGAGGCAAGAACAACGTCTAATGCGTCTCGTCCCACCAACGAGCAGATTAGAGGTGTCTTAGTTTATGCTCAGGATATGTTATTAAGCTTCTAATTCTCCTAATAACCTCCCCTTTTCTAATAACTCTAAGATCTCCACTACTAGCTTCTAATCTTTCTCCTATTCTGATATTTTCTGCTTTACAACTCAGAGACTGTCCATAAATTTCTAATAAATCCTACTCACATTCCAAGAATGCCTAGCTAGTCTGTCGTACCTAATCTATAAACCTTTCCCTTTCACTCGCATAACTGTCTGAACTAATTCTACGAATTTGCCTGAAAACCAACCGTCGTACTTAATGTCATCTTATCTTGAGCCAAAATGTACTCATAGTCTATTGCGAAACCTACAACTCCTCGACGTTTAATACAACTTAACACAACATCCGTATTCAATTTTACTATAGACTACAATTTATTTAACTGGCCCACAATTTCCATATCAAATGTCTAGATATAAAGAAATGGATAATGAATTCCTATTTGAGAAAAACAGATATAAATATTAAAAAAAAAACAGATAAAATCAAGAAGTATTCCCAAAATGGTTAATTCCACCTAAAAGAGAATGCATTTTACATACATTTTGTGTTTTAGCATTTTTGTGTATTAAAATTTTTGCACACTTCCTACAGTTATGTAAACCTGACAATTTCAGACTAGAAAATAGGAATGTGGATGGTTTTTATAATGGAGGGTATAGAAATACAAAGGATATGGAGAGGGCTAGAAAATAGAAAATAATTACAATTTTATAGGATAGCAAAGACAGGATGTGGAAGAGAATGGTATATACAGTTATACACCAATATAAGAGATAGGAGAGGGAAGGAATGGCTTGGGTAAGAACGAGATCAATGAGGGCTAAAAGGAAGCAGAATAGGAATATGTGAATTATGTAGAGAAAAAGTACAGTTCATTATAGAGAACTAGCAGTACGGAGGCACAAAGTTTGGGACAAGAAATAGGA
Source organism: Mantis religiosa (assembly GCA_030765055.1). Classification (NCBI taxonomy): domain Eukaryota; kingdom Metazoa; phylum Arthropoda; class Insecta; order Mantodea; family Mantidae; genus Mantis; species Mantis religiosa. Next base: position 159,158,194 of record CM060955.1, read on the forward strand.
AAAAAGGGGAAAAAATGAAAGCAGAAATAGAAATATGGGGAACCTGTTTTGGGAAGCTAAAGAAAAGTAAAGGAAAAGAAAGATTGCTGGGACAACTAGGTAAGATAGATAAGCGATTAGTTGACGGAGGGGAGACTATAGTACTCAGCAATGCTAGAAGGCCTGGGTGCTAAGCAAGCCAAGTTAGCTAGTGTAATTTTTAAAACTGGGTTAAGTAAAATATGTATGTAATGTGTAAATAGTAAATTGTATAAATATATTCCATTCTATTTTGCTATAATACATATTAATGCAAGTAAAACTAACAAAATACAGTAAAACCTACCTAAAACGGACTCCTTATCTGCCGGAAACCTGGAAAAACAGAAAATAAATATCAGAATGGAGCTATTTCCATGTAAAATTATAGTCTAAGCCAAAAAAATGACTAACGCGGAAACGGAACTACGAAGGGATGTCATAAAGTTTTAATTATCACGCTTTAAAAAAATGTGATAGAGAGTTTGTGTTGATATGTACTTGTTAGTTCTTCTCTACGTAGTCACTATCCAGGTTCACATATTTTTCCCAGCGTTTCTTGACCTTCCGAATACCTTGATTGTAGAAGTCTGCAGAATTCGCTTTAAACCACTCTTCTACTTCATTAATGACGTCATTTGTGTAGTCAAATCGGCGATCACACAACGTATTCTTCATTTCCGGGAACAAGAAAAAGTCACTTGGTGCGAGATCAGGCGAATAAGGTGGATGCTATAAGATCTCAAAGCTACATTCGCTTGTTTTGTCAACTGCAACTTGAGATGAATGAGCTGGTACATTGTCAGACAGAAGACGAACAACTTTGGACAGCATACCACGTCGTTTCTTAATCAGAGCTGCTCGTAACTTGTCTAGAAGATTGCAGTAGTATCTGCCAGTGATGGTTTGACCCTTGACAAGATAATCTGTAACGATGACTCCACGACAGTCCTAGAAAACTGAAAGAATGACCTTTCCAGCTGACGTTTGCACCTTTGCCATTTTGGAATGGGGGGGGGGGGGTTAATCGGCATGTTTCCATTCCATGCTCATGGTTTTTTCTCTGGATCAAACTGATATATCCACGATTCATCCATGGCTACAAGACGATCAAAAAAATCATCTTCATCCTGCTCCAACAGCATCAACATCTGTCTTGAAAGGTCACGCCGTGTTTGCTTTTGGAAAGGGGTTAGCAAACGTGGAACACACCGTGCAGACACCTTAGACATGTGCAGTTCGTCCACACGCTACCATAACTAAGATGTGTCTCATTCATAATCATTTGGACGTTTGCTCGTCTGTCTTCCAGTATTAAACATTCCACTTTCTTCAGTGTGACAGCATCGTCTGTCACTGACGGTCTACCACAAAATTGAGGCTCGTAGTGTGTAGTGAAGCAAATGATATGCAGACAGTTGGAGATTGGAAAGAGAAAATTGAAAACAGAGAAATTAGGTGATGAACTACAATTATTGTATGTAAGTTGAAAATATTGTACATAATACATATCAGCCTATTATTATTTACATTTCATTCTACATTATTCCTTCATTGTAAACCTGTAGGACTATTTCGTAATGTCTTTGTATTCAAACATAACCCTCTCTAAGACAGAAACCTGTGCAAACAGTAAACAAATGCCGAAACGATCGCGTTCCGTTTTACAGAGGTGTTAATGTATTGACAAACTCAAACAAATGATAGTACAGTTCTCAATGTTATAATTAGACGAGTGAAAAGAAGGCTATTTTGTGAAAGAAGACATGAATGACGTGAAGATAAGGAATGATGTGTGGGCGGTTTCCCTTCGTCGACACGTTCCTTGGCAAGTTTCAAGTCCATCTTTCACACACCAAAGTTGCATAATGATCTTATCTACGATATTTATGTAGCATTTCAAGTGATAGTACGCATTAAATTAATTTCTTGAACATTGACCATTCTGATGCTTGTATAATATTATTACATTGTCTACTACGTACTTCTAACCACAAATACGACAGCGTAATTCCACCGAAAATACACTTTTTCAGGTCCCCTGTGTTCATGAGGGTGAGCGGGGCTACTCCGCTCATTTCAAATTTATAGTGTTATAAAACAAATAAAAACATTAATATGTTAAGCATAGAGCAGAAGAGTCTTTACTAATCCCTTAAAGCGTACAGATGTTATAAACACACATATTTTACTTGCTACAGTTGTGAACAAATAAAACCGCGAATGTTGCACAGCAAGCAGGGCTATTCCGACCGGCGCTGGGGCTATTACTGCTCTCAGTATTTTCGTTTTTTAATTAAATGCTGGAGAATACTACAGGGATGTCCTGAAAACATTGAAAGTCCAAATCAGGCGCAAAAGACCACATTTCCGTGAAGCAGGCTGAATACTGCACCACGATAATGCGCGGCCGCATATTGCCAATGTTGCTGAATAATGCAAAAATCAACGTGAAGTGCATCCCTTACCCTCCCTATAGTTCGTATTTAGCCCCATGTGACCTTTTTCTATTCCCTAACTTGAAGAAACGCCTTCGTGGGAGGCATTATCTATCATCAGAAGCAGTGGTGAAGGCTGAGGAGGCGATTTTGAAGGATATCTCAAAAATGGTTTCCAGCATGTCTTTGAAGACTGGCAGAAACGCTGGGACAAGTGCATCGTATTCAGGGCAGACTATTTTGAGAAGGGCCATCAAAATTATGAGGATGAGTAAAGGCACATCTTTTATATATACATATTTATTTTTTTTTAAAGCAATAAAACTTGATTAAAAAACTTTCTCTGTATCGTTTGTGGCCGCGCCGTGGCTCAGTGGTTAGACCACTTGGCTCTCACCAAGGCGGCCCGCGTTCGATCCCAGGCGACCGCAAAGTGAGATTTGTGGTGGACAACACGGCGCTGGGGCGGGTTTTCTCCGGGACCTCCGGTTTCCCCCGCCATCTCATTCCACCGGTGCTCCATCTTCATCTCATGTATCATCAGTGTCATCGCCTGCGGTGCCGTATGTAGTAAAAGCGGACGTTAAACACTACACATACACATCTGTATAGTTTCTTACAATGCCTATGCAAACCCTGATGGTGACCTCTTATAGCTCTGCCGAGCAAGCTTGGGATTGATGCAGATGCTCGTGAGATCTTTGAGATATTCTATTTCCCTCATCACAAATTAGTACCACCCAGTAATTGTTTTTCTCCTTTTTATAAGAAGTGAAGGGGTATGAGAACCTTTGCAGTTGAAAAATTATCGCCAATATTTTTCCGGTTAATGAGACCGCCTTTGCCTTCTTTGAAACATATATACCGGAAACAATCCATCGTTTGATTGTTGTTTGGTTTCCGAAGTATAAAGATAAATCGACGTATCACTAAGAGTGACAACTCGACGCAATATTCTTCGGATTTTGCCTTGGCAGCTCCAAATATAGTTCTAAGTTGAAAGCCGCACCCGCCTTGTACCCAATATGAGCTGACAACTTTATCATCACCTACTTAACATATATAATATGAATTGCCCTTTCCGTTGTCACACCTAAGCCATCAGTGACAATCACTCCTTCGCCTTTATCTCCTCGCGTTCTCCCATCCAAAACAAAAGCAAATCACTGCACGATGCTAGAAATTTTTCTCTTTAACAAAAACACGCTGATAAACAATTGAAACAGGAGCTGTAGCTGTCCTGGCGGCGTGAGTATTCCATGTTCTCTCGGGCTTCAGGCCAGGTGTAGATGTGCTGATGTACAGACGCGAGCAAATGTATTCCGAGACTGACCTACGGGAGTGAGGCGGGTTTCTTATCAGTTAGTTACACTAGGACGGTTCATTTTCCTTATACCTGACCAGCGAGTTCGGCGCACAGGTATTTAAGTCTCAAAGGAAAATAAAAACGGCTTTGCCACATGAAACACAGGTGGCTTTATATAACTGTCTAGTATCAACTTAGGTATTTATCAATCCTTTTTAATGACGTTATTTCCTCTCCCTCCCTATGTCTCGCACACACATACACACATACCTCAACCATTTTACTCTCCCTTTCTTCCTTTTAAATGCATTTCCAATACTCGAAGTAGTAGTTTTATCTGCAACGAAATACTTCTTCCTTTTATATGTTAGCCATAATTAATATAATATTAAACTGAGTGGTATTTATAATTAAGTGCATCTTGTTCCGAAAATTAATACATTACTTCCTTTGTTACACTTCCCAAGAACAGCTTATATGGACCTACTACTACAATTAATACAGTCACCAAATTAATTGGACTACTAACGACTAACGAAATAAATAAAATAATTATTTTGTTTGATAATGACAGTTCAAATACAAAATCACGTTAGCGTCACCGGCATGGCAGGGGGTTCACGGAGGAGTTCTTTAAATGTCAATAAAACTGATATGATACATTTCACTTTTAGCCTCAGAAACCATCGGAACTACACCGGGCTTGAACTCTCAAACTTATGATCAGAATGCCAACACCTACGTCATCCTAGTCAGCTCTTAGTAGCAATAGCTGCTATCATCATCATTATCGTCGTCATTATTATTATTATTATTATTATTATTATTATTATTATTATTATTATTATTATTATTATTATTATTATTATTATTATTATTATTATTATTATTATTATTATTATTATTATTATTATTATTATTATTATTATTATTATTATTATTATTATTATTATTATTATTATTATTATTATTATTATTATTATTATTATTATTATTATTATTATTATTATTATTATTATTATTATTATTATTATTATTATTATTATTATTATTATTATTATTATTATTATTATTATTATTATTATTATTATTATTATTATTATTATTATTATTATTATTATTATTATTATTATTATTATTATTATTATTATTATTATTATTATTATTATTATTATTATTATTATTATTATTATTATTATTATTATTATTATTATTATTATTATTATTATTATTATTATTATTATTATTATTATTATTATTATTATTATTATTATTATTATTATTATTATTATTATTATTATTATTATTATTATTATTATTATCATTATTATTATTATTATCATTATTATTATTATTATCATTATTATTATTATTATCATTATTATTATTATTATCATTATTATTATTATTATCATTATTATTATTATTATCATTATTATTATTATCATTATTATTATTATTATCATTATTATTATTATTATCATTATTATTATTATCATTATTATTATTATTATCATTATTATTATTATTATCATTATTATTATTATTATCATTATTATTATTATCATTATTATTATTATTATCATTATTATTATTATTATCATTATTATTATTATTATCATTATTATTATTATTATCATTATTATTATTATTATCATTATTATTTATTATCATTATTATTTATTATCATTATTATTATTATCATTATTATTATTATTATTATTATTATTATTATTATTATTATTATTATTATTATTATTATTATTATTATTATTATTATTATTATTATTATTATTATTATTATTATTATTATTATTATTATTATTATTATTATTATTATTATTATTATTATTATTATTATTATTATTATTATTATTATTATTATTATTATTATTATTATTATTATTATTATTATTATTATTATTATTATTATTAATGTTCTGCAACGTAATGTATACACCTGCAATGAAGCTGTGTCCGAATTAAGAAGAAGTAGTTTGTTGAAGTGGTCTTCTGTCTTCAGTACTGACACAGGAGAGGAAGTAAGATACGAGGTGGATGTAGGAAGGACAAATGGTGCTAGACAGCTTGGTGCTTGTATCCTACAAATAAAGGAGCATCTACACATGTTAACATCTGCTGTCCAACATATCAAGATGTCGCCATTAACATTTGACCAGACATTCCGCAACAAAACTTTGTACTGCACGCCAACTCTGCTGTTAACAAGGTTACGACCCCCAAAACAGCAAGCCTGGACGCTAGGAACATCAATTTAAACCCGGATTGGTTCTCTACGCCCAAAAAAAGTATTCAGTCACAGGACTTTCTCTACTCGCTCAGATATTTCTTCTTAAATACAATCCGCATGACGAATACAGCTTAAGCGATACCAACTGTTTTAAAGCTCCAAGCTTTGTAATGGCTTTAAAATTCCAGTTTCTTTATATAGCTACAACAGAGTTTAGAAAACAAATTACTATAAGCATTTTAAAATTTAAACAAAAGCCACTTAAGAGCTCGAAAATGATACCTCTACATAAAAAAGGACTTTGTGTAATTTGAGACTGACTTCTTTGTGCACTTAAATTTTTTTTCTGTCTTTTAGAATATACCAGTTATGCAAAACTCATCCAGAATGAAGTCGATTGCTGAGGATGTTCTCAGCAAATTAAAGATATACTTTCGTTCGTGGACTGTATTTTAATCAAAATCGTTAGAATCTTTTTTTTTTTTTTTTTTTTTTTTTTTTTTTTGAAAAGCCGCATTTTCGAAAAATTTTCCAACTGTAAGGCAGTTTGCCATAAGGTGTGATATTTTCTTGAAAATCTTCGCATAACATCTTTGAAACACGCTTAGTTTGGATGTAAAGTATCGTACATAACGGACTTTTCTTTTTTGATGACTCTCTTAGACACAAGGAACCCCCCCCCCCATTTTTTTGCCCGCCTCTGTAGGGTAGGTGACAGCTTGTTTACCTCATGTTCGAAAGGACTGAGCTTTAATCTCAAGGTGAGTTATCTGGATAAGATACTCTATGTACCGTGTACTCATTTGAACATCATTTCCTTCATCGTCCGATATCACTTAACGTTGAAGGTTTCCCCTTATCCTGAAAGATGAATGTCTGGTAACTCTAAGCTCTATGTACCATGTACTCATTTGAACATCATTTCATTCATCGTCCGATATGACTTAACGTTGGAGGTTTTCTCTTATCCTGAAAGATGAATGTCTGGTAACTCCAAGCTCTATGTACCCTGTACTCATTTGAACATCATTTCATTCATCGTCCAATATGACTTAACGTTGGAGGTTTTCCCTTATCCTGAAAGATGAATGTCTGGTAACTCTAAGCTCTATGTATCCTGTACTCATTTGAACATCATTTCATTCATCGTCCCATATGACTTAACGTTGGAGATTTTCCCTTATCCTGAAAGATGAATGTCTGGTAACACTAAGCTCTATGTACCCTGTACTCATTTGAACATCATTTCATTCATCGTCCCATATGACTTAACGTTGGAGATTTTCCCTTATCCTGAAAGATAAATGTCTGGTTACACTAAGCTCTATGTACCCTGTACTCATTTGAACATCATTTCATTCGTCGTTCGATATGACTTAACGTTGGAGATTTTCCCTTATCCTGAAAGATGAATGTCTGGTAACTCTAAGCTCTATGTACCCTGTACTCATTTGAACATCATTTCATTCATCGTCCGATATGACTTAAAGTTGGAGGTTTTCCCTTATCCTGAAAGATGAATGTCTGGTAACTCTAAGCTCTATGTATCCTGTACTCCTTTGAACATCATTTCATTCATCGTCCCATATGACTTAACGTTGGAGGTTTTCTTCTTATCCTGAAAGATAAATGTCTGGTAACTCTAAGCTCTATGTACTCTGGATTTATTTGAACATTGGCTATTATGACTTAACTTTGGAGGACCTAAATTAAAAGAAAAATCTTGAGCTTTTTCTAAAGATTTTTCTTTTCCGGATTCAGAGCACCTGTGGATATTTTCACTAAAATCTCGCTATCTAATGTTAATACTACATGGTAGAGCGTTGAGGCAAATTGACCTTTAGCAACAGCGCTGTATTCGCCCATTATCTTGTTTATGGAAGAGCGAAATATTATTATTACGCGACAGAGAGTTGAGGCGTATTGACCTTCAGGTGACCAGAGCTGTGGTCGTCTCTTATCGCGTCTTATCTGGTCGATTGGAAGAGTGAAATATTAGTAGGTTGACGTAGAGTAAGTTACGAAACACAAATAGAGCGATTGGAAGCTGCGTGTGTCTACATGATATTTTATTCTCGCGCCTGCCGATGTATGACACATTGCTGTCCACAAGACATGATTATATCTGAACAGAGGATACATACACTGGACTCACCGTGTATGTACGATAAACTGAAGTAAACATCTCTGTGTTGCGAATTTTTTCCGATACGCCTTCTCGCTATGCCATGTAGTACACTGGACTCGCCGTGTATGTGCGATAAGCTGAGGTAAACATCTCTGTGTTGCAAATTTTTTTCCGATACGCCTTCTCGCTATGCCATGTAGTACACTGGACTCGCCGTGTATGTGCGATAAGCTGAGGTAAACATCTCTGTGTTACGAATTGTTGTCGATACGCCTTCTCGCTTTGCCATGTAGTACACTGTACTCGCCATGTATGTGCGATAAGCTGAGGTAAACATCTCTGTGTTGCGAATTTTTGTCGATACGCCTTCTCGCTTTGCCATGTAGTACACTGTACTCGCCATGTATGTGCGATAAGCTGAGGTAAACATCTCTGTGTTACGAATTTTTGTCGATACGCCTTCTCACCTTGTCATGTAGTACACTGTACTCACCGTGTATGTGCGATAAGCTGAGGTAAACATCTCTGTGTTGCGAATTTTTTCCGATATGCCTTCTCGCTATGCCATGTAGTACACTGTACTCGCCATGTATGTGCGATAAGCTGAGGTAAACATCTCTGTGTTGCGAATTTTTGTCGATACGCCTTCTCGCTATGCCATGTAGTACACTGGACTCGCCGTGTATGTGCGATAAGCTGAGGTAAACATCTCTGTGTTGCGAATTTTTTCCGATACGCCTTCTCGCTATGCCATGTAGTACACTGGACTCGCCGTGTATGTGCGATAAGCTGAGGTAAACATCTCTGTGTTGCGATTTTTTTCCGATACGCCTTCTCGCTATGCCATGTAGTACACTGGACTCGCCGTGTATGTGCGATAAGCTGAGGTAAACATCTCTGTGTTGCGAATTTTTGTCGATACGTCTTCTCGCTTTGCCATGTAGTACACTGGACGCGCCGTGTATGTGCGATAAGCTGAGGTAAACATCTCTGTGTTGCGAATTTTTGTCGATACGTCTTCTCGCTTTGCCATGTAGTACACTGGTCTCGCCGTGTATGTGAGATAACCTGAGGTAAACATCTCTGTATTGTGAATTTTTGTCGATACGTCTTCTCGCTTTGCCATGTAGTACACTGGTCTCGCCGTGTATGTACGATAAGCTGAGGTAAACATCTCTGTGTTGTGATTTTTTGTCGATACGCCTTCTCGCTTTGCCATGTAGTACACTGGACGCGCCGTGTATGTACGATAAACTGAGGTAAACATCTCTGTGTTGCGAATTTTTGTCGATACGCCTTCTCGCTTTGCCATGTAGTACACTGCACTCACCGTGTATGTACGATAAGCTGAGGTAAACATCTCTGTGTTGCGAATTTTTGTCGATACGCCTTCTCGCTTTGCCATGTAGTACACTGGACTCGCCGTATATGTGGGATAAGCTGAGGTAAACATCTCTGTATTGTGAATTTTTGTCGATACGCCTTCTCGCTTTGCCATGTAGTACACTGGACTCACCGTGTACGTGCGATAAGCTGAGGTAAACATCTGTGTTGTGAATTTTTGTCGATACGCCTTCTCGCTTTGCCATGTAGGGGCGGATAGGGGGCCATATGGGGCGTATTTTGCCCTATCTGCCTATTTTGTTCCTATGTTCAAAAACGCAAGCTTTTAACTTATAAGCGCGTTTCCTACAATTATTAGTCTAATTTCTTAGTTTTATAGAAATGCCTATTTCATACGTTTGTGCTTATTCTGCGTATTAGTGCCTAAAACTGCATTTTTAGCCAATTTCTTGTACTTGTAATTTGTGACAACAGCTTTTGTATTTGTTGGATTTCAACGTGAAGTTTTAGGGGAAGAGAAATTTTTACTGCTGCACATTGGATATACATTGTAGGTAGGTATCTGCCTTACATAATTGTTAAATGGGTATGATTATTTTTTCTCTTCGTTGATATGTCGAAGATAAATATTTCACACAGATATAGGTCATTCATAGGTTAAAATGGGTGCAGAAAGTTATACCCTAAAAATTAATTGTTAAAATTAAAATATGTGGAACATTTTGAAAATCGCCTGTAATTAAGACATAAACTGTTAATTCCTCAGAAACTATTGTAACTAGAAAGTTGAAACTTGGTATTATTCCTTTCTTGATCCATCACAAAAATAAATGGTATAAATTTGAAACAAATCTAACAAAAGCTTCAGATATTTCAATTTTCACCCTTAATCGCCCCCTCAAACCCATGTTTTTTTTTGTCATAGTTAATTACTCCACACCTTTCTGCACATTATGGCTCTTACTTAGAGAAGTGGATTTAGATGTATTTTAATTATACGACAGTATCTGTTATTTTAGCTTCCTGTGGAGCGATTTATGAAATTTGGAATAAATGTAGAACTATTTCGCCTAGGGAAACAAAAAGTAATATGTGTTTAGCGAATTTGTTGCAGCATATGTTGCATTGATTGTCATTTTGCTATAGTGCATTTTAAGAGCCATTTTACTAGAATTGTGCATTTCTAAGTGTTTACTTAGCAAATTTTTAGTGCCTTTCTAAGTGCCTATTTTGCCCACTTTTACTGCCCTTTTGCCTGCCTATTTCACACATTTTTAGTGCCTATAAATCCGCTGCCTAGTGATGAGACATAAATAGGGTACTTGCGAGCTATGTGTTTGATATGAAAGGTTAGACAATTCATTATTATATATGTACATGTAAATTACCATTACAGCCGCTTGACACAAAGGGATTTTGATTTATTCTTCTTTCTCCTTGTTACAATATTGAATCACGTTATATATGATTTGTCGCACAGCCTATATATGACACTTTGCTGTGATTGTACCTGAACATTCTGCACACTGTCTCGCCGTGTATGTGCGATGGGCTTGCGTAAACAACACCATTGTTCCACATTCCATCCGATACGCTTCCACGCTTTACTACACAGTACGTAGTGGACAAAGTCGGCTATATCTTAGATGCTAAAGGCGAGATATAAATGAAATAAAAGCAAACAAATAAAAATGAAAGGAAAAGTCAGGACAGTAGTTAGTAGAGGAGTGAAGAGAGAAACTCATGTGACTCATGCAACAGAGCAAGAAAGAACCAGTTTTAAGTGGCTGATAAGTTGTATACACTTGGCGTGCCGTACGTAATATTTACGAAGGGAAGAAGTTGACCATCTGGCTGATGGCACGTGGATCTCGCGTGGATCTCCTCGTGACCTCTAACTGGGTCAGACCCTCACCCCAAGGTTTTCAATTGATGATGCTCCAGGGGTCAGATAAAGACCATTCATACCCCTTAGGTGCTCCCACATTACTCTCGTCTGTAGCAAACCTGAGTCACCTTCGGCTCACATCCTGAACATTTGATGCCATTCATTTCTACTTTCTCTCCCACATATATAGTGAGGTATTGCACTCCGAAACTGTCTCTAGAGGCGTCCTAAATCCACAAAATATCTGATATGACTTTCTCTACTCTTGTACAAACACTTATTGCTCTACCTTCTTCGTGATAAACATTATCTTATTGTAGGTACAAGGGAATACAGTAGACTTTAAGTGATATTCAAATGTTTCATGGGGACAGCGTAGAATACACGTCGATGTGCGTGAACTTCCGAACACAAATTGTTCTACCCTCTAAAGTTGTCAATGCACTTCACTCACTTTTTTCTTCACTTAATACATATCTTAAGGAACGTTGGTGGACATTTTCATTAGTCTAGCTTGTCAAATTCAAAATATAAAGTATAATTAGTTAATAAATATTAATTTTTTCAGTATTTCTCAAAAATTATAGTTGCTATCTTTATGATAGTAGTTGTCTCATGTGTTTATGAGAACTCCTAAGTGGTTTGCCGGGAAAATACGAGTCAGTTGGAGAATTTAATGTCATATCGGCACGTTGGCCCTAGTAGCACAATGGTAGTGCGGCTCGATGGAAACCAGAAGATCCGTGGTTCAAATCCCGGCTATGGCATTGAATTTTTCAGTCTGACTCTACGTTTCCACAATTTAGTCTACACACGGCCAGTGTGAAAGAACAATTAATTTCTACCCTGTACTTATTTGAGTATCATTTCATTCGTCGTTCGATATGACTTAACGTTGGAGGTTTTCTCTTATCCTGAAAGATGAATGTCTGGCATCTCTAAGCTCTATGTACCCTGTACTCATTTGAACATCATTTCATTCATCGTTCGATATGACTTAACGCTGGAGGTTTTCTCTTATACTGAAAGATGAATGTCTGGCATCTCTAAGCTCTATGTACCCTGTACTCATTTGAACATCATTTCATTCATCGTTCGATATGACTTAACGTTGGAGGTTTTCTCTTATCCTGAAAGATGAATGTCTGGTAACTCTAAGCTCTATGTAGCTTGTACTTTTTTGAGTATCAGTTTATTCGTAGTCCGATATGACTTAGCGTTGCAGGACGTAAATTAAAAAAAGAAACAGGCAGAGTTGCTACTAATTTTTGGATGGCCCATGTATATTGGCGTGAAATACGATTTAATTTTGTTAAGATGTCACTATATCAGGGTTAAGGTTCTGCGACATGTGACCAGCGGCTTTACTTCCCTTCCGGAGGACGTCAAGCTAAGGATTTTACCCTCGAAAGTAAGACCTTTCATCCTCAATCAGGCATAAAGGCTGTACTAACCAGAGGCTGGCTAGAGCACAGAGTACGATAATGTGGAGTTCCATAAGCACGTTCGTGACCTTGCTTATACTGACCCCACAGAATCTCCTGGAGATAATGAAGAAAGTGACGTGGTTAACCTCTCCAATGCTATGCACTTGAGGACTACGCAACACAGGCAGGCACTTGTCACAACTGACATGTTTATGGTTTCCTTCGCATACAAAGTCCCAATAATGGACAGACCCTGGAGCTCATCTAGCTGCAGGAAAACCTTGATGATTCATTGGGTTCTTCCACAATAAAGCTTTGGTGCGTTGTCAATGTCGCCGCTAGGGATGCTACTTTAAGTTAAACCTTGCATGGAAATAATCATTTCTTCCACACTAGCCCTGTGTAGCTAAGGTTTGGATGAATAAAGCCAGACTGAATAATTCAATGCCATAGCCGGGATTGGAACCACGAATCCCCGTTCTCAGTGCGGTTGCTCGAAACCAGTGAGCTACTATGACCAACATACCGACACGTCATTAAATTTTCCAACTTACTCGTATATTTCCTGGTAGACCACCGAGCGGGATGGCTCAGGCGGTTTCGTCTGTGACCCGTATTCGGGAGGCTGGGGTTCGATTCCCGTGGCCGAACTACCTTACCCATGGTTTTTTCGGGGGTTTCCCGGGTGGCTAGACGAATGCTGGGTAGGTTAATTACATCCCCCGAATTTCCTGTCCCTACATTTCATCTCCATTATCATTTCGTATCATCTCCCATCTGGTGGTCTCTTTCAGGGTAGAAGTGTCGGTGGGTGTATCGGTGGTGCATGGCAGGATGATATTGTCACCCAATTACCGGAACGCCAGACCAACGACAGCTGAGAAGGGACCAGAGGCATAGGGGCCACACCCACTCATCAGTCTCTGTCACTAACTGAGGGGTTGATTAGGGAAATGTCACTTGTCGCTGGCCGCCTCTTCCCCCTTCCACTGCCATCTGGAACCTTCGCGGTGATTCACTGAAACCGGAGACTTCTAGAAAACAGTGATATTTCTATAAAAAGGGCTGTAATGAGTGAGGACAGTTAGTTCTTGGTGAGCAGCTGTGAGGAGCGCCCAGCGAGGGGACGGACTGCGTACGTGATTCGGAGGAGTGTACGTAATTACGAGTGCAAGTAGAACTATAACGGACGAACTGGTGAATTGTAATTGTGTGCATTAGGTAATTCTGTGAAATCGGCAAGTGTTCAACTGTAATACGGTGGAAATAAAGAACATTTTTGAGTGGTGCAATCGGACGTTTAATTTCACGAACCCACAAAGTCACAATATGCTCTGAGGAAAGCTACTTCCTCCTCCGGTAGGTCAGTTGCCGGTCTCCACTCCTCTGCTGAAACCATTTCGGGACCGCCAGACAGGGACCTTTGGGGCTCGGATCACCTGTTTGGGACCATTAGGGCTCAGCTGCTGTGCTCGTTGCCATCCCGCTGTAGGGGAGCGAGTTCGTTGTCCTGGCCTGTCGGGGGAAGTCTCTATCCAAGTAAACTGTAGGGATCCTGCCCTCTGTACTGTCATGGCTCCTTGTGTCGGCCGCCCCTGTCTCTTTCACCTCATCCTTCCTCCCCGGGGTGCCATAGGAACAATGGGCCCAGCATGGTGGCCCACGTACCGAATCCACTCCGTAATGAAATCCCAATCCCTGGTAGACCACTAGAGGTTCTCATATACCATGAGACGCGCACCTCTCTGTGGCGACTTACCGTGCTGTAAGTACTTAAGTCCCAGTCTAAGTTTTGGATTAAGCCTACACACGACTAGCGTGGAAGAAATGATTATTTCCATCAATTTACTGTCCAGCAACAAAAAGAAGGTCCCTGAAAGGAATGTGCTCCCCTACACAGTGGACTAAGGACATCGAATGTGTGTGACAGGGAACGCATGCTACACAAGGAGCAGAACTTTAAAAAAAACATGCGCCCTATTCACTCTGTACACTAAAACCGAGAAGATTCATTCACAAAAGTAGAAGCCGTCAAAATGTTTTTGAATGTGCTGTAACTACTGACATGGGGTGTCATAAACCTGTCCAGGGAGGGTGTGGGAACCTTCGCCAACCCCCCTGCGTCTCAAGCCCCGGAGACTTTCTCTCCTGTGGAGGACAGTAACTAATTCTGTATTCCATTATTATTATTATTATTATTATTATTATTATTATTATTATTATTATTATTATTATTATCATCATCATCATCATCATCATTATCATCATTATCATTAATTTACGTCCTTTAACTTTTTAAGTCATATCGGACGATGAATGGAATGGGTGAAATGATGCTCAAATGAGCCCAGGGTCCATGGAGCTTAAATTTACCGGATATTCGTCTTTTAGGATTAGGGAAACTGTGGACAAAAACGTATCCCGGTAACCCACCATGACCGAGATTCGAACTCGGGACCTCTTGAATGTGAGGCAGACATGTTACCCTCTACGCTACCGAGGCGGGCGCTTGGTAAAACCTGAAGCGTTCGCCTGAATTCCACGCGGCTACCCCACTACCTGTTAGGTTTTATTTGCAGCCTATTAGCGTTACCCAAGAGGCACCATCTGGATGTTGAATACTTAGCCTCCCATTATATATATATATATATATATATATATATATATATATATATATATATATATAAATTTCTTTCTTTTTACTGACATTTTTGCTTTTATTTTTTTCAGCTGCTTGCCGTTTCAAAGAATTTGAAATTTTCTGCATATTTAAAGTGTTTCCAAAAATTTTTTCGTGACTGTGCAATACATCTCATTCAATTATGTTCATCGCAGGTGATAATTTCATGTAGCATTTACAATTATTTTTAACGAAAACCCATGTTGATTTCATCCGTCAGCTCCTTTTGGAAATACAATTTATAATAATTTATTACAAATCAGTTTGTTTCTTTCACCATGTATTTACTTTCATTCCCGTCGCTGGATAATCCTAAAAGCCGCTTGACTTTGATACCGATTCACATGTGTAATTAAGACATACATACCGTACTGAATCGGCCAAGTTGATAATTTTTTATCTCTGCAAATCTTGAATTTGTTTTCCAGTAATCCAGTGCACTAGAAAAAGATGACTAATCGTCATTGAGATATACATTGATTTTATCTTGGAAACTGGTAACTGGCAGTAAATATGACATAGGATTATTTTCTTGAATGTTACTGTACAAGTACCACATTCCTGAAAATTTCTCGGTTTTTGCAATGTTCTACTTTGTGACGATATGTTTTAGTTAGAACTCTTTATATGAATATTGTTTTCTGATATGACTTAGTAGGTCATGGAATGGCAATATAAAGTTAATATATGTGTAATTTTGTGATTGGCTGTAGTAATAATTGTATTACGTATTGTGATGACATAGTAATAACTCGACCAATCACAAAATTAATAGAGGAATAACGATAGTTACGAAAAATCAATAATCTTGATATACGAGGGCTATCCAGAAAGTAGATTACGTTTTCGTCTGTTTCAGCTAGGGGCGGTGCTAGCGCGGCCATCTTGGGGTCAGAGCGTTGCGCAGCTCAGTCGGCATCTAGCCGTGCTAGTGAGAGGTTCGTGCTGTCCGTTCAGATACTGTGACGGTTTGAAATGTCTGCGTTAATTGAAAATCCCGCGAGCTGCGAGGTGCGTGCAGTAATAAGGTTTCTGACTGCAAAAAACTGTAAACCGATAGAAATCTATCGGCAGCTTTGTGAAGTGTATGGGGACAACATTATCACTGAAGGTGGAGTGCGTCAGTGGGTCATCAGATTTAAAAATGGCCGAACCAATGTTCACGACGAAGATCGAAGTGGGAGACCCAGCATAGTGACTGCCGAACTTGTCGAAAAAGTCGATGCTAAAGTCCGTGAAAATCGAAGGTTCACAATAACGGAACTTTCTTTGAGTTTTCCACAAATTTCGCGAAGTTTGTTGCACGAAATCATCAGCGAAAAGCTTGGATACCACAAGTTTTGTGCAAGATGGATTCCAAAAATCTTGACAGAGGACCACAAAAATCAGCGAATGGCTGCAGCGTTGAACTTTTTGGACGTTTACCACAAGGATGGTGACTCTTTACTCGATCGCATCGTTACTGGTGACGAAACATGGGTGAAACACGTGAACTGTGAAACGAAATTGCAATCAATGCAGTGGGGGCACACAAGTTCTCCCCAAAAACCCCTGAAATGCATGCAAACAATGTCGGCAAGGAAGATGATGGCGACTGTTTTTTGGGACAGAAAAGGTGTGATTTTGGTGGACTTCCTGGAAAGAGGCACTACAGTAAACTCTCAAAGGTATTGCCAAACTCTCCAAAGACTCAGAAGAGCCATTCATTCAAAACAAGCGCAGAGGAATGTTGAGCTCTAAGATCTTGTTGATTCACGACAACGCCCGGCCCCACACGGCAAATGTCACTCGTGAAGTTCTTGAATCTTTTAAGTGGGAGTTGTTTCCTCATCCGCCGTACAGTCCCGACCTGGCACCGAGCGACTTCCACCTATTCCCAGCAATGAAGAAGTGGCTGGCTATGCAGCGTTTTGATGACGACGCACAGCTGCAAGAAGAGGTAACGAAGTGGTTGAAGGCGCAGGCGGCCGAATTTTTCGACGAAGGAATTTCCAAGCTCGTACATCGCTACGATAAATGCCTTAATTTGAATGGTGACTATGTCGAAAAGTAGTATTTGAGTGTGGCTATCATTTGTATATAATAAAATTTGTTTCCTATACTTTGTTTACTTTTTATTCCAAAACGTAATCTACTTTCTGGATAGCCCTCGTATATATATATATATATATATATATATATATATATATATATATAAATATTCTTTAATCTTGTTTCTTGTATTTGTTTACACGACCATTCAATAAAAAGTTGTTAAAAGAAAGATTCTTCCGTGTGTGGATAACTCAGAAAGGAAGATTCTGATGAATGCGAAACTTCTGATTTAAATTCCAAAACTTCTAAAAAAGATTTAGAATAACAGTTCCTCCCAAATTACTTGTATTCAGCTATAAGGGGCTATCAAATCCGTTTTAATCTTTAAATAATTTATGATATGACATCAGAGGTGTCCGTAATAAGGAATTGCCAAAAGGGAGTTAGTCCTAAGATGAACTTTGGTGCAGGTCATTCCGCCACGTGTGAAAGTGCCGTTTCCGTGTTTTGCTTGCTGACCAACATTTCACACGGTTCCAACACATTGTCCAGTTTGCTGCACGTAGGTCGTACGTACACGTGCATGCAGTTACATATCAAATGTCATGCTGTAACATTTATTTATGCTGCATGAGCTCATGGACCAAATGGAACTAAGACTAATTGTTCTGTCTTAGGGTGCGTAAGATCCTATGTTTAGCAAGACATAAAAATATCTGATCTTTTACCCTACACGTGACATTATCTATCCATTCAACATATTCTTATAAAAGACTTGCCCTATCTACTTGTGTCGTTAGTAGGGGTAGCGATATTTAGCAATTTTAAATTATAAATTTAGCATTTTGATTCTTAAATGTAGCATTTATACATTTGCAATTTAGCATTTTATAGCATTTTGAAGAAAGTTTGAGTTAATTTTGTTAAATGATGAATATTAATATTATTTATATGAAATTTAAAGCACATTTATGGAGGGTTATTAATGACGGTGAGTGTATAAAGTGTCTATTTATTTCACATTAATATAGGTTAAAGCAAAACACAAAAATATAGAACAATCTGATACAGACTAAAGCATACTGCATAATACAAAAAAGATAAATGCATACTGATGTAGAACTACACAATAAAAAGGAAATTCACTAAATTAGCCTAGTTTATGATTCAGTAATCGTGTTGAATGAAAGCATTGAACATATTTCAACATTCTGTTCTGTCATTTGAGTCTTCTTGTCATTCACAATCAAATTATATTTACTCAGATATCTTTCAGCGTCTACGCTGTTGATAGGACCTCAGCAAATACATTGCAGAAGTGCTCGGGTACACTCAGGGTATTTGAGCTTAACAGTCAACAGCATTTGCAGGCAGTTGTCTACATCTTTATTATTGTGCATTGTTTGTATCAGCTGTGAAAGAAAATAATATCACGATAAAATGGGATCTTACTTTTACTTTCAATTAAAATCGTATAATTTATTGAAGTTACTCTGCCAGCAGTGACAGGATTAAAAAGCTTATCATCGTCTTGGAGAAATACATTTGTCACATTTCCCGCCTCTGCCCGCTGTTTGATAGTTTCGCCCTCACCATCTTCGCACTTACTGATGTGACCTACACATAGAATTGAATGAAAGTTGCGTGTAAAACCGAACAGAACAATGAAAATCGAAACTTTAACAAATGAGATCCCCAACTGTTTATCACTTCCTTAAAATTAGGATTGTTATTGGTTTGCAGAGACAAGGATTGAAATTGTCCGTTAACTGGGTTGTGAAGATAGATTTTTGAGAGTGATGACGCGTGGTAAGAGAGGTTTCTTTTGTACGAGGACTTTTCAATAAAGAATGATCATATATATTTTTTTTTACCGACATAACTTTTCGCACTAAAATTCAATCATATTATATTCTGCTAGCTTAATGTGAAACAAACATTCCGTAGTAGTTTCATTGTTCCTATTCCTGGTTTCCGCCTGTGAGAACCAGGCAAATTCAAACATGTTAAGTATCGCCTACCGCTGCAATGGAAGTAACGCGCGAGGAACAATATGCAGCTTTGAAATTCTGCTTTCGTCTCAACAAATCTTCAGTTGAGGCCTATACAATGTTACAGGAGACCTATGGAGAGTCTGTTCTTCCCTACAGCACAGCTCGAAGGTGTTTTAAAATGTTTAAAGAGGGGAGACAATCAATTTCAAAGGAAGGTGGACCCGGTGCTCCAGTTACTGCTCTTCAGAAGAAAACATCAACACTGCTGCTGCCATTGTGAGAGAGGATCGACGATTTACCTTAAGATCACTTTCTGAAATACTGAACATTTCATTGGGTGTCACCCACACGTTGGTGACAGAAACATTACACATGAGACGTGTTTGTGCCCGATGGGTTCCAAGACAAATATGTTACATTTTTATTCATCCTTTGCTGCAAAAAATTACACATAATCGCAATTATATCCAATATATCAAAATATAGAATTTGATAAAAACTGTACCTGTTACGTGAAAATTGTTATCATTTTTAAAGAAAAAATGTAGTTTGCTTCGATATAAGTAGACTATTTTCAGGAAAACCGGGAAAGTGTCACTGAACAGTGCAATGTGATGCGTTGTACTCAAATGCCTTTCTATACTCTTGTACAAACACTTTATTGCTCCATCTACTTCAAGGAAAACATACTGTAGTGACATGAGAATACAGTAGACCAAGTGACAGTCAAATGTTTTGGTCGTTATGCGATGTCTTTGAAAGTCCGTTCTCTTTTCATTAAATGAAAACCATATTTGCTTTTGAGAAAAGTATTGTAACTTTCACACAAATAACAAGCATAATCTCCGAAATGAGTTACACTACACAAAAATGTACGAGAGCTGTTCAATAAAGAATGATCACATTTGTTTTTGACAACGTACCATTACTCATCCTCATAATTGTGAAGGTCCTTCTCAAAATAGTGCCCCCTTAATGCGATGTACTTGTCCCAGTGTTTCTGCCAGTCTTCAAAGACATGCTGGAAACCATTTTTTGAGAGATCCTTCAAAATCGCCTCTACAGCCTTCACCACTACTTCTGATTATGGATGTCTCCCACGAAGGCGTTTCTTCAAGTTAGGGAATAGAAAAAGTCACATGGGGCTAAATCCGGACTATAGGGAGAGTGAGGGCTGCATTTCACGTTGATTTTTGCAAGATATCCAGCAACAACATTGGCAATATGCGGTCACGCATTATCGTGATGCAGCATCCAGCCTGCTTCACGGAAATGTGGTCTTTTGCGCCTAATATGGACTTGCAATGTTTTCAGGACATCCCTGTAGTATGGTCCAGTTACTGATGTGTGTGGAGGTACAACATGCTGATAAACCATTCCATGAATATCAAAGAATGAGATGAGCATAACTTTCCCAGCAGAAACAACCACTTTTGCTTTTTTGGGGGGTTGGTGATGAAGGAGATTTCCACACTGAGCTTTGCTGTTTGCTCTCAGGATCAAAATGATGTAGCCAAGTTTCATCAGCAGTGATTACGTTTGAAAGAAACTTCGGATCTTCCTCTAACATCAACTTTAACTGCATGCAGACCTGCATGCGAATGTCCTTTTGTTCGGGAATCAACAGTTTTGGGACCCATCGCGCACAAGCACGTCTCACGTGTAATGTTTCTGTCACCAACGTGTGGGTGGCACCCAATGAAATGTTCAGTATTTCAGAAAGTGATCTTAAGGTAATTCGTCGATCCTCTCTCACAATGGCAGCAGCAGTGTTGATGTTTTCTTCCGTAAGAGTAGTAACTGGAGCATCGGGTCCACCCTCCTTTGAAATTGATTGTCTCCCCTCTTTAAACATTTTAAACCACCTTCGGGCTGTGCTGTAGGGAAGAACAGACTCTCATAGGCCTCCTGTAACATTGTATAGGCCTCAACTGAAGATTTGTTGAGACGAAAGCTGAATTTCAAAGCCGCATATTGTTCCTCACGTGTTACCTCCATTGCAGCGGTAGGCGACACTGAACATGTCTGAACTTGCCTGGTTCACACAGGCGGCAACCAGGAGTACCAACAATGAAACTCTTACGGCGTATTTGTTTCACATTAAGCTAACAGAATACAATAAGATTGAATTTTATTGCGAAAAATCTTGACCGTAAAAAAATTATTACCATTTTTTATTAAACAGCCCTCGTATTATAGATAAATTGTCTGTTTTAACGAGATCTATTTATTCTGAAGATCCAAATAAGAAGATTCGTAGGTTAACAGCCTGAGATTGTCTAGAAAATGTTTACTACTATTTTTGCAACCTTCAAGCATTTCTTTATGTTTCATTTTTTTCGCAAAGTTTCCCGAAGTCTCTAATTTTGTTATGTATAGCGGAAGGTTAACACTGGTTTCTCGAGGAGTTCATGACATCGGCTAGTCACACACAGTCAAACGAACTTCTTATTTGATCACATTCTTTTGTTGAGAACAACTGGACCACTTTCTCTGTAATCCTGATGTGGCACTAAGCATTTTCGAATGTTTCACCAGCTGAAAAATTCCCTGATGGAAATCTCAATTAAAATGAAAAATAGTCACGTGAAGAGTAAATTGGGGGCAGTGGTTATTGGAATTCTTTCTGAAAATTTGGAATTTAAATGGCAAATTTGGTATTCATCAGAATTTTCTTTTCAATTCTCTTATTAAGTGAAGGGTCGTCAAAACAAGTATTTCTGTTGACATTTCGGTATTTGATTTTTAGGTAAAATACTTCCTCTACTTCCCCTAAGCACGAGTCCAGAAGCCAACAAGGCATCTAGTAAAGGACAAAAAAGAGTTAGGAATTTTTAGAGGTTTCATTAAATTTCCCCTTCTCTCCGAACTACTCCTGTCATTCACGCAGCTGCAGGAAGTAGTTTGGTAGTGTATATGACGTGATTGTAATTATTATTATTATCAATAATAACCAAGACCTTTTGCATAACCCGAAAATTCCCAGTGCGTAAACCAGTTTGATCCAGTTCTACATCACAGTCTTTGGTTTTTTTTTCTATTGGGCACGTTTAAAGCTCTTTCCTAACAAAGGCCTACTTTATGTTTGTGGCACATTGTACTACACTCACCTAAACATTTTTTGTTTGTTGCAATTTACGTCCTTCAACGCTAAGTGGGCCGCGCCGTGGCTCTGTGGTTAGACCGCTTGGCTCTCACCAAGGCGGCCCGGGTTCGATCCCAGGCGACCAAAAAGTGAGATTTGTGATGGACAACACGGCGCTGGGGCGGGTTTCCTCCGGGATCTCCGGTTTCCCCCGCCATCTCATTCCATCGGTGCTGCATCTTCATCTCATGTATCATCAGTGTCATCGCCTGCGGTGCCGTATGTAGTAAACGCGGGCGTTAAACACTACACATGTCATTTTTAACGCTAAGTCTCATCGGACGATGAATGGAGTGGGTAAAATTATTCTCAAATGAGCCCAGAGTACATGGAGCTTACAGGTATGTGAAATTCATCTTTTAAAATAAGGGAAAACCTAGGAAAACCCCTTATTCAGGTAACTCACTCTGACCGAGGTTCGAACTCGGGACCTCTTGAACGTGAGGCAGACATGAAACAGGTTTTATAAGCAAAAATCAAACATGGAGTTCTAATTTACATTTAAATCTAATTTCAGGGCACGTATTTGCAGATAAAATATTTACAATTTTATTTAAAGCATTATCAAGCGATTTCGTCTGTGGCTCTCATCTGGAAGGTCTGTGTTCGATTCCCATGGCCGGCCTTGTTGACCCATGTGTTTTTTCCGGGTTTTCCCGGGTCGCCAGTCGAATGCTGGGTAGGCTAATTACATCCGCCGAATTTCCTGTCCCTCCACTTCATCTCTCATCTGTTGGTCTCTTTCAGAGTAGAAGTGTTCGTGACGCTCGACGTTGCATGGCAACACCTTCGTCCTCCGGTGCGCGGTTTCAGGAACGCGGTCGCCGGAATGCCGGTTGTGCAGTCCTGCCAGGAGTATTCCTAAAGTCCACCAATGCAAAGTAAGTCCCTGAGAGGAATGTGCCACCCTTACACAGTGGGATAAGGACAGCGAATATGCGTGACAGAGAATGCCTGCTACACAAGGAGTAAAACGTTAAAAATACATGCGCACTTCTCACACTAAAACCGAGAAGATTCATTCACAAAAGTAGAAGCCGTCAGAATGTTTGAATGGGCTGTAACTGAACTGATATGGGGTGTCATAAACCTGTCCAGGGAGGGTTGGAACGTTCCCCAATGCCCCTGCGTCTCAGGCCCAGAAGACTTTCTTTCCTATGGTAAACTGTAACTCTAGCGGCGGCCTTCGATCTCCAAGCCCGACTGTGGATAGCTTTGCTACCATATCAGACGACGTACCGTTGTGCTGGACAGTTGGGGGATTTCAAAGCTGATAAAGAGTATGGACCTTGCCGTCTGCACTATCGTGACTCCTTGTGGTCGGTCCCCTTCTGTCTCCTCTCGCCTCATCCCTCCTCCCCTCTTGCCCCACTTGGACTATATGCACAAAAGATCAGTCTTGTCGACGCACCAAATCCCCTTCCATAGAATTCTATTCTATGCTATCTATTTAAAGCACTTATAAAAAGCAAAATGTTTTCTAACCTTAGAGAAAATAC
Organism: Mantis religiosa; assembly: GCA_030765055.1. Classification (NCBI taxonomy): domain Eukaryota; kingdom Metazoa; phylum Arthropoda; class Insecta; order Mantodea; family Mantidae; genus Mantis; species Mantis religiosa. The sequence continues at coordinate 159,182,346 of CM060955.1, forward strand.
AGGATGCTTGCAGAAACAGTAACTATAGCACGTTTAAGAGTAGATTCATCCAACGAACCCACTTAGAACTTGCACATTTTCGCACCTTTACCTGGTATGTACAGCAACATTTGGCTATCTCATTTACCCCAATCTACCTTTCATTACATTTCCTTATCAGGGTCTTCGATTCAGGAACAAACTTCCGCACTCTGTGTAGCCTGCAACCCCATTCCTCCCGAGGGCGAAGTCCGCCTGTGTAGCGTAGGTGGTAGCGGATCACCTCACATACAACAGATCACAAGGTCAGAGTGAGTTATGTGGATCAGGCTTTATCTGGGGTTTCCCTTATCTGAAAGATAAATATCTAGTAAATCTAAGCCCTATGTACCCTGTAGTCAATTGAACATTATTTTATTCATCGTCTGATATGACTTAACGTTGGAGGCTTTCCCTTATCCTGAAAGATAAATGTCTGATAACTCTAATCTCGATGTACCCTGTACTCATTTGAACATCATTTCATTCATCGTCTGATATGACTTAACATTGGAGGCTTCCCTTATCTTGAAAGATGAATGACTGATAACTATAAGCTCTATGTACCCTGTACTCATTTGAACATCGTTTCATTCATCGTCCGATATGAGTTAACGTTGGAGGCTTTCTCTTATCCTGAAAGATGAATGTCTGATAACTCTAAGCTCTATGTACTCTGTACTCATTTGAACGTCATTTCATTCATCGTCCGATGTGACTTAACGTTGGAGGCTTTCCCTTATCCTGAAAGATGAATGTCTGGTTAATCTAAGCTCTATGTACCCTGTAGTCATTTGAACATCATTTCATTTATCATCCGATGTGACAACGTTGGAGGTTTTCCCTTATCCTGAAAGACGAATGTCTGATGACTCTAAGCTCTTTGTACCCTGTACGCATTTGAACATCATTTCATTCATCGTCTGATATGACTTAACGTTGGAGGTTTTCCCTTATCCTGAAAGACGAATGTCTGATAACTCTAAGCTCTATGTACCCTGTACGCATTTGAACATCATTTCATTCATCGTCCCACATGACTTAACGTTGGAGGTGTTCCCTTATGCTAAAAGATGAATGGTAAATCTAAGCTCTAGTATCCTGACTCATTTGAACATCATTTCATTCATCGTCCGATATGACTTAACGTTGGAGATTCTCCTTATCCTGAAAGATAAATGTCTGATAACTCTAAGCTCTATGTGTCCTGTACCCATTTGAACATCGTTATATTCATCGTCCGATATGACTTAACGTTGGAGGCTTTCCCTTATCCTGAAAGATGAATGTCTGGTAACTCTAAGCTCTATGTACCCTGTACTCCTTTGAACATCATTTCATTCATCGTCCGATATGACTTAAAGTTGGAGGTTTCCCCTTATCCTGAAAGATGAATGTCTGGTAACTCTAAGCTCTGTGTACCCTGGACTCATTTGAACATCATTTCATTCATCGTCCGATATGACTTAACGTTGGAGGTTTTCCCTTATCCTGAAAGATGAATGTCTGGTAACTCTAAGCTCTGTGTACCCTGGACTCATTTGAACATTATTTCATTCATCGTCCGATATGACTTAACGTTGGAGGTTTCCCCTTATCCTGAAAGATGAATGTCTGGTAACTCTAAGCTCTGTGTACCATGTACTCATTTGAACATCATTTCATTCATCGTCCGATATGACTTAACGTTGGAGGTTTTCCCTTATCTTGAGAGATGAATGTCTGGTAGCTCTAAGCTCTATGTATCCTATACTCATTTGTATAGAACTTAATTTATCTTCCGATATGACTTAACGTTGGGGGATATAAATTAAAAGAAGGAAAAAAAAAAAAAAACGCTCTTCCCCTGGTGGAGAGAGCCGTAACTCTCGCATAGGTCACATTACATCAAACGTCTCTTGAAATTCAAGTCTTGAGACTTTGATTTTCTAAAAAGCATCTTTAGAAAAATGTCTGTATGTGCGTCTGACTGTCTGAGTACCTGTGGACATGGGGGAAAAAAACTTAAATATCAGTATTGGTAAATAGGTACAGATTATTCCATGGTTCTCCCCCCCCCCCCTCCCCCGCCATTCCAAAAATTTTCATGGAAGCTTTTTCAAAACTTTTGATTTACAAAGCATTATATTTATTAAAGTATGACACATTTAGACATTTTCATGAAAAATGAAATTAATGCCTTGAATTGCCTGGCAATATCTCTGTAGCTCTGTAATAAACATCCGGATGTAAGGAAACCCACGTGGATCTGTTTGTATACACGAAGCACTTATCCTGGGCTTTCATTCACATAAACAATTGCATCTCTTGGAATTACTGACAAAGGTCAATTTTCTCTCGCATATACAAGCACAAACTCTAACACGTGTAGTACAAGGGAAAAATCAGAGCTTACCGAGTAAAAAAGAATACCTAATAGTAAACTAGGCCTCGAAAAATGATGCGATAGCAAGGTCATCTATAGGGAAGTAAACGATGAAATTACTTAGCTGCATCCACATTACGTAACCAGCAGAAATCGTGTAACCAGGTAAATTCTGCACTGGCATTCGATGATTGTGTAACAACATAGTTTTCTTGGCGGAATCAGCTCTTTTGCTCGTTGTGTTTACACATTTCTTTGTTAAACATTACATAATGTCATCGATCACTAGAAAATCACACGAGTTTTAGCACCTGTTGTCATATTACAGCTCGTTCGTTATACTCACGGGCCGCGGATCGAGCTTATGCTTTCTTTGCACGTTTTTCAACTATCTTTGCTAGAATATCAAAGAATGGCATTGTCATACCCAGAGGCAAGATTCTGTGGTGACAATTATTTATAAAATTAGCATTAATCATCGTTTTGTGCGAATATTTTCCCATAAATTCGCATTAATTTCGCGCAAATTTTCAGCGAGAATTAATGAGTAATGACATGACTGAAATGAAAGGTAACAGGTAACTAGAGAGACACAACTGTTAACCCCTTTTTCCAAATTAAAACATTTTATTTGAAATCAGCAGATACGATAGTATGTAACATGAATAAGATCAAATATCTCACACCGCCGTCGCCAAATTGCTGCAATTTTCGCTTTTCATAGTTGTTCTTTTGTCTGTCACAACTAAGTTATATGTAGAGAAAAATCTCCTTCGCCACAACGTGGCACCAGGGACTGTTATACAAGCTTAAGGAAGCACAACTCTCCTCCCCATACCTCACCCTGATCAGTAGTTTCCTCCGGGATCGAACCTTCAGGGTGCGGGTCGAAGGCAAACTCTCCTCCGTGAGACCCATAGCGGCGGGAGTCCCGGAAGGCCGTTACTCTTTGCTGCCTACATGTCTGACTTCCCCGCAGAGCCTCGCACTGTCCTGTGCCAAATTGCTGACGACGTCCTCATCTTGGCACAGAAGAAAAACATCCGCTACTGCCTCCCTCCGCTGCAACGATCACTCCGAGCCATCGGCACGTGAAGTGAAAGGTGGAGGATGGCCATCAGCCCACAGAAAAGCTCTGCCCTTCTGCTGGGGAAGGTCCTCCGCTGGCGCCCGGAAGGAGACCTACGGTTGAGGCAGAGAAGGATCCCTTGGGTCCGGACTGCCAAATACCTGGGTGTCCGACTGGACCGCGGCCTCCCATTCACCCCACATGCCCGTGAAAAAATCAGCCTCGGCCATGCAGCGCTTAGGCAGTTGTACCCTATATTCCGTTCGACCATGCCTACCCGCCTGAAACTACGGGTGTATCGTGCGATCATCCCGCCCCTGATCCTGTATGGATGCGAGGTCTGGGGATCGGTGACTCGTACCACCATCCGCAGATTGCAAGCCGTGCAGAACAGGGAGCTTAGGATGATCTATGGTACCGAACGTATGTTTCCTTCACCCATCCTACACACCCATTCTGGCATACCTTACGTTGAGGACGTTGTGCGTGAACGCTCGAGCACATTGTATGCCAGGATTACATCCCATCCCAACCACCTAGTGAACACACTAGGGCAGTATGACCACCGTGTACCCAGGAGGAGAAACAGCTACCACCTCTCCAAGGACGCCCTTGGGTGGTGAGACCAGCCTCTCATCCCCTCAATTCTACACTCTGTCTCGGCCACACTGGGGCTGGATCTGGCCCGCCGGCTGACCCCCGGCAGCCGGGTACCCCGGTGTGACCCCGATGAGAACCTTAACCTAAACGGTCCCCAACAACCCGACCTCTCGCTCCTGGCCCCGTCACGCTGGACGGACCCTGCAACGCAGGCCGCCAATGGCGTGGCGGTTCAGGGCACTGGCCTCCTTGGAAGCTAACCCCGCCACCAGGAGCACTAGCAGAGGTCGAATCAGGTCCTTCAGTCAACAACATCCAAGCTTTGGAGAAATGACAAACTCTTTAAGACCGCACGGGTAAATCCGCACAGCGGATAGGTACCGTGGCGCTCTACCCCCGTCCGGGAGCACCCGGACGACTTGTTCTCGCTCTTGGCTCTTGGCACTGTCAGCGTTTGACATCGGCAATTAAAGACATTGAAGGGACTTTTCACAGAAATTGCTGTAAGAATCAGCTTTTGCCTTCAAAGTCAAGAGTACTGTTACTACATCTAATCTGTTATCGTTATCATCACAGCTTTGCTGTTCAACAATGTCACAAAGCTCTTTGTAATAAAGAAACAAATGTGAATCACAAGTAATACCACTGGTTTTGACTGCATTTAGTTGTTTAAATGCTGCCATTACATGATTTAAATCACCTATAGTTGATTTAGTAACTAGCTTAGAAGACTCAAACGAATGATATAGCTTTTATGATTATTACATCAGTTTCTTTTGCATAATGAAGTTTAATTTAGACAAAGTCATACGGCAGCAAACTTTTAGATTCTCTTCTCTAACACTGGGATCCATGATATGATCCACAAGTGCACTCACTCTGTTTGCAAAGTGACCACTCTGTAATATTTCACATTTGGTTTTCAGCGTATTATTTCGGGATTAAACAAGATAAGCCCCACTTCTTTTTATTGAAATTCTAATATTGTATCTGTTATCAATCTGTAATTTTCAGAAACAAATATTGTTGCTGTTGTAGCTTTACAATATTGCAGCACTTGGCATCGCCAAAATGATCATTTAACAAATTCTGCGCAGGAACTGAAAGCTTTTCCGTTTTAGATAAGGAATCAACAATTGCATTAAAATAGCTGACGGTGTAAACTACTGAATTAAACTAGCTAGACCAGCGTGTCAGTACAGGCAATGGGAAAAGTTTAGCTTCTAAATCTGGGTGGTTTTCAGTGACGTATTGTTTGCATTCGTTTTTTAACTTTCGGGCATTTCGGAACACATTCTTAAGCCCTGGGGAACAATATTTTCATGTAAATGTAATGTCTGAGAGTAGCTCTCAGGAAGTTCAGTACATTTTGTCAATATAATACCAGTCTTCTTACTGTGCACGGTATGGTATCCATAGCATACGACAAACAGTTCGCAGTATCACGGACCAGCCAGGTGTTGTGGTGTCAGTTTATTGTTGCACCGCTTAGCTGTCATTTCTGTGCGCATGGTGATGTCATTGTATTGGCTTTGTTAAGTGTTAACTTTTATATTGCTTTCGTTAAATGTTTAAACATTTTTAATGACTTCTAGCTTCATGCTATGAAGACATGAATGTTAAAGTTATAGTTATGTAATTTCTAATAAATGTAAATTTTTCCATGCAGACTAAAAATAATAGAAGTTTTCTCATTTATCGCTAAAAATACATTATTCTCTGAAAAACTCTTGCCTCTGGTCATACCTATCTGACAAATATATTAGATTATAACAGCCAATATGAAAAACAAGGCAGTGATAATTATATATGGTACAAAATCAAACACTCTCCTTTGTACCTTTGGTGGTTTTACCTTTTTAAACTTTCACTTGTAAATGCCAGTACGTCGCAACATTTTATATTAGATTTGCAATGCATAGCACTTATTATCATTCTTCAATGCACATAAAATAGTTTCTGAACCGGTATCAAAGGTAAATTCGTAATAATTTGTCATTAATAAGCTAGATTCTTTAAGTTAATTGATGGAACTTAATCATTTCTTCACACTAGCCATATACATACTAAGATTTTGGATTGAAAAATTGAAAAATTCAATGCCACATATTAGCATCTAGCGTTCGTAACGATGGCGACAGATTTGTTGTTTCCGGCTGAAGCTGTGTAAAAGTTTCACATGAAATCGCTATCCCAGACAATTTATAAGAAAAGTATCATAATTTCTTATAAGATAAGTGAAGTTTTAAGTTAGAAATTATTATATTTGTATATATATTTTACTTCACTGTTAATAGCTTCATATTTTACGTATTTATTATGTTCATATTGTTACTTCAGCAAGCTGCGACCTCCTGCCGAGACGTTGAGTGGACGTAGAGGAATTTCTTCGTCTATGCCATCTGGCGGGAGGGGCGGGAGGCGAGCACTAGCTGATGTCACGAAGCTAGAAGCAAGTCGTATTACCACGGCACCAATACCATTCGATACTGTTCCAGAATGTAATTCGAGAACATTTGAAATATGGAACAATATCCCGCCCCAGCAGGGCTGTGTAAGAGCCGATGGGAGGCCTATTAGAGAGGTGTCTAGTGTGTTTTAGAGTATGGGTGTGTTCAGAGCTCCGAGTATCAGTCAACAAGTGTGGTTCCGTGGTGGGAAGTCGGCCCAGTAATATTGTTCACAATTCGGGGAGTCGACGGAGCAGTGGAGAGAAATGCGGTGCACACCAAGCTCCATGGTGAGGAGCCGACAGGCCGTGGAACCGTGGAGTTGACCAGTGAATATGGAGTTGTGTTCAGAGTCGACGTGCAGCTCCGTGTACGTCAGAGGTATAACTAGCAGTATAAGTTGATGGGCGCTAAAGAGACATAAAGAAACATTAAAGAGACGTGTCAAAGTGTGTATTTGTGTAAAAGAGGAAGTGATTGTAAGTTAATATTGCGCTGTTCGTCCGGTGTATTGTTTTTATCATAATAAGGACTATTTTCAGTGTTTTGAAGTTGGGAGAGCTTCTACAATGAATATAAATCTTGTATAATAAAGTGCCAGAAGGGTTTCTGTAGGCGTATTACAATTTCAATGTCTACGCCTCAGTATTTGCCTCAAGGATCACAGATATGCCTTGAACACATCCTGCTTAGTTTCAAAGGTTCCTGTGCAAATTGCCACTTGGTGTACTTCAGTGTAGTATTAGCGACTGAGATTGCTGCAAGGCGGACAGTGAAATACGAGCACTCTATCTAAATACATTAGTATGAACTACTCAAATTGAGTGAGGTTATGAGACAAAGCCTCCTTTCTACAAGTGTAAATTAGATACCTCTATAGTTATAATAGAGGTGAAAGTACTCATCGCATACTTGCCAACTTCCGAATATTTAAACGAGAAACTTTCCCTCCTCAGGCAAGGTGTGATGGCATCAGCTTTAGAATGCCTAACATTTTCAATACAGCAGATGCTTAAAGAACATCTTATCTGCACCTGAGTACTTTTTACTCACTCCTGTATAAATTATTCTTAAAAACACTCCTCTACGACACACCACTCGAGATAGACATTTCGTAGACCTGTTTTTATTACATGCTTCCTTATAAGCAGAAACAGAAGAGAACAATGAGCGATAGGGAAACTTTTAAGAGCTGGTCAGTATATGATAGCTTCAACTTCACAATCTGTTTGCATGTCCTGGCCATTAAAAAAAAAAAAAAAAAAAAAAAAAAAAAAAAATATTGTCTTTACCTTTGAAAAAAGTGTGAGTATTGCAAAATTCCTACAGTAGCAGAATTTTTTCAGAAATGGCTCGCTCCATGAAAGAATTAAAATAACACAAATAGTGCAATTTACCGCACTTCATTTTTCTGTGGTAAGAATTTTGTCTATCTCTTACAAATTACCAGTTGTGTAAGTCAATCAGAATGAACAGCACTTCTGACGACATTATCAGGAAAATAAATATTGTAACGCGAGCGCTGGAACACCCTATGAAAGCAGCTGAGAGCGGGAGACGAGGGAGGTCCGTGTTAGCTACGCCCTCCCCTCGTTTGTCTTATAGTGGTGATAGGGACGGCTGGGGAAAGAAACATAATTGTGCGGTCTGTTTCTCTTCCACCTGTGTTCCAGAAATTACGGGATCTTTCATCATCTGGAAACGTCTAGAAGACGGCGAGATGCCTATAAAAAGGGCTGAAGCTAGTCAGTCAGTCAGTCAGTCAGTCAGTTAGTCAGTTGTTGGTTAGTGTGTGAGTGAGGACAGTTCTTGGTGTAAGAAGTCAGTGTTTGACGTGCTAGCGAAGGACGTGTTAATGAACGAGAAGACTGTGCGTGCATCGGAGTTTACGTAATCGCGAGTACAAGGAAATTGTAACGGACGAACTGGTGAATTGTAATTGTGTGCAGCACGTAATTCTGTGTAATTGGCAAGTGTTAAACTGTAAGTCGGTGGAAATAAAGAACATTTTTGAGTGGTGAAATTGGACTTTTCATTTCACGAACCTACAAAGTCACAATATATACCTTTAATTTCTCGTGAAAATATTTTAAATATATGATCTCTTGATGGATAGAGTCAATAGTTGAGTTGAGTCCAGAGGTTCTACTCCCATTAGTCTTGAACCCGTAGGAACAAGACCCGGGCCTCTTTCAACCAGGGAGTTATCCGAGCTGTCCCAAAGGGCGCTCGGCGTCCTCCGTGGGGCTTTCCATAGGACAAGTCCTGGGTTACAAACAAGCCCCCCCCCCATCTGGTCCAAGGACACAAGACGGGATGGAAGTGGATACGCCACATACGCGCGCCAACACCAAAGGTGAAGGCTACCGATATGACTTCGGTGGGGTCGCCTGGTGATCTAACACACCTACTACTAGCTAAGCAGGCTAGCACCCGGGAGAATTAATGGCTTCCCTCAACCCCGTCCGAAGACGTACCCGATTCCCACGGGTATCGGGAACCACTGCCCTCTCGAGACCATCCCAATCCGAACAACTCCCGAAGGAGGGGCTCAGATGTTCGGCCCGAGGTTCCTCTAGTAACGTCAGAGGTACCACGAGTGCTAAGGTCCGCAGCGCCCGCACCACGGCAGCTGAAGGGGATGGATCACCTACCCTACGGGGAGATAGAGTCAACATGAAAAATTCAATGTCATGGCCGGGATTTGAACCACTTATCTCCTGGTTTCCTTCCAGTCGCTCTTAACCTTTGAGCTACCATGGCCAACGTGCCCTCCAGACTAATATATTTCCCCGGTAGACCACTAGGAGCTCTCGCATCCAAGAAACATGGTCGCATCCGTGGTTCAAATCCCGGCCATGGCATTGAATTTTTCATGTTGACACTATCCATCAAAAATCTTAGCCTATTTACGGCTAGTGTGGAGAAATGATTAATTTCCATCAATTACCTAAAATATGATCTCTTATTAAACAAATATCAATATTTGCCACTAAGACTCCACTTATCTTAAGAAATTGGTGTTAATACTTCTTTCTAATGGAGATCGATTTCAGAAACAAATCGATCTCCGTTAGAAAGAAGTATTAACGGCAATTTCTTAAGACAACTGGAGTCTTAGTGGCAAATATTGATATTTGTGTAATATTTATTGCTTCACTGCAGCCAGCTTCATTTTCTACGTAATTAATATGATCTCTTAAATATAACTGTGAAAGTCAATATTTTGAAAAGAATAAAACTTTAGAGAAGTGTTACCCTAAAGGAACTGAGAGTATTTTATCGAAAATATTCGGTAGGATCCTTAAAAGAAGCAGAATTATTGCAATTGGAATTCTTTTTCAATATGCTCTTAGGTTCAGGTTACCTAAAAGTATATATTTACAATGACATCATAGCACAATTTTCGAAGGAATGCAACATTCACCAAACGTATTACAATAAGTGACATGGCATTTCCTTTTATATATATATTTTTTTTAATGTACGTCAACCAAGTAAGCCATATAGAACGATGCATGCAATGAGTACATGTTCAAATGAGTACAGGGTACATAGAGCTTAGAGTTACCAGACATTCATCTTTCAGGATAAGAGAAAACCTCCAACGTTAGGTCATATCGGACGATGAATGAAATGATGTTCAAATGAGTACAGGGTACATAGAGCTTAGAGTTACCAGACATTCATCTTTCAGGATAAGGGAAAACCTCCAACGTTAGGTCATATCGGACGATGAATGAAATGATGTTCAAATGAGTACAGGGTACATAGAGCTTAGAGTTACCAGACATTCATCTTTCAGGATAAGGGAAAACCTCCAACGTTAGGTCATATCGGACGATGAATGAAATTATGTTCAAATGAGTACAGGGTACATAGAGCTTAGAGTTACCAGACATTCATCTTTCAGGATAAGGGAAAACCTCCAACGTTAGGTCATATCGGACGATGAATGAAATGATGTTCAAATGAGTCCAGGGTACATAGGGCTAGAGTTACCAGACATTAGTCTTTCAGGAAATGGAATAACTCCGGAAACACCTTATGAGATGACGCACAAATTTGGAACTCGGGAGCTCTTGGGTGTGAGGCAAACACGCTGACACCTCGCTACAGAGGCAGGCAAAAGTATTTCTTAAAAGCCTCATAATATTAATTCCTTTTGCATTTATATTTGAAGATAAGCGTGTACCATTTACCACATTTTCTTTTAATCAGATGAGCAAAAGTAACTCCAGTTAGTTTTAGATGTAAATAAGTGTGGTTGCTGTTAAGATTATTATTCTGTGATCTAGTTATTTAAGTCTCAAAAGGAGAGATGAGGAAAATAGGTGATAAGTCATAGAAGAACACATGTAACGTCTGGGAATATCCAGCGAGGAAAAAGTTATGTCAAATTCCAGACGTCAAGTCTGCCATTGCTTGATGAACCTTCTGAAAAGTTGGCGTACATGGACCAGTCACGTCCTTTCTAGGAATGCCTCAACAAGATTAATGAAATGGTTCACGCGGTGCCAATATCTCTTACGCTCAAGCACTTTTTTGGAGCATGGTCCGGATAATGAACTCTTCTCAGGAGGCCGTTTCGCAAACTCTTTTTTTTTTTTTTTTTCCTCTCTCCGTTAAAGAGTATAGTCTCAAACGACATCCTTAAAGGAGAAACAATTTAATATTCACATTAAAAGAAGACTAGAGTTCCAATCTCAGGCAGAGTCAGTTGCCTGGATACAGTTGCTTTTCTTTCTTTCTTCCCTCTTGAACGTGGAAGAGGCATACTACTACCTAAGATAACAGACGGGCAAAACCTGATACTGATTACTACTTACTATTAAACAATACGTCGTAGGCAACAATGGATGGTAGAAGTACCAACTTCCGAGCGAGGTGTTACCATGGTCACCTGCAGGAGGCACTTTGTTCGATCTCCACGACTGGGTGATACGTATCGTGACTTTGTAGGTTCGTAGAATTAAAAGTCCAAGTTGCAGAAATTCAAACCGTTCTTTATTTGCGTAGAAATGCACTTTGGTCAACCCTTACTGTAGTAGAATTACGTAACATACAGAAATACAGCCTTCAAGTTCGTCTGCCACACCTATAAACAAAGAGTTCGCTTTCAAAACACCGCTGCACGCTCACGAATTAAGTTCCATTACGACTGTCCTCTAACTAACCGCGGGTTCCTTTTATAGGACCACTCATGATTCCAGACGGTTATGGATTGTTCTCTATCAGTCAAGATGTCACTAGAACTTTCTAGTTATCTATCTTTATTTGTTTCGGCAAGCCTTTTATCTCCGCGTTATCTTTACCTGTTTCGCCAAGCTCTTTCTCTCCGCGGTGCACTACCTGTCCCTTATCTCTCCGTACCGCATTATCTGTCCGTTACCTCTGCGCTACACTATCTGCACGCCTCGGCCGCGCCTCCTCCCGACAAATGCGGCCGGCGACAATATATGTCCAAATGTAAAAGATTCTTTATCTCCCTGCCTTCTCTGACCGCGCTAAGCAGGAGGTTCGTCGATACTTTCGGCGACCCCCGGCTGAGGCGGAAGTCTCCCTGTTATAAGACCCAGTGAGCTCCAGGGCGTACTCCGGCGTCTCAAACCAAAAAAGGCGGCGGGACCCGATGGCATAACGCCACTCATGCTCCGCCACCTTCCTTTCAGGACCATGTTATTTCTTACAAGAGTTTTCAATGTGTCTCTCTCTGAGTCACTTTCCACGTAGTTGGAAAGAGGCTCGGGTGATATGCATCTTGAAGCCAGGGAAAGACCCGGTTAATCCTGCCAACTACCGCTCCATTAGCCTCCTTTCTGTTCTCTCGAAGGTTTTCGAGAGACTTTTCTTAGCCCGCTTGTCCCCTCTTCTGAGTGACATTCAAGCCATCCCTCCTCACCAGTTTGGCTTTCGTCCTGGGCATTCTACGTCACAGCAGTTGCTGCGCGTGGTGGAGGCTGCAGCCCTGGGTTTCCAGGACAAGGCATTCACCTCGGCGGTTTCTCTGGACGTGGAAAAGGCCTTCTCAACGACCTGGCACGCGGGTCTTCTGTACAAATTCATCCAACTGGAGCTACCAACTCAAGTCATACACCTTCTTCACTCTTTCCTAAAACATAGATTCTTCACTGTCACAGTGGCAGGAAAAACATCTACATGAAGGTCTATCCGCGGCGGAGTCCCCGAAGGTTCTGTGTTATCCCCGACGCTCTACAGCGTCTACGTGGCTGACCTTCCCACTGAACAGCACGTCAACATAGCACAGTATGCTGACGACGTGCTGCTATTCTCAACAGACATCCACGCAGAACCTTCAACCCCATCCAACGCTACCTAATCCTCCTCCAGGATTGGTGCACGCTTTGGTGGTTGTCCATTAATACGGAGAAAAGCCAAGCGATACTGTTCACCAAGCGCCGCTTTCCCGCCAATTTCCCCACATTTACCTACTTCGGGCAAGGGATCAGGTGGGAGAATTCAATCAAGTACTTGGGAGTCAAGCTGGATAAGGGCCTAACTTTTCGGGAGCACATCCAGGAGCAGGCTCATCAGGCCGCACCGTGGTTCAGTGGTCAGACCGCTTGGTTCTCACCAAGGCGGCCCGGGTTCGATCCCAGGTGACCGCAAAGTGAGATTTGTGGTGGACAACACGGCGCTGGGGCAGGTTTTGTCCGGGACCTCCGGTTTCCCCCGCCATCTCATTCCACCGGTGCTCCATCTTCATCTCATGTATCATCAGTGTCATCGCCTGCGGTGCCGTATGTAGTAAAAGCGGGCGTTAAACACTACACATTTCAGCAGGCTCATCAGTCGTGTGGTGCCGTGGCATCACTATACCCTGTGCTTCGGTCTGCGATGTCTGTTCCCCTAAAGTTGCGCCTCTTTATGGCTCTGGTCCTCCCTATCATGCTCTATGCGAGCGAAGTCTGGGGTATGGCCGCAGGCTCACATCTAGTTCTGCTCCAACGTGCACAGAATAAATGTCTTCGGATTATTTATTCTGTTTGCACAAGGTTCCCCGTGAGATTACTTCACGAGGCTTCATCCCTCCGATATGTGGAGGATGAAATTAGGCGCGGGGCGACAAAATTCTTCGAGGGTTTGCCCCAACATCAGAGCGCCCTCGTCAGATCCCTTGGGGATTATGTACCTCGCGAGCGTCGCTTAAAGCGATACCGGTTACCCCGCATGTCTTGCGGTCATTACCGGTAACCACATGATCTCCATTCCAGCCTAAATTAAATTTCAGCTAATCCAGAAATTTATTCTGGAAAATTCAAAATTATACATATCTTCTTCCAAGTTTATTAACTAACCCACCAGCGGTGCACGCTGTCTGTAGCACCCGGTTCATCATTCCCTGAGGAACAACAAGCTACCTCCCTACACTAACCCCACATAATCTACACCCGTCATTCTGCAACATCCACATCCCGCCACTACGTGGTTAAGCTCTTTCCAGAGCAGGTACACGATTTGACCACCCTTCGGGCTGTTCCAAACAGCCCGCCAGCATGGAGTTGAGTTGAGTTGGTTCCTTATCTAACGTCGGCTGACACTGCTCCATCAGAAGCCGCCTACCTTTGATCCTCACAGGGTACGATTGGGTTTTAGGAGCTCTTAGATGGGCTAGGGCGCTGTTAGATACGTTCGTAATAGAAACGTTAAGGATCCCATCTTTGCTTGCGGATGTGGTTGCTCTTAGTATCTCTCCATCACCGCGGAGCCCCTACGTAGTATTTAACTGTAGTGTTACGCATTTACCAATTTTAAATAATAGAGAGATACCAGGTCTGCTCTTTGCACATGACTTAGTAACAGGTTCCATAACAACTATAGGCTTAAAATAATACTTGGAACCAATAGACAAGTTTTGTAAAGAATGGAGTTTGAAGAAAAATAAAACTAAATCTAAGATTATGGTGCTAAAAAAGGTTTCAAACTAAAAGGAAAAGAAAAATGGTAGTGCGAATGTTAAAAAATTGAGGTGATTAGGACTACTGATTACCTAGGAGTAAGATTATCTAGTAATGGTGAATGGAGTGACCAAAAAAGGAAAGCACTGGCAGATGGAAAAATGGGTATGAGTGTTATTAGATTATGTATTAACAAAATACCAAATATGGAAGTAAAATGGCTAGAAAGGGTGTTTGGTTCAATTGTAGAAAGCAGAAAGCTATATGGGGGCCAGATGAAGGATGGAAAGCGATAAATGTTATAAATAGACTATTTTGTAGACTTGTTTTAGGGTTATCTAAATCCTCACCGAACGAGGTAGCTTTAATGGAATTAGGAAGATCAGGTTACAAAAGCAAGGCGATGGAAAGAATTCTGAATTATTATCTCAGAATATGGAATATAGATGAGGAGAAAGCTGTTAAACAGTGTTTGGTAGCACAAACAAGAATAAAGGGGAGATAGACTTGGATATATAAAATTCAAAAGATTTTACAGGAAATAGCTATGGGTTCATTATGGTTAAATAGTGGAAGAATAGAAAAGAGATTCTGGAAAAAAGTAAAAACAAGAATCGGAGATATTGAAAAACAAGAATTACGGGCTAATCTTAATAACAAAAGTTCTCTGAAATTATATAAAACATTGAAAAATGATTGGGGCAGAGAAATCTACATTGACTTCTATGATAAAGTAGGAAGAGAAGGGTTGGCATTGTTTACAACAGGAGTAATATACAGTACGCGCAAGATAAGTTGAGCGCTGGATTTCGGTGTGGTGCGGACAGAGCGGAAGAAGCGAGAGTTAAGGCTCTATTGTTTCTGCAGTGTGGTCAACCTTGAAAAACACGGTTCAGCAAAATAGCATGTAAGATAAGCGAAGATATCACAAGTAACGTTGCATCCTCTGAAAACATTCCTTAGTTTTGCCCACACCAGCTCAATTGCATTCAGATCACAGTTATACGGAGGTAGACGAATAATAATGTGTCCCCTTTCGAGAGACATAACATCCGCAAATGTTCATACAAATATAAATCATTTTCAAGTAAATGCTGATGTACCACACTCGTAACAAGGATAAACTGGCAATTCGAGCACACCAAACGAGCCTTTATGAAGGAAGCTTTAACTACAAAGTGATAATGTTATATAATAAACTTCCAAATCCATTTAAACAAGCCGCATCATTAAAACACTTTAAGAATAAGGTTAAGATATTTTTGCATGCACACTGCTTCTATACTGTTAATGAAGTTTTAGAACTATAACCATGTAAATGAGCACTGGCAGCATAGTGCATTCACAAACCTGTAATATACATATTATGACATTTCTTGTAGTAAATTAGTCTATACAAATACCACATGAAACCATAGAAAAGCTGCTTATTGTGTATATTGTATGTAATAAATTTAACTTTATGTATATACTGTATTTATACATTTTGACGTGTCTCATAACATGTATATGTTGCTAAGGACGAACTAAAATTCTAATTCTAACATACGATTGTTGTAAACTGGTTAGCTAATTAACCTCGAAATTGATCAAAACAAAATATGGCGGAAATGATAAAGCTTAGCGTATTAGCCACTAGATGTCAGTGTATAGCGTATTTAAAATTTCAAAGTTGTCATCTATGTTTACGGAGTTAAACGAAACTTACCGAATGAGGACTTGGAACCCGATCGCTCTTCTTATCGCGCGTATATAGTGCAGATGTATTATTTTACCTTGACAGGAATCCTGCGCGGTAGGGATGAGTAGCAACTGTAGTGGGGATAGTGCACCTATCGCCACAATGCGTCACAAGCGTAAGATTACGAGAGGGGAGGGCGGTGCATTAGGTGTCTAAAAACAAATTTCATTCTCGAAGCCAGTTTTGCAGCTCTTATAAACTAAGATGTAATTCTTACTATGGTAGTAATCTCCACGCTTTTGTTGGAACTTAAATAGTACATAGACATTTGGAACAAAACCCTGTTCTCCTCCAGCAGGCATGATAAACAACTGTCGGCCTTTCAATATCGCTGCAGAGTCCCTATAACGTATTTCACTCCAGGCATATGGCCCAGTATGTGGTATTTATATAAGTTTCATCCATATAAACTATATAAACTTCACTTCGATATCTTCGAATATTTCGTAAATACTTATGACTTTTTGCACGTATGGTGCGATGTTCGATTAAAATTTGTCTGTCACGCTTAGTGTTTTTTTTTTTCAAATAATCCTAGCTTCAAAAGAACTCTTCTTAATGTTTAGACACTGCCTTGGAAGTCAGTAGAACTTTTAGCTTCATAAGCTCTTTCTTCAAAGTTGGTCTTTGTTTTTCTGTGTTTTAAAAATTATTCATAGTTCGCCTAACTACTTCTGAATTAAAACATCCAGATTAGATTTTGTGCATGTTCTTAATCTTTGTTTACTGGGCATAGAGAAGGACGTTGTTGCACTAACACCAATGGCTTTTCTTTCCTTAATAACTCTCCTAAACTGCTTTCAGACACAACTGTTGCCTCAGATATCCTTCCCCAGATTTTTATAGCTGACTCAGACCATTGTTCCTTTTTTTATAAATCTATGGATATTGGTTATTACTTCTCGTATTTATAAATGTAGCACTTTATTTCCTAATGTACTGCTAGGAGGCGTCATATATAAATGCCCTCTTGGAACCAGGAGACAAGCACATTTTGAAACAAGCTGTAGTGTAGCTCTGCACGTGTTTAGTTGCTCGCAACTGGTGCGCAACTGACCTGCCCTCCCCTCCAGTTGCAACCGTTCTGAGGTGGACTCTTCCAGATACCACTGCGCATCGCTCTGCACTTTTCAAGATAAAAAAATACATTTGTACTTAAGGGGTATAAGGAATCGGTATATTAAGGGAAGCTGACCAATGTGTGAAAAAGAAGATAGAACTTGGCATTATGTTTTCATTTTCAAAAAAAAAAAAAAAAAAAAAAAAATGAAGAGAGGAAATTCTTTTGCATAAGTGGGAAAACATACCAAATAAAATAAGAGGCAAAAGAATCTTGAATCTAAGATCAGAAAAAGAAAACATAATAAAACTGGGAAAATGTATTGGAAAGGTAAGACAAAAATGGCTTTCGAAAACAGGGAAGACTAATGAGAACTAAGAAAAATAGTATAAGTTATAAAGGGAAACAAAAAGCTAGATCCCAAGTTTTAAAATGATCCACTATGTACACAAGCTGGGTTAATTATAATGGGGCATGGGAAAATGCAACTCCAAAACGAGGAGTATGCAAGATTTTGTATTTATTGTACACTAATTATGTTATATGTGTACATATGCTAGTTATTGTAATAAGAAATAGGAAATAAACTATGTAACAGTAGAGATACGAATTTCAAAGTGGGCAATTTCAATGCCCTTCCCTGTAGTGTAGAGGTAGCGTATCCACCTTACATTTAAGAGGTACCAAGTTCAAAGTACGAGGTATGTATTTTAAGTCAGTACCGTTTTGCGATTCCGCCGCCGAAGCGCTACGGTCGGCGTTCCGCGCATGCGCGCTGGTTACCTACATCTCTTGCCTACGCACTGAGGCCATTACAGTCTGATTCTTCATTGTATACCTTGGTTACTGAGTGTTTAAGATGCCTCCGACAATCGTGAGTCCCGCCGATTGTGAAGTAACGGCTGTTATACGATTTCTTAGTGCTAAAGGCGTAAAACCGATCGATATTCATCGTGAGATCTGTGAAGTTTACGGACAAAACATTATGAGTGATGGAATGGTAAGGAAATGAGTGAGAGCATTTAAAGATGGCCGCACAAATGTGCATGATGAAGAACGGTGTGGGCGTCCTTCGGTCGTTACTGAAGATTTGGTGCAGAAAGTGGACGAAAAGGTGAGAGAAAACAGACGCTTTACAATTTCATCATTGTGCGACTATTTTCCTCAATATTCTCGTAGTGTTTTGTATCGCATTGTGACCGAGAACTTGAAGTACCAGAAATTGTGTTCACGTTGGGTTCCGAAAATGTTGACGGATTTGCACAAAACCCAACGTTCAGGCAGTGCATTGACTTTCCTTGTGCGGTACCACAATGAAGGTGAAGATTTTTAGACCAAACTGTTACTGGTGATGAACATGGGTGGCCTACGTCACACCAGAATCGAAACAACAATCCATGCAATGGCGACATTCATCATCACCTACAAAAGTGAAGTTTAAGCAAACAATTTCTGCCCAGAAAATCATGTGCACAGTTTTTTTGGGACAGAAAAGGAGTATTGCTAGTGGAGTTTCTGCCTCGTAATGAGACAATCAATGCAGCGTCTTATTGTGAGACATTGAACAATCTGCGCCGTGCAATCCAGAACAAAAGACGTGGCAAGTTGAGTAAGGGTATTGTTTTGCTGCATGACAATGTCCGTCCACATGTGGCTAATCGGACCAAAGATCTCATCAAATCTTTTCAATGGGAAACTCTAGATAATCCTCCATACAGACCTGATCTGGTGCCCAGCGACTACCATTTGTTCCTGCACTTGAAGAAACATCTGGGCGGTCAGCATCTTCAAGACGATAACGAAGTCAAAACAGTTGTGATACAGTGGTTAACACGTCAGGCGGCAGAATTTTATGAGGAGGGTATTCAAAAACTGGTGCCACGTTATGACAAGTGCCTCAATAATCACGGAAATTATGTAGAAAAGTAGATTAAGGTACAGGCTTTCATGTAAAAATAAAATTATTGCGATATCTATGCACGTCTTTTTTAAATTCCAAAACGGTACTGACTTAAAAAACATGCCTCGTAAATTACTCGGATGAGCCTACTAAGGATCCCCAAGCAGATGGTCCTGGTGTTGGGAAAGAGATGCGAAATCTGGATTACGTTTCATTTCTACTAATGAACTGTACACGTGAACTAATACCTAGTTTCACGAATTATTGGGAAATCGCTGTTAGGTACAAGGTCATTGTGTGAATGTAGTATATCTGCGCATACCCCTTCCTATGGTCTTCTTATTTCCCCTGATTAGTGTTGCAAATCAGGCCACTACATAAATCTGCTGACCATTAAATAAGCACTTTATATACCTTACGGATACAAATTAAGTATTAGGTGTGCAAGGTTGCAATATATCTTTTTACCACATAAAGTGTGCGAGTCGACGAATGAATCGTTTATCTTGTGCTCTGGCACATTTATTATTTATTATACACCTCAAAAAACAAGATCTATGGATCCACTAATTTGGAACAAAATATAGCTTTATAACTTAATGACATAACACGTAAATCGAGAGCATTACAATTAAAAAGCACAAGTTTTAAACACTAACCTATCCTATGCCACCCGTAGATTAACAATTACGCAACCACTGGCGCGTTCGCCATGAATTGTAGGATAATGAATCAACAGAAGCTTACAAACCAAAGAAGTTTTACTATACGGAAGGCAGGCTTGTGCTGCTTTAGTTCTCCTTGTAGCCGAAGTGAGGTGCTGATCCTGTTATCATGACATCATAACAGGAATCTGTGAGATGCATATACCACGTGCCAGTGCATTCAAGGTGCGAACAGTGTTTGTTGAGTGTGTTTCGGAGAATATTTACCACTGAATACTCAATCATGTTCGTTCTCCGATTGGACAGATGTGCTCCCAGTTTGAAGAACTTAATAAAGTGCAGAATTTCCTGCGTACGCTTAACTTTGCACTTTATAGAAAGATAGTCTCGTTCTGAAACTTCGTGTAACTTCTTGGACTGGCCGTCTCTTTGCTCAGGAAAATTAATCTCTTTGGAACAGTAACCATCAGATCTATTAAGGTTTTTTTTTAAGTAACGTGCTCCAACGTTAAGTCATATGATGAATGAAATGATGTTCAAATGAGTACAGGGTACAGAGAGCTTAGAGTTACCAGACATTCATATTTCAGCATAAGGGAAAACCTCCAACGTTAAGTCATATGGGACAATGAATGAAATGATGTTCAAATGAGTACAGGGTACATAGAGCTTAGAGTTACCAGACGTTCATCTTTCAGGATAAGGGAAAACCTCCAATGTTAAGTCATATCGGACGATGAATGAAATGATGTTCAAATGAGTACAGGATACATAGAGCTTAGAGTTACCAGACATTCATCTTTCAGGATAAGGGAAAACCTCCAACGTTAAGTCATATCGCACGATGAATGAAATGATGTTCAAATAAGTACAGGGTACACAGAGCTTAGAGTTACCAGACATTCATCTTTCAGGATAAGGGAAAACCTCCAACGTTAAGTCATATCGGACGATGAATGAAATGATGTTCAAATAAGTACAGGGTACATAGAGCTTAGAGTTACCAGGCATTCATCTTTCAGGATAAGGGAAAACCTCCAACGTTAAGTCATATCGGACGATGAATGAAATGAAGTTCAATTGAGTACAGGATACATAGAGCTTAGAGTTACCAGACATTCATCTTTCAGGATAAGGGAATACCTCCAACGTTAAGTCATATCGGACGATGAATGAATTGATGTTAAAATGAGTACAGAGTACATAGAGCTTAGAGTTACCAGACATTCATCTTTCAGGATAAGGGAAAACCTCCAACGTTAGGTCATATCGGACGATGAATGAAATTATGTTCAAATGAGTACAGGGTACATAGAGCTTAGAGTTACCAGACATTCATCTTTCAGGATAAGGGAAAACCTCCAACGTTAGGTCATATCGGACGATGAATGAAATGATGTTCAAATGAGTCCAGGGTACATAGGGCTAGAGTTACCAGACATTAGTCTTTCAGGAAATGGAATAACTCCGGAAACACCTTATGAGATGACGCACAAATTTGGAACTCGGGAGCTCTTGGGTGTGAGGCAAACACGCTGACACCTCGCTACAGAGGCAGGCAAAAGTATTTCTTAAAAGCCTCATAATATTAATTCCTTTTGCATTTATATTTGAAGATAAGCGTGTACCATTTACCACATTTTCTTTTAATCAGATGAGCAAAAGTAACTCCAGTTAGTTTTAGATGTAAATAAGTGTGGTTGCTGTTAAGATTATTATTCTGTGATCTAGTTATTTAAGTCTCAAAAGGAGAGATGAGGAAAATAGGTGATAAGTCATAGAAGAACACATGTAACGTCTGGGAATATCCAGCGAGGAAAAAGTTATGTCAAATTCCAGACGTCAAGTCTGCCATTGCTTGATGAACCTTCTGAAAAGTTGGCGTACATGGACCAGTCACGTCCTTTCTAGGAATGCCTCAACAAGATTAATGAAATGGTTCACGCGGTGCCAATATCTCTTACGCTCAAGCACTTTTTTGGAGCATGGTCCGGATAATGAACTCTTCTCAGGAGGCCGTTTCGCAAACTCTTTTTTTTTTTTTTTTTTTCCTCTCTCCGTTAAAGAGTATAGTCTCAAACGACATCCTTAAAGGAGAAACAATTTAATATTCACATTAAAAGAAGACTAGAGTTCCAATCTCAGGCAGAGTCAGTTGCCTGGATACAGTTGCTTTTCTTTCTTTCTTCCCTCTTGAACGTGGAAGAGGCATACTACTACCTAAGATAACAGACGGGCAAAACCTGATACTGATTACTACTTACTATTAAACAATACGTCGTAGGCAACAATGGATGGTAGAAGTACCAACTTCCGAGCGAGGTGTTACCATGGTCACCTGCAGGAGGCACTTTGTTCGATCTCCACGACTGGGTGATACGTATCGTGACTTTGTAGGTTCGTAGAATTAAAAGTCCAAGTTGCAGAAATTCAAACCGTTCTTTATTTGCGTAGAAATGCACTTTGGTCAACCCTTACTGTAGTAGAATTACGTAACATACAGAAATACAGCCTTCAAGTTCGTCTGCCACACCTATAAACAAAGAGTTCGCTTTCAAAACACCGCTGCACGCTCACGAATTAAGTTCCATTACGACTGTCCTCTAACTAACCGCGGGTTCCTTTTATAGGACCACTCATGATTCCAGACGGTTATGGATTGTTCTCTATCAGTCAAGATGTCACTAGAACTTTCTAGTTATCTATCTTTATTTGTTTCGGCAAGCCTTTTATCTCCGCGTTATCTTTACCTGTTTCGCCAAGCTCTTTCTCTCCGCGGTGCACTACCTGTCCCTTATCTCTCCGTACCGCATTATCTGTCCGTTACCTCTGCGCTACACTATCTGCACGCCTCGGCCGCGCCTCCTCCCGACAAATGCGGCCGGCGACAATATATGTCCAAATGTAAAAGATTCTTTATCTCCCTGCCTTCTCTGACCGCGCTAAGCAGGAGGTTCGTCGATACTTTCGGCGACCCCCGGCTGAGGCGGAAGTCTCCCTGTTATAAGACCCAGTGAGCTCCAGGGCGTACTCCGGCGTCTCAAACCAAAAAAGGCGGCGGGACCCGATGGCATAACGCCACTCATGCTCCGCCACCTTCCTTTCAGGACCATGTTATTTCTTACAAGAGTTTTCAATGTGTCTCTCTCTGAGTCACTTTCCACGTAGTTGGAAAGAGGCTCGGGTGATATGCATCTTGAAGCCAGGGAAAGACCCGGTTAATCCTGCCAACTACCGCTCCATTAGCCTCCTTTCTGTTCTCTCGAAGGTTTTCGAGAGACTTTTCTTAGCCCGCTTGTCCCCTCTTCTGAGTGACATTCAAGCCATCCCTCCTCACCAGTTTGGCTTTCGTCCTGGGCATTCTACGTCACAGCAGTTGCTGCGCGTGGTGGAGGCTGCAGCCCTGGGTTTCCAGGACAAGGCATTCACCTCGGCGGTTTCTCTGGACGTGGAAAAGGCCTTCTCAACGACCTGGCACGCGGGTCTTCTGTACAAATTCATCCAACTGGAGCTACCAACTCAAGTCATACACCTTCTTCACTCTTTCCTAAAACATAGATTCTTCACTGTCACAGTGGCAGGAAAAACATCTACATGAAGGTCTATCCGCGGCGGAGTCCCCGAAGGTTCTGTGTTATCCCCGACGCTCTACAGCGTCTACGTGGCTGACCTTCCCACTGAACAGCACGTCAACATAGCACAGTATGCTGACGACGTGCTGCTATTCTCAACAGACATCCACGCAGAACCTTCAACCCCATCCAACGCTACCTAATCCTCCTCCAGGATTGGTGCACGCTTTGGTGGTTGTCCATTAATACGGAGAAAAGCCAAGCGATACTGTTCACCAAGCGCCGCTTTCCCGCCAATTTCCCCACATTTACCTACTTCGGGCAAGGGATCAGGTGGGAGAATTCAATCAAGTACTTGGGAGTCAAGCTGGATAAGGGCCTAACTTTTCGGGAGCACATCCAGGAGCAGGCTCATCAGGCCGCACCGTGGTTCAGTGGTCAGACCGCTTGGTTCTCACCAAGGCGGCCCGGGTTCGATCCCAGGTGACCGCAAAGTGAGATTTGTGGTGGACAACACGGCGCTGGGGCAGGTTTTGTCCGGGACCTCCGGTTTCCCCCGCCATCTCATTCCACCGGTGCTCCATCTTCATCTCATGTATCATCAGTGTCATCGCCTGCGGTGCCGTATGTAGTAAAAGCGGGCGTTAAACACTACACATTTCAGCAGGCTCATCAGTCGTGTGGTGCCGTGGCATCACTATACCCTGTGCTTCGGTCTGCGATGTCTGTTCCCCTAAAGTTGCGCCTCTTTATGGCTCTGGTCCTCCCTATCATGCTCTATGCGAGCGAAGTCTGGGGTATGGCCGCAGGCTCACATCTAGTTCTGCTCCAACGTGCACAGAATAAATGTCTTCGGATTATTTATTCTGTTTGCACAAGGTTCCCCGTGAGATTACTTCACGAGGCTTCATCCCTCCGATATGTGGAGGATGAAATTAGGCGCGGGGCGACAAAATTCTTCGAGGGTTTGCCCCAACATCAGAGCGCCCTCGTCAGATCCCTTGGGGATTATGTACCTCGCGAGCGTCGCTTAAAGCGATACCGGTTACCCCGCATGTCTTGCGGTCATTACCGGTAACCACATGATCTCCATTCCAGCCTAAATTAAATTTCAGCTAATCCAGAAATTTATTCTGGAAAATTCAAAATTATACATATCTTCTTCCAAGTTTATTAACTAACCCACCAGCGGTGCACGCTGTCTGTAGCACCCGGTTCATCATTCCCTGAGGAACAACAAGCTACCTCCCTACACTAACCCCACATAATCTACACCCGTCATTCTGCAACATCCACATCCCGCCACTACGTGGTTAAGCTCTTTCCAGAGCAGGTACACGATTTGACCACCCTTCGGGCTGTTCCAAACAGCCCGCCAGCATGGAGTTGAGTTGAGTTGGTTCCTTATCTAACGTCGGCTGACACTGCTCCATCAGAAGCCGCCTACCTTTGATCCTCACAGGGTACGATTGGGTTTTAGGAGCTCTTAGATGGGCTAGGGCGCTGTTAGATACGTTCGTAATAGAAACGTTAAGGATCCCATCTTTGCTTGCGGATGTGGTTGCTCTTAGTATCTCTCCATCACCGCGGAGCCCCTACGTAGTATTTAACTGTAGTGTTACGCATTTACCAATTTTAAATAATAGAGAGATACCAGGTCTGCTCTTTGCACATGACTTAGTAACAGGTTCCATAACAACTATAGGCTTAAAATAATACTTGGAACCAATAGACAAGTTTTGTAAAGAATGGAGTTTGAAGAAAAATAAAACTAAATCTAAGATTATGGTGCTAAAAAAGGTTTCAAACTAAAAGGAAAAGAAAAATGGTAGTGCGAATGTTAAAAAATTGAGGTGATTAGGACTACTGATTACCTAGGAGTAAGATTATCTAGTAATGGTGAATGGAGTGACCAAAAAAGGAAAGCACTGGCAGATGGAAAAATGGGTATGAGTGTTATTAGATTATGTATTAACAAAATACCAAATATGGAAGTAAAATGGCTAGAAAGGGTGTTTGGTTCAATTGTAGAAAGCAGAAAGCTATATGGGGGCCAGATGAAGGATGGAAAGCGATAAATGTTATAAATAGACTATTTTGTAGACTTGTTTTAGGGTTATCTAAATCCTCACCGAACGAGGTAGCTTTAATGGAATTAGGAAGATCAGGTTACAAAAGCAAGGCGATGGAAAGAATTCTGAATTATTATCTCAGAATATGGAATATAGATGAGGAGAAAGCTGTTAAACAGTGTTTGGTAGCACAAACAAGAATAAAGGGGAGATAGACTTGGATATATAAAATTCAAAAGATTTTACAGGAAATAGCTATGGGTTCATTATGGTTAAATAGTGGAAGAATAGAAAAGAGATTCTGGAAAAAAGTAAAAACAAGAATCGGAGATATTGAAAAACAAGAATTACGGGCTAATCTTAATAACAAAAGTTCTCTGAAATTATATAAAACATTGAAAAATGATTGGGGCAGAGAAATCTACATTGACTTCTATGATAAAGTAGGAAGAGAAGGGTTGGCATTGTTTACAACAGGAGTAATATACAGTACGCGCAAGATAAGTTGAGCGCTGGATTTCGGTGTGGTGCGGACAGAGCGGAAGAAGCGAGAGTTAAGGCTCTATTGTTTCTGCAGTGTGGTCAACCTTGAAAAACACGGTTCAGCAAAATAGCATGTAAGATAAGCGAAGATATCACAAGTAACGTTGCATCCTCTGAAAACATTCCTTAGTTTTGCCCACACCAGCTCAATTGCATTCAGATCACAGTTATACGGAGGTAGACGAATAATAATGTGTCCCCTTTCGAGAGACATAACATCCGCAAATGTTCATACAAATATAAATCATTTTCAAGTAAATGCTGATGTACCACACTCGTAACAAGGATAAACTGGCAATTCGAGCACACCAAACGAGCCTTTATGAAGGAAGCTTTAACTACAAAGTGATAATGTTATATAATAAACTTCCAAATCCATTTAAACAAGCCGCATCATTAAAACACTTTAAGAATAAGGTTAAGATATTTTTGCATGCACACTGCTTCTATACTGTTAATGAAGTTTTAGAACTATAACCATGTAAATGAGCACTGGCAGCATAGTGCATTCACAAACCTGTAATATACATATTATGACATTTCTTGTAGTAAATTAGTCTATACAAATACCACATGAAACCATAGAAAAGCTGCTTATTGTGTATATTGTATGTAATAAATTTAACTTTATGTATATACTGTATTTATACATTTTGACGTGTCTCATAACATGTATATGTTGCTAAGGACGAACTAAAATTCTAATTCTAACATACGATTGTTGTAAACTGGTTAGCTAATTAACCTCGAAATTGATCAAAACAAAATATGGCGGAAATGATAAAGCTTAGCGTATTAGCCACTAGATGTCAGTGTATAGCGTATTTAAAATTTCAAAGTTGTCATCTATGTTTACGGAGTTAAACGAAACTTACCGAATGAGGACTTGGAACCCGATCGCTCTTCTTATCGCGCGTATATAGTGCAGATGTATTATTTTACCTTGACAGGAATCCTGCGCGGTAGGGATGAGTAGCAACTGTAGTGGGGATAGTGCACCTATCGCCACAATGCGTCACAAGCGTAAGATTACGAGAGGGGAGGGCGGTGCATTAGGTGTCTAAAAACAAATTTCATTCTCGAAGCCAGTTTTGCAGCTCTTATAAACTAAGATGTAATTCTTACTATGGTAGTAATCTCCACGCTTTTGTTGGAACTTAAATAGTACATAGACATTTGGAACAAAACCCTGTTCTCCTCCAGCAGGCATGATAAACAACTGTCGGCCTTTCAATATCGCTGCAGAGTCCCTATAACGTATTTCACTCCAGGCATATGGCCCAGTATGTGGTATTTATATAAGTTTCATCCATATAAACTATATAAACTTCACTTCGATATCTTCGAATATTTCGTAAATACTTATGACTTTTTGCACGTATGGTGCGATGTTCGATTAAAATTTGTCTGTCACGCTTAGTGTTTTTTTTTTCAAATAATCCTAGCTTCAAAAGAACTCTTCTTAATGTTTAGACACTGCCTTGGAAGTCAGTAGAACTTTTAGCTTCATAAGCTCTTTCTTCAAAGTTGGTCTTTGTTTTTCTGTGTTTTAAAAATTATTCATAGTTCGCCTAACTACTTCTGAATTAAAACATCCAGATTAGATTTTGTGCATGTTCTTAATCTTTGTTTACTGGGCATAGAGAAGGACGTTGTTGCACTAACACCAATGGCTTTTCTTTCCTTAATAACTCTCCTAAACTGCTTTCAGACACAACTGTTGCCTCAGATATCCTTCCCCAGATTTTTATAGCTGACTCAGACCATTGTTCCTTTTTTTATAAATCTATGGATATTGGTTATTACTTCTCGTATTTATAAATGTAGCACTTTATTTCCTAATGTACTGCTAGGAGGCGTCATATATAAATGCCCTCTTGGAACCAGGAGACAAGCACATTTTGAAACAAGCTGTAGTGTAGCTCTGCACGTGTTTAGTTGCTCGCAACTGGTGCGCAACTGACCTGCCCTCCCCTCCAGTTGCAACCGTTCTGAGGTGGACTCTTCCAGATACCACTGCGCATCGCTCTGCACTTTTCAAGATAAAAAAATACATTTGTACTTAAGGGGTATAAGGAATCGGTATATTAAGGGAAGCTGACCAATGTGTGAAAAAGAAGATAGAACTTGGCATTATGTTTTCATTTTCAAAAAAAAAAAAAAAAAAAAAAATGAAGAGAGGAAATTCTTTTGCATAAGTGGGAAAACATACCAAATAAAATAAGAGGCAAAAGAATCTTGAATCTAAGATCAGAAAAAGAAAACATAATAAAACTGGGAAAATGTATTGGAAAGGTAAGACAAAAATGGCTTTCGAAAACAGGGAAGACTAATGAGAACTAAGAAAAATAGTATAAGTTATAAAGGGAAACAAAAAGCTAGATCCCAAGTTTTAAAATGATCCACTATGTACACAAGCTGGGTTAATTATAATGGGGCATGGGAAAATGCAACTCCAAAACGAGGAGTATGCAAGATTTTGTATTTATTGTACACTAATTATGTTATATGTGTACATATGCTAGTTATTGTAATAAGAAATAGGAAATAAACTATGTAACAGTAGAGATACGAATTTCAAAGTGGGCAATTTCAATGCCCTTCCCTGTAGTGTAGAGGTAGCGTATCCACCTTACATTTAAGAGGTACCAAGTTCAAAGTACGAGGTATGTATTTTAAGTCAGTACCGTTTTGCGATTCCGCCGCCGAAGCGCTACGGTCGGCGTTCCGCGCATGCGCGCTGGTTACCTACATCTCTTGCCTACGCACTGAGGCCATTACAGTCTGATTCTTCATTGTATACCTTGGTTACTGAGTGTTTAAGATGCCTCCGACAATCGTGAGTCCCGCCGATTGTGAAGTAACGGCTGTTATACGATTTCTTAGTGCTAAAGGCGTAAAACCGATCGATATTCATCGTGAGATCTGTGAAGTTTACGGACAAAACATTATGAGTGATGGAATGGTAAGGAAATGAGTGAGAGCATTTAAAGATGGCCGCACAAATGTGCATGATGAAGAACGGTGTGGGCGTCCTTCGGTCGTTACTGAAGATTTGGTGCAGAAAGTGGACGAAAAGGTGAGAGAAAACAGACGCTTTACAATTTCATCATTGTGCGACTATTTTCCTCAATATTCTCGTAGTGTTTTGTATCGCATTGTGACCGAGAACTTGAAGTACCAGAAATTGTGTTCACGTTGGGTTCCGAAAATGTTGACGGATTTGCACAAAACCCAACGTTCAGGCAGTGCATTGACTTTCCTTGTGCGGTACCACAATGAAGGTGAAGATTTTTAGACCAAACTGTTACTGGTGATGAACATGGGTGGCCTACGTCACACCAGAATCGAAACAACAATCCATGCAATGGCGACATTCATCATCACCTACAAAAGTGAAGTTTAAGCAAACAATTTCTGCCCAGAAAATCATGTGCACAGTTTTTTTGGGACAGAAAAGGAGTATTGCTAGTGGAGTTTCTGCCTCGTAATGAGACAATCAATGCAGCGTCTTATTGTGAGACATTGAACAATCTGCGCCGTGCAATCCAGAACAAAAGACGTGGCAAGTTGAGTAAGGGTATTGTTTTGCTGCATGACAATGTCCGTCCACATGTGGCTAATCGGACCAAAGATCTCATCAAATCTTTTCAATGGGAAACTCTAGATAATCCTCCATACAGACCTGATCTGGTGCCCAGCGACTACCATTTGTTCCTGCACTTGAAGAAACATCTGGGCGGTCAGCATCTTCAAGACGATAACGAAGTCAAAACAGTTGTGATACAGTGGTTAACACGTCAGGCGGCAGAATTTTATGAGGAGGGTATTCAAAAACTGGTGCCACGTTATGACAAGTGCCTCAATAATCACGGAAATTATGTAGAAAAGTAGATTAAGGTACAGGCTTTCATGTAAAAATAAAATTATTGCGATATCTATGCACGTCTTTTTTAAATTCCAAAACGGTACTGACTTAAAAAACATGCCTCGTAAATTACTCGGATGAGCCTACTAAGGATCCCCAAGCAGATGGTCCTGGTGTTGGGAAAGAGATGCGAAATCTGGATTACGTTTCATTTCTACTAATGAACTGTACACGTGAACTAATACCTAGTTTCACGAATTATTGGGAAATCGCTGTTAGGTACAAGGTCATTGTGTGAATGTAGTATATCTGCGCATACCCCTTCCTATGGTCTTCTTATTTCCCCTGATTAGTGTTGCAAATCAGGCCACTACATAAATCTGCTGACCATTAAATAAGCACTTTATATACCTTACGGATACAAATTAAGTATTAGGTGTGCAAGGTTGCAATATATCTTTTTACCACATAAAGTGTGCGAGTCGACGAATGAATCGTTTATCTTGTGCTCTGGCACATTTATTATTTATTATACACCTCAAAAAACAAGATCTATGGATCCACTAATTTGGAACAAAATATAGCTTTATAACTTAATGACATAACACGTAAATCGAGAGCATTACAATTAAAAAGCACAAGTTTTAAACACTAACCTATCCTATGCCACCCGTAGATTAACAATTACGCAACCACTGGCGCGTTCGCCATGAATTGTAGGATAATGAATCAACAGAAGCTTACAAACCAAAGAAGTTTTACTATACGGAAGGCAGGCTTGTGCTGCTTTAGTTCTCCTTGTAGCCGAAGTGAGGTGCTGATCCTGTTATCATGACATCATAACAGGAATCTGTGAGATGCATATACCACGTGCCAGTGCATTCAAGGTGCGAACAGTGTTTGTTGAGTGTGTTTCGGAGAATATTTACCACTGAATACTCAATCATGTTCGTTCTCCGATTGGACAGATGTGCTCCCAGTTTGAAGAACTTAATAAAGTGCAGAATTTCCTGCGTACGCTTAACTTTGCACTTTATAGAAAGATAGTCTCGTTCTGAAACTTCGTGTAACTTCTTGGACTGGCCGTCTCTTTGCTCAGGAAAATTAATCTCTTTGGAACAGTAACCATCAGATCTATTAAGGTTTTTTTTTAAGTAACGTGCTCCAACGTTAAGTCATATGATGAATGAAATGATGTTCAAATGAGTACAGGGTACAGAGAGCTTAGAGTTACCAGACATTCATATTTCAGCATAAGGGAAAACCTCCAACGTTAAGTCATATGGGACAATGAATGAAATGATGTTCAAATGAGTACAGGGTACATAGAGCTTAGAGTTACCAGACGTTCATCTTTCAGGATAAGGGAAAACCTCCAATGTTAAGTCATATCGGACGATGAATGAAATGATGTTCAAATGAGTACAGGATACATAGAGCTTAGAGTTACCAGACATTCATCTTTCAGGATAAGGGAAAACCTCCAACGTTAAGTCATATCGCACGATGAATGAAATGATGTTCAAATAAGTACAGGGTACACAGAGCTTAGAGTTACCAGACATTCATCTTTCAGGATAAGGGAAAACCTCCAACGTTAAGTCATATCGGACGATGAATGAAATGATGTTCAAATAAGTACAGGGTACATAGAGCTTAGAGTTACCAGGCATTCATCTTTCAGGATAAGGGAAAACCTCCAACGTTAAGTCATATCGGACGATGAATGAAATGAAGTTCAATTGAGTACAGGATACATAGAGCTTAGAGTTACCAGACATTCATCTTTCAGGATAAGGGAATACCTCCAACGTTAAGTCATATCGGACGATGAATGAATTGATGTTAAAATGAGTACAGAGTACATAGAGCTTAGAGTTATTAGACATTCATCTTTCAGGATAAGGGAAAACCTCGAACGTTAAGTCATATCGGACGATGAATGAATTGATGTTAAAATGAGTACAGGGTACATAGAGCTTAGAGTTATTAGACATTCATCTTTCAGGATAAGGGAAAACCTCTAACGTTAAGTCATATCGGACGATGAATGAATTGATGTTAAAATGAGTACAGAGTACATAGAGCTTAGAGTTATTAGACACTCATCTTTCAAGATAAGGGAAAACCTCTAACGTTAAGTCATATCGGACGATGAATGAATTGATGTTCAAATGAGTACAGAGTACATAGAGCTTAGAGTTACCAGACATTCATCTTTCAGGATAAGGGAAAACCTCTAACGTTAAGTCATATCGGACGATGAATGAATTGATGTTCAAATGAGTACAGGCTACATTCAGCTTAGAGTTACCACACATTCATCTTTCAGGATAAGAGAAAACCTCCAACGTTGTGATATCGGACGATGAATGAAATGATGTTCAAATGAGTACAGGGTCCATGAAGCTTAGAGTTACCTGACATTCATCTTTCAGGATAAGAGAAAACCTCAAACGTTGTGATATAGGACGATGAATGAAATGATGTTCATATGAGTCTATGGACCATAGAGCTTAGAGTTACCTGACATTCATCTATCAGGATAAGGAAAAACCCCGGTAAAAACCTTATCCAGGTAACTCACCCTGACCGAGATGCGAACTCGGGACCTCTTGAACGTGAGGCAGACGTGCTACCATCTACGCTACCGAGGCGGGCGGTGTCAATGGAGCTTAGAGTTCTCCGACATTCGTTTTTAAGGATAGAGCCAGTTTTCGGGAGACGACCAACTTGGCAATATGCAACAGTTACTGGGAGCGGAGAATTAAGGAGGCTTTGGCGATTTCCTCTGAAAACAGCATGCTTAATTGTGATGCTGGATTTCAGTTCAGCTCTTCTTGGAATCCGGCCTTAAAAATGGAAATGCGTCGATTTAAGAAGCAATGATCAATACAGTTTGATAATCAAATTAAGTAGTTACGTTTCTTTGACACAATTTTCTATACTTACGCCATCTCCTGACCTGGCATTTAATTTACTGAAAACATTCTTTAGTTCAGTAATGCAAATTTTGTTAGTGTTTTGTCTTTGTTTATATTTGTGTTATATCCAGTGTGTCATTTGTGGTTATAACATTTTATAAATATCCTGATGATGGGAGAGATGCACACTCCTGAAACGTCGATATGTAATCGTCTTTTCACCTGGCTTGTTGCCCGAGAAGAAAGTGAGGTGTCAAAACTGGTGTCGAACTTCTTTTAATGAAATGCAGCACTTTCTAAAAACGCAGTCCAGGATTTCAAGATTTAGTAGGAGTACAGGTTAATGAGTAGAGAAGGTTACGTGAATAAAGTTATGTTTGTATTTTAACGTATTGAATTATGAAGGCCCGTGAGTTAACCCTGGAGGCAGCTGCGGTAAAGGGTAAAATCTTAGGTCGTTCAACTCTGTCCTGGGTTTCATCTCTTGGGAGATCTAAATCATACGATGGCATACATGAATGAAATGCGCCCTGAGGGTATCGTTTTCCATGCAGCGTAATTAGGGTTTTAAGTGACGCAACATAACTCTCGCTTGTTATTATTACACGGACTCCTTCCTTGGATGAAGGCTTTCATAACAGCGGGTTGCTGACCTATGCCAAAAATTAGCATGATGCATGATGATCACCAGTCAGATCTGGGACAGTCTCTGAAAACTAACGGTAACTGTGTCGAAAACTGTCACAACAGACGTAGGTACTTTAATGTGATACACATTGTTAATATCGCAGGAGGGTATTGCTCCGGCTGCATGCAAAGGAGATACAGGTAGACCTTAGAGCTAGTTCTCTCTCTCACACACACGTTCTCACATACAAAACTGTAGCAAAAAGACAAAGTTCACCTTAAACTTCTTTATTCGTTACCAAAATGGTTAGTATAATGCTAACGTACAATCCACCTTCTCTTTTACACAAATACACAACTTCAACGTGACTCTCTAATGTTTCTTTATTTCCCTTTACCACGCACCAACTTGTCCTCTATCTGAGATACACAAACGGGTTCATCTCACACACGGAACTGCACGCCGACTGTGTATATTTGATCGTGAAGTGCTTCACTACACATTTCCTCGAATTGCTGACACCTCACCAAAGAGTCTCACTCGTTGAGTGACACTCGAAGGCACTCATATGGTCCGAGGGTGCAGCAGATCATTCCAGTAATCGAATATTCTCGAATTACATTCCAGTACGGTCTGTATGGTAAAGTCTGTTTAGTTAACTGGTGTGCACGTCGGTCGCTGCCTTTGACGAACCCTCATAATCGTTTTACAACCCCCGACCCTCCATCTCCCAGATCTTTCTGCAAGGTTGCCACCTTTCTCGATACGTCATGGGCATCGTACGAGGTTTCGTCTAAATAAATTATCTTATGTCCATTACTACAATGCTACTGGATTCCATAATAACCCTTATCTTATTGAAAGCGCAGTATTTGAAACCCAGCTCCTTTAGAAGCCCGCGCAAAGTGCAGTGCCCATAAGGAAAATCACAAATTTCTTGCAAATGTGCAATTCGTCTAAGGTGGGCGCTTTCCCTTTTGCATGAAATCTATAAATTGCTCGACGAATTAATTGGAAGTGAAATTATCTACTTTAGAGAAACGTTTCCTTTTGTTTTCACACTTGAGGGGTGTCTTTGATATTCCTTTCGTCACAATATTTTTTACTGTATTTCTGTGAATACCCAGAATGTATCAGGTTCATTGCATGACCCCTTACCAAGATTATTTGTCAGCACATATTTATATATGTTCAAAACAAGCGCTTGAATTTGCTTAGAAATAGTTCCCTTTGTAACTTTGTTTTTTGAGGCTTTTCCAGTAATATAACTCGGCCCAGCAACACTTTCACTCATTCACACTATTGTCATCACTTTGATTATGTTCACTTGGCTCAAAGTAATCTACTACTTGATTTGCATTTATCACTGCAGTTCCCTCCCACGGTCTCCACATCGTGACATACAACGAATTTCTGCACGTAATGAAACAGATCAACTAGAAGTTGGAACTTTGGCAACTGAGACTCCACGTGGAGTAGACATGCGACTGTCACTTCCAGAAAATCAGGGTTGCTATTGATCCTCAACGACAGTGTTCCATTTCTGAAGCGTGCAGATTAGTGGGCGGGAGAGTAGTTTTCTTTGAGCGGCAAACTGCACTCCCGTTCACTAGACACACTTTATCTACGCAGTAACCAAAAGCTTCCTTCGCTTCGTGACGTCAGTTAAGGACCCCTATGGAAGGCACGAGTCTCCCGTCCCTCCAGCCAGCAGGCAACACAGGCGGAGCAGTTCCCCTACTCCTGTCAACTCGTAGGTGGCAGACTCGCGATGGCAGCAACACACAATTTCTGACATACATACTTTCTCACGCACATATGCACACCGTATATATAAACACACTGTCTCACGACAGAGAAAAGCCAAAGAAAGGTTAATGTGAAGTCAAAGGGAGGTTAAAGTTTTTGAAAGGGCGCTGATGACCTTAGAGTTGAGAGCCCTTAAAATAAATCATCACCACACGCAATCGGACACATTTACACCCCCTCACACACACACGCACGCACACGCACTCTCATACAAATATACATTCTCTTTCACACATTCTGTCTCGCCAAAGTTTTTCTAGAAATGCTTTATACAGAGTGTCATCATACATTTTTGGGATGAAACACAATGTTTTCGCTATTTAGTTATAACCTACTCAGTAAGATGGCTCCGCAGTAGCGTGCCAGTCTTGTACTCCAGGGTTTCCGTACTCGACCGCCCACTACAAACTTGGTCGGTAAGTAAATGCCGTAATTGTATCACAGTTTAATAAATGTGCTCTTAAGCGTCTTTATTTTCTTATAAGGTAATTTATATTTGAAATAAGTTTGAGAACTGTAGTAGAGTGTCAAATGCGTACCCAGATTCACTAGATTAGTGTTTACATCTCTTTAGACTAAGGAAAAACGCCGTAGAAACACGGATATATGATGCAGAATCTATATTGTATAAAATAAATTTTTTTACCTACGGGAAGGGGGTTCTAAAGGCATCAGTAGGCAGTGGTTTGACAAGGATTGCCAGGTGGCGAAGGCAAGAGTAGCACAGGAATTAAAGAACTGGCGGCAATCAGGGGAAAAAGAGGAAAGGGAAAATTTCCTGATCTTGAGATGGGCATACAGGTGTCTAATGGAACAAAAAAAGAGGGAATGGGGTAAGAAAATAGGCAGAATGCTAAATGAAGCAGCAAGAATACATGACAGTAAGAAAATTTGGTTAATAATAAGAGGGCTATATAAAGATGTGGGGAGAGATGAGTATATAGGCACAGATCAATGGTGTGCATACTTTGAATCACTGTTAGGACAAGATAATTATATCAGAGTGGAAAGAAGTTTGTTAGGGGGTCCGCAAAAAATTAATGAATTAGATAGATATATCTCGGATGCTGAATTTTGTGAAAAAATAAGAAGGTTAAAAGCTAACAAAGCTAGTGGTATTGATGGTATACCAGCAGAATTTTGGAAGGCTTGGGCACTCAATGAACCTAGGAGGAAAATAGTAATAAAATTATTCAATAGAATAATGGAAGAAAAGAAAATTCCTAGGAAATGGAGGACAAGCATGGTATTGCCAATTTACAAGGGAAAGGGAGATAAAAATAACCCAGCTAACTACAGAGGGATTAGTTTATTGTCTATTCTAGGGAAGATTTTCACTGGAATTCTAGCAAATAGGTTGCAAAATTGGGTTGAGAAGGAGAATAAACTATCGGAGTTCCAAGCAGGTTTTAGACCAGGCAGGAGAACAAATGTACACAAATATCTGAGCAATAAAAGGGGAAAGGTATATATGATATTTATTGATCTAGAAAAGGCATTTGATTCTATTAATAGAGATGCATTGTGGATAAAATTAAGTAGTAAGGGGATAAGTCAGGCATTTATAGAAGTAATTAAGATGATATACCAAGAGAATGAGTTGTGTATAAAACTACCAGGCAACAAAGTAACTAAATCTATATCGAGTAAGGCAGGTGTACGGCAGGGATGTAAACTTAGTCCAGTATTATTTAATCTTTATTTCGATAGAATTTTAGAGCAGATATCAAGTTGTAGGGTACATTTACCAGTTATTAATAATAAAGAAATACCGGGGCTACTGTTTGCAGATGACCTAGTAGTTGGGTCCATATCAAGTGGAGGGCTGAGAAGAGCAATCGAGGCAGCCAATTCTTATTGCAATAAATGGGGTTTGAAAGTGAATGAAAACAAAGCAAAGATTATGGTCTTCAAAAAAGGATACAGGTTGCGTAAGGATGAGAAATGGGAGGTTAATAGAAGAGAAATAGAAGTAGTAAGGAGATTTGAATATTTGTGGACAAGGTTGAGTTCAGATGGTAGCTGGAAAGAACAAAAAAAGATGTCTGTGGCAAAAGGTAAAATGGCCATGAGAGTGATAAGATCTTGCTACAGTAAACTGCATGATATAAATGTCAAATGGTTGGAGAGCATTTATACAGCAGTAGTAGAAAATATAATGTTACATGGATCAGAGTTTTGGGGAGTAGATGAGGCTTGGAGAGAGACTGATAGAGTGCATAGATCCTTTTGTAAATATATATTGGGATTACCAATAGCATCATCTAATGGGGCAGCAGAATTAGAACTAGGCAGGTATTCTACTAAAATTAAAATCTTGTTAAGAGCAATGAAATATTTATACAGAATCGCTAACTTGGAAGATGGCAATATAATTAAAGAATGTTTTCATATTCAAAAGAGAAGTAACTGGGGTGGGTCTTGGGCACATAAAATGAATGACGTGTTGAAGCAGATAGCTATGGGTCATTCTTGGATATATGCAGAGTATGGGTATAGAGGATAGAAGAAGTTAAACTAAGAATAGAAGGTATTGACAGACAAGACATTTTCGCCAATACAAGTGACAAAAGCTCACTGAGATTGTATACGGACATAAAAACAACATGGGGGAAGGAAGGATATATAGACATATGTAATAAGTTAGGGCGAGAAGATCTTTCTTGGACGAGAACAGGAGTGAGAAACTTGAAAGGTATAGGTCAAGAGAGGGGGCTAGATAAATGTCCATTTTGTGGAGAAGAGAATGCAGATTTCCATTGTATATTAAATTGTAGTCAAACAAAGATATGGAGAGAACAGGCTTGGCTACGTAAATGGGACAATTTGGGGGGGTGAAGTAGTAATTAGAAAAATGTTGTCAGTAAAAGGGGAAAAGAACAGGAGAAATATAGGGAAAGTTAAAGAGAGATGGCTAAGAACAATTAAGAGAAAAATGTAGTGGGATAGGTGAAATGTCAAAATGTGTAAAAAGGAGTAGAGGGCTCCAATACACAAAAACCTAGGGTTAGGTGTATGGGGACCAAATTACTATTCAATGGTGGGCAACATGATAGGATTTTCAGGATTTAGGAATACATGGCATATTACAGTATGGATTTTATAATTGTAATCTTGATTTTGTATTTCCATTTGTTGATGTGAAAGGAAAGATGAAAAAATAAATTATTATCTTACTATCTTACCTATAGGTATGCAGTTGCTGCAAACTTTAGAAAAGGTTCAATCCACATGCCGCTTGAAAGAAGTGATAGAAGTACAGATTTATTGACCACAGAAGCACGTACGCCTCTAACCAAGAAAAATATATGACACGTGGTTTGTTGAAAATTAGCGTTTGTAATCTCTTATAAAGAAGAATACCTATTAAATCAGAAAGAAATAATAAGAAAAAAGTGTTTTCAAAAGAAGACCGGTTCGATCACGATAACGTATTACTCATATATTGTATAACACTGTGAGAGAAGATTTTTAATGGCTATTACCATGTATGTACATCATACAGGTGTACAAGAGAAAAACAAGCCTACTATCTACCTGGGTAAAGAAAGAAAAGAGAAAAAATGGTCAGGAAGAGGGGAAGAAGAGGCGAAGGGAAGAATCAGTTTAACAAGAGGAAACTGGTATCCCAGTTTTACTTTGAAAGAAAAAGGAGGAAAAAAGGAGGTGAAGGAGGGGGCAAAGAAGGGAGGCAATTTGCGATGACTCAGAGCCGGTACCACCTGAGGGAATGCGGGATATCGTGACCAAAGACTTGGCACCACTCAGTCTAGGTCTTCCTACATACCACACCTTCGTTCACAAAAAAGAGAATACCTCTTGCTCCATCGTCGTGCAAGAACGATTGAAGGTAAAACTTCATTCATAGTAAACTGATCC
This sequence comes from Mantis religiosa, assembly GCA_030765055.1. Taxonomy (NCBI): domain Eukaryota; kingdom Metazoa; phylum Arthropoda; class Insecta; order Mantodea; family Mantidae; genus Mantis; species Mantis religiosa. The sequence goes on from CM060955.1 coordinate 159,221,428, forward strand.
AGCTATTCATAATGATGGGACGATAGCACTGCTCTCCGATACTCGATTGAAACTCCACACTTTCTTCGTAAATTGATTTGTCAATATCAGTTATGTGAATATCACTCACTATATAAATGCAGCATGGTTCTTTACAATTTTTGTATAACGCATTACCCCGTAACAATGTTTCTTCAACATATTTTACATCTTGCTCTATTATTATTACTACTGTCTACTTCAAATTAAATTTATTATGTACCTATCACTGTAGAATAAGTATAATACCAAATATTTATAGAAATTAGTTATATGATAAGGTAAATCGTTTTAGCCAACGTTGTCATATCGGACGATAAATGAAATGATGTTCAAATGAGTACAGCGTACACAGAGCTTAGAGTTAACAGACATTCATCTTTCAGGATAAAAGAAAGCCTCCAACGTTAAGTCATATCGGACGATGAATGAAATGATGTTCAAATTAGTACATGGTACATAGAGCCTAGAGTTACCAGACATTCATCTTTCAGGATAAGAGAAAACCTCCAACGTTGTCATATCGGACGTTGAAGGAAATGATGTTCAGATGAGTACAACGTACACAGAGCTTATACTTTCCATACATTCATCTTTCAGGATAAGGGAAAACCTCCAACGTTAAGTCATATCGGACGATGAATGAAATGATGTTCAAATGAGTACAGGGTATATAGAGCTTAGAGTTACCAGACATTCATCTTTCAGGATAAGGGAAAACCTCCAACGTTAAGTCATATCGGACGATGAATGAAATGATGTTCAAATGAGTACAGGTTACATAGAGCTTAGAGGTACCAGAAATTACCAGAAAACCTCCAACGTTAAGTCATATCGGACGATGAATGAAATGATGTTCAAATGAGTACAGGGTACATAGAGCTTAGAGGTACCAGAAATTACCAGAAAACCTCCAACGTTAAGTCATATCGGACGATGAATGAAATGATGTTCAAATGAGTACAGGGTACATAGAGCTTAGAGGTACCAGAAATTACCAGAAAACCTCCAACGTTAAGTCATATCGGACGATGAATGAAATGATGTTCAAATGAGTACAGGGTACATAGAGCTTAGAGGTACCAGAAATTACCAGAAAACCTCCAACGTTAAGTCATATCGGACGATGAATGAAATGATGTTCAAATGAGTACAGGGTACATAGAGCTTAGAGGTACCAGAAATTACCAGAAAACCTCCAACGTTAAGTCATATCGGACGATGAATGAAATGATGTTCAAATGAGTACAGGGTACATAGAGCTTAGAGGTACCAGAAATTACCAGAAAACCTCCAACGTTAAGTCATATCGGACGATGAATGAAATGGGTGAAATGATGCTGAAGTGAGGCCGGGGTACATGGGGCTTAGAGTTACCCAATATTCGTCTGTCAGGATAAGGGAAAACCCAGAAAAAACCTTATTCAGGTAACTCACCTTGACCGAGATTCGAAATCGTGATCTCTTGAACGTGAGGAAGACACGATACCATGTACGCTACCGAGGCGGCCAATTTGGTGTGAGATTATCTTTTTGAAACTGTAATGTATGTTTGAAAGATTTTGAACTTAAATACCAAGTATGGTTGTTCCCCCATTTTTGATTTTGAGTTATACTGTTCAAAGCACAGACACACGGAGTAGTTTGATGAGGAATGGGTGGATAAGTCATGCAAACGTGACACTTGGGTGTACCATTCCAACAGAAGGCTGCTCTCAAGACATAAACGTACTTGGGTCACTTTTGCGAGGTACAGATGTCCCGCAGGAAAAGTACGCAGTAGCAGGTAGACAGCCAGACACCTGTGTTATGCGTGCATTGAAATCTCCCCCGGGGGGGGGGGCACATTCAGCGTAAGAGGCGGTTACCACCTTGTCTACCTACCGATTTAATATATTAACAATCTGTCATTTATGTTATCGTGGTATCTATCCGTATGAATGAGAGGTTTTTAATCACATGTCTGACTTCATTCACGAGATTTTCACCAGGTGTTACTGCAGTAAAACAAGCTTCTGTTATCACCTCACGTACTTCCTTTATTGCTGTAACACAGTCTTACGGATATATGTTGTTTCCCTCCAATTAAATAGACATATACTTGGTTTTTCAACCTTTTATGCCAAGATTTCTGGAAAATAAACGTTTTACGTTTTGATAGTGAATCTTTTAATGGATGATTGTGTTTTGTTATTTTTATGGATGCTTCGCTATACTCCAGAGTCTCAGAGATAATTAGTTTTCCTCGGCCTAGCTGGACTCGGTGAGTAATTGATTCTTTATGTTTCTTCAAGCCGCATTCTTGAATTGATCGTTATAGTTAATAGTTGATTAAAAATGTGATTTTAAAATACTGCAGCAGAAGTTTATGGTGGTCATGTGATGTTTGAAGACGACGTTTTAGAATCCCCGCGATTGTATGCAGCAGGATTTATGGCTCTGATTGGATGATGGCGATCTCGGAGTCTGCGGCGATCATATACAACAAGATTATTCTTACCTGATGTCGTGCCGCGTTGGGCCTTGGGTAGTGGGTTGTCTGCTGCCCTCCTGGATGGTGACGATGAAGCCACGAGCTGCTACTTCATCCCGATCTGAATCTTTGGTTCAGATCTGGCACTCAGATGTATCGATCTACGAGGCATGTTTTTTAAGTCAGTACCGTTTTGCGATTCCGCCGCCGCAGCGATACGGTCGACGTTCCGCGCATGCGCGCTGGTTACCTACATATCTTGTCTACGCACTGACGCCATTACAGTCTGATTCTTCATTGTACACGTTGGTTACTGAGTGTTTAAGATGCCTCCGACAATCGTGAGTCCCACCGATTGTGAAGTACGTGCTGTTATACGATTTCTTAGTGCTAACGGCGTAAAACCGATCGATATTCATCGTGATATCTGTGAAGTTTACGGACAAAACATTATGAGTTTTGGAATGGTAAGGAAATGGGTGAGAGCATTTAAAGATGGCCGCACAAATGTGCATGATGAAGAACGGAGTGGGCATCCTTCGGTCGTTACTGAAGATTTGGTGGAGAAAGTGGACGGAAAGGTGAGAGAAAACGGACACTTTACAATTTCATCATTGTGCCACTATTTTCCTCAATATTTTCGTAGGGTTTTGTATCGCATTGTGACCGAGAACTTGAAATACCGGAAATTGTGTTCACGTTGGGTTCCGAAAATGTTGACGGATCTGCACAAAACCCATCGTTTAGGCAGTGCATTGACTTTCCAGAGCGGTACCACAATGAAGGTGAAGATTTTCTAGACCAAATTGTTACTGGTGACGAAACATGGGTGGCCTACGTCACACCAGAATCGAAACAACAATCCATGGAATGGCGACATTCATCATCACCAACAAAAGTGAAGTTTAAGCAAACAATTTCTGCCCGGAAAATCATGTGCACAGTTTTTGGGACAGAAAAGGAGTATTGCTAGTGGAGTTTCTGCCTCGTAATGAGACAATCAATGCAGCGTCTTATTGTGAGATATTGAACAATCTGCACCGTGCAATCCAGAACAAAAGACGTGGCAAGTTGAGTAAGGGTATCGTTGAGCTACATGACAATGCCCGTCCACATTTGTCTAATCGGACCAAATATCTCATCAAATCTTTTCAATGGGAAACTCTAGATCATCCTCCATACAGCCCTGATCTGGCGCCCAGCGACTACCATTTGTTCCTGGACTTGAAGAAACATCTGGGCGGTCAGCGTCTTCAAGACGATAACGAAGTCAAAACAGTTGTTATACAGTGGTTAACACGTCAGGCGGCAGAATTTTATGAGGAGGGTATTCAAAAACTGGTGCCACGTTATGACAAGTGCCTCAATATTCACGGAAATTATGTAGAAAAGTAGATTAAGGTACAGGCTTTCATGTAAAAGTAAAATTATTGCCATATCTATCCACGCCTTTTTCTTTTTTTAATTCCAAAGCGGTACTGACTTAGAAAACATACCTCGTATATCAGAAAATCTCCGGATCTGCTTCAGTCTGAGTTATGAGAACTCCTAATTTTCAGACGTGGTCGCGAGTGAACGGATAAATTTTCTAAATAAACTTCGATACCAATCAATTCTTTTTAGTTTAAAAAGATCAAGACCTTCAATTTAATAAGTATTATTTATACAACCTTTTGCATAATACTTGACAATAGTACTGTATACCTTGATTACAATTAACAAGAGGATATTAACGCTTTTAAAAGATTGCCTCGCTGCACTGAATTTACGTCTGTTCACCTCATCCATCAAAAGACACTTTCTTTTCTAGCTGTTGTCCCAAAATTACTGATTTCTCCTCCACTCGTTGCCATCACTACCAATCAAACATACGAGTGTGGGTCAAAAAGTAATGCCTCCTTTTTTCCCCTTAAATAAGTAAGTTATGTGAAAACTTTGAATTTGGCGCAATTCCTCATACCTTCTTCCCCAATCCCCTGCAGTAGTAACTTCCTATGTCAACAGGTGGCAGCACTGCATCCTCTTGCAAAATCGCTGACATTGACATTCGTATTAGACAGCGTTCTCTGATTGAATGTTTAACTGCGAAAGGTGAAACGCCAATTCGCATTCACGAAAGGCTAAAAAATGTATATGGTGATGCAACGGTGGATGTCAGCACTGTTAGACGATGGGTTCGTCGCTGTAACGAAGCTGAAGGGCAAACACCATTGACAGATGAAAAGCGAAGCGGCGGGCCGGTGACTGCAGTGACTCCATGCAACATTCAGCGAGTCGATGACATCATTCGTGGGGATCGCCAGGTAACAACAGGTGAACTATGTGGCATTACCTCCCTCAGTAAAGGCAGTGTGATGACGATTATTCAACAACTGGATTACTCAAAAGTTTGTTCACCAAGAATGTTAAACGCCCAAAACAAAGAAACAAGGAAAACAATAGCCTCCGAACAGTTGCAGCGTTTCAATTTGGAGGGAGAGGAGTTTCTGGAAAAAATTGTTACTGGAGACGAAACTTGGATTCATTTTTTGAACCTGAATCAAAGAGGCAGTCAGTGGAATGGCATCACACAACGTCACCGAAGAAAAAAAAAAAATTCAAAACTCAGCGATCAGCAGGGAAAGTTATGGTGACAGTGTTTTGGGATGCAGAGGGTGTGCTTATGATTGTTTTTTGGAGCAGGGATGCACAATGAATTCTGTCCAATACGTCAGAACTCTCAAAATGCTGAAAGCACGTCTTCGCCGAGTTCGCCCAACAAAAACTATTGCGGATGTGCTTCTTTTACATCACAATGCAAGACCACACACCAGCCGTAACACCACTGCAGAAATTGAGAAATTGGAATGGCAAGTCTTACAGCCCTGACCTGGCACCATCAGACTTCCATCTTTTCTGGCCACTAAAGGAAGCTCATCGTGGGATTCATTTTGAAGATGAGGAGGCTGTGAAAACATCCGTGCGTCAATGACTTAGGAAGCAAGACTGTGTGTTTTACCACACTGGAATACACGCCCTAGTTAAAAGGTGGACCAAAACTGTGGAAAAGGACGGAGATTATATTGAATAGTGACAAATTAATCGTCAATGTTGTAGTTTTCAAGCTATGTAAATTGGATTCTATTTTCTTGGCAATTAAAAGAGAAAAAGAAATAGGAGGCATTACTTTCTGACCCACCCTCGTAATTTTTACTGGTCCACCTCATTCATTTTTAAAAGTAACAATCATAAAACATTCACATTCATATCACATGTTGCGTCATCTCATGACCGACTGAAATTTAACAATACCTATCCTTTCTTATTCATTTTAACCTGTCCATGTCGATTCTTATATCATTAAATATATTAAATAATTTTACAATTCTTGGAACCTAAACCAAAACAACGGTCACAATCCTTTATTTTGAAACCTTGATATTCGGCTAACAAACAAGTAAATAACACATTATGTATAATAACTCTATTCTCAGAATGAGATATGTATAACCTCACTTCTCTCTTGTTTCGGTAATTCCTTTAGCCATCTCCATGACGACATGACTTTACACAATCGTCCCGTTAGGATGATTTCCTTAAGGACTCTTCCCCTTTTGTTTTCTCATTTTAATTTTACAAACAATGTAAAATATTCGCAATAGCAATCATTTAACATTATTTATAACCAGGGATGGAGTCCAGGGTACATAGAGTTTAAAGTTACCTGACAATTCACGTTTCAGAATAAGGGAAAACCTCCAACGTTAACTTTACAGAGCGTAGAGTGTTGTATGGCAACAAGCTGAGTGTGGTTGCGGGAAGAGGGAAAGTCGATTAAGGGAGATAAGCTGGTGACGTGTATAAACAGAAATTAACACGTGAGGCTGTTATTATTACGAGCAAAGCAGACATGATTTGGATGGCATCACAGAGCTTCCCCAATCCCCTTAGAGTAAGTAGTGCACCAACGTCCAGAATGGAAAATTATATGGAAGAATCTCATCAACAAAGTTGTTCCTACCGACTGGCAAGAGACAGCATACGAAATATTTAACGAGACCATACCAACAGCTGAAAAAATTATGGCAACATGGCCGTGCAACATCTAACATATGCCAATTTTGTTCACAAATGGATGCCTTGGAGCATAGGATTGCCTCTTGCAAACAAGTGCATAATATCTGGATGGTGCTCAGAGGTGCAAAATGATGCCCGCCGGAGGTTCCACCATGTCTTCGGGGACTCTAGCGGCTGGAATTTAGTTTTAAAAGCATGTCACTCCAAAGATGTGCGACTGATTGATAAAGGGAACACTACACTGGATAATTCAGAGTAATCCTGGAAATGTGGCATTACAGAAAGAATGGTTTGATTTCCTGAGAAAGGAACGCTCGAAGCTAATCACTTCTGGCCTTAGCGGTTCCATGGAGCCTTACATCACCCGATTTGAGCTCCCTTACACTGGTAACTGAAGTGAAAAATAAATTATTTATTTAGAGGGTAGAGCCAGACTGAAAAATTCAATGACATAGCCGAGACTTGAAACACGGATCTTCTGGTCTCCGTCGAGCCGCTCTAAACCATTGAGCTACTATGGCCAACGTGCCAACGTGACATTAAATTCTCCAACTGACTCATGTTTTACCCGGTAAACCACTAGGAGTTCTCATAAACACATGAGACAACTACCTTAATGACGACTTACTATGCTGTAAGTAGTTTAAGGTCCGGGCTTTATAGTAAACCACTAGGAGTTCTCATAAACACATGAGACAACTACCTTAATGACGACTTACTATGCTGTAAGTACTTTAAGGTCCGGGCTTTATAGTAAACCACTAGGAGTTCTCATAAACACATGAGACAACTACCTTAATGACGACTTACTATGCTGTAAGTACTGTAAGGCCCGGGCTTTATAGTAAACCACTAGGAGTTCTCATAAACACACGAGACAACTACCTTAATGACGACTTACTATGCTGTAAGTACTTTAAGGTCCGGGCTTTATAGTAAACCACTAGGAGTTCTCATAAACACATGAGTCAACTACCTTAATGACGACTTACTATGCTGTAAGTACTTTAAGGTCCGGGCTTTATAGTAAACCACTAGGAGTTCTCATAAACACATGAGACATCTACCTTAATGACGGCTTACTATGCTGTAAGTACTTTAAGGCCCGGGCTTTATAGTAAACCACTAGGAGTTCTCATAAACACATGAGACAGCTACCTTAATGGCGACTTACTATGCTGTAAGTACTGTAAGGCCCGGGCTTTATAGTAAACCACTAGGAGTTCTTATAAACACATGAGACAACTACCTCAATGGCGACTTACTATGCTATAAGTACTTTAAGGCCCGGGCTTTATAGTAAACCACTAGGAGTTCTCATAAACACATGAGACAACTACCTTAATGACGACTCACTATGCTGTAAGTACTTTAAGGTCCGGGCTTTATAGTAAACCACTAGCAGTTCTCATAAACACATGAGACAACTACCTTAATGACGACTTACTATGCTGTAAGTACTTTAAAGCCCGGGCTTTATAGTAAACCACTAGGAGTTCTCATAAACCCATGAGACAACTACCTTAATGACGACTTACTATGCTGTAAGTACTTTAAGGCCCGGGCTTTATAGTAAACCACTAGGAGTTCTCATAAACACATGAGACAACTACCTTAATGACGACTTACTATGCTGTAAGTACTTTAAGACCCGGGCTTTATAGTAAACCACTAGGAGTTCTCATAAACACATGAGACAACTACCTTAATGACGACTTACTATGCTGTAAGTACTTGAAGGCCCGGGCTTTATAGTAAACCACTAGGAGTTCTCATAAACACATGAGACAACTACCTTAATGACGACTTACTATGCTGTAAGTACTTTAAGACCCGGGCTTTATAGTAAACCACTAGGAGTTCTCATAAACACATGAGACAACTACCTTAATGACGACTTACTATGCTGTAAGTACTTTAAGGTCCGGGCTTTATAGTTAACTACTAGGAGTTCTTATAAACACATGAGACAACTATCTTAATGACGACTTACTATGCTGTAAGTACTTTAAGGCCCGGGCTTTATAGTAAACCACTAGGAGTTCTCATAAACACATGAGACAACTACCTTAATGACGACTTACTATGTTGTAAGTACTTTAAGGCCCGGGCTTTATAGTTAACCACTATTAGGTACAGTTAATTGAAATTAATTGCTGTTTCACACTAGCCGTGTGTTGGACGCACTATAAAGGGTAGATAAAGTACTTACAGCATAGTAAGTTGCCATTTAGGTAGTTGTCTCATGTGTTTATGAGAACTCCTAGTGGTTTACTATAAAGCCCGGGCCTTAAAGTACTTACAGCATAGTAAGTTGCCATTTAGGTAGTTGTCTCATGTGTTTATGAGAACTCCTAGAGGTTTACCGGGAAAAACACGAAGAAGAGAACTTAATGTCATGTTTGCACGTTAGCCATAGTAGCTCAATAGTTTAGAGCGGTTGGACAGAGACCAGAAGATTCGTGGTTCAAATCCCGGCTATGGTATTGAATTTTTCAGTCTGACTCTACCCTTTCATAGCGGGTCCTACACACGGTTAGTGTGAAAGAATAATTAATTTTCAAATTATTTGTTGTTTTGAGACACCCAAGACACTACAGAATCTTCCATTATCGCCAGACGCCCTCCTTTCCGCCCAATGAAGCGAAATCCTCACTACAAAATAGAACAAAAAAAAAAAAAAAAAATACCACTCCCATTGAGCTGAAGGGAACTCGCTGACAAGCTAAGCTACTTTAAATGCAGGCACTTTATACAAGTAAGGCTACTATACGGGGAGAGTATCCAGATTAAGTCAGACTTCCAAAAATATTAAGGCAGTTTGAAAAGAGGAGTTATGACGTCATTAAGAGTTTGAATAAGTAGAGCCAGACTGAAAGATTCAATGCCATAGCCGGGATTTGAACCTCGGATCTCCCGCTCTCCGTTCGGTTGCTCTAAACCTCTGAGCTACTATGGCCAATATGCCGACATGACATTAAATTCTCCAACTGATTCGTATGCTACCCGGTAGACCACTAGGAGTTCTCATATGCAATGAGACACGCACCTTCTGTAGCGACTTACTATGTTGTAAGTACTTAAGTCCCAGGCTTCATAGTTAAACCACTATGTCTTTACTATAGGTAAATTGATGAAAATAATGATTTCTTCCATACTAGCTGCGAATTTTTCAGTCTGGTTCTACACACTAAAACCTTAGCCTACACACGGCTAGTGTGGGAGAAATTATTATTTCCATCAATTTGCCTGAATAACATAGTGCTATAGCATTGAATTTTTCAGTCTGGCTCTACTCATTCAAACCTTAACCTACACACGGCTAGTGTGAAATAAATTATTATTTCCGTCATTAAGAGTGTTGTAAACCACTGAATTTAATCGTGTGCAATAAGGTCTTTAATACTCCACAGCCTGTCTCTCAGAAATGAAGTGTGAGATGTACAAGATTCGGAAAAGGAATCTGCACCTGGTGATAGAGACACCTTTTTCTGTCTATACCCCTGACGGAGCGCTCCCAGAGAAGGAGGGATGAGGTGAATGGTACAAAGGGTGGCCAGTTCTGAGGAGAAACGACCACAGAGTGCAGAGCTCCTAACAACTTAGCATTTAAACTCGTTGGTAGCTCTTGCAATCCAGGGTTTCGGAGACCAGAGGACAAAGGCTATATAAGGCATTTTCCCTGCCATAGAACACTAAATTAGGACAGGAAATTCTGGGGATATAATTATCTTTTCCAGAATTCACTTAGCGACCTAGAGAACCCAACCCCTAAAGAAAGGTCGGTCGTGAGATTCGAACCCATGACTTACGAATGCTATATCTGGTCCGGTCATTTCTGTTATCCTGAATGAATGAACAGTACAACAAAATCAAACACCTGGAGGAGTGGGGCGGTTAGATTACAGGTGATATGGGAGGTCTCCTCAGTGCGTCACTGGTCAGGAATGAAAATTACGATCCAGGTAGTTTGTGTTTTTTTGTTTTATCTGCCTCCTAGTGCTTCAGGTAACTACCTGGCGAACAGCTGCGATTATCAACGTCCCTGGAGCAGTTCGCACAGACATGAATCACATGACCTCTACACACTACCATTTATGCTCATATACCCTCTACAAATTATTGTTGCAAAAGCTTGTATCTACTTACTTCAAGTTTAACTGAGATAAACGTTTAGATAAATTAGCTTCACCACGCATACCGGAGTACAGCCACATTCGCATCGTAGGTATGCTGGCTTTGGTACTTCAAGTTCTTTCAGCAACACAGGGAGAAACAACTGAACAGCGACGGTAATAACACAAACGATGAAGTATTGAACAACTCATATCAATATAGGAGATATAAAAATAGTAATTTGAAATAAGTTTCGTTTTTAGAGTTCTACATTTGTCGCTAAACCCTTGTAGGTAGAGCGTTGTACAACAAAGGACTCTACAGGCCGTTCCCCAGAAATATTCGAGCGGGGTGGCTCAGACGGTTTCGCTTGTGGATAGCATTCGGGCGGCCCGGGTTCGATTCCCGTGGCTGGCCTACCAGGCCCATGCGTTTTTTCGGGGGTTTTCCCGGGTTGCCAAGGGAATGCTGGGTAGGTTAATTATATCGTCCCGAATTTCCTGTCCTTCCATTACACATAATCTCTCATCTAGTGGTTTCTTTCAGCGTAGAAGTTTCGGCGGTGTCTTGGCGTTGCATGGCAGGATGATATGTTCTTGGTAAACACTTCTTGCCCCGGTCTCCGGTCTCCGAAACCGGTATGGTGGGGCCGTTTCCGGACAACAGTAGGGTGAGATGCCGGCTGTTCTGTCCTGCCAGGGAGTTTCCAACTGGTAAAGAATAAGGACCCTGCCGTGGCGTTTTGGGACGGCCGTACTCTGTCTTCCCTCGTCTCATTCCTCCACCCGTAGATGCCCCACTTGGGAATATACGTACAATACTGTCCAGCAACGCAAAGAAGCCTCCTGAAAGAAGTGCGGCTCCTTACAAAGTGGGACTAGAACAGCGAATCTGTGTATCAGAGAACGCATGCTACACAAGGAGTAGAACGGTTAAAAACATGCGCCCTATTCACTCTGTACATTAAAACCGAGAAGATTCATTCACAAAAGTAAAAGCCGTCACAATGTTTTTGAATGGTCTGTAATTGTACTGGCATGGGATATCACAAACCTATCAGGGGAGGGTGTAGGTATCTATTCCAACCCCTGCGTCTCATCACTCAGAAAATTTCTCTCCTGTGGGGAAATGCAGATCAACTCCTCTCCATAGCTTAGTCCAGTTCATTCCAGTCTCCAGATATTCAAGATATGTTCACAAACTTCTTATTTGTCACTAAAATAGTCCACTGCTAACCTACTTTCACGTTAAGTCATATCAGCCGATGGATAAAATAGTGTTCAAATTAATTCAGAGTACATAGAGCAAAGAGTTACCAGACTTTCATATTTCAGGATAAGTAAAACCTCCAACGTTAAGTCATATCGCACGATGAATGAAATATGTTCAAATGAGTACAGGGTATATAGAGCTTAGAGTTACCAGACATTCATCTTTCAGGATAAGGGAAAACCTCCAACGTTAAGTCATATAAGACGATGAATAAAATTATGTTCAAATGAGTACAGGATACATAGAGCTTAGAGTTACCAGACATTCATCTTTCAGGATAAGGGAAAACCTCCAACGTTAAGTCATATTGGACGGTGAATAAAATTATGTTCAAATGAGTTCAGGGTACATAGAGTTTAGAGTTATCAGACATTCATCTTTCAGGATAAGGGAAAACCTCCAACGTTGTCATAACGGACGATGAATGAAATGATGTTCAAATGAGTCCAGGGTACACAGAGCTTAGAGTTACCAGACATTCATCTTTCAGCGTAAGGGAAAACCTCCAACGTTGTCATATCGGACGATGAATGAAACGATGTTCAAATGAGCACAGGATACATAGAGCTTAGAGCTACCAGACATTCACCTTTCAGGATAAGGAAGAACTTCCAACGTTAAGTCATATAAGACGATGAATAAAATTATGTTCAAATGAGTACAGGATACATAGAGCTTAGAGTTACCAGACATTCATCTTTCAGGATAAGGGAAAACCTCCAACGTTAAGTCATATTGGACGGTGAATAAAATTATGTTCAAATGAGTTCAGGGTACATAGAGTTTAGAGTTATCAGACATTCATCTTTCAGGATAAGGGAAAACCTCCAACGTTGTCATATCGGACGATGAATGAAATGATGTTCAAATGAGTCCAGGGTACACAGAGCTTAGAGTTACCAGACATTCATCTTTCAGCATAAGGGAAAACCTCCAACGTTCTCATATCGGACGATGAATGAAACGATGTTCAAATGAGCACAGGATACATAGAGCTTAGAGTTACCAGACATTCATCTTTCAGGATAACGGAAAACCTCCAACGTTAAGTCGTATCGGACGATGAATAAAATGATGTTCCAATTAGTACAGGGTACATAGAGCTTAGAGTTATTAGACATTCATCTTTCAGGATAAGGGAAAACCTCCAACGTTAAGTCACATCAGACGATGAATGAAATGATGTTCAAATGAGTCCGGGGTACACAGAGCTTAGAGTTACCAGACATTCATCTTTCAGCATAAGGGAAAACCTCCAACGTTAAGTCATATCGGACGATGAATGAAACGATGTTCAAATGAGCACAGGATACATAGAGGTTAGAGTTGTCAGACATTCATCTTTCAGGATAACGGAAAACCTCCAACGTTAAGTCGTATCGGACGATGAATGAAATGATGTTCAAATGAGTACAGGGTACATATAGCTTATAGTTACTAGATATTCATCCTTCAGGATAAGGGAAAACCTCCAACGTTAAGTCATATCGGACGATTAATGAAACGATGTTCAAATTGGTACAGAGTACATAGAGCTTAGAGTTACCAGACATTCATCTTTCAGGATAGGGGACAACCTCCAACGTTAGGTCATCGGACGGTGAATGAAACGATGTTCAAATGAGTACAGAGTACATAGAGCTTAGAGTTACCAGACATTCATCTTTCAGGATAAGAGAAAACCTCCAACGTTAATGATGTTCAAATGAGTAGAGAGTACATAGAGCTTAGAGTTACCAGACATTCATCTTTCAGGATAAGTGAAAACCTCCAGCGTTAATGATGTTCAAATGAGTAGAGAGTACATAGAGCTTAGAGTTACCAGACATTCATCTTTCAGGATAAGAGAAAACCTCCAGCGTTAATGATGTTCAAATGAGTAGAGAGTACATAGAGCTTAAATTTATCAGACATTTATTTTTCAGGATAAGGGAAAAGTCCGGAATAAACCTGATCCAGATAACTCACCCTGACCGAGAATCGAACTCGGGACCTTTAGAACGTAGGGAGACATGACACACCTATGCTCAGAGTCGGGCTCTAGTAGTCTCTTATTTAAACATTCCAACTATAACTGGACTTCATTGCACGGTTTTCCTTTTCTTCCTCAACCAAAACTAATCTATGCCCTAACTCTCATTCCTGTCACAAACCTTGTTACTGCTCCTTCCATAGTGGAACTTTCGTTCTTTACAAAAACTAAGAGCCGTTTCGTCTCTGATTGAGAAGTATTGCTTCCATATTTTGAAATCTGTTTCTGGTTATCACGTGAATATAACATATTATATTGCCCTTACTTTTATGAACAATACAGCTCTAAAATATCCGTTTAATTTTAATAATATGTGAATGCACATACTAAAGAAAACGTTAGCTTAAGATCTAGATAGTTGGTTACTTATACGGATTGGCCTCTGCATGGCAGCTAAGCTATTCTTATTTGTTTCAAATATGGCCACTGTGAAGTGCGATGGATGTTACGGCCAGATGGATGACCAGATCCGTACAACGATGTGCGCTAGCCTGGGAAAGCTGTAGGAGATTCTAATTTCTTGATTATAAATCGAGTAAGACATTGTAATTAACTTATTAAATCTATGCTTTAAACAATTAATATTTCGTGGATTTCTTTCTGTTGAATCTGTTGAAGTACAGGCTTATCCATGATAATAAGCTCTTTATTTTTAACTGTATACAACTGTTCCATGCTTTTGAAGTATACACTTAATTATTGTACATACGAGGGTGGTCTGATAGGTGTCCGACCTCAACATGAAGATGGCAGCACTCGCAAATAAAAGCTAGTGCATTTGGTTAATTAATTTGTTGACAGCTACTCTCCAAAGTTCCAGCCATTTTGGACGCTCAGGTGTTATGTAACAGTCGTTTGAGTGAGTTGATCTGAGTGTTTTTTTATGAAGATGGATAAAATCGAGTATCGAATGTCATTAAATATTTGTTTTTGAAAGTCAATACGCCTATACAAATCAAAGATGAGTTGGATTCTGCGTATGGGGATTCTGCACCATCATTTACCACAGTAAAATTTTGGACAGCTGAATCTAAACGTGGCCGTAAGAGCTTGGGAGAGAATAAGCGTTCGAGACGTCCAAAAACTGCAACTACCGATGAAAACATCGCCAAAGTTTACCAAATGGTAGTAGACGTCTGCCGAAATAAAGTGACAGATAGCAGAGGTTATGAACATGTCAAAAGAATGTGTTTGTCACATATTAAAACAACGCTGTCCGTGCGTTTGGTGCCGCGTTTGCTCACGTTAGACCAAAAACGTGTTCGAATGAACATTTCCAACGCTCTGTTGGCGCAGTTTACGCGCAATAAGTCCGAGTCTTGGCGCCGATTAATTACTGTAGATGAAACTTGGATACACCATTATACGCCCGAAACAAAAATACAGTCCAAACAGTGGACTGCAAAGGGGCAACCGGCTCCAAAAAAAGCAAAAGCTGCTTTTTTTTTCGGCTGGGAAACTGATGGCGACTCTTTTTTCGGATAGTCATGGAGTTTATTTTAATCGATTATCTTCAAAAAGGAAAAACCATTACAGGAGCATACTAGCATCATTACTTGACCAGCTGAAGGCAGAACTTGCGGAAAAATGGCCACATTTGCAGAAAAAGAAAATCCTGTTTCACCAACACAGTGCACCGTCTCACACCTCAGCGGTTGCAATGGCGAAAATCCACAAATTACGGTTTGAACTGCTTGACTCACCAGATCTAGCCCCGAGCGACTTCTTTTTGTTCCCTCATCTGAAAATTGCGCTCGGAGGACAGGGATTTTTGTCAATTAAAAGACAATCACCTTCGCGAACAATTATTTTGCGGAGAAAAACGCCGAGTAGTATTTGGACGGGTTACAGAGATGTGAGCATCGCTGGGAGAAGTGTGTAGAGTTACAAGGAGACTATGTTGAAAAACGCCGAGCACTATTTGGACGGGTTACAGAGATGGGAGCATCGCTGGGAGAAGTGTGTAGAGTTACAAGGAGACTATGTTGAAAAACGCCGAGCACTATTTGGACGGGTTACAGAGATGGGAGCATCGCTGGGAGAAGTGTGTAGAGTTACAAGGAGACTATGTTGAAAAACGCCGAGCACTATTCGGACGGGTTACAGAGATGGGAGCATCGCTGGGAGAAGTGTGTAGAGTTACAAGGAGACTATGTTGAAAAACGCCGAGCACTATTTGGACGGGTTACAGAGATGTGAGCATCGCTGGGAGAAGTGTGTAGAGTTACAAGGAGACTATGTTGAAAAACGCCGAGCACTATTTGGACGGGTTACAGAGACGGGAGCATCGCTGGGAGAAGTGTGTAGAGTTACAAGGAGACTATGTTGAAAAACGCCGAGCACTATTTGGACGGGTTACAGAGATGGGAGCATCGCTGGGAGAAGTGTGTAGAGTTACAAGGAGACTATGTTGAAAAACGCCGAGCACTATTTGGACGGGTTACAGAGATGTGAGCATCGCTGGGAGAAGTGTGTACAGTTACAATGAGACTATGTTGAAAAACGCCGAGTACTATTTGGACGGGTTACAGAGATGGGAACATCGCTGGGAGAAGTGTGTAGAGTTACAAGGAGACTATGTTGAAAAACGCCGAGTACTATTTAGACGGGTTATAGAGATGGGAACATCGCTGGGAGAAGTGTGTAGAGTGACAAGGAGACTATGTTGAAAAACGCCGAGTACTATTTAGACGGGTTACAGAGATGGGAACATCGCTGGGAGAAGTGTGTAGAGTTACAAGGAGACTATGTTGATAAACGGCGTGTACTATTTGGACGGGTTACAGAGATGGGAGCATCGCTGGGAGAAGTGTGTAGAGTCACAAGGAGACTATGTTGAAAAACGCCGAGTACTATTTGGACGGGTTACAGAGATGGGAGAAATGAGTACAGCTGTGAAACAGTTATTTTCAATGAATGTTGCTTATTTAAACGAAGTTTGATTAGTAAAATTGTTTAAAATAAGAGTACGAAATTAAAGATTGTTTGGTTGTCATGAAGTAACCAAGGAGAAATAAACAAGTTTAAAAAACATCCACCATTACACACTGATGTGTATTAGTGGTTTATCCTCGTGATTATGTTGTAAAATATTATTGTATGTGTGAAATCTGTGTATTTTGATGTATCTAACACAAGGAGTTCATAAAGCACTAAATTCGACTAGATTTTAAAATATTACCAGCATAATTATTTAAAACTCCTGACCATCTCCCAAAACTTCATCCGTGACTACAACCTGAAGTGAGTTTAATGCTTCTACCGACTAGCAGTGGTCAAATATATCTACAGGGAGAACAGTTATCATCAAAATGCAAGTATATTATCATCAAATAGAATTTTTCAGCAAACAGCATAGCAACGAGGTGCTGAATATACCGACTAGCCGGAGTCCAGTTACAGTTGCAAGGTTGAAAAAGAATTCTAAAAAAATATATTGTATCTTTATTAGGTTGGAAACGTTTTAGGCCACTATGGAAGTGGTGATGTGGCCACTGGGTTAGAATAACGATAGAAAGGAACGCATTCACCTCGAGATTAAGTTTGTTTTGATAGTGTGGTATGCTTTATGTCAAAGCTATACTTCTTAGAGGCGACTATAGGGAACACCCATGAACTTTCCTCCACCAATCAGAGAGCTAAAAATGTTCCATTCAGTCTTTATTCCTTTCATATCCGCACTCCCATACGTTTATAACAGGATAGAACTAGTTAGAGACAAATGACACAGCGTCCATAGTACATTGCTTTATTTTCCACTCGTAATGTCTTTGAATTACTGTGACCTCTTGATCTGTATTTATTTTAGGAATCTTCTTGAAGTTAAGACTTCCGGAAATGTATTTCAAATCAGAAGGCAGGAAATGTTTATCATGTTTAATGACCACTGAGGAATTAATAAACAGGTTCGTAAAATTTGCACTGACAGCGCAAACAAGCAATAAGTTACTTGGATTCATACAATGAACTCCTTATTGCAAATTCTCTAAGCTTTGCAAAACAATTTTCCACGAACATCCACCTTACCGACGCCGGATATGAAAACAGTGGCCTCACAGTGTACATTTAAAGAGTTCTTTGTGCTCTGGTATGCACAGAAATGATTTCATGCTTGGACCGCATTCAGAAAGTCCAGTTCAATTTGTCATATGCCACAACAGTTTTCTAATTGACGCTTTTAATGCAGACACGGTTCCTAATATTTCATTTCTCTTTCGAGGAAGACATTCTTCTGAAGAAATCTGGAAAAACTATTATGGACTTTCTAAGAAAACTAAGCTGGGGATATACAGGGCACAAATATTTCCTGTTTTTTTTACGTAAAACCCCGCTTAACCAATACGTCATCAACCATAATGTAAGGTTATGATTTTCTTCACTAATTCCTCAACAAATCATCTTTAAAGCTATCTATCAATCGATGCTACTTAACACAAATATTTGCAGCAGTGTTTATATTACTTTTACTTTATACTTGTGTTATAAAGAATGACCATAATTATTTACGGTCATAATTTTTCGCCCTAAAATTCCATCTTATTATATTCCATTGGCTTAATGTGAAACAAACACGCCGTAGTAGTTTCATTGTTGGTACTCCTGAGAACCAGGCAAGTTCAGATATGTTCGGTATCGTTCTCCGCTGCAATAGAGGTAACACGCGAGGAATAATATGCGGCTTTGAAATTCTGCTTTCGTCTGAACAAATCTTACGTTGAGGCCTATACAATGTTAGAGGAGGCCTATGGAGAGTCTGTTCTTCCCTACAGCACAGCTCGAAGGTGGTTTAATATGTTTAAAGAGGGGAGACAATCAATTTCAAAGGAAGGTGGATCCGGTGGTGCAGTTACTGCTCTTACGGAAGAAAACATCAACACTGCTGCTGCCATTGTGAGAGAGGATAGACGAATTACCTTAAGATTACTTTCTGAAATTCTGAACATTTCATTGTGTGCCACCCACACGTTGGTGACAGAAACATTACACATGAGACGTGTTTGTGCGCGATGGATTCCAAGACTGTTGATCCCCGAACAAAAGGACATTCGCATGCAGTTAAAGTTGATGTTAGAGGAAGATCCGGGGTTTCTTTCAAACATAATCACTGCTGATGAAACTTGGCTACATCATTTTGATCTTGAGAGGAAACAGCAAAGCTCAATGTGGAAATCTCCTTCATTACCAACACCCCGCCCCCCCCCCAAAAAAAAGAAGTGGTTGCTTCTGCTAAGAAAGTTATGGTCATCTCATTCTTTGATATTTATGGAATGGTTTATCAGCATGTTGTATCTGCACACACATCAGTAACTGGACAATACTATAGGGATGTCCTGAAAACAAGTCCATATCAGGCGCAAATGACCACATTTCCGTGAAGCAGACTGGATGCTGCACCACGATAATGCGCGGCCGCATATTGTCTATGTTGTTGCTGAATTTCTTGCAAAAATCAACGTGAGGTTCATTCCTCACCCTCCCTATAGTCCGGATTTAGCCCCATGTGACCTTTTTCTAATCCCTAACTTAAAGAAACGCCTTCGTGGGAGGCATTATCCATCAACAGAAGCAGTGGTGGAGGCTGAGGAGGCGATTTTGAAGGATCTCTCAAAGAATGGTTTCCAGCATGTCTTTGAAGACTGGCAGAAATGCTGGGACAAGTGCATCACATTCAGGGGAGACTATTTTGAGAAGGACCATCAAAATTATGAGGATGAGTAAAGGTACGTTGTCAAATAAAATTTGCGATCATTCTTTATGTACAATCCTTGTATTTTGTGGTTATAATATTTCCTATAAATATCCTGATGATGGGAGAGAGGTGCGCTTCCGAAAGGTCGATTTAGAATCGTCTTTTCATCTGGCTTGTTTCCCTAGAACATCTGGAATACATATCCATTTCTTTTATGTTTTCTTTCTACCCCTTTTCTGCCCTTTCCTTTCTCTCCCTTACTTTGTTTCTTCCTTTCTTCTGATCATACAAAGAGAACACAGTTTCAAAGTTACCATGTAGCTACCAGCTATTAAAAATGCATACTATTGTTTTTCTACTGTATTCTCCTACTCGCATTAATCCTACAACAAAATATATAAGGAACGATTTCATTTATGTTTATTACGATTAACTGAAACAAAAGAATAACATTTTTAAGGAACAGTTTGTTAAAAAGGTAGCGAAAATCACGTCAGAGAAACACAGCAGAATGTCATAATAAACCTTTTAAGTACAAAAGGATTCAGGGCAAAGAGTCGATTTACGCGATAGCCAAAGCTTTAGAGAATGGTTCGCTATGCTACGGCTTTGAAATTGGTTACGACAAAGAAAAACAAAAAGGATATTCCACTCTAGATATGTATAAATATTGCACAAGTTAAACCAATAAAAAGAATCCGCATCTGTAGCGTGGTAATAGTGTGTCTGGTTCAGATTCATGAGGAACCGAGCTCGAATCTCGGCCAGGGCGAGTTATCCGGATAGGATTTTTAATGGGTTTTCCCTTATCCTGAAAGATCAATGTATGGTAACCCTAAGCTCTATGTACCCCGTACTCGTTTGTACTTCATTTCACTCATCTTCCGATATGATCTAACACTGTAGGTCGTAAAATTCAAATAAAAATAATAACAAGGAGTATCTATTAAATGGTTGATTCCACAACAAAGCCTACTTGATACAAATTGTGCATTGCAACCATATTTGCATTTTTTGTAATAAAATTTTGTCTATCTCTTGTGGTTTAACAAACGGGAAGGTTGACTTGGCGGTTTCGGGAGGTGCGGGTTCAGTACCCGTGCACTAGGTAATATTAGCTAATATAAAAGCTATTAGGCATGCAAAGTTTGAAGTTTGTGGGTGTAGTCCCAGTGTCCTTTGATTATCGTGGGATATCAAATGGTGAAATCTCGGTATGGGATACAACAGTTGCTGAAGATGTGTAGCAAAGAAACCAAAAAAGTGGATCCCAAGTTTATGGAAAAGTACTAAACGTCCAGGACGAGAGGAGGGCTTGCTAATTGGCAGTGCCTGAGGGAGTAAACTTGTTACCTAACACACGTGCACTTGTGTGTGACCTTGGAGGATTCCCCAGGAACCATGCTGGTGCTCGTATCAGGTTAAGAAACACGACACCTCGGCCCTTTCAGACGTGCCAATGTTCGATTCCCCGTGCGCAACTATCCAGTTTCAAACAAGAACATAATGGGAAACCTCCTAGAGGGAATTTGCTATCTGGCGACTCCCCTAAAAGTAATCGACACCGAACAGGTGCCTTAGCCACAATGGTGTTGTTTACTCGATGGAATGCTTTTCTTTTTCGTGGTTGTCGTCATCATCACCATACCCGTCTTCTTTTTTTTCTATTCTGTTTAACCGCTGGCCTTTATTCACTCCTTAAGTTCTTAGCCGAACTCAACTACGCAGTTACGTGTTGATGCGCAAAGGCGAAGGGCGCGCATCTCTTAACGTTTACGAATTGCACACAATCACTCAAAAGTCCTCCCTAATTAAGAGGACTTTTCAGGTTTTTTGAGACTAAGAGCTTCTTTTTATTCAAGAGACCTCAAAACATACCTGTTTTTTTAAAGGTTTTCGGCACCAAGAGAAGTGGCGTTACTAGAGTTAGGTAATACAAAAAGGAGGGGAATAATAATAGAGAGAACACTGAAATTCTGGTATAACTGTATTAAAGAGCATAAAGGGGAATTATTGAATCTGTGCATGAAACAACAGAAAACCAAAAGAACACAAACAGTTGGTGGTCGGAATTGGAAAGAACGGTATCGAAGATAGGCATGGGAGATTTATGGAGAACAGAGGGGACAAATCATAGCGCTTTTTGGAAGGAAGTGAGAAACTGAGTACAAGACATATATCGACAGGAGATTTGGGAAAGTATAGAAGAAAAGAAATCTTTGAATTTTTATAAGCAATTAAAGACAGAATGGGGTAGGGCTGTTCAATTAAGAATGATTACAATTCTCTTTTTTTTTTTTTTTTTTTTTTTTTTTTTTTTTTTGACAACGTACCTTTACTCAGCTTCATAATTTTGATGGTCCTTCTCAAAATAGTCTCCCCTGAATGCGATGTACTTGTCCCAGCGTTTCTGCCAGTCTTCAAAGACATGCTGGAGACCATTTTTTGAGAGATCCTTTAAAATTGCCTCCGTAGCCTTCACTACTGCTGCTGATGATGGATAATGCCTCCCACGAAGGTGTTTCTTCCAGTTAGGTAATAGAAAAAGGTCATATGGGGCTAAATCCGGACTATAGGGAGGGTGAGGGATGAACTTCACGTTGATTTTTGCAAGATATTCAGCAACAATATTGACAATATTCGGCCGCGCATTATCGTGGTGCAGCATCCAGCCTGCTTCACGGAAATGTGGTCTTTTGCGCCTGGTATGGACTTGCAATGTTTTCAGGACATCCTTGTAGTCTTGTCCAGTTACTGATGTGTGTGCAGGTGCAACATGCTGATAAACCATTCCATGAATATCAAAGAATGAGATGACCATAACTTTCCCAGTAGAAGCAACCACTTTTGCTATTTTGGGGGTTGGTGATGAAGGAGATTTCCACACTGAGCTTGGCTGTTTGCTTTCCGGATCAAAATGATGTAGCCAAGTTTCATCAGCAGTGATTACGTTTGAAAGAAACTCCGGATCTTCCTCTAACATCAACTTTAACTTTAATGTTACCTCCATTGCTGCGGTAGGCGATACTGAACATTTCTCAACTTACCTGGTTCTCACAGACGGGAACCAGGAATACCAACAATGAAACTACTAAGGCGTGTTTGTTTCACATTCAGCTAACAGAATATAACTACCTGGAAAAACTTAACCTACAACCAAATTCCATCAGGTCTATCGCTACTGGTTTCCCCTTCTGCTTGACGGATCGCTAGCGACCGCCCAAAGCAAGGTGGAATGGGCACTGCACCCCTTCATCTGAGGGATATCCCGGCACCAGAAGCAACAGTAGAGTCCAACTGTGCCGTCTTACACGACACACAAGCTAGTGCATTGTACCAAACGGGTAAATCCGCACAGCGGATAGGTACCGTGGCGTGTTACCCTCCACCCGGGAGAACCCGGGCGACCTGCATCTGGTCTTGGCTCTCTTGGCAAAGGGGAAAATTGGTGGTCCAGATCATGTTGTTCAAATCGACGAATGCAAAATAGGACGACGCAAGTCATAGAGGGCAACTGGATCTTGGGAATGATCGACGTGGAAACGCATGAGCTGCGGAGGAGGATATGCCCCAACAACAGGAGGGATGAAAATACGCTCAACAGTCTAATTGCAGCGCCCACGATGAAACTTGCGTCGTTCAATTTCGCATTGGTCGATTTGAACGACGTAACCGGGCCGGCCAATTTCCCTCTTGTAGTATACTTGGTGTCATTTAACATCATGCACACTTCGCGGCAGTGGCCCAACCAGTCTGATACGGCCCGTCTCGGTAGCGTAGATGGTAGCATGTCTGCCTCACGTTCAAGAGGTCCCGAGTTCGAATCTTGGTCAGGGTGAGTTACCTGGATAAGTTTATCCCAGGGTTTTCCCTTATCCTTCAAGACGAATGTCGGGAACTCTAAGCTCCAAGGACCCTGGACTCATTTGAGCATCATTTCACCAAATTCATTCACCGTCCGATATGACTTAACGTTGGAGGACGTAAATTACAAAAAAAAAAAAAAAAAAAAAAAAAAAGTCTGATACGTCCGCGAACTCATACATTTAGTCTGTTAAATAGTGTAATTTCGGGACAAGTAAGACTTTTGGCAGAATTGCTTTCAGTGGAGAAACAGGCATAGTTTGGCTGCACTGAATTCTTCCGTATGGCTACATTACACAGTAAGTAAATAAACAATTAATAACGTTAAAAGAGTGCCCTCCAATGCAAAAATGCACTAAAAGTAAACACATTATACTAAAAATCATGGTCGTATATAGAACATAAAAAAGTGTGAAGGAATTAGAAAAAAATCGCCGCGGCGCATCTTAGAAAGCAGAGCCCTACGAGGGCCATTTAATAAAGAATGATCATAATTTTTTTACGGTCATAATTTTTCGCACTAAAATTCAATCTTATTATATTCTGTTAGCTTAATGTGAAAGAAACACATCTTAGTAGTTTCATTGTTCGTACTCCTGGTTCCCGCCTGTGAGAACCAGACCAGTTCAGACATGTTCAGTATCACCTACCACTGCAATGGAGGTACAATATGCGGCTTTGAAATTCTGCTTTCGTCTCAACAAATCTTCA
Source organism: Mantis religiosa (assembly GCA_030765055.1). Classification (NCBI taxonomy): domain Eukaryota; kingdom Metazoa; phylum Arthropoda; class Insecta; order Mantodea; family Mantidae; genus Mantis; species Mantis religiosa. The sequence goes on from CM060955.1 coordinate 159,245,659, forward strand.
GTTGAGGCCTATACAATGTTACAGGAGGCCTATGGAGAGTCTGTTCTTCCCTACAGCACAGCTCGAAGGTGGTTTAAAGAGGGGAGACAATCAATTTCAAAGGAAGGTGGACCCGGTGTTCCAGTTACTGCTCTTACGGAAGAAAACAGCAACACTGCTGATGCCGTTGTGAGAGAGGATCGACGAATTACCTTAAAATCACTTTCTGAAATACTGAAGATTTCATTGGATGCCACCCACACGTTGGTGACAGAAACATTACACATAAGACGTGTTTGTGCGCGATGGGTTCCAAGACTGTTGATTCCCGAACAAAAGGACATTCGCATGCAAGTCTGCATGCAGTTAAAGTTGATGTTAGAGGAAGATCCGGAGTTTCTTTCAAACGTAATCACTGCTGATGAAACTTGGCTACATCATTTTGATCCTGAGAGCAAACAGCAAAGCTCAGTGTGGAAATCTCCTTCATCACCAACCCCCCCCCCCCCAAAAGCAAAAGTGGTTGCTTCTGCTGGGAAAGTTATGGTCATCTCATTCTTTGATATTCATGGAATGGTTTATCAGCATGTTGTACCTGCACACACATCAGTAACTGGACAATACTACAGGGATGTCCTGAAAACATGGCAAGGCCATATCAGGCGCGAAAGACAACATTTCCGTGAAGCAGGCTGGATGCTGCACCACGATAATGCGCGGCCGCATATTGCCAATGTTGTTGCTGTATATCTGGCAAAAAGCAATGTGAAGTGCGTCCCTCACCCTCCCTATAGTCCGGGTTTACCCCCATGTGACCTTTTTCTATTTCCTAACTTGAAGAAACGCCTTCGTGGGAGGCATTATCCATCATCAGAAGCAGTGGTGAAGGCTGCGGAGGCGATTTTGAAGGATATCTCAAAAATGGTTTGCAGCATGTCTTTGAAAACTGGCAGAAACGCTGGGACAAGTGCATCGCATTGAGGGGAGACTATATTGAGAAGGACCATCAAAATTATAAGGAGAGTAAAGGTACGTTGTCATAAAGTGTGATCATTCTTTATTGAACAGCCCTCGTATATATTTTCAGTGTACCCTCATGTATTGTTTATAGACACATATGGATCGTTCTAATAACCAAATTACACGACTCTTATCCAAATTGCCGCATAGCATTTACTATTCCTGATAAGTCAACGCTTTCACAGAAACTTTCCTTGCATCTCCATTAAGGTAAATATGTAAAACCTTTAAGGCAGATTTGCATATTTAAATCGTAAATGTCGCGTTCAGTAATTACTTGCCGGCTTTTCTGGCAGGCTTCAAATAAGGTAGGGTGAAAAAAGTGCCCGCATGTGCCTGTTACGGGCTGTGAAATAAAATTGGACAGTTCGGCACTAAATTACAGAATTTTGCCAGAAAAGCGATGGCGATTTTAAGCTTCGAATATGCTAGATATTTTGTCACTATTGGTTTGGTCAGCTTCGGCTAAGTGACCCGTGTAATAAGAGTAAATACACCGTAAAAAATATCATGTTGGTCGTTATGGGGTGACTTTGACTTCCATTATTTTTGCATAATCAAGGAAAAACAAAACACGATTAAACACTTTGTATTTGAGAAAGCACTTTTGAGATTTAGTTGTCATTGATGGAAATTAATTGTTTTTTCACACTAGCCGTGTGTAAGACGCACTATGAAAGGGTAGAGCCCTTTCAGTAACGTTCTATTAAAGATTAGTTTTATTAATTAGTATGAACCAATCACTGAATCAACTGCCGTAAGTTTTTATTTGTTCCATTTATACCCCGCCCTTAACTGCAGTGGTGATATCGGTGACCGTTCTCCTTAGGAACATATCGAAGGTGTTAACTCGTATTTTTTGGGTTTTAATCATTAGATCACACACACATTCACACTCTCGTCCATACTTCCAGACCCTGGGAAGATGAGCAATTATCTTGGTCGGAGAAAAATCCCCAACCGCACCGCCGGGAATCGAACCCAGGGCTATTAGCACGGCGGGCAGCTGCTCTACCGACTGAGCTACGGGACCATCGAAGTTGTTATTCAAACTATGCCAACAATTAAAACAAAAGACTAGCCAACATTGATTCTTGCATATCAGTTATTGGCCGATGACACACATCCAGCCGGAGTTGGTATACAGCAAGAAAATAAAATTACAAATAATTTTCCTATTTTATTATAATTTGATTTAAAAAGTAGTACGTTTTTTAATGATTACGTTTTCAATATGGATAAAAAATTGTACGGTAGTAGTGAATTAAGACTTATTTATACATTTACAGAAATCAACAAACCTTCCAGGCTGGCACCGTAGCTCAGTCGGTAGAGCACCCGCCTGCCGTGCTATAAAGGGTGAATATGTGCATGATCTAATGATTAAAACCCAACGAATACGAGTTAACACCTTCGAGATGTTCCCAAGGAGAACGGCCGCCAATATGACCATTGCAGTTAAAGGCGTGGTATAAATGTGTACGTGATCTAATGATTAAAACCCAACGAATACGAGTTAACACCTTCGAGATGTTCCCAAGGAGAACGGAGGCCGATATGACCATTGCAGTATCCACTCGTGGATAAAATACATCTTGATTCACTAGTACCAGAAATATTTTGTTCTTTGGTTTCATTGTTTTGGTATAGAAACAAATGCAATGCAGGGGAATAAGGAAAAAATTTAGTCTGTTAACCTATGAAAGTTCATTAGTTTTCCACTTCACGTTCGCAATACTTGGAGATGAATAAATGATGTGAAGGTTGTCGCTGATTGCTGGGCAGGGCAAGCGACAATGACTCAAAGCATTAGGGAAACTAACTCTCCAGGAGGCCGTGAAAACTCCGGAAACGTATGTCAATTGTTATCAAGGCGAGGTCAAACGACGATCATGATAACGACATTCACTCCTAGAAGGACAGGCAGACATAACAGACAGGTAGGAGGTAACTTTACCGCAATGTCCTTCGTTACAAAACCCGGTGCGATGACCGGCATCGAGGTCTGGGCCCGGAAAGTGAAAGACGGAACATTGCCCCTGCGCAAAATCTATGACAAGGCTACTTGTTAAATCTTCTATGGCGGCAGAGAACCATGTCTAACGGTTTCGCAGCGGAGCCTACATTATAAGTCTGCTTGTAACTCATTCTTTTTAGGAAATATTCCATTTTGGGCGAAAAACCGATACTAACCTGTAGGTATAAATGGTCTCCTTGAAGCAAAACTGCTCTTATAAGACATGTATGCGAGTAAATACATGCAAATCTGTGTTACCTTGAACCGCTAAACCCATTATTATGAAACCTGCTACGGATCTTATACCAGTCTTGAAAAGTAGGCTATATGCTACGTTAATTACTTACCAAATGAAGAATGAGCTATAAAAGAGTACAAAATGAGAGAAAGAAACAAAGAAAAGAGAGAGAGAGAAAGAAAGCGAGAAACAAAGAAAAAGAGAGAAAGACAGAGAGAAAGACAGATAGAAAGAGAGAGAGAAAGAAAGAGAAAGAGAGAAATACAGTAGAAAGGAAGGAAGAAAGAGAGAAATAATATAGAGAGGAAGGAGGGAAGGACAGAGGGAAGAAAGGAGAAGGGAGCAAAGGAAGGAGGGCAGCGGGAGAGGAAGGAAGGAGGGAAGGAGGGGGGAGGGAGGGTGGAAGGGAGAGAAAATGAGGCAGGTAAGGAAGGAGAGGGAGGGAGGAGGGAGGGAAGGGAGGAAGGAAGAAGGGAAGGGAGGAAGGCGGAGGGAAGGTAGGAAGGAAGGGGGAAATGAAGGAGGAAGGGAAGGAGGGAAGGAGGAAAGGAGGGAAGGAGGAAAGGAGGGAAGTTGGGAAGCAAGGAAGGAGGGAAGGAAGCAAGAAAGAAAGACTGAAAGAACGAAAGAAAGAAAGAAAGCGAGAAACAAAGAAAGAGAAAGAGAGAAAGAAAGAGAAAGGGAGAGAAAGACAGAAAGAAAGAAAGAAAGAAAGAAAGAAAGAAAGAAAGAAAGAAAAGAAAGAAAGAAAGAAAGAGATAAAGAAAGAGAAAGACAAAAGAAAGAAAGGGAGGAAGAAAAAATAAAGAAAGAAGGAAGGAGGTAAGGAGAGAGTGAAGGAGGGAGAAGGGAGGAAAGGAAGGACGGCAGGCGGAAAGGAAGGAGGAAATGTGGGAAGGAGGGAGCGTGGCGAGGTGGAAGGGCGGGTGGGAAGGAAGGAAAGAGGGAAGAAGGGAAGGAAGGGGGATAGGAAGGAGGGAGCGAAAGAGGGAGGGAATGAGGGAAGGAGGAAAGGAGGGAAGGAAGAAGGGAAGGAAGAAAGAAACAAAGAAAAAAAAAAGATCATGTTTTATTCAAGTGGTTAGCTTCTACAAACTATTCCTAAGAAGAGTAGAGTTCATTCTTCTATCTACTTCATATTAATCAGTGATAATGAAACAGTAGACTTAAGGATACTCAATCTTTTAAGAGCTGGAGGTTAAAATGAATCTGAGATTTTATTCATGTAAGATCTTTATCTGTCCCATTCTATACTAATCGTGAAAAGTCCGTTAATTATACTAAGATGTCCCTTTATCAGCCTTGAGATCATGTAGTACACTATTTCGCACTGAATGTGCGATAGGCTTGCGTAAACAATTCAGTTGTTACACAATTCCAGCTTTGTCTTGCAGTACATTTCATTTATCATGAAAATATCTTAAACACGTGTTATTTTAAAAAATCTTTAATTTTCTTTTTTTTTTAAGAAAATCAACCTTTTCGAGAAGAATCTCTTCATTCAATTGTTGGTTTGGGTTGAGAGGGACTTTTTTTTTAAATATTTTGTGTCGCATCATTTTTGTTTTTGAGTTAATGGTGTTCTGACACAGGAATACGTTTTGTGAAAGCGCTATTCTTAATTTAGGCGATCCCAAACTTACAGTAGAATCTCAATATTGGATTTTTTTGGTGGAACGCAATACCTCCGCTATTTACATAACAGAAAAAGTAAGAAGAAAGACATAAAATAGAAACATTATTTCCGTTGTATAATCGTTATGTTGGAGACGTTGACACAGGTGCGCCGGATGTCGTACAGCAACTGTTTAGGGAAATGTTTCCCATGGCCAAACAACAGATAAGCAGAGCTACGCATCACAACCTGGTTCTCACAACAAACACACACACACACAGAGTTGACCTCGGCCACTGCGCCGTACGTAGTATGCAGGAAATCTAATACTCGTTTGGGAATTGCTTACTATGGTTCACACACAGACGAGATATGAATGGGAGCAGCGTACTCCAACACGACAGCATGATGTAACAGCTATCGTGAGACAGATCATCCAGAACCGCCATCTGATTCATTCTGGTGTAGTTTCTCCCGCCTGATTGATCTATTCATTTGTTTACCTGAATGACCGCTGTTTAACTGTTTTTAATTCCTCCATCACGTTGTACATAGCAAGCACGGGTTTGTACTTTGAGATCTCCTAAAAATAAATAAATAAATAAATAAAGATGAAACGATAATTTATCTGTGGACAGCATAACTCAGCAACCAAATATGGTTAACCCTCTTGCTGCCAGCGTCGATTAGATCGACGGTATACGATCGGCGTTTAAATGTTAACCTCAAATAGTATGTCGGCAGCGTTGAGAAGTATCAGCCTGCTAAGTGTGGTAATGTTAGTTTTCACCAAAAAATTCATAGCAAATGGAATTTTAAAGCAAAATTAAAAATGTAAAAATTGGATTTTGCCAATTAATTTCTTAACAGAATCATCAGATAGCAAATATATAACCAGCGCATTTTAATTATAGCAACTAGGAATGGTAATTTGAAGGGAAATGTCACACATTTCATTTGAAATAAGGCCAAAGGTATTTAGCACTACAAAAATGTACTCAGTTACAAATAACATAATTATAAACAGTCTTAATAACTGTATTATGTTACATTAAAACTACCCAAAATTTAACTCACCGGTATCAATGATTTTTGGGCATCAATAGGTATACCCTTCGTCTATCGTCTATCATAATCTAGTTATAACATTATATCGCGAATTTAAGAATTATCTACTTACATAACCATAAGTGATCTGAAAGGTTTCCCACCTAATAAAGATACAAGACATATTTTCAGAATTTTTTTTCAACAGTCTCCTTGTAACTCTACACACTTCTCCCAGCGATGTTCCCATCTCTGTAACCCGTCCAAATAGTACTCGGCGTTTTTCAACATAGTCTCCTTGTAACTCTACACACTTCTCCCAGCGATGTTCCCATCTCTGTTACCCGTTCAAATAGTACTCGGCGTTTTTCAACACAGTCTCCTTGTAACTCTACACACTTCTCCCAGCGATGCTCCCATCTCTGTAACCCGTCCAAATAGTACTCGACGTTTTTCAACATAGTCTCCTTGTAACTCTACACACTTCTCCCAGCGATGCTTCCATCTCTGTAACACGTAAAAATAGTACTCGGCGTTTTTCTCTGTAAAATAATTGTTCACGAAGGTGATTGCCTGTTCATTTGACGAAAATCTCTGTCCTCCGAGCTCAATTTTCAGATGAGGGAACAAAAAGAAGTCGCTTGGGGCTAGATTTGGTGAGTCAAGAGTTCAAACTGTAGTACGTGGATTTTCGCCATTACAATTGTTGTGGTGCGAGATGGTGCGTTGTCTTGGTGAAACAGGATTTTCTTTTTCTGAAAATGTGTCCGTTTCTCCGCAAGTCTGCATTCAGCTTCTCACGTAATGATGCTCCTGTAATGTTTTTTTCTTTTTGAAGATAATCGGTTTAAATAACTCCATAACTATCCCAGAAACAGTCGCCATCACTTTCCCAGCCGAAAAAAACAGTTTTCGCTTTTTTTGAAGCTGGTTTCCCCTTTACAGTGCAATGTTTGGACTATATTTTTGTTTCGGGCGTATAATGGTGTATCCAGGTTTCATCTATAGTAAATAATCGGCGCCAAAACTCGGATTGATTGCGTCTAAACTGCACCACAGAGCCTTGGAAATGTTCATTGGAACACGTTTTTGGTCTAACGTGAGCAAACGCGGCACCCAACGCACGGACAGCTTTCTCTTGTCTAAATATTGACTTAATATGTGACAAACACGTTCTTTTGACATGTTCATAGCCTCTGCTATCTCTTTTACTTTAATTCGGCGGTCGTCTAGCACCATTTGGTGAATTTCAGCGATGTTTTTGTCGGTAGTTGCAGTTTTTGGATGTCCCGAACGTTCATAGTCTCCCAAGCTCTTACGGCCACTTTTAAATTCAGCTACCCTAAATTTTACTGTGGTAAGTGATGGTGCAGAGTCCCAACAGAATCCAACTGAACTTTGATTTGTGTAGGCGTAATGCCTTCCAAAATCTTATATTTAATGACAGCTCGAAACTTCATTTTGTCTATTTTCATAAAAACACTCAGATGAACTCACTCAATCAACTGTTACAAAACAACTGAGCGTCTAAAATGGCTAAAACTTTGGTAACTGTCAACAGATGAACAACGAAATTCACTAGCTTTTGTTTACGAATGCTGCCATCTTCATGTTGAGGTCGGAAACTTTTCAGACTACCCTAGTATTTCCCAACTATGACAGTTGATGTAAATAATAAGGTAATAATAACAATTAATAATCATTATTATTATATGGTTTATCTATATATGAACAAAGGAAAATATTTTATAGCCTACCTAACCTTTTCTCACAAAGTCGACAGATGTTACAGTAAATAATATAAATAACTCATGCCTACCTGCACATTTCAGTCCATTCGTGTTTGCTTCCAAATATTTTCCTTCAACAAGCCATCTTTGTAGGATTTATGCTTTTTGTCATGAAGACAACGATGATTCTGAAATAAAATAAACAATTTCTCGTCAAATAACTTCATATCTCCTCTTTCTGTCCCTGTGCAGTGCGATTGTGTTTCTCTCCCCCCCCCCCCCCCCCTCTCTCGTTTAATCGCCAAACCCGAATGTGAAAGCTTGCAGTTACCAAGGTTTGACGTTAGCTAATCAAATTATAGTACAAGTTTGGTTAAAGCAGACATTTATTCCCAAATACATTTTTGATTAGCGTTTAGCATTTCTCAGTTATTCCTGTTATTAGTATATTAAGTTTTCCAATACCAACACTTCTTTCAATTGTATCGTTATTTTTATGTCTTTTCTCTTCTTCTGGTCGTACAAAGAGTACAGAATTTAAAGCCGTAACACAGCAACTAGATGTTAAAAGATTTCGCCTTTGGCTAAGATTACTGTATTCCCTTGTTCCCTGCAAGTAAAAATGTAATAATATAAGCATCTCTGTAAATGCTTATCTAGATTAAAGTAGATGGAAGTATACATGTTTAGGAACACCTAAGAGTCACGTGAATCTAACACGGAAGATATTTTCAAGTTGTACTATAGATACACCCATATGTGTATACATAAAAACATTTCGTATGTTATAACGCCAGTAAGGTTTCCATTATACCTTGCCAATATATTACAATAAATGGACTGATTATGCTGTGTGTAAAACCTTGGTCGTGTTAATATTTTCCTTATTTCAGGGTGTTACCCCTCTCAGTTATGAGCATTTTCCTAGAAGCCTGTTCAACACCAGAACCAAATTAGCTTCTACGAAACATCGCTAACACCCGTAGATTATGCACAATGAATACCGGGAACAGACCCTCCAAAACAGTGTACAGTTCTGCACAGTACAAAATACGAGGGCTATCCAGAAAGTAGATTACGTTTTGGAATAAAAAGTAAACAAAGTATAGGAAACAAATTTTATTATATACAGATGAAAGCCACACTCAAATACTACTTTTCGACATAGTCACCATTCAAATTAAGGCATTTATCGTAGCGATGTACGAGCTTGGAAATTCCTTCGTCAAAAAATTCGGCCGCCTGCGCCTTCAACCACTTCGTTACCTCTTCTTGCAGCTGTGCGTCGTCATCAAAACGCTGCATAGCCAGCCACTTCTTCATTGCTGGGAATAGGTGGAAGTCACTCGGTGCCAGGTCGGGACTGTACGGCGGATGAGGAAACAACTCCCACTTAAAAGATTTAAGAACTTCACGAGTGACATTTGCCGTGTGGGGCCGGACGTTGTCCTGAATCAACAAAATCTTAGAGCTCAACATTCCTCTGCGCTTGTTTTGAATGGCTCTTCTGAGTTTTTGGAGAGTTTGGCAATACCTTTGAGAGTTTATTGTAGTGCCTCTTTCCAGGAAGTCCACCAAAATCACACCTTTTCTGTCCCAAAAAAGAGTCGCCATCATCTTCCTTGCCGACATTGTTTGCATGCATTTCTTGAGTTTTTGGGGAGAACTTGTGCGCCCCCACTGCATTGATTGCAATTTCGTTTCACAGTTCACGTGTTTCACCCATGTTTCGTCACCAGTAACGATGCGATCGAGTAAAGAGTCACCATCCTTATGGTAAACGTCCAAAAAGTTCAACGCTGCAGCCATTCGCTGATTTTTGTGGTCCTCTGTCAAGATTTTTGGAATCCATCTTGCACAAAACTTGTGGTAACCAAGCTTTTCGCTGATGATTTCGTGCAACAAACTTCGCGAAATTTGTGGAAAACTCAAAGAAAGTTCCGTTATTGTGAACCTTCGATTTTCACGGACTTTAGCATCGACTTTTTCGACAAGTTCGGCAGTCACTATGCTGGGTCTCCCACTTCGATCTTCGTCGTGAACATTGGTTCGGCCATTTTTAAATCTGATGACCCACTGACGCACTCCACCTTCAGTGATAATGTTGTCCCCATACACTTCACAAAGCTGCCGATAGATTTCTATCGGTTTACAGTTTTTTGCAGTCAGAAACCTTATTACTGCACGCACCTCGCAGCTCGCGGGATTTTCAATTAACGCAGACATTTCAAACCGTCACAGTATCTGAACGGAGCACAGCACGAACCTCTCACTAGCACGGCTAGATGCGGACTGAGCTGCGCAACGCTCTGACCCCAAGATGGCCGCGCTAGCCCCGCCCCTAGCGGAAACAGACGAAAACGTAATCTACTTTCTGGATAGCCCTCGTATCTTTAGGAACACTCCATGGGTAATTATTTCAATTTTAATTCTTTCTCTCTCTCTCTCTCTCTCTCTCTCTCTCTCTCTCTCTCTCTCTCTCTCTCTCTCTCTTAAACAAGTAAAGACATTTACTAACTTGATTCAGATTGAATTTTACATAATTTTGTACAACAGTTAAATCCGACAAGTAGGACAAAAGAATATTACAAGAAAATTCCAGTGTATGTCAAATTACCTTTTATTCTTTCTATTATTTGACTAAAATTCAATCTGGGGAAGCTATCTACATGTTTTAAGGTCCCCTGAGAAAAATACTTCACATGTCCGTCAGCAATGCACATAAAAAACGAAGATCTTTTAAACACCAAAATTTATGAAGATCAGCATCTTCCAAGACTGAGTCACAAAAATTTGCAAACTAATGTTTACAGGAAAATGTCTGGCTGTTTTAGATGGCTCCATATTTTCTTTAAAACATAATATGTATAACACGTCTACATGGCAAATTCAATGTATATCTGGCTGGCCCCGTAGCTCAATCGGTAGAGCACCTCACCGGCGGTAAGGGTGAGGATTTTTCTCCGACCAAGATAATTCCCCATCTTCCCCAGCATCTAGAAGTATGAATGAGAGTGCGATTGTGTGCGTGATCTAATGATTAAAACCCAACGAATACGAGTTAACGCCTTCGATATGTTCCAAAGGAGAACGACCGCCGATATGACCATTGTAGTTAAAGGCGAGGTATAAATGTGTGCGTGATCTAATGATTAAAACCCAACGAATACGAGTTAACACCTTCGATATGTACCAAAGGAGAACGTCCGCCGATATGACCATTGGAGTTAAAGGCGAGGTATAAATGTGTACGTGATCTAATGATTAAAACCCAACGAATACGAGTTAACACCTTCGATATGTTCCAAAGGAGAACGGCCGCCGATATGACCATTGTGGTTAAAGGCGGGGTATAAATGTGTACGTGATCTAATGATTAAATCCCAACGAATACGAGTTAACACCTTCGATATGTTCCAAAGGAGAACGGCCGCCGATATGACCATTGGAGTTAAAGGTGGGGTATAAATGTGTACGTGATCTAATGACTAAAACCCAACGAATACGAGTTAACAGCTTCGATATGTTCCAAAGGAGAACGGCCGCCGATATGACCATTGTAGTTAAAGGTGGGGTATAAATGTGTAAGTGATCTAATGATTAAAACCCAACGAATACGAGTTAACACCTTCGATATGTTCCAAAGGAGAACAGCCGCCGATATGACCATTGCAGTTAAAGGTGGGGTATAAATGTGTACGTGATCTAATGATTAAAACCCAACGAATACGAGTTAACAGCTTCGATATGTTCCAAAGGAGAACGGCCGCCGATATGACCATTGTAGTTAAAGGTGGGGTATAAATGTGTACGTGATCTAATGACTAAAACCCAACGAATACGAGTTAACAGCTTCGATATGTTCCAAAGGAGAACAGCCGCCGATATGACCATTGCAGTTAAAGGTGGGGTATAAATGTGTACGTGATCTAATGACTAAAACCCAACGAATACGAGTTAACAGCTTCGATATGTTCCAAAGGAGAACAGCCGCCGATATGACCATTGCAGTTAAAGGTGGGGTATAAATGTGTACGTGATCTAATGACTAAAACCCATCGAATACGAGTTAACAGCTTCGATATGTTCCAAAGGAGAACAGCCGCCGATATGACCATTGCAGTTAAAGGTGGGGTATAAATGTGTACGTGATCTAATGACTAAAACCCAACGAATACGAGTTAACAGCTTCGATATGTTCCAAAGGAGAACAGCCGCCGATATGACCATTGCAGTTAAAGGTGGGGTATAAATGTGTACGTGATCTAATGACTAAAACCCAACGAATACGAGTTAACAGCTTCGATATGTTCCAAAGGAGAACAGCCGCCGATATGACCATTGCAGCTAAAGGCGGGGTATAAATGTGTACGTGATCTAATGACTAAAACCCAACGAATACGAGTTAACAGCTTCGATATGTTCCAAAGGAGAACAGCCGCCGACATGACCATTGCAGTTAAAGGCAGGGTATAAATGTGTACGTGATCTAATGACTAAAACCCAACGAATACGAGTTAACAGCTTCGATATGTTCCAAAGGAGAACAGCCGCCGATATGACCATTGCAGTTAAAGGCGGGGTATAAATGTGTACGTGATCTAATGACTAAAACCCAACGAATACGAGTTAACATCTTCGATATGTTCCAAAGGAGAACAGCCGCCGATATGACCATTGCAGTTAAAGGCGAGGTATAAATGTGTACGTGATCTAATGACTAAAACCCAACGAATACGAGTTAACAGCTTCGATATGTTCCAAAGGAGAACAGCCGCCGATATGACCATTGCAGTTAAAGACGGGGTATAAATGTGTACGTGATCTAATGATTAAAACCCAACGAATACGAGTTAACAGCTTCGATATGTTCCAAAGGAGAACGGCCGCCGATATGACCATTGCAGTTAAAGACGGGGTATAAATGTGTACGTGATCGAATGATTAAAACCCAACGAATACGAGTTAACAGCTTCGATATGTTCCAAAGGAGAACAGCCGCCGATATGACCATTGTAGTTAAAGGCGGGGTATAAATATGTACGTGATCTAATGATTAAAACCCAATGAATACGAGTTAACAGCTTCGATATGTTCCAAAGGAGAACAGCCGCCGATATGACCATTGTAGTTAAAGGCGAGGTATAAATGTGTACGTGATCTAATGATTAAAACCCAATGAATACGAGTTAACAGCTTCGATATGTTCCAAAGGAGAACGGCCGCCGATATGACCATTGCAGTTAAAGGCGGGATATAAATGGAACAACAAAAGATGTGTGTGTGTGTGTGTGTGTGTGTGTGTGTGTGTGTGTGTGTGTGTGTGTGTGTGTGTGTGTGTGTGTGTGTAATTTTTCAGCTATACACCTCATTCTGAATTACAATACCGAACGGGATGGGTCAGGTGGTTTCTTCTTTTGCCTGCATTCGGGACGGCCAGGTTCGATTCCATGATTTTTGGGGGTTTCCCAGGTCGCCAGACGAATTTTGGGTAAATTAATCACTCCCACCGAATTTCTTGTCCCTCCATCTTATCTCCATTATCATTTCATATCATCTCTCATTTGTTGGTCTCTTTCAGGGTAGAAGTGTCCGTGAGACCACCGACCACCGTGGACTGCCGTGGGTGGATTGCCGGTTGTACTGACCTGCCGGGGAGTTTGCAACTTCCAAAATGTAAGGACTCTTCCCTCTGCACTGCCGTGCATCCTTGGATCGGCTGTCATTTATCTCCTTTCACCTCATCCTTCCTTCCGGTGCAACCAGTTTTTTTATGAGTTGCAAAATGTAATGATACAACTGTAGACACTGAAGTTTATATGGGTATCTTCAATACATTTGTGGTGCATTTGGATTATATAGAATTGAGAGATGGTTATTTCCAGCAAGATGGAGCAACGTACCATACATCTAATAACACCAAGGAAACCAATTTCTTTAATAATCGAATAATTTCAAAAGGTCTGTGACACTTCAGATCCCCTGACCTAACCTCACCGGAGTTTTTCTTGTGGGGTATACAAAAAAAGTGTACAATAATAGGCCACGGGCAATTGATCTTCTCAAGCAATCATTTCGAACCGAAATAAGTAACATGGCGAGGATACTCTCCGTAAAACTTCAAGGAATATGGTGAGACGAGTGCAAACATGTATAGATGCTGGTGGAGGACACGTCCAACATTTTCTCTGAGATGTAAATAGTGTAATGTAATCTCCCAATTGGGTATTATATTCTTCCAAAGTTGTACGTGTGTCCTATTATTGGTTCTAAATTTATGGCCTATTCGTTCATATGGATCGCACTATATTTTGATAAATTTGTAAAGCTGCACATTTTGTGGATATTCTATATCTTGAGAGTACAATACACAATTTGGAGAAGTTAGCATTCCAATTCCATGGAGATTTTTTCTGTTTCTTTAACAGGCAATCATATCCTGCAAGCCTCATGAGGGCAACAGTAGATTTACGTAACAATTCCGGAATTACAGAAGGATTTTCTAGCAATACCAAGTTCAGTTACCAATTTTTTCATTTCATTCAGGTTTGTAATGATCATTATATGTTTCTTCACAATCCTCTAAATTGATTCATAAATGTATATCTCATTAAAATACACAATTTATGTGTAGTCTCTCATTTCTGAAATATTCTTTGTTTACATTAACAAATAGTTCTGCTTTTCTCAAATAGGGAATTGTTTTCCTGGTTTGTTTTCCGTTCTCGTTGTCATGCAAAGAGAACGAAATTTCAAAGCCATCATTATCAGTTCTTAAGCATTCTCTATTCTTTTATTCTAAGGAAATGTGTAATAGAAACATATATTGAAATGTAGCACATCAAAATAACTTTCCATTTACTTAATGTTAAGTAAACACGTGTTTAATTTAAGTAATTTAAGTATACATACAGTTTGTTATAGGTATTAGAACATAGAGCAAACTTAATAGGTAGATTGTCAGATGTTTAAAATGAACTCTCGTGTTTTTCTGGCACGTTACTTTTGTTTTGCTCCAGTTGTGTTTATAAATTTCATCAGAAATTTCCCCTTCAAAAAGCACAGTTTTGATGATTATGTGATTATGTGTTTTCTAATGTTTCACAATCGAGATACTGAGAAAGATCTTGGTTCGTACGTCATGCATATTCCAAGAATGCTCCATGATGAGGCCTCATTACTGATGGCAACTTCAACAGGAGCAGCTGTCATTAAAAAACTACAAAATCATTATCAGAGCTGCCAACTCTAAGTTCCACCTCCGATCTGGATCAACAATACTTGAAAAAAGTAGGGAGAGGAAAAGAAAAAGGAAGAAGAAGCAAACACATGTGTTACATTTGCATCACTTTACCCATTATCGTTTAATATTTATATAGCTTCCACAAAGAACACTTACGAAAGCCCAATTTTCTGTCTGCTACACACTTCTTGAAAATAGTCGTGTCAAATCCTTGAATTGCGCTGAACTTAAATACAAAGTTTGGATTTTAACCTATTTTTCATTATACATTCTTTGGTGCACAAACACACAGACATACTTGCCGGTGCGGAACTTTTATAAAAATAATTGTTTATACAGGGACCACAAAACGCTCATTTTCACTGAAATCTTGAATCAAACTATTAGGTGGAATGCAATACTTTCTGTAATTATTAAGCTTAAGTACTTTTATTTACTTTATTTACGACCTCCATTGCCATAATAAACGATAAATGAAATTATGTTCCAATGAGTACAGGGTACATAGAGCTTAGAGTTACCAGACATTCATCTTTCAGGATAAGGGAAAACCTCCAACGTTAAGTCATATCGGACGATGAATGAAATGATGTTCAAATGAGTACAGGGTACATAGAGCTCAGAGTTACCAGACATTCATCTTTCAGGATAAGAGAAAACCTCCAACGTTAAGTCATATCGGACGATGAATGAAATGATGTTCAAATTAGTACAGGGTACACAGAGCTTAGAGTTATCAGACATTCATCTTTCAGGATAAGGGAAAACCTCCAACGTCGTCATATCGGACGATGAATGAAATGACGTTCAAATGAGTACAGGGTACATAGAGCTTAGAGTTACCAGACATTCATCTTTCAGGATAAGAGAAAACCTCCAACGTTAAGTCATATCGGACGATGAATGAAATGACGTTCAAATGAGTACAGGGTACATGGAGCTTAGAGTTACCAGACATTCATCTTTCAGGATAAGGGAAAACCTCCAACGTCGTCATATCGGACGATGAATGAAATGACGTTCAAATGAGTACAGGGTACATAGAGCTTAGAGTTACCAGACATTCATCTTTCAGGATAAGAGAAAACCTCCAACGTTAAGTCATATCGGACGATGAATGAAATGACGTTCAAATGAGTACAGGGTACATGGAGCTTAGAGTTACCAGACATTCATCTTTCAGGATAAGGGAAAACCTCCAACGTTAAGTCATATCGGACGATGAATGAAATGACGTTCAAATGAGTACAAGGTACATAGAGCTAAGAGTTGCCAGACATTCATCTTTCAGGATAAGAGAAAACCTCCAACTTTAAGTCATATCGGACGATGAATGAAATGATGTTCAAATGAGTACAGGGTACATAGAGCTTAGAGTTACCAGACATTCATCTTTCAGGATAAGGGAAAACCTCCAACGTTAAGTCATATCGGACGATGAATAAAATGATGTTCAAATGAGTACAGGGTACATAGAGCTTAGAGTTACCAAACATTCATCTTTCAGAATAAGGAAAAATCTCTGAAAGAACATTATTCATATAGCTCACTCCGACCGAGTTTCGCACTCGGGACCTCTTGAACGTGAGACAGGCAAGCTACCATCTACGCTAGTTTCAAATTTAATCAACTTTTCATATCTGAGTTATGTTGTGTACACACAGTACACACACATAAACTTATTCACAAACTTATTTACTTTATTATTTATTTATCAGGAAGCCTCAAAATTTATATTTCGTAATGAAAGTGTTGAATGGAACGTATCATTTCCTTCAGGCACTCTATAGTAAGTCAGCATTTACGTTTTACATGGTAATTTCATCAAATTATGAATCTAATACATTGCAGGCCAGTATTGCTATGTTCTGCTGTTGCGCAAAAGGTGGATGTAATCATGCAATGAAAATATTATTACTCAAAACGATAACATAAAGAAACCAACGTCACAAACGCTGAGGAACATTGCCAAAATGAAGGCTCTGGAAACCTTTGGACCAAGGTTATGCATTTCCGAGACATCCAATTGATAAACAATGAACGTTATTACAAAATATTTTGCTTTCCAAATCAGTGAACTGGAATACAAAGGAATCATCAATACATGTCACTGCATTTAATGCTCTATTAATTCCTTGACTCCTTCTACACAGGTTGTTGCCTTTTGTGTCTTCATTTTCATATTACGTTTCTTAAAATTCATTGTTATACAGCTTATTATTGACGTTTTAAATATACATTCATGAATATACTTACTTTTCCACTTTCTCTTCCACCTACCGAGCCGAATAGTTCGAATCCCGTGGCCGACTTCCCTGATCAATGGGTTTCTCAGGTCACAGTGCGAATTTTGGTAAGCACAGTTAAATCCCCCGAATTTCTTATCTCTTCATTTTGCCTCACTTGTTATTTCACTTCAACTTTCTTCCTAATTGGATATTTTAGAAATATTTTAGGGCTGTAAATATTTACAGGCCATGTTAAAGAGTTTTGTCTAAGTCCTCGTCCCTCAGATCAGACCAAGCGGGATGGCTCAGGCGCTTTCGTCTGTGACGCCCATTCGGGAGGCCTGGTGTCGATTCCCGTGGCCGACCTACCTGACCCATGGGTTCTTTCGGGGTTTTCCCGGGTCGCTATGATTATGATTATGAGTATAAGGGACTTCAACTGCAGAGGTCATGAGCGCCCTTTTTAAAAAAAACTGGTCATGGCAAAAGCCAGATATAAATTCCTCTAAAACACTATAAATATGTCAATAGACTTACAAAAAAATACATACACGTAAAAAAAACTATAAAAACAATAGAAATATAATCTAAAGAGCCATAAATTCTATTCGCTAAATCCTAAAATCTAATTTAGAAAAGAATCTAAAAACTTTCTCCACTACTGCGTTATCGTCCGCTAGCATTTCTGCAAAGCTGGCCGGCAGCTGCAGAGACGTCCTAAGGTCTGCTAGGTGAAAACACTCTAGCGGCACGTGTCGTACAGATAACGCATCATTGCAAAACGGACACAGCGGAGCAGGCTCCTTTTTAAAAAGAAAACTATGAGTAAAAAAGCAGTGCCCAATACGTAACCGAGCCAAATTCATCTCCTCGCGACGAGATGACCGACAGGAGGTAACCCAGGGAATCGGAAGTTCTTTCACAGATCTAAGTTTATTATTGCGGAGAGCGGACCACTCTTCCTGCCAGCAGGTTTGCACAGCTCTCCGCAATACGGCCCTAAAATCTTCCGATGTCACAGATGGTACTCGAACCCTGGGCTTCATGATAGCCGTCTTGGCTGCCAAATCCGCCATTTCATTCCCCCGCAAGCCTACGTGACCAGGGATCCATGCACACACCTCGCTAACGCCAGAAGGGTGTAAAACGTGGAGGGCATCCTGTATACGCTGCACAATAGGGTGGTAGTTGTACAGCTGCCGTAGGCTTTGAAGTGCACTGAGGGAATCACTTAGGATTAAGCAGTCCCCCAACTTTCGTCGACGTACGTGTAAAATGGCCCGGTATATTGCATAAAGCTCTGCAGTAAAAATGGAGGTGCTAGTGTGGAATCCGAATGTATACGGTTCGGATCCACACACGTAAGCACAACCAACACTATTTGAGCTCCTGGAGCCATCAGTATAAATTACAAAATGGTCCTCATATCACGATAAAAATTCTAAAAAACATGTGCGGATACTAGACATAGACGTGGTAGATTTATCATGTGTGGTCATGCCCAGATCAACGTGAGACGCTCTGCACAACCAAGGAGGGTATGTCCGGCGAATGCTGGGTATGTTAATTACATCCTCCGAATTTCCTGTCCCTCCATTTCATCTCCATTATCATTTGATATCATCTCTCATCTGGTGGTCTCTTTCAGGGTAGAAATGTCGGCGGGAGTATCGGCGGTACATGCCGCGATGGTATTCTCTGAGGATAACTACTTCCTCCTCCGGTAGGTCGGTTGCCGGTCTCCGCTCCTCTGTTAGGATCATTTCGCGGCCACCAGCCAGGGACCTTTAGGGCTAGGATCGCCTTCCAGGGACCTTTGAGGCTCCGCTGCTAGGCTCGTTGACGTCCCGTAATAGGGGAGCGTGTCCGCTGTCTTGGCCTGTTGGGGGAAGTCTATCCAAGTAAACTTTAGGGACCCTGCCCTCCGTGCTTTTGTGACCCCTTGGGTCGATCGCCCACTATCTCCTTCGCCCCATTCTTCCTCCCGGAAATGCCCCACTTGGGGTATAGGAACAATGGCCTCAGCATGGTGGCCTACGTACCGAATCCCTTCCGTAACGACGTCCTAATCCTAATCCCTCAATTCAGGGAGGTGTCTGGCACTGCGCCCTCTAGGGCGGAGAGAATAGCCGCCCCGGGTAGTTTTAAAACAATTTTGTTAAAGGGTATGCGTGTATTTGTGTCTTCTGTCTTTCTGTCCAGGTGTCTGTGTACTCCTTAACTCGACAACGTTGGACAAATACCACTATTTTCCAAAATCGTATTACAAAAATGTTCAAGAAACCCCCGCAACCTCAAACTACCCTTTATATGAAAAATATTTCTTTATTTTTGAATTTCTCAAAACTAACTGTAAGGGTACTGGTTTAAACATCGTATACGTTAGCTATTTACACGAAAAAAAGTTTATTACTTGCAGAATTTCTCATGAAAACATATGAAGTAGCTTATTTAGTCTGAATTGTTTATAACTGCAAAACCATAAGAAATACTACACAGAAGAATGTTCAAAACACACGATTTATTTTAAATATGTATATTTTTCTGTTACATATGCAATTTAATAAATATTCTTTGTAATTAATTGTAGTTACTTATACTTGGATACGTTTTTTTTCCGTGGTTATTCACAAAGTATGAACTTCCAAAGCCATCACACGTTAAGAAAACCTGACAATCACTTTACCACCTGTATCCTTATATTCACCGAGCAGATGGCTCAGGCGGTTTCGTCTGTGAAAGGTCCGGGTTCGAATTCCGTCACCGACCAACTTGACCCAAGGTTTTTATGGGGTTTTCCCGGATCCCCAGGCGAATACCTGGTAGGTTAATTACATCCCCCGAATTTCCTGTCCCTCCATGTCATCTCCATTATCATTTCACATCATTTCTCACCTGATGGTCTCTTTCAGGGTAGAAAGTGTCGGCGGGTGTCTTGGCGCTGCATGGCAGGATGATATGCTCCAGGTAAACACTTCCTCCTTCGGTATGGCGGTCTCCGGTCTCCAAGCTCGATCTGGTTGAACCGTTTCCGGACCATAGAAGGGTGCGGTGCCTTTTGTACTGGCTTGCCGGGGAGTTTCCAACTGGGCAGGTATATGGACCCTGCCCTCTTCACTGTCGTGGCTCCTTGGGACGGCTGCTGTTTCCTCTCGCCTTATCCTTCCTCCCGGGGGTGCTCCACTTGGGGCGCAGGTACAATAGATCAAAACCGGCCACAGTGCCGAATCCCCTCCATACCGTAATCCAATCCTTATACTTAATACGAAATGCTTAAATGTTTAGCGTAAGTTTAACTAGATTAGCGAGAAGCTGTTCTTTTTTTATCTGCTCTTTGCTATCCTACTATCTTATCATGTACAAGAAGGAATTGCATTCTATCCAAAATCTGAAACCAATATTTTAGAAGAAATACACACGGGTCCATCTGTGTGTGTGTGTGTGTGTGTGTGTGAGAGAGAGAGAGAGAGAGAGAGAGAGAGAGAGAGAGAGAGAGAGAGAGAGAGAGAGAGAGAGAGAGAGAGAGAGAGAGAGAGAGAGAGAGAGAGAGCAGTATACCTGAAAAACAAAACTATACGAAGCTCATCTTCAAAGGATGTGATAGGTAGATTTCCATGAAAATCCTTCCACACCAAGCTACACTTTACATGGAGCATTTTCGAAACTGTCATTTTCTCAAAAATAGCTGTAACGATTTTGATTAAAATACCATATCTTTTAAATTCACCTTGCGCAGGCCTGCTGCTCCGGCAAATATACGACTCTATAACACTGAAGTGCACTGGTTACCTTCTGATTGTGCAGTCAAATATATTGGCGTCCATCTTGATCGTCGACTGACATGGAGTACACATATCAAAAGCAAACTAAATCAAGCCTATGCTCGTCTTCACAAGTTGTATCCCATCCTCAACCGCAAATCCTCTTTACGAGTCGAATGTACGCTGCTACTATACAAGAGTATTCTACGACCGCTTCTTTTATATGCCAGTCCTGTATGCGGATGTGCTTCACCTACTCATATTCACCAACTCCAGGTGTTTCAAAACAGAATATTACGATTGTCTGTGAACGCCCCATGGTACGTCCGGAATGCACAGCTGCATAGAGAATTGAACATAGTCAGCATTAATGAGTACATCTCTACAACGACAAGCAGATTGTTTGCTCACCTTCCTTATGTATCAGGTGCTTTATTCTTCCAACTGGGCTGTCGCCTTGATGCTGCACCAAGACTGAAGGCACGGTTGTCACCGGACATTTTATTTCTATAATGTTTATTGATTATGTAATGAAGAGGTTATTTAATTTAAACTTACACTACTCAGACCAGGTTGCTCGAGGACTCTAATATGAGTATCCTCTTTCCCTGTATAATTTTATTATGTATATTATGTATATAGCTCCACAATTTGTATAGCACTAACTGCGCTGAGCATTTGAAATAAAAATATTCAACCAAATTAAAAAAAAATGCATCACAAGTGAAATATATATCTTCAGCTTTCTGGGAATGTCCTTAGATATACTCCTCTATATTCTGGATAACTTTTTTATAACTTATAAACCGTAAGAGATAGATAACATAAACAAAAACATATATTCTGTTAAAACACCCAATGTCAAATTACATTTAGTTGTGGACTGAACCACTTCGAGATATTTCTTGTTATTTGCATGAATTTGTCAATACTTGTTTTAAATGGTATGTCGTTATTCGCATTTTTATCTCTTAGCCATACAAAGAGAATGGAAAGTTAAACCCAACCTATAGCGACCAGCTTTGAACTGTCACTTAAAGTCTACTGTATTCTTATTTACCTTTGTCTACATAAAGATAATGTTAATCTTAACAGAAGTAGATAGGGGAATAAAGATGTTTCCCTTTTTATATAGGGAACTCAAAACGTGCATTTTGATTCATAATTAACATGCTTGAATGTTACGTAGTATTTAATCCAAATGAAGAGCAGAGAAAGCACTTAAAGTGTACTACGATTGCTGATCGAACTGTTAACCTGTTGGGAGCGATAGGCATTTGTCACTGAGCGGCGTTTCCTCAATGAAGTCTTTACGTGGTTGAACACCGGCAAGGCAGTCAGTAAATGCAACTTGTCAGGTGGGTAATTAAAAAGAAATCTAATCCAATTTGGTTTAGAGAGAGATAGAGAGCGAGTCTACGTGCCCAACGTCTTGCAGCCCCCTCGCTAGAACACATTGCATCATACACTTCCCCTCCATCGCGGCGGTGGAGGGAAGGAAGGTGAAAAAAAAAAAAAAGAACAATCGGCTCGCTGTAGAGCAGCACTTCGCAGAAACGCATGTAGGCAGGCACGCACGCGCAGTACACACGCATTCTTATGATGTAACAAAATGTGTTTCTGAAGTTATCGCTTCCTCGTTTGTTTCATTTTTTAATGCTTGCTGGCGTAGCAGGTGTATCTGTTGCCGGATTTTAGTTTTATACAAATGTATTATCATTAATTATTATTAAATTATTATTATTATTATTATTATTATTATTATTATTATTATTATTATTATTATTATTATTATTATTATTATTATTATTATTATTATTATTATTATTATTATTATTATTATTATTATTATTATTATTATTATTATTATTATTATTATTATTATTATTATTATTATTATTATTATTATTATTATTATTATTATTATTATTATTATTATTATTATTATTATTATTATTATTATTATTATTATTATTATTATTATTATTATTATTATTATTATTATTATTTCTTCTTTACCACTATCTCACAACTTTTGTTGGTATTGATGCTGCTGAGAAGAATTTCATCTTATTCAGCAGTCAAAAACTTCCTCACAATGTGTCATGTTTGGAGTAGTGTTGCTCGTTGTATATTGCTGATTATCTTCACTGGAATTCCGATGTTCTCTGCCAAGAATTTTGAGACCACACCTTCCACCGATATAACTATTGGTATAATTTTTACACTTTGTAATTTCCATAGATTTTTGACCTCTAATGCCAGGCTCTGTTTTTACTGACTTTATGCATTTCTGTTTTCCTTCAGTTATGAGTGGATGGGTTGCAGCCAGCAATTATAATTGCCTTAGAGCCTTTTTTATCAATCAGTAGTAGGTCTGTTCGATTAAAGTCAACTGTTTTATCAGTTGTTATCACTCTATCCCAATATAACAGGGATTCTCCGGATTCAAGAATTGTTCTAGAGTATATTTGTAAAACGGTGGTAGATTTTGAATAACATTGTGTTGGAGGGGTATTTGTATGTGGAGAATTTTTGCTACCTAGTTATATCTTGCTAGATATGGGTTATCTACTAGCGCTTGACAAGCAGAGTTATATGCTCTATACTTTCACCCTGTAAATTTCATTTCCGACATCTGTCATCTGTATTCACGAGGGTTGTTCAATAAAGAATGATCATAATTTTTATTATGGTCATAATTTTTCGCACTAAAATTCAATCTTATTATATTCTGTTAGCTTAAAGTGAAACAAACACGGCGTAGTGGTTTCATTGTTGCTACTCCTGGTTCCCGCTTGTGAGAACCAGGCAAGTTCAGACATGTTCAATATCGCCTACAGCTGCAATGGAGGTAACACGTGAGGAACAATATGCGGCTTTGAAATTCTGCTTTCCTCTCAACAAATCTTCAATTGCGGCCTATACAATGTTACAGGAGGCCTAAGGAGAGTCTCTTCTTGCCTACAGCACAGCTCGAAGGTGGTTTAAAATGTTTAAAGAGGGGAGACAATCAATTTCAAAGGAAAGTTGACCCGGTGCTCCAGTTACTGCTCTTACGGAAGAAAACATCAACACTGCTGCTGCCGTTGTGAGAGAGGATCGACGAATTACCTTAAGATCACTTTCTGAAATGCTGAACATTTCATTGGGTGCCACACGTTGGTGACGTGGAATGGTTTATCAGCATTTTGTACCTGCACACACATCGGTAACTGGACAATACTACAAGGATGTGAAATGAAATGTGTAGTGTTTAACGCCCGCTTTTACTACATTCGGCACCGCAGGCGTTGACACTGATGATACATGAGATGAAGATGGAGCACCGGTGGAATGAGATGGCGAGGGAAACCGGAGATCCCAGAGAAAAAAACAATCCCAGCGCTTTGTTGTCCACCACAAATCTCAGTTTGCGGTCGCCTGGGATCGAACCCGGGCCACCTTGGTAAGAGCCAAGCGGTCTAACCACTCAGATTTCCTGTTTATGCTATTCTTAAAATAAGATCTGAAGCTTTCCTGGCGACGAATATATTTCAGATCTTCTCGGGAAACAAGCCAGGCGAAAAGACGATTTGAATTGGATTTTTAATTTTCTGAGATATATGCTATTCTTGTATTATTTTTACAAGAGCACAGTTAAAGAGTAGTGGAGAAAGACCATCCCCTTGTCTTACTCCTCTTTTAACTTTGAAAGATTCACAAATGTCCCCCATAAATTTAATTTGTATCTGTTTGTATCTGTATTTGTTAGTTTCTTTGTAACAAGTGCAAGAGTTTTACTGTCTAGTAATAATAATAATAATAATAATAATAATAATAATAATAATAATAATAATAATAATAATAATAATAATAATAATAATAATAATAATAATAATAATAATAATAATAATAATAATAATAATAATAATAATAATAATAATAATAATAATAATAATAATAATAATAATAATAATAATAATAATAATAATAATAATAATAATAATAATAATAATAATAATAATAATAATAATAATAATAATAATAATAATAATAATAATAATAATAATAATAATAATAATAATAATAATAATAATAATAATAATAATAATAATAATAATAATAATAATAATAATAATAATAATAATAATAATAATAATAATAATAATAATAATAATAATAATAATAATAATAATAATAATAATAATAATAATAATAATAATAATAATAATAATAATAATAATAATAATAATAATAATAATAATAATAATAATAATAATAATAATAATAATAATAATAATAATAATAATAATAATAATAATAATAATAATAATAATAATAATAATAATAATAATAATAATAATAATAATAATAATAATAATAATAATAATAATAATAATAATAATAATAATAATAATAATAATAATAATAATAATAATAATAATAATAATAATAATAATAATAATAATAATAATAATAATAATAATAATAATAATAAATAAAGGTGTTAAACTTAAATACCAAGTTTTCGGTTTTAAATACTTATCGTAGGCAGAAGTCACAAAAGTTTTCTAAAATGTATTTTTCTTTTCATTCTTTAGGTTCAGGATGTCTCAGAAAATGCGTTTCCGATGAAATCTCAATGTCAAATTTTTGGGTGGAATACAAAACTAGGAGGAAAGTGAAAATTACTTGACTATTCCAACTGAGGATTCTTTCACCATCAAAGCATACTTATACACTATGCAACATTTCCAAAACTTGGAAGACTTTTGGTGAGAAGTTAAGGAAGTCAGAGGTTCTGTCAAGGTCCTACATAATTTTGTATGAATTTTAGGGAATTTTCGGCCGTTATTAAGAATACTTAGACTATACAAAGTAGACCAAGAGAGAACTAATAATTAACATTCTCTAGATCTAGAATGTAGGAAGTAAAGGAAATAAATACTTCGTCACTGGAATAAACATGCACAAAAACACATTAATTACTTAATGGTAGGATTTGTTTATCATAGAATGCAACGATGGCATACCCCTTTGTGTCTGGCAACCAGCATGGCTCAAGTTCCTCTTGAGACAAAAGACGGAGCATATCGGTGTAATCAGTGAAGTAGAAATTACGTCACAGCTTCATTCTCCCTAGATCATAATTCCCTGCACTAGTCGTAGTAATTTTGTAACGAAACATTTATATATTGAAATTACTAGCGGTGCCCAATAGTGAACTTTCTAACTGTTGTCACATGATCCTTAGGTTAATTTATATTAAACTTGTTTTAAATTTCACGCAGATATAGTTTTCGTGAAGATGTATAATTATGACTACACATTCTGCAGAAATAAGAATTTTTAAAATAATTATCACCATTCTATTTAAAAATAATGTACAAAACTGTGTTCCAGAATGCTTACAAGGTAAACGTTGTAGCAATCTATAAAGTTGCATTGATAAATACTAGGTTAAAATCCGTATCCCCTGGGATGGGATCGAATCCGGGCGCATTGCGTAGCAAGGAACCAAAGCTCAATGTCTTAGCGCCCAAGGCCAACTGCGCAGGACTGCTTCAATAATTGCAATATTTTTATTTTTAAAACACTAATACAGCTTAAACCCACCAGAACAAATGGATCTTTTTGGAATATATTTATAGAGTAAGCTTTCACAAAAATTCGGTCGGTCGGTCGGTCGGTCGGTGGGTCGGTGGGTCGGTGGGTCGGTGGGTCGGCTGGTCGGTTGGTCGGTTGGTCGGTTGGTCGGTTGGTCGGTTGGTCGGTTGGTCGGTTGGTCGGTTGGTCGGTTGGTCGGTTGGTCGGTTGGTCGGTTGGTCGGTTGGTCGGTTGGTCGGTTGGTCGGTTGGTCGGTTGGTCGGTTGGTCGGTTGGTCGGTTGGTTGGTTGGTTGCTAATGCTCATGGAGTTGGAGAATTTCCATTTTCCTTCTGGCCTCCCAATAACGTGTGACTAGTTGTGCTGTCAGTTCTCCGTTTGTTTTTGTCAGGGAACTACACTGGAGCAGACGATCTCCGTCCATCAATGAGTTCGGTTCCCTACACAGTGTGCAGATCGGGGATTCAAAAATATTAATCCTGTATAGATGAGCGGCCAAACAGTCGTGGCCAGTAGTCAGTCGGAAGATGGCAACAGTACTGCTTCTTGGGTAGTCTGGGATAGGATTTTTACTTCCTTGTAGAATTTACCATTGCTTGTTGGTACTTTTTTCTTTGCATTCTTCTTTCCAGAATAAGTTGATTCTATTGTTTATATGTAGTTTTGATGTGTGGAATGAGGTTTTTTGTTGGCAGCTTTGTTTTATTTGTGTTCCTTTTTTGCCAAGGAATCTGCTATTTCATTGCCTGTAATTCCACAGTGGGATGGAATCCACTGGAAGTGTATTTATTAGACCTTGTAGTATTCGTAATGAACTATAAATTTCAAGTATTCTATTGTTGTTAGGGTAGAGTGAGGATAGGGCTTGAAGTGCTGGTTTAGAATCACTGCTTTAGAGAAAGAGTTCACATGGTTGAAGAGTTGTTTCAGCGAGGTGTTGATTGCTTCTAATTCTCCATCATAGTGGGTTGCTAGAGTGCCCAAACAGATGTAAAAATTGAATATTTTACTATGTATTCCTGCTCCAGCATTACTTTCTTTGTCAAATAGGGAACCGTCTGTGTATATGTGTAGCCATGAGTCTTGTGGATAATAAGTTTCAATTGTTTCTAGAGCTAGCATTTTAAGTGTTTCTGCACTTACATCCCTTTTTGACTCTATATTTTAGGTTGTGATAGAGGGCAGATTGCAAATGGGAAATGTTCAATTTTGTTTGTGTCTTCAAGATTGTATTTTCTCTGTAGGTTATAGGCTTTCTGCATAAATCCTTCTTGTGATTTTAAGATCCTTTCTTTGCTTTTCTAGTTCTTCCAGTGAGTAATAAAGGGAAGCCTTTGTAGTTTTTCATTTAGGAGGAGATTCTGGTTTTCCATTTCATATTTAATAGGCAAGTTATTTTTAGCAATTTGCATTGCAGTAATTGGTGTTGATTTGACTGCTCCCATTATTAGTCTGAGTGCTTGGTTCGCTAATGTTTGAAGAACCAAATACTCAGACTAATAATGGGAGCAGTTAAATCAACACCAATCAGAAAAATATAGAGTTACCCTTTTTAATAGATAGAGTAAACATGATAAATTCAATGCCATGGCCGGAATTTGAACCACGGATCTCCTGGTCTCCGTCAAGTCGCTCTTAACCTTTGAGCTACCATGGTCAACGCGCCGTCATGACATTAAATTCTCCAATTGACTCGTATATTTCCCTGTAAACCACTAGGGGCTCTCGCATCCGAGATACACCGTTTGTGGCGACTTACTATCGTAAGTAGTTGAGTTCCAGGCGTCATCATTTAACTCTTATCTTACTTGACTGTAAAGAGAATTGACAAAAATGTCAGTGTGTAACGAAATGTTTGTGAATTGATATCTCACGTAGTTTTTATCTTAAACCATATTTGTTATGGTCATTTTAATTCTCTCTCTTTTTTCTCCATTGACTGATGTATTCAAACCTCATATTCCAAACCTATCTCCCGTGTTCTGTGAATGTCAGTCTCTCCTATCTTATTTGAGGAACAGTTGAATGTATAGTAACAACTGCAATCTAACCAGATAGTGGTGAGTTGGGAAAGCTCATACACACACACACACACTACGTGACTGCTGTCAGGTGATTGCGCCTTGTTCATTGGTTGGAATTTCGACTCGTCGTTCCCACACCCTCGGCCAACATATGGTTGCTGCCGTCACTAATAACAGACGGATGGATTCCAGAAGACAATGACGCAGATTCTTGTCATCACTGCAGCACGTGGAGCAGTTAATGATGGCCAATCTATTTTCGGCTTGGCTCCGTAAATTGATCCAATTTTTACTTCCTCTACCACGTATATACTAAATAAAGAAGCAATTGCATCACACCTAAATATTGGATTAAAAACAAAACTTAAAATTTAAGTTCAGCGTCTTCCAAGATTTAAAACGAATATTTTCAAAAAAAAAAAAAAAAAAAAAAAAAAAAAAAAAAAAAAAAAGCCCAATTATCACCGCTCTTTCGTGCAATGTTATGAAACTTTGAAACAATGCACAGTCAGGCCTCAGTTTAGAGCAAGAGCTTTCTCTCACGGTCTGCGTGGATATATATAGAGAAGTAAGGATGACACCAATGGCACTGGAATCCAATTATACAAATATTAAATATTTGTTACTAAATTTCCACTTAGCTTTAAGAAATTGATGTTAATACTTCTTTCTAATGAAGATCGATTTCGAAGGCAAATCACATTTGTCCTCAGTTCACAACAAACTCCGTTGTCAAGGAAATTTCGGTTACCATGTTTTTTCTTTTGTTTTGTTATGTTTTCAGCATTACCAACATCTGAAGACGAAACAAACCTAAATTGTCACTTGTCCTTCTAAATTTACGTAATACTGGCGAAATTGTTTCGTGCGTCTGCTAATGACATGCATTTTAATTAAATTCGTTTCAAATTTGTTTCCCACGTGACATCTCTCACTAAGCTTATACTTCTGGGAATAAAAGTTTTGCTGTAACATTTTCATAGTTTGCTTCATATTTATCATCCGAAACAGTCAATTTTTGAGTCGCTACTATATTATTATGCATTAAAGACATTATGCTTACACCTTTGCTCTATTAGATTCGTTACACAACTGTTTGATCAACTGATTTACAGCATGGCAACACTTGACGTCATTGAGAAACTTTACGTTGATTGGATAGTTCTCATATACGCAATAAGTTCACGGACCTTGGTCAACTCTCAATTTTTGATGCATTCTTAAAATCGTTTATCTGTAGAAGCAATTGATTTTTTCATACAAGGAGCTTTATCTCTCTGCTTGGTTGAGAGAACACGTTAAAGAGACTGGAAACTATAAAACATATCAAACTGTATATCTGAAAATGTTTATGAAAAACTTACACCTTATGCCATCGCATAATATATTTTACTCTATAACTAGCTCAAAAACCCGATATTGCCCTGGTATAACGGTTTATCCCTACAACATTTAGACTTAGGTTGCCCTTGCCCAATACTTTTTGAGCTTCTTTAGCATTTAAAATGGTAAAGGACTTAATTAAAGACAAAACAATAAATATAGTACAAATACTAGGAAATGCTCAACAAAGTCAAAAGAAAAGAAATAAATGTAATACTTTTCCGTTGTTTTTAATTTACGTCCTCCAACGTTAGATCATTTAGAACGATGAATGAAATGTTGCTTAAATGAGTCCAGGATACATAGAGCATAGTTACCAGAAATTCATCTTTCAGGATAGGAGAAACTCCCAGGAAAAATCTTATGCAGATATTCATCCTGACCGAGATCCGAACTAGGGACCTCTTGAACGTGAGATCATCAGAGAAGACTAGAAAATACACAACACTTTTATATTGCAACTCACTAATTTGTAAAGTGCAATGTAATCGGTGTAGCTCGTGATTGCGAGTTTATTGTTCATTGACTTTTGGCTATCTTCATATCTCATTTTGAGGTGCCCCCCCCCCTATGAAAAGTTTAGCAATTTCTGGTATATATTGTGAAATAATTTGCTGTGATGAAGGAAGTATACTGCATCCGTCTTAAGAAACACACTTTTTGTATTACTCCGAGCCCACGTACACAAGCGTGACAGACGACAGTGACACTTTTGCCCATGTGTCACGTCATATTACATTCAAACAAGTTGTTGCTTACCAGTAGATTTTGTTTGCGGAAAATGCTCAACAGGAAAGTGTGCTTCTTAGGACGGCACGAGTACAGCTGTAAAATGTTTTTCAGAAGGAATTAGCTTGATTTGGGATTGGGACTTCACTACCGAGGGGATTTGGTACGTAGGCCACCATGCTGGGCCCATTATTTCTATGCCCGCAAGTGGGGTCATCCCTTGGAGGAAGGATGAGGCGAAGGAGACAGAGGGCGGCCGACCCAAGGAGCCATGACAGTACAGAGGGCAGGGTCCCTACAGTTTACTTGGATAGAGACTTCCTCCGACAGGCCAGGACAACGAACTCGCTCCCCCATAGTGGGACGGCAACAAGCCCAGTAGCCGAGTCCCAAAGGTCCCTGGCTGGCGGTCCGAGTCCCAAAGTCCCTGGCTGGCGGTTCGAGCCCCAAGGGTCCCTGGCTGGTGGTCCGAGTCCCAAAGGTCCCTGGCTGGCGGTCCGAGCCCCAAAGGTCCCTGGCTGGCGGTTCGAGTCCCAAAGGTCCCTGGCTGGTGGTGCGAGCCCCAAAGGTCCCTGGCTGGTGGTCGGAGTCCCAAAGGTCCCTGGCTGGCGGTTCGAGACCCAAAGGTCCCTGGCTGGTGGTCCGAGTCCCAAAGGTTCCTGGCTGGCGGTCCGAGCCCCAAAGGTCCCTGGCTGGCGGTCTGAGCCCCAAAGGTCCCTGGCTGGCGGTCCGAGTCCCAAAGGTCCCTGGCTGGCGGTCCGAGCCCCAAAGGTCCCTGGCTGGCGGTTCGAGTCCCAAAGGTCCCTGGCTGGTGGTGCGAGCCCCAAAGGTCCCTGGCTGGTGGTCGGAGTCCCAAAGGTCCCTGGCTGGCGGTCCGAGCCCCAAAGGTCCCTGGCTGGTGGTGCGAGCCCCAAAGGACCCTGGCTGGCGGTTCGAGACCCAAAGGTCCCTGGCTGGTGGTCCGAGTCCCAAAGGTCCCTGGCTGGCGGTCCGAGCCCCAAAGGTCCCTGGCTGGCGGTCTGAGCCCCAAAGGTCCCTGGCTGGCGGTCCGAGCCCCAAAGGTCCCTGGCTGGCGGTTCGAGACCCAAAGGTCCCTGGCTGGTGGTCCGAGTCCCAAAGGTCCCTGGCTGGTGGTCGGAGTCCCAAAGGTCCCTGGCTGGCGGTTCGAACCCCAAAGGTCCCTGGCTGGCGGTCCGATCCCCAAAGGTCCCTGGCTGGTGGTCCGAGCCCCAAAGATCCCTGGCTGGTGGTCCGAGCCCCAAAGGTCCCTGGATGGTGGTCCGAGACCCAAAGGTCCCTGGCTGGCGGTTCGAGACCCAAAGGTCCCTGGCTGGTGGTCCGAGTCCCAAAGGTCCCTGGCTGGTGGTCGGAGTCCCAAAGGTCCCTGGCTGGCGGTTCGAACCCCAAAGGTCCCTGGCTGGCGGTTCGAGACCCAAAGGTCCCTGGCTGGTGGTCCGAGTCCCAAAGGTCCCTGGCTGGTGGTCGGAGTCCCAAAGGTCCCTGGCTGGCGGTTCGAACCCCAAAGGTCCCTGGCTGGCGGTCCGATCCCCAAAGGTCCCTGGCTGGTGGTCCGAGCCCCAAAGATCCCTGGCTGGTGGTCCGAGCCCCAAAGGTCCCTGGATGGTGGTCTGAGCCCCAAAGGTCCCTGGCTGGCGGTTCGAGACCCAAAGGTCCCTGGCTGGTGGTCCGAGTCCCAAAGGTCCCTGGCTGGTGGTCGGAGTCCCAAAGGTCCCTGGCTGGCGGTTCGAACCCCAAAGGTCCCTGGCTGGCGGTCCGATCCCCAAAGGTCCCTGGCTGGTGGTCCGAGCCCCAAAGATCCCTGGCTGGTGGTCCGAGCCCCAAAGGTCCCTGGATGGTGGTCCGAGTCCCAAAGGTCCCTGGCTGGCGGTCCGAGCCCCAAAGGCCCTGGCTGGTGGTGCGAGTCCCAAAGGTCCCTGGCTGGTGGTCCGAGCCCCAAAGGTCCCTGGCTGGCGGTTCGAGCCCCAAAGGTCCCTGGCTGGTGGTCCGAGCCCCAAAGGTCCCTGGCTGGCGGTCCGAGCCCCAAAGGTCCCTGACTGGTGGTCCGAGCCCCAAAGGTCCCTGGCTGGTGGTCCGAGCCCCAAAGGTCCCTGGCTGGTGGTCCGACCCCCAAAGGTCCCTGGATGGTGGTCCGAGTCCCAAAGGTCCCTGGCTGGCGGTCCGAGCCCTAAAGGCCCTGGCTGGTGGTGCGAGTCCCAAAGGTCCCTGGCTGGTGGTCCGAGCCCCAAAGGTCCCTGGCTGGCGGTTCGAGCCCCAAAGGTCCCTGGCTGGTGGTCCGAGCCCCAAAGGTCCCTGGCTGGCGGTTCCGAAATGGTCCCAGCAGAGGAGCGGAGACCAGCAACCGACCTATCGGAGGAGGAAGTAGTTTTCCTCAGAGCATTTCATCCTGTCATACACCGCCGAGACTCCCGCCGACACTTCTACCCTGAAAGAGACCACCAGATGAGAGATTATGTGAAATGATAATGGAGATGAATTGGAGGGACAGGAAATTCGGGGGATGTAATTAACCTACCCAGCATTCACCTAGCAACCCGGAAAACCCCCCGAAAAAAACCCACGGCTCAGGTACGGCGGCCCGGGGATCGAACCCGGGCCTCCCGAATGTGGGCCACAGAGGAAGCCACCTGAGCCATCCCGCTCGGTAATTAGCTTGGAATTGCCATTAGAAGTGAAGTAAAGCTTTTCTTCATAACAAACAATGGTTGTGTTGCTAAGGATGTGGAGGATGATTTTGTCACTAAAACGCACAGGAGGATCAACCGTGCGTCTGAAAACTCTGAAGAGCAAGGGGAAAGGTGAAAGACAGTGGTGACGAGATTCGGGGTGGCAGGCAGGACACATGCGGGGTTCTTTACATTTCCAACAGAGAAGAAGGTCATGGGAGGCAATTGGTTTCTTAAGTTAGGAGGGAATTAGGTTACTGGTTATTATTCTCCACCAAAAGAAAATTAGCATGAACTGTGCTTTTACTACAAATATACTTCATTTAGAAATTAAAAGATGGCTTCCTTTCAAGTTAAATGTGTGGTTAAAATGGCACAAAATTCGGGCAACCCCGAAACTGAAATGAGCCCCTGGTCTCCAGACGTCACCAGGACCTTCAACACTGGCACATCTCTCCTCAAAAAGCTCTATATCAGGGCCTGTTGCATACCGAAAGCCAGGGAAGACAATTCCTCAAAGCATAATTACTCCAGCATACTCCACATGGCCCGCCCACCGCCCATTCGCCTGATCCTTCGATCCTGAAACATGATAAAGAAATTAAATGAGGGAAATTCTCACAATTGGAGAATTTAATGTCAGGACGGAACGATGGCCATAGTAGCCCAATGGGTAAGAGTGACTGGACGGAAACCAAGAGATTCCTGGCTCAATGCCATGGCATTGAATTTTTCAAGTGGACAAATGTATCTGTTGAAACAACATGCATGCACCATCACAAACAATATTAAGAATAATGTTTTGATTAATGCAAACAAAAGCCCAGAACATGCCGCTTGAAGTGCCTTCGAATTCCTCGTATGACACATCCGGTAAAGTCTGTCTAGTCAACGCGTGTGCAGTTGCGTCACAAAGGAAACGGATCCTCCCTCCCACTAATGACCGCCATAAATCTATCTCCACACTTCAGAAATGGAACACTGTCGTTGAGGACCAATAGCAACCCTGATTTTCTCGAAGTGACAGTCGCATGTTCACTCCACGTGGAGTCTCAGTTGCCAAAGTTCCAACTTCTAGTTGATCTGTTTCATTGCGTGCAGAAATTCGTTGTGTGTCACGATGTGGAGACGTGGGAGGGAAATGCAGTGTAAAGGCAAATGAAGTAGTAGATAACTTTCAGTCAAGTGAAAATAATCAAAGTGATGACAAAAGTGTGAATAACTGGGCCGAGTTATATTACTGGAAAAGCCTCAAAAAACAAAGTTATAACGGGAACTGTTTCTAAGCAAATTCAAGCGCTTGTTTTGAACACATATAAATCTTTGCTGACAAATAATCTTGGTAAGGGGTCGTACATTGAACCTGATGATAAATTCTGGGTATTCACAGAAATACAGTAAGAAGTATTGTGACGAAATGAATACCAAAGACGCTGATCAAGTGTGAAAACAAAAGGAAACGTTTCTCTAAAGTAGATAATTTCCCATGCGATTTAATTCGTCGAGAAATTTATAGATTGTATGCAAAAGGGAGAGCGCCCACCTTAGACGAATTGGTTGCACATTTGCAAGAAATTTGTGATTTTCCTTATGGGCACTGCACTTTGCGCAGTCTCCTAAAGGAGCTGGGTTTCAAATACCGCACTTTGAATAAGATAAGGGTTATTATGCAATCCAGTGGATTTGTAGCTTGGCAAGATAATTTATTTAGACGAAACCTGTACGATACCTATGACGTATTGAGAAAGGTGGCAACCTTGCAGAACGGTCTGGGAGAAGGAGGGTCGGGGACTGTAAAACGATTATAAGGGTTCGTCAAAGGAGTCGGCCGACGTGCACACGAGTTAACTAAACAGACTTTAACACAGGAGCAAGTCCATACAACAGCTAAGGCTAAGGTGCTATGTAATCCATTCCAGAAATGTTTGGACTCGAAGATTACAATAAGAACTCCAATAAAATGAACTTTGGAACTACAACAGCAGTGCACAAGGGCTGTAGCATCATGACCAGCCGTCGAGGAGTATATCTTACTGCCTTTCGTCTCCTATAAACCCTTAAAGGATAGGTACACTTATAAGAACCTTCCTTTGGCCTGCCTTCCGGGCTAACATCATGTTGCGTTGAACCACTAGGTGCGGAGTTCTGCCCCACCGTGGACTCACATTTACTCCCCTTATCAAGGTAAAGGCCACGCAGCACTACGGCGCTACAATGTTTCCCTCTATCATGGCCACGTACTTTAAACACGCCTATATCATGTCGGCAATTATACTGTAGGCCACGATGTACGGTAGTTTAGTTAACCATTTGCAAATTGCAGGCTGTGCAGAACAGGATCACGGTATGTACTGATGTACATGAAACATGCACGTTAAACCTTCCCCAACATCAATTAATTTCAGACATATATCAACGCCACAGGCTACGATCACAGGACATTAAGTACTTAGCAGTAGGTACCTCTTGAATAACTCTACAATTCAAATAAATAAGAAAGTAAATCACAAGTTCAGGTCTCTATTTATGCGTACAATTGTGAAGGAGTTGGATTCAAAGGACAAATTGTCATACAACAAGTGGAAACTAAATTACTTAAAAAGCATTGCAACACAAAAAATATATACAGTAAATATTCAGTTAAGTGAAATCAGAATCTGTCTTCCTTTCAATTTTTTTTAATTTATCCAGATTTATGAACCCTATTTTACACAGTGGTATATTAGGGTTATAGTTGATACATAAAAATACACAATTTTAACAAAAATATTTTAAATACTAGAAGGAAGAAAATATGTTATAATCTGATGCATATTAATTTAAACTATTTCAGAATTTTAA
The DNA here is from genome assembly GCA_030765055.1 of Mantis religiosa. Lineage (NCBI taxonomy): Eukaryota > Metazoa > Arthropoda > Insecta > Mantodea > Mantidae > Mantis > Mantis religiosa. The sequence continues at coordinate 159,281,786 of CM060955.1, forward strand.
ACACTGAGCTTATAAAGATCATGAAGTACTTATACTGTTGTGGCTTCATTAGCAAAGATGTGAGCGGAGCAGAAAATTCAGTTCCTAGAGAGTCTAGCTTGAATATTAATTCTTGTTTTTCTCTCCAGAAAATGGGACAACAGAAAAGGAGATGAACCACAGTTTGAAATTCTTCACCACACATGCACTCGGGGTTGGATGTTAAGTGAAAGCGTGATAAGTATTCACCAAATTTACCATGTCCACTTAAAAATTGTGTCAAAACAAAATTTGGTACAAGAGTTTCACATTTTCCTCTGTCATATACACTAGGGAAAAATAATGTTTTTGTTAAACTTCCATTTGGAGTTGTTAGCCATTGTTGGTTCCATTCTTCAAGAATATGTTGATGTGTTATTCTCCTTACATTAGAAATAGGACATAAAGAGTATGTCACAGGAAGATTGGATTCTGCAGCCTTCTTAGCCAAGCAATCAGCTCTCTCGTTACCTAAAATTCCACTGTGTCCTTTAACCCATCCCATGCAAATATGTCCTGGATGGTTTCAAAGCATGGTTCTGATTTCATGTGCTAATGAATTTAAATTGTATTTATCATCAATAGCGACTAGAGCTGATTGTGAATCACTGTTCCCATTAACAGTACACCATTTTATAGCTTCTTTAATTGCTAAGAGCTCCGACTGGAATACAGAACATTCAGGTGACAATTTAAACATGGAGTGAGTTAGTTCCGTTTGGTTTTCATAAACAACAAAAGCACATCGTACTGCAGATATATTATCTTCAAATTGGTAACGCGAACCATCTGTATATATGTAATAATCATGAAAATTACATATTTCCTTTAAACAGGTTACAAAACTTGATGGGTGTCCTGCTGTGGTAGGATGCTCCGGGATTTGTAGTTTTAAGTGAGACAGATAAGACGCACATTCACGTTCATGTCTTAAATTCATAATAGTTGCTCTTCCTTTCAATTCAGAAACATCAGACAGCAAAATATATTTTATAGCGATTTTGGTAAAGTAATGATTTCCGTTCACACAAGCTGCAAAATTGAAGGCTTACGTTTACGTAGAAATACACACGACGAAAAGTTGTTATTGTGTTGTGATACCGATATTAAGGATTGCCATAAGTAAAGAATCATGATGGATTTCAAAGGAATGTTGGTTCTTTGTTACAACACCTGCAAGGGCAGTTGAGTCGAATAGAAGTTGAGGGAGGATAGTTGTTATAACAGAAGCAATGTAAGAAACAGTGTCCTTAGCAGATTTCTAAAGGATAGCACTTGACTTGTTGAATGAGGTATTCTTCGGTCCCTAATAATGACAATGGACAAGATCGTCACAAAGGAAATCTTTGGTTGAATAAGGGGCTTTCAGAAAGTGAAAGTGATACACTCAATTGCATCTGTGGTCATTCATTCAGTCCACGGCGTGAGACCGATTAGGGCGGTCCACTTCTTCTGTCTTGGTTGAGGACAGACCAGAAGAGGCGAGAGCAGATATTTGTCGGTTCATATGTACGTGAAGAACGAATTAAGTTTATCAAGTAATAAGCATTCCACCTTCAGTCTCTCTCAACAGTGATCTATTGGTAATCCTTGGTCGGCAACTTCAAGTTCGATGTCCTGAGAAAAAGAAGCAGTCAATAAATCAGTTTGAAACGGGCATTCCAGTGTCCTTAAACTATCCTTCTCACACATATCCACGCATACCCTGTGAGAAGCCTCATTGCTTTACCCTGAGCCACACATTATATTGCTTCAAACTGTAGTAGAACTCCTTGTTCGCCAATATATTAGCTTCAGTTGTCTTTCTATATACCTTAATGTGCACATGCGGGGTGACAGATGAGTATTAGATTGGGGTTTCAAGGATTTCCGATCTTAGTCATAGGCTTAGGATTACGATTTCACGACGGAGGGGATTCGGTACGTAGGCCACCTGCTTGGGCCCATTGTGCCTATGCCCCCAACTGAGGAATGAGGCGCGAGCAGACAGAGAGAGGCCGACCCAAGGAGTCACGACAGTACAGAGAGCAGGGTCCCTATAGTTTACTTAGAGACTTTCCCCGACAGGCCAGGACAACAGACAGGCTCCCCTACTGCGGGACGGCAACGAGCCCAGCAGCGGAGCGATAAAGTTCCCTGGCTGGCGGTCCCGAAATGGTCCCAGCAGAGGCGCGGAGACCGGAAACCGACCTACCGGATGAGGAAGTAGTTTTCCTCAGAGCATATCATCCCGCCATGCACCGCCGAGACTCCCTCCGAAACCTTACTCTGAGGGAGACCACCAGATGAGAGATGACGTCAAATGATAATGGAGATGAAATGGAGGGACAGGAAATACGGGGGATGTAATTAACCTACCCAGCATACACCTAGCAACCCGGGAAAAGCCCCGAAAAAATTCTTGGGTTAGGTAGATCGGCCACGGCAATCGAACCCAGTTCTCCCGAATTCGGGCCACAGACAAACCGTCTGAGCCATCGCGTTCGGTAATCCTGGTACTAAATAGCTGCTGGACTAATATTGGAGACAGCAGGCAAATCTGTATACTCTATCCAGCCTTAAACTATGTACAAATGTTAACATTACACCGTAGCACAACTTTCAGAGCAAGTGGGGTAATGTGCTCGTTACTTCAAAGCGAATATTATCGCTTACTTGATACATTCAAGTAACAAACGGCGTAAATACATACTATACTTGTAATTCCCATACATTTAAACATGAGCTTTAGTGGAGGATATGAGGGTTGTCATAAGAGTCAGACATAAACAGCTGATGGCAGAGAAAGTCAACACGTGTTTATTGGCGGATAGATACAACCACATTGTTTAGTATGTCCCCGCTTTAAGCAGGGTGTCTAAAATGGGAAACAAAACACGAGATGCGGTACAGCAAAGAGAGGGAGTGTAGAAGAGGAATGATAAAGATTGAGGGAAGTAGACATAAGTAAACAGGAAGGAGAGAGTGTGAACCTAGTTCACGCGATAACAATGATGCAGTTGCATTAACAATGTGTGAGCAGCATGTGCCATGGCTGCTCCGCAGATCAGAGTAACGGTACGGTATTCCGAAGATCCGTGGTTCCAAACCCAGTTATAGCATTTAACTCTTACATACCCTATATGTTCAGAAGCCACTGTCTTCAACACAAAATTTCGATTACCAAATTCCACCATAAAGAATTTTTTGAAACCTGACTAAATAAATACATTTTTAAAGAGAAAGGTGCGGGAGCGCATGTCTGAGAACAAAGCAATTCAAAAACGAAAAATACATAATCAATTATCCAATTTGGTGTTTAAGTATCTTCCAAAGACGTTGCATGAAGATCTATAAGAAAATTATACTTCCCTCCCTGCAAAATGCCCTTACATCGAAAATTTTTCGAAAATTTTGATTATCCCAAAAATCGGTCTAATGATTTTTATTCAAATACTATTGCAAGACTATTATTTCAGATATTTTTTCCAGCTCTGTAGCCTAGATAGTAGCGTGTCTGCCTCACGTTCAAGAGGCCCGATTTCGAATCTTGATCAGGATGAGTAAACTGGATAAGGTTTTTTCCTTTTTCCGCGGATTTCCGGTATCCTGAAATACGAATGTCTGTATTTCCACAGACTATGTGTTCACTTCAACATCATCTCATTCATCGTACGATATGACTTAACGTTGCAAGTCTTCTCTTATCCTGAAAGATGAATGTCTGGTAACTTTAAACCCTATGTATCCTGTATTCATTTGAACATCATTTTATTCATCCTCCGATATGACTTAACGTTGGAGGTTTTCTCTTTTCCTGAAAGATGAATGTCTGGTAACTCTAAGCTCTATTGTATCCTGTATTCATTTGAACATCATTTTATTCATCGTCCGATATGACTTAACGTTGGAGGTTTTCCCTTATCCTGAAAGATGAATGTCTGGTAACTCTAAGCTCTATGTATCCTGTATTCATTTGAACATCATTTTATTCATCCTCCGATATGACTTAACGTTGGAGGTTTTCTCTTTTCCTGAAAGATGAATGTCTGGTAACTCTAAGCTCTATTGTATCTTGTATTCATTTGAACATCATTTTATTCATCCTCCGATATGACTTAACGTTGGAGGTTTTCTCTTATCCTGAAAGATGAATGTCTGGTAACTCTAAGCTCTATGTATCCTGTATTCATTTGAACATCATTTTATTCATCCTCCGATATGACTTAACGTTGGAGGTTTTCCCTCATCCTGAAAGATGAATGTCTGGTAACTCTAAGCTCTATGCATCCTGTATTCATTTGAACATCATTTCATTCATCGTCCGATATGACTTAACGTTTGGAGGTTTTCCCTTTTCCTGAAAGATGAATGTCTGGTAACTCTAAGCTCTATGCATCCTGTATTCATTTGAACATCATTTCAGTCATTGTCCGATATGACTTAACGTTGGAGGTTTTCCCTTTTCCTGAAAGACGAATGTCTGGTAACTCTAAGCTCTATGTACCTTGTACTCATTTGAACATAATTTCTTTCATCGTCCTATATGACTTAACGTTGGAGGTTTTCCCTTATGCTGAAAGATGAATGTCTGGGAGCTCTACGTAATCTCTACTCATTTGAGCATTATTTCATTCATTGTCCCATATGACTTAATGTTTGAGTTTTTCACTTGTACTGAAAGATGAATGTCTGGTAAGTCTAAGCTCTATGTACTCTGTACTCATTTGAACATCATTTCATTCATGGTCCGATAGGATTTAATGGTGGATGCTTTCCCTTATCCTGAAAGATGAATGTCCGGTAACTCTAAGCTCTATGTACCCTGTACCCATTTAAACATCATTTAATTCATCGTCCGATAGGACTTAACGTTGGTGGTTTTCCCTTATCCTGAAAGATGAATGTTTGTAAATCTAATCTCTATGTACCCTGTACTCATTTGAACATCATTTCATTCATTGTGCGATATGATAAACCTTTGGTGTCTCTGGTGGTTATTTTGAATTTTACAATACCTAAACTTTTGTCAATGAGGTCGTGATTGTTTATTGGTCCCTCCCCCTTCTGTTAAGGCAAAAAGTACGGAATTTCATGGACCATACCCTACAGTACATATTTAAGTGTCACTTAAGCAGATAAATTCACAAAATTTTAGTGTACCTGTATCTTTTATCCTAAGGGTTTATCCTGGATTAACGTGAAGTAGAATCAAGAGTAAGCGTTTTGCAACAAGATATGTTTTGCTTACTGTTTCGTAAACCTGAGACCAGCAGGATGTTTTATTTTAAATCCAACTGCAGTCTTGGGAAATGCGTGTACAGTGCGTTAGTAAAAGTGCTGACCAGGAGTTAACAATTTTTTGTGCAAGCGTGGTCAGTGTTGCGGACACAGCATATATTCCTGACTGCAGTTACGTTTTATTTGCTGATCAAGGGTGCAAACGGATGGAAACCATATCTGCTGTGTGTGCTATTTGTTTACGCTGAAGTCGGACCTCTCCAAACAAACAAAGCGCAATGAATTGCATTCAGTTGTTTTATAGTTGCTACAGGAAATATCTTGTGGTACTTACACATGAGTTTATGCAACCCAAACAAAGAAACTATTAGAAGTATTTTAGCGAGATAGTTCGGGTAGTAAGTGACATCCATGGTACACATTCAGAAACTCCCGGTTCGATTCCATGGTCAATCTGCCGGACCCATGATTTTTTCGGGGGTTCTCCCGAGAGGTAAAGAATGTTGGGAAGCATATCACCGGAAGCTCCCGTCTTTCCGTTTGACTTCAACTTCAACCTGGGAAGTTGTTCTTTCTTTTTATTAAAATATATATATTAAGGATACATATTTTTCTTTTTCTTATTTAACAGTTTTTATTGCTTCCGTTTATTTTATTATGTTTTCTGTAGTTTCACACATATACACGATACACATGCCCAGGCGAGACTCGAACGCGCAACCCTCTACGCGGGGGAACGCTAGAGACATACGCCCTAACGACCGTGGCTAGGACGGCCGGCTTCTCCGTAAATCGTCGAATTCCGGACCGTAGAAGATCTCGTGGATCCGAGTCCTTTAGCAAATGTGTAAGCCCTCAGGGAAAGAAGAGATCCACCACCGGAGTACAAATCCGAAGTAATTAGGGACCCTGCCCTCTGCAATCGTATCTTCTCAATCCGGTCACACTTAGTATTCTAAACCTCATCGTTCCATCCGGAGATCGCTCTGTTAGGACCATAGATTCAAAATACTTACTTGCTCAACGTCCTATCTACCCATCACAAGAAGGCAAGCTGGGCCTGAAGAGGGAGAGGGGCTTGAAATGTTTATCTGGTGGATCTATTTACTACGAAATGAGTGTATAAGAGTACATATGAGTCATCCATGCTGTCAGATCTAATGCTCTTTTCAGTAACTGCAGTGATAGTTATTATGTACTGTCTACTCACCACAAGAAGACAAGCGGGGCATGAAGAGGGAGAGGGGCTTGAGCTGTTTATCTGTTCTGGTAGTGGATCTGTTTACTACGAATTGAGTGTATGAGAGTACATATGAGTCACCCATACTGCCAGATCTAATGCTCTTTTCAGTAACTACAGTGATAGTTATTATGTACTGTCTATCCACCACAAGAACACAAGTGGGACCTGAAGAGGGAGAGGAGCTTGAACTGTTCATCTGCTCTGTTAGTGTATCTATTTACTACGAAATGAGTGTATGAGAGTACATATGAGTCACCCATGCTGCCAGATCTAACGCTCGTTTCAGTAACTGCAGTGACATCTACCCACCACAAGAAGGCAAGCAGGGCACGAAGAGGGAGAGGGGCTTAAACTGTTTATCTGTTCTAGTGGTGGATCTATTTACTGCGAAATGAGTGTATGAGAGTACACAGGAGTCAACCATGCTGCCAGATCTAATATTCGTTTCAGTAACTGCAGTGATAGGTATTATGTAGTGTCTACCCACCATAAGAAGACAAGCGGGGCCTGAAGAGGGAGAGGGGCTTGAATTGTTTATCTGCTCTGTTAGTGGATCTATTTACTACGAAATGAGTGTCTGAGAGTACATATGAGTCACCCATGCTCCCAGATCTAAGGTACCTGTTAGTAATTGGAGTGATAGGTATTATGTACTGTCTATCCACCGCAAGAAGACAAGCGGGGCATGAAGAGGGAGAGGGGCTTGAACTGTTTATCTGCTCTGTTAGTGGATCTATTTACTACGAAATGAGTGTATGAGTGTACACATGAGTCACCCATGCTCTCAGATCTAAGGCACCTTATAGTAATTGCAGTGATAGGTATTATGTACTGCTGTCTATACACAAGAAGGCAAGCGCGGCCTGAAGAGTGGAGAGGAACTTGTATTGTTTATCTGCTCTGTTAGTGGATATATTTACTAAGAAATGAGTGCATGAGTGTACACATGAGTCACCCATGCTCTCAGATCTAAGGCACCTTATAGTAACTGCAGTGATAGGTATTATGTACTGCTGTCTATACACAAGAAGGCAAGCGCGGCCTGAAGAGTGGAGAGGAACTTGTATTGTTTATCTGCTCTGGTAGTGGATTTTTTACTACGAAATGAGTGTATGATGTCCGATTTCACCAGCAGGTGTTAAAATCGATGTTAACAAATGTAACGTAACAATTGTCACAGCGCTAACACTACTTTTAAATGTCTTGCATTTCACCAACCTGTTTCTTGAAAATGTTAACAAACACGTATTAACGCCGAGAAATTTGTAGATATTACTGCTATAGAAGGCTATGGATGAGTCGTATTATTTTCTGAACGTATTGCGATGCGCTTTTGTTTTCATTTTCGTCTGCACACATCTGAAAAAATAGCGGGTGGACAAAATCGTAAACAAAAGTCGTGAGACAAATTTCTCATCGATGGAGAAAGAATTGTTAATTGAATTGGTGACGAAGTGTAAGGATATCGTGGAAAATAAGAGGACGGATGCGGTGAATGTAAAAGAGAAAGATGTTATGTGGGAAAACATTGGAAACGAATTTAATTCAAATGCATGTGTGACTATTACAAGCACCAAACAACTTTGTCAGTATTACGTAAATTTAAGACGAGGTGCAAAGGACAAGTGACTTAAGTTTCAAGACGGGAGGTGGACAGCGAATTGTTTACATAATTTAGTGAATTATAAAATCGCAAATTTATTAATAGGCGAAATCGGCATATTCCTTTCTATGCATATTCTAACTTGATATTATGTAAATTTAAAATGAGGAACGGAGGACGAGTGACTTGAACGTTTCAAGACGGGAGGTGGAGAGTGTATTATTCACATAATTCAGTTAATTAAAAAATCACAAAGTTATTAATGCTTGAAGCAAAGGCGAGATTGGCATATTCCTTTCGATGCATGTTCTAACTCAGTATTAGGTAAATTTAAAACGAGGTGCGAAGAAAGACAAGTGACGAATGACTTGAAAGTTTCAAGACGGGAGGTGGACAATGTATTATCCACATATTTTAGTGAATTATAAAATATCAAAGTTATTAATACTCGAAGCAGAGGCGAGATCGGCATATTTCTTTCGATACATGCTCTAATCTCTCTTGTACTTCCGCAGTAACCTTCATAGCAACATGTTTCGACAGTCTATACCTCCGTATGATAGCTCCTCAAAATCATATCTCCTCAGAGACCGTACTCTATTACGAATGCCATTTAGACGGTCTTATATACGGTAACAGTGCCGCCATTTACAATTGTTAATGACTTAACAACAGAAATTTGGGTTGTTAATTTAACAAGAGATTTAACACGAGTCTTAAGCTAACACTAATTAATGAAATGCAATGTTTGTTATCACTATTGCTAAACTCGTGTTAACTCTTAACATGTGTTGGTGAAATTGGGCATTAGAGTACACATGAGTCACCCGTGCTGCCAGGTCTAATGCTTCTATGCAATATCACAAGGTGACCATGGCTTTATCTCTGTTAGTACAAATATGTCAAATAAAGCAATGGTTGTTCTCGAAGAGTGTGAGTGCTGGCACGCTTCTTGGACGTGAGCTAAGCCTCAATGAACGCATCACTTCAGCCAATGGATTGAGCGGGAGTCACAAATGGCAGATAGATATGTCTACGTGGAGTAACTATTATGTGTTTCAAATGGGAAGAGTTCTGGAGTCCAGCTAATCAGATGCCGTATCACACTCAGCGTTGCCAGCTTGTTACCCCCTCTTATATTTCCTTCCCTCTCTCACGCACTCATACAACATACAGGTCTGCTTGGCGCATACGTAAGTGTAGGCAAATTATATTCTACAAACTTTTACAATGATGCAGTTGCCAAAATCAAAATTGGAAAAAGCATTTTCGCAAATTATTTATACTTTTAAATCCTATAACTATAATTATAGTTTATGAATTAACCGTTTTTCTATTCCAATGAAACTGCCAGTGGCTCATCCATATCCCTGTCAATGTCATTTCCGTTAAGAACCAATTCGTCATTGTTACTGTCTTCATCATCTGAGTCTTGCAAATGCTAGATGATGTCACGTGATATTTCTTTCTTAAAATCATCTTCTTCAAGGTTTTCTGCATGGCTTACGCAGTTTTCCCAGTCCTTTTGTGCCACCTTGTCAATTTCTTCGCGAACAAGTCCTTCAACGTCCGTCAGTTTAAAAGTAGTATTTCTGTTTGCAACCCCCCTTTTTATTTGAGCCCACACCAACTCATTTGGATTATATTGGCAGTGGTAAGGTGGGAGGCGTATTGCCTCGTGTCCCATTTAAATTGCAAGTTGATCCAACTGATACACTTTTTCCGTGTTTTTAAACGGAAGTACTCTCTGCAATAACTCTTTTTAGTTTCTGTTTCCGAAAAGTTTTAAAGAACGTGTACACCTTAGAAATAATACTTCGAGCCTGACTTCACAATACCTGGCTTTTTGACTCACTACTAAATTCACCGAAAGAATCCATTGCACTATTTAACTCTTACTCTACTGTTGTGTAAAGAACAACTAAATGATATTGATGTGTACTCTCCTGAGTAAATAAACACTTCTTATCCAGCATTCATTCATAAACATAAGCATACAACACCTTCACTTATTTCAGTAATCCTTTTATTCGTCATGTCAGTAGATTAAATTTCAGTTCTGAGTAATTAAAAGTATATGTACATACATACACAACAACCACTTTGAACTCTCTAGAGTAAATAGAAATTACGAACCATTCATAAACAAAGATATGTGAACAGACACGTTCTGCCAGGGCAACGGGAAATTTATTGTTTCCTCTCGCTCGAATTGGCCGCACCGTGGCTCAGTAGTTAGACTGCTTGGCTCTCACCAAGGCGGCCCGGGTTTGATCCCAGGTGACCGCAAAGTGAGATTTGTGGTGGACAACACGGCGATGGGGCGGGTTTTCTCCGGGACCTCCGGTTTCCCCCACCATCTCATTCCACCGGTGTTCCATCTTCATCTCATATATTATCAGTGTCACCGCCTGCGGTGCCGTATGTAGTAAAAGTGGGTGTTAAACACTACACACATTTATTTCTCGCTCGAATTAGTTTATTCAAAGTAATTCTTTTATCACGTCATGTCAAACATTTACGTTTCAGTTCTGAGTAATAACAAATATACGTACACGCACACATGCCAACCAATAATGATATTCATACAGTGCTTATCGTCACGATTTATTGTTATACGAGGGCTATCCAGAAAGTAGATTACGTTTTCGTCTGTTTCCGCTAGGGGCGGGGCTAGCGCGGCCATCTTGGGATCAGAGCGTTGCGCAGCTCAGTCGGCATCTAGCCGTGCTAGTGAGAGGTTCGTGCTGTGCTCCGTTCAGATACTGTAACGGTTTGAAATGTCTGCGTTAATTGAAAATCCCGCGAGCTGCGAGGTGCGTGCAGTAATAAGGTTTCTGACTGCAAAAAACTGTAAACCGATAGAAATCTATCGGCAGCTTTGTGAAGTGTATGGGGACAACATTATCACTGAAGGTGGAGTGCGTCAGTGGGTCATCAGATTTAAAAATGGCCGAACCAATGTTCACGACGAAGATCGAAGTGGGAGACCCAGCATAGTGACTGCCGAACTTGTCGAAAAAGTCGATGCTAAAGTCCGTGAAAATCGAAGGTTCACAATAACGGAACTTTCTTTGAGTTTTCCACAAATTTCGCGAAGTTTGTTGCACGAAATCATCAGCGAAAAGCTTGGTTACCACAAGTTTTGTGCAAGATGGATTCCAAAAATCTTAACAGAGGACCACTAAAATCAGCGAATGGCTGCAGCGTTGAACTTTTTGGACGTTTACCATAAGGATGGTGACTCTTTACTCGATCGCATCGTTACTAGTGACGAAACATGGGTGAAACACGTGAACTGTGAAACGAAATTGCAATCAATGCAGTGGGGGCACACAAGTTCTCCCCAAAAACCCAAGAAATGCATGCAAACAATGTCGGCAAGGAAGATGACGACTGTTTTTTGGGACAGAAAAGGTGTGATTTTGGTGGACTTCCTGGAAAGAGGCACTACAATAAACTCTCAAAGGTATTGCCAAACTCTCCAAAAACTCAGAAGAGCCATTCGAAACAAGCGCAGAGGAATGTTGAGCTCTAAGATCTTGTTGATTCACGACAACGCCCGGCCCCACACGGCAAATGTCACTCGTGAAGTTCTTGAATCTTTTAAGTGGGAGTTGTTTCCTCATCCGCCGTACAGTCCCGACCTGGCACCGAGCGACTTCCACCTATTCCCAGCAATGAAGAAGTGGCTGGCTATGCAGCGTTTTGATGACGACGCACAGCTGCAAGAAGAGGTAACGAAGTGGTTGAAGGCGCAGGCGGCCGAATTTTTCGACGAAGGAATTTCCAAGCTCGTACATCGCTACGATAAATGCCTTAATTTGAATGGTGACTATGTCGAAAAGTAGTATTTGAGTGTGGCTTTCATCTGTATATAATAAAATTTGTTTCCTATACTTTGTTTACTTTTTATTCCAAAACGTAATCTACTTTCTGGATAGCACTCGTATTTCAGGTAATAGTGGTTTATTTATTTGTATTAGAAAAACTATTTGAGCTAAAAATATGTGGTTTTCATGGTTATGTTAGATATATTACTCTCTCCTTCCTCATGGATCAGTTTTTGCAAAATCTGAATTTTTGTCTTAACGCGAATAGTATTTCATGCATATTGATTGCCCGCCTCGGTAGCGTGGTGGTCGCATGTCTGCCTCACATTCGAACCGAGTTCGAATCTCGGTCAGGGTGAGTTACTTGGATAAGGCTTTTTCCGGGGTTTTCGCTCATCCTGAAAGACGAATGTCGGGTAACTCTAAGCTCTATGTACCCTGGACTCATTTGAGCATCATTTCATTCATCGTCCGATATGACTTAACGTTGGAGGACGTAAATTACAAAGAGAAATGCAATACAACAACACCGCAGATCTCCGATTGGTTACTCACCTAGTAGCGCTCAAGGACAAACACCTTCCCATTTGAAACACATAATAGTGCGTTATCTGAGAGGTTTTTTGTTATCAAAGATAAAGCCAGAGTAACCTTTTGAGCAGCAGGATACTGCTACATGTCAGAGTGTTGACACATTCAGTGACACAGTGCCGCATTCGTTTGTTATCCTGTTTACTAGAAGAGCGAAATATTAGTAAATATTATTGACTAAACACAAATACAGCTGTGTGTCTGGTTAATTAATTATTTTAAACACAAATATAAAGAATCATTGCAGCCGCTCGTTTATCGCTTAACACGAAGAATTTTGATTCCGTCTATAAGACATGATTGCACCTGAAGAGAGGTACATGCAGTGACTAGCCGTGTATGTGCGATAGGCTTGCATAAAGAACTTTGTTGTTACACACTTTTTCCGATACGCTTCCATGCTTTGTGATGTAGTAAGCGCTTGAAGAAGTGATTCTTATTTCAGCATTTCAAAGCATCAAATGACGTCACACTGAACAGAGAGAGAAGAAAAGAGGCTGGAAGGAAGGAGAGGAAAGAATGTCCCTAGTTAAATAAATAAGGCGGCTTCTGCTGGTTCTTTTTAAATTGACAAACCATTTAGAGCGAGTAAACATTCAGTGAACTTTCGACATTAGTTCACAGTTTTGATGTGACTAATACTGGTAACCTTCCGTCACTGAATCACGTCTAACAGTTTCATTCAGGCAGTTAAGTTTTAATTGTTGCTCGGTCACCCACGTCCAGTGTCGGATTTAGGGTGTGTTCTGTTGCGTCACTGGTTCTTGTGCTCCTTTTAATTAAGCTCTTTAATTGAAGACCATGCGACGTCATAGGAAATGCTGTGGCCAGAGAGGGTTTATTGGAGCAACTGGGCCGCATGCCAAGCACTGAAATGACTTGCAGTAACTTGAATCATCGTTTGACTCGAGAGTGACTGAGATACTCAGATTCCAGGGTAAATATCTGA